>CM053597.1:29951260-29988193 GCA_028646575.1 Pseudocheirus occidentalis | reverse complement strand
CTATCTGTCTATCTATCTATCATCTATCTATCCATCCGTCTGTCCATCCATCCATCCATCCATACATCCACCATCCATTTATATCTATCTTTCTTTCTTTCTTTCTTTCTTTCTTTCTTTCTTTCTTTCTTTCTTTCTTTCTTTCTTTCTTTCTTTCTTTCTTTCTTTCTTTCTTTCTTTCTTTCTTTCTTTCTTTCTTCCTTCCTTCCTTCCTTCCTTCCTTCCTTTCTATCTATCTATCTATCTATCTATCTATCTATCTATCTATCTATCATCTATCCCCCTGATTCTATGGCTTTATTGAGCAAGATTGTTTTAGAAAAAAATGGCCCCTATTGTATTTAGGCCCCTGCAATGAAAAGCTGTTTTCAGGGGCATTTCTTCCCCTATAAGCACACACACACATGCACACACACAATGTGGTAATAGAATGTTAGAAGATAAAGTTGAAAATACACAGATAACACATACACATATACACATGCACACAGACACAGGGAGTGGGATTGCTATTTTAAAACTCCTTATCAATAGTCCTAGCCATCAGCAGAAGACTTACAGTTGATCAGCTTTGGGAACTTAGACCACAGGCTTATTTCCTTCTCTGTGTTTAGTTGAGTTGGTATCTCTCAGTTTCTCTGATGTCTTCACCAAATTTAAGCCCATCTAGATCACATATAGCCCTGAATTTGTGTATTTCCCAAGTCCAGAGTAAAACAACCATTCTTTCAGCTCAATATAATTGATTAGTTGTCCTTTGTACTTTAATAGGACCAAAATAGCTCCGCTATGTTGGGGTCAGCATATGATGCATCTGACTGTGGCTGATTAGACCAATATGAGCTCAGAAGGCTCTGTCACAAGTAGGACACAAATAGTCTGTAAAGTTTAGTATATTACTGCTTCAGATATTCCTCTGAAGCCTTAAGGAACTTTTTAGCCACAAGGCAGAACCATTTCTGCTCAAAACATTTGATGATGTCCCAGATCAGGCTGTGGTGGTTCCTATAGAGTGGCTGCCCACAAAGGCATGGCCATGTTATTGTGTATTTGTACTATGATCCACAGAAGCATGGTCTGGGGCTGGGGTAGCTGTTGTGTTTGGTGTTTGTGAGAGTAGATGCTTTTCTACACTAATGTGACCTCTTCATTTTACAAATTTAAAAATGAGACGCATACAGAGGCCCATGACAGGATTTCCCCAAAATCACGTTAGAGGAGGGATTTGAACCCATGTCCTCTGAGTACAGTTTTTTTCCTTCCCACTGTACCACAGTTGGTGACCCTTCTTCTTCATTCACCTCTACAGACCCCAAAGTGTTATGTTTGCATGACCTTTCTCTGTTTGGGTTCCTTCATGGAAGCCTGAAACCTTTCATTCTAGACTTGGGAAAAGTCTCTTTGTATTTCTTAGTTTAAAATATTTACAACTTTTAAATTTTAAAGAGAACTTTAAGATGCTGAACATAAAAACCAAATAATGATAATAAAAATGAAATTGACAGTTACTTAAGAGGAAATGAATGGTTACTGGCCAGAGCATGACATGTAGCCGGATCAATGGGTAGAACAAAGGTCAAGATAAATGCTAAATTGGAAGAAAAGGAAATAATGAAAGGAAGATACTGATTATAATTGTAGCATCCCAATCTGACTTGTTCAAACAACCTGTGACTCAAAAGAAAAAAAAGGAAATTTTTAGGAGGAAAGACGGTAGCCCTGGCCATCACCTAGAGAGCTGATGTGACCAATGTGAAACAGTCCCTACAGGGAGGAGGCTGAACCAGTAAAATCTCAATTTCTTTGTCAAGTTGGGACATGTGGCAGTCAAGGGCAACCTTCGTTTTGAGTTCACTTGTAAGTTCATTTACAAAGTAGAAAGATGACAGACAAAGGATGAACCACAGAATTGTTTCATGAAACAATAGGAGTTTGACAGGAGGTTCAGCTTGGGCAGATCATCCAAAGGGCTCATGTAGATGAAACAAAGAGGACAAATAAACATATTTGAAGGAGAACAGATTTGGGCAGAATTTTAATCTATTTACAGTGACTGCAATAGTGGAGCAATCATATTTTTATTCCTGCCATCTAATATACTATGCAAGGAAGTGGCAATGGAATTTTGGAAGAAGAAGCTGAGAAGATTTACTAGACTTGACTAAGTACATGTGAAGACATTTGTGCTAGAGGTCATGCATTTTTTTTGAGGTGGCTGGAGTTAAGTGACTTGCCCAGAGTCACACAGCTAGCAAGTGTCTGAGGCTGGATTTGGACTCAGGTTCTCCTGACTCCAGGGCTGGTGCTCTTTCCACTTGGCTGTCCCAAGGTCATGTAATGTTAAAGATATTTGAAAATCTATTCTCAATATGTCTCAGAGAAGTGAAAAGGACAAATCCTGAAATACTTAATATACTTAATACTTAAATAAAAAATACTAAAATATTAAAAATGTGACTTTGAAGGCTCCTGGTGATTTTTTCAGCTCCAGTGAGTTTAACAATAGTCTTTATTCAGATGATTCATATTCATATTCATATATATATACATACATATATATTTGTCATAGAGATCTCACATATATGTGCATATGTATATACATATATAATGAGGGTTATTTCTCTTGCTGTATGTATGTGTACACATATCTGTATATATTTCTATAGCTATAAGCATATATATCTATATCCATATCTAAATGAACAAGTTGATGAAGCATTTATTAAGTGCATACTATAAGCAAAGCACCATGCTAAGTACTGGGCATACAAATAGAAAAGAAATCTGGCATCTGGTCTCAAGGAGCTTGTACTAATGGGAGAGACAAGGCATATGGCAGATTTCAGCTGTGTGTCAGATGCAATGATCCCATAGTGTACGGCAGCAAAGCAGATGTTCGTGCTTCTTCTTTAGACTCATTTCAACTGATGAGATCATATGTTACTGATATTGAATCGTTTGACAATTCTAAGGATTTTGGTGACAAGAACTAATCTTATTCTCTCCCCTGAATTCTAGGCTCATCTTGCCAGTCATCTATTGGACATTTCAAACTGAATATTGTAGAGATCTCAATGTCAATAACAGATTTTATTATTACCTCTCGACACAGTTTCTTCCAAACCTCCCTATTTCCATTAAATGGTACTGCTATTCTCCCAATATCTCTGCTTTGTAGTCTTGGCATCATTCTTAATTATTCACCCCGTTAACCCCACAACCAAGGAGCTAGGTAATACAGTGGATAGAGTGCCAGGACTGAAATCTGGAAGACTCGTCTTTATAAGTTCAAATGTGGCCTCAGACACTTAGTAGCAGTATGACCCTGGGCAAGTCACAACTCTTTTTGCCTTAGTTTCCTCATCTGTAAAATGAACTGGAGAAGCAAATGGCAAACCATTCCAGTATCTTTGACAAGAAAACCCCAAATGGGGTCACAGAGAATCATACACAAGTGAACAACAGCAACCCCACAAAAAAGTCAGTTGCCAAATCTTGCCATCTCTACCTCCACTATATCTTTTCCCTTTTGTCTACATACATAGGCACCATATTAGTTTAGGCCTTCATTACTTCTAGCTAGACTACTGCAACAGCCTCCTAAATGGTCCTTCTGCCGCAAGACAAAGTGATTTACTTTTAGTGCAGACTTGACTATGCCAGTCTCTGATGCTATACAGCTAGCCCTAGTCTCTCTCCTAAATTTCATTCCTGATCACCAACTGCCTTTCGGATATCTCACAATGGAGGTTCTGTAGGCATCTCAAACTCAACATGTACAAAATAGAATTCATTATCTCTATCTTTCCCTCCAAACTCTTTGCAATTTTCCTCTTACTATCAAGGCCATCGCCATCTTCCCAGTCACCCAAGCTCATAATGTCTGTGTTATCCGTGGCTACTCATTTGTATTCACCCCCAAATTTGCCACATCTTGTCCTTTTTACCTTTACAACATTTCTCTCCTACAGTGCCCTCTCTCCAGTCACATACAACAGCCCTCACAGACTCATGCTTGATGATTGCAGTAGCCTTTTGTTTGGTCTTCCTGCCTCAAATCTCTCCTCATTCCAATCCACCCTTCAGTTGCCAAAATGATACAGGTCTGAGCATATCACTCCCCTCCTTAATAAACTCCAGTGGTTCCCCATTACCTCATGGAACAACTATATGTTCTGTTTAGAATTTAAGTACATTATTCTTCCTACCTTTCCAGTCTCCTTATACTTTATACCCTCTACCTACTCTTCTACCCTATGACACTGGTCTTCTTGCACATGTTACTCCATCTCCTGACCGTGCCTTTGCCCTGACTGTTGCCAGTGCCTGGAATGTTCTCCATTGCCTCCCAGCCTCATTCAAGACTTAGTCAAAATCCTACTTTCCCACAAGAAAATCCCACAAGAGATTTTCGCTGGTTCTCCTCCCCATTTCAGTCCCCCACCACCAGTGCCTTCCCCTTGAGACCACCTTTAATTCCATGCATATATCTTTTATGTACTCTGTGTAGTTATTTGAAACTTGTCACTCTGATCAGAATGTGAATCCTTGAGGTCAGAGACCATGTTTTCAACCTTTCTCTGTGTTCTCAGGGTTTAGCACAGTGCCTGGCATATAGTTAGCTCTTAAGCAATGTCTGTTGACTTATTTACTACCCAGTAAACTCCAGTGGCCTCCTATTGCCTCTGGGATACAATATAAACTCCTCCATTTAGCTTTTAATGCCCTTCATGTCTTGGATTCAACCCATTTTGCACTTTATCGTATGTTCCTCCTTTTTATGTACTCTGTGATCCAGCCAAAGCGTCCTTCTCTTTGTTCATCACATTTCAGTTTGTCTTCATGCCTTTGTACTTGCCCTCTCCCATCCCTGGAACATTCTCTCCTCTGCTCTGCTTCATAGAATCTCTCTCTTCCATGAAGACACAGCTCAAGCACCATTTTGCTCATAAAGTTCTTTCTCATCCTTCTAAATGATAGTGCCCTCCTTTCTTAACTGCCTTGCTTCTACTTTGTTTTTATTCCCGTTTATTTTCTTGATATTTATTCTGAATGTGCTTTGATGTGTACTTGTCACTGTTCCACCCCGCCCCAATAGTTTATAAGCTCCTTGTGAGGAGGGATTTTTTTTTTCATTTTTAACATTTGTATCTCCAGTGCCTGACTTAACAATATTAAGTAAGTGCTTAATAAATGCTTGTCCGTCAGTCAGAAGGTATTTATTAAGTGCCTAATATGTAAGAGGCACTGTGCAAAGTTGATGCTACAAAGAAAGGCAAAAGACAGTTCTTGTCCCCAAGGAGCTTGCAGTGGAATGCTTGTCGATGGATTGAGATCACTTTGTTCAGTGTTTCACTAGGTGTGTGCAGCAAGCAAAGAATAAATAAAACGTCAAGGTCTTAGGTTATCTAAGGTATTTACCAGTTGTAATGGATATTGTCATACACTCAGCCCATGGAAAAGAAGGATTCACTCCTCACTGGTGGTGGTGTTCTCCAATGCTCCTGCTTTAAGAAGGCGCTGTACTGCCTGCACTATTTCCCCAAATGCTACAAAACCTCCTCGGTGAAATCTTTATAGCAGTGTGAAAGAGGTCAGCTTAAAAGTGGATAAAAAATGTAGAATGCCCACACTTTGAGATGCAGGTGGATAAGTAGCCCTTTGAATTAGTCCATAGAAATAGCTTGGGCAGCATTCCTGATGGAAAATGAACTCATCAAGGCATTAAACAGGAGGAGGAAATGGGCCTGGATTACACCCTGGGAAGGGCTTTCAGGGATCCTAAACTTTTTCCTTTTACAAAAATGTATCTCTTTGACATCTTGGCCATGAAGCCTGGATGACCCCAGATATAGGGAGCATGACCCAAAAGACAATGGAAAGACATAGGGTGGGCATATTGAAGCAGTAGCATATTGCAAGTATTGACAGGTGTGAAAAATAACCTCAAAGGCACCGTGGAATGCATGTGTAACTGGAAAAGAGCTGTGGGGAGAATAAAATCTCAGTACATGGCCCCTAAAATGCTGAAAGAATGAGATGCAAACAAATGTGAACCATATAGGAGAATCCTGTTTTGAATCAAGAAATAGATAAAGATGGTCATATATCAGAGAGAGCTTTGGTAGAAAGATATGGATAAGAATGTCACAGGATAAGAAGTCATGGGAGGGTCGCAATCTATCCCAGTGAAGAGGATACTCACATGGAGAAAGTTACTTTGCATAAACTTTTTTTGCAAAGTGTTGCGTGCCACATATCTCAACTAGATTGTAAGCACCTTATGAATAATGGTAACATGGAATGTCTCTTTTTCTCCCCAGGGAGTGGCTTGGTAAATCTCATTTTATTGCCTCATCGTGGCTTGGAAGTAGGCTGAATTTGAGCTCAGGTCCTCCTGACCCCAAGTTCCACACTCTGTCCACTTTGTAAACTTTTCAGGGCTATAGAAATGTGAGCTACTATTCAATGATGAAGCATTTATTATAACTATTTATTTAAATAACTGTGGACTGTGATGGAGGTCATCTGGGTGTAGAGGAGGAGACAGATTGGGAGATGCCTTGAGGATACTCCTAAAATGAGTAATGCCAGTGAGAATCTTGTATGTGTGTTTTACCTTAGATGGATGATGCAAAGAGGTTTAAGTTCTACGTGTGGGAAGACGAGAGTGATGGGGATATGCAACATGTGGTCTCCTGCACTCTTTGCTATGGTAAGCCAACGGAGCTGGTGCAGTATCTTTTCTTTCTTCTAGCCCTGGAGGATTTCCTATAAAACTGATTTGTAGGATCACAGATTTAGAGCAGGCATCTTGTGCTGGGGAGGGGTTCCTCACCTGTGGCTGAAGAGGCTGCTGTGTGATGCAGTAAATAGAACATTTGACCTGGAGTCAGAAGGACCTGAGTTCAAAATTGACCTCAGAAACTTAAGAGAGACAGACCCTGGGAAGTGACCTAACTTCTTGTCTGCCCCAGGTTCCTCGTCTGTAAAATTCGGATAATAATAGCTCCCAGGGTTGTTGTAAGGATCAAATGAGATAATATTTGTAAAGTGGTTTCCAGATCTTAAAGTGCTGCGCAAATGCTAGCTGTGATAATCCTCAGTGACCTGTCCTTGCTTCCTTCTCTTACACATGTTATTCTAGGCCAATATTGTAATTTCGGGTTTCTGGATTAGGATGCAATAAGAGGCACTTGTGGATAATAAAATACAATTAAAAGAGAATTTATTAATAATAGTTATTTTAATATTCATATATTAGTATTTAACTAATAATTTAATATTATTATTGCTATATTTCTTGTTTCCTTTGTAATGTTATGGATTTTATTTTGTGCACTTAAAAATGTTACTCTGAAAAGGGGCCTGTAGGTTTTACCAGGTAGCCAGAGGGGTCTGAAGCACACGAAAAGGCAGGAAGCCTTGCCTGCAACCCTTTCATTTTCCAGATGGGGAAAGTGAGACTGCCAAAGTTTATGTGCCCTTCCCAGGTGATGGAAGCAGTAAGGAGCAGGGGTTTGAAGCTACATGTTGTGAAAAAAAGGGTTCTGAGTGTGAAATCCAGAAAACCTGTCACTGGCTCCTGGGGATCTTAGGCAGGCCAGTCCCCTTTGTAGGCTTTACTTTGCTCATCTACATGATGCTGAATTGGACCAGTGACCTCTGAGTGCCTTACAAATTGCATTCAGGGAATGAATGTGTCTTAAACAATTCAGTGTTCTATTACTGCAGACACACTCTGGCTAACCCTAGCCTGAGATCACCATAACTGGAAACTCCAGGACCTCAGGGTCTCCGGACATGAACACTGAAGCAGGTCATCCACTGGCCCACCTGATAAAAAAGGGAAACTCTCAATGGAACTGTCAAAGGAAACTGCCCCCTCTTCCTCCTTACCCCCTGCCCCCCACTGAAATGCTGGCTTTGGAGTCAGAGGCACTGGGTTTGAATATTGTAACTTTGGCTGAGTCCCTTAGTCTCTCTTCTGGAAACAGGGTAGTTGGGCCAGATGACTACAAAAGGTTTCTTTGGTTCTAAACCTATGATCCTATAAAAGGTTTTAGTTCTACCTTATCCCTCCCAGGAGTTTGCTCTCATTCCAGTTTTGTGCTTCCCTCATAGATTGGTGCAAAGAAGACAAGGAATGTGAAGTAACCACCACCCCTGGGCCCATCATGGTGGACATGGACATAGCCTATGTGGTGGACAGCTCTCTTGAGGTCACAAGTGACATATTCAATGCAGCCAAAAGCATGGTAGCCTCCATGCTGAACCACTTTGTCATTACTCCTCATCCTAAGACCTCCCCTGATGGGGCCAGGGTTGCCCTGGTGCAGCAGACAATCCCAGGCTTCTTCCCGTATGAAGATACGTTCCCTGTTAAGAAGGAGTTTGATCTGCTCACGTACAGCCATCCAGGGCAGATGCAGGGGCGCATACAGGGGTCTGTCCAACTCAAAGGGCTCCCATACCTGGGTCACGCCCTGGAGTGGACTATCGAGAATATCTTTCCAATAGATCCCCTCCAGAGGAAGAACCGGGTTCTCTTTGTAATTGTGTCAAGTGAGACAAGTCCTGAGGACAAGGAGAAGTTGTGGAGAATCTCCCTGGAAGCCAAGTGCGAAGGCTTCATTTTGTTTACCGTGGCCTTAGGCACAGGAGTCAACATGGAAGAGTTGGCCTGGCTGGCCAGCTTCCCGCCTGAGCAGCACCTGCTTCACCTGGCTGATGTCTCCCATTTGGAAATGGACTATGCCCAGCGGTTCATCCGGGCCTTCCTGAACCTTCTGAAAAGTGAGCAGGTTGAGGGTGGGCAGGAGGCTGAAAGAAATGCTAAGAGAGAGCAGCAGGCTGTTCTCAGGGGCTGCTGAGTCACTCCTGTTTTGTACCCCTTAGAAAGGCAGAGAGCATGTCACTGGTGGACAGCTCCTAGAAGATTCTTTGGAGGGGTCTGATCCTAGGAATGACCTCTTTGTTGTGTAGAGAGGATGCCATCCAGACTGCTCCCACTATGGCACGTGATCATTGGCAGCCCACATCAGCTTGTACCTCACCTGGGCCAGGCAACTCCCATGAGGGAGGCAGGGTCACTCTTTCCCATTGGGTTAGCTCATCCTTGCAGCCACGTTGTGAACCCTTCTCCCTTTGGGCATTCCCAAGCCTCCTCCTTTCAAGGATGTTGGTCTGACATGAAAAGCCATGTACCTCCACCATGTTTTATTCTTAAGCTTGGGAACATCTTTGTCCTTTAGACTGGGAAAGAATGAGTTAGCATCATCTCCTGAGGAGATAAGTGTTGTTAAAGAAAAGTCTTCATATTAGCCTCAGAAGGATAATGGAGCTGTCAGAGGAACAGAGGAAGAACAGATAAAAGATGTTTCTCCCCTTTCCTTTGTCTGCAGGTGAGGTGAACCAGTACCCACCTGCTACACTTCAAGAATATTGTGAGGGACTGCATCGAGGAGACATCCGGAGAAAGGCAGCCTTGATCCGGAGGTAGATTCTGCCCTGGCTTTCACTGTGCTCTTTGACAAAGCCCTGCTTTGCAATCCTGTGAGGCCTAGCTTCAGAACATCCCTCCCCTCTGTCTCATTTCTCAAAGTACCAGCACTTTGGGAAAGGGCTCTAGCGGAGGCCTCCATTCTCCCCTGCTCCCAGAACCCCAGTGGCTCCTTGCTACCTCTCAGATAAGCTGCCTAATCCACTCCCCACTTGGGCGTTATAGTCAGTTTTCAGTTTGGCTCCAATTTGCCTTTCCAGGCTTTTTATTCCCCTTCATGTTTTCTGCGCAACATTCAACATGCAGTCTTTGTGCATTCCCACAAGCTGCTCCTCCCGCCTCATCTTCCTCCCCTTGGAAGCATTCCCTCATTCAATCCCTCCTTTCTCATGCTCTTTTCCTGTTCAGATTTCCTTGTATATTACTTATTATATATTTGCAGACATAGGGTGCCCCCCAGGGGAATGTAAGTGCCTTGGGGGCTGGACTATTGCCCTTCTGTTTTTTGTGTCCCTAGTGCAGGGGTCCTTAACCTTTTTTGTGTCATAACCCCCACTTTCACTCCCCACTCTTGTCAGGCTGGTGAAGCTAGTAATGGCTTACTTTTTTAGAATAATGATTTGAATCATTGAAAGA
Source organism: Pseudocheirus occidentalis (assembly GCA_028646575.1). Taxonomy (NCBI): domain Eukaryota; kingdom Metazoa; phylum Chordata; class Mammalia; order Diprotodontia; family Pseudocheiridae; genus Pseudocheirus; species Pseudocheirus occidentalis. The sequence goes on along the minus strand of CM053597.1, from coordinate 29,978,055 downwards.
ACTGCTAAATTTCAGTTAGAAATGAGTGAAAATAGATACATTTTTTTTCTCATCCAGGTTCACAGACCTGAAAATCCATCTAGAAAGTGGTCTGTGGACCCCAGGTTAATACTCCCCACCCCCGAGACTAGCATGGTGCTCGGCACACAGTAAGTGCTTAATGAATGTTGCATTGGCTCGAGTGTGAGAGATTCTGACTTCCTCAGGAAAGATTCTGGGCAGCAAACTACAAGACCTCCTCGTGTTTCAGATCTCCCGCTTAGCAGAGATTCTTTCCGCAGGCTGAGCTTCATCAGGTTCAATGAGTCTAACTTGAGGAGAAGTCAGAAAGTACTTCAGAAAAAAGACGGCTCTCTAGGGATGAGGGAGAGGGTTTCCCAGATGGCCAGGACTGGCAGAGAAGACATCGAGTCTCCTTATGGACCAGGACAAAATCTGATGGAAGCCCTGCAAAAGACTGAAGAAACTGGAGATGAAACCGCTGACCTTGGTATGAAACAAGAACAAGAACACCCAAGCAAACAGAAGCCACCACTTGTTTTGGTTCTTGGTGATGTGGGGGTGGGTTTTATCTATTTAAAGATACTGCTATTGATGTTCAGCATTTGGTGTATAGATCATTACAATTCATACCAGACTTCCAAACTCCCAGGGGCGTCATATCCATGCATGTAGATAATGATTGTCTTTTAGGAAAATGCACAAAGGTTTACTTTAGCTTTTGATTAATTAACTTTAGTTCCACAAGCATATATCAAGTTCTCTTGAAGGCTCTGTAGTAGAAGACAAAAAGATAAAAGCTTAAGGAGGGAGAAAGCTCTGATGCCTGGGGGTGGGGGATGTTGTGAGAAAGGTTCCCCTCGAGGTGGTGCCTGAGCTGGAAGTGATAGATGACCTCTAAAAGGAGAAGGTGAATCCAGGCATGGGGGGGGGGGAGGTGGCCCTTGCAAAGGCAGAGAAGTGGGTGGAATGATGAGTTTGGAGAACAGCGAGGACTGGTTGGCTGGACGTCAGAGTATGTCAGTAAGACAGGAAAAGAAGAACAGAGCCAGATGGAGGCAAGCTGAGGAACTGGGTTTTTTCCCCCAGATAAAGGGGAACCACTGAGGGTTCCAGTGACTTCCTTAGAAAGATTATCATCATCATTGGCTCTTGTGTGCATGTTGGATTTGGAAGGTGGGTGGGGAGAGTGGAAGGCAGTTCTTGAGGTTAGTGGATTTTAGGATTTAGAGATGAAGGGGACAGTAGAGGACATCCAGCACAACCCCCTCGTTTTACAGGTGGAGAAACTGACCCCAAGAGAAAAGAAATATCTCACCTCAGGTCAGCTCACCTGGAAACAGATCTGGACTGATCAGAGGTGCTTTGACTCCAAGTAGATATTGGGACCAAATATTCTCAGGGTTGATAACATTTTAGATATCAGTCTAGAAAATTGTTTTTTGGTTACATCCAACTCTTCATGACTCCATTTTGGGTTTTCTTGGTGAGCATACTAGAGTGATTTTCCTTTTCCTCCTCCAGCTCATTTTACAGATGAGGAAACCGAGGCAAGTAGGGTAAAGAGACTTAACCAGAGTCCCACAGCTAGTACATGTCTAAAATTGGATTTATATATAGACTTCATACATATGTGTGTATGTGTATACATGTGTAAATATGTATATTTGACATCTGCAGCCTATTGAGCTGTATGAAGACTTCATATATACACACACACAAATTTCTCATATATTTCTATACACATAGGTATTATATGGTTAAATACGTGTGTATAATGTCTTATATATGTGTAAGTATATGTGTAGACATAATATATTTTTATATATGCTTTTAAAATATACCCCCTATGCACACACATATATGTATAATGTAAAGAGTCTGGAAGACCTTGTTCAAACTTCACTTCAGACATGTACTTATTGTCTCTGTGACCCTAGGCAAGTCACTTAACTTCCCAAGGGCCCCGACAACTCTGTGAGACTGTTAAGTTGCAGAGCCTGGTTGGGAAAGATGTCCGGTAGAGAAAAATTAAAGTCAGGGTATCAAAAGATTTGCTTTGTTGTGACTTTAGGAAGGCTTGAAGGCATTGCCCGGGGACTCAATGCTGGCTTTTGTAAGATAGGAGTTTCATTCAGTTCTAACTGATGTTGAACCTCGTAGGAGAGAATTTGACTGTATCAAGAAAGGGTATATATTTGTACATCCCTGAAGTTATCAGAGGGCTGGCCATGTTTGGGATTAGGTCGAGGAAAGGGAGAGGGTGACTGAGACAGTCAAGTGAAGGGTAGTCCTCTACAGAGATAGCCATAGACCTGTCAGCATTTGTTATTTTTATCTGTCTAACCATTCGTTCATTCACTTATTTATCTGTTTTTATACCAGATCCCTGTTCCATGGCCAAGGATACCGGACTGTGCCATGACTACGTCCTGAAGTGGTACTATCATCGAGACCAGCACAGCTGCCAGAAGTTCTGGTTTGGGGGCTGTGGTGGCAACCAAAACCGATTTGGAACCAGGCAAGAGTGTGAGTCCCGATGTGTCCGCTTAGCCTAGAGACAAGAAAATCACCCAAGACCTCAGTGCTGGGGGCCGGCTGCTGGAGCTCCCGTGACAGATTCAAGTGAAGTCAGTGTGTGAGGCTGGGTTTCCAAGCAAATATCACTTGTATTTAAATTTTAAAAAAATTTACAAAAAGAGGTACTTGTCTAACAACCCCTTATATTTGTTTAGCAATTTAAAGTTCCTAAAGCACTTTTATATATGTTCAATTCAGGAAACATCAAGTGTAGGCAAGAACACTGACCTAGGTGCTAAGAGATGATACAAGTTTAGAGAAAGTCTTACCTCTGCCCTCACTGAGTTTACAGTCTAGGAGGCAGATATGAAACAAACACTAATCGTTATAATATAAAATAAAGAGCACGTCATTATTTCCTCATCAAAATATCCCTGTGAGAGAGGCAGAGCAGGCGTTATTTAGGCCCATTTAGCAGGTGCAGAAACCTAAGTGACTTGTCCAAGGCCAAAGCTCATAAGCAGTAGAGCTGGAACTATAACGTGGGTCTTTTAACTTCCTATTCACCACTCGCCATGAGACTTTGCTGCTGTTGATTGGTCTTGCTGATTTAGTCCTTTCAGACATGGATATATGTAATTAGAGTACATAAAAAGCAATGGAAAAGACCCCTCATGTCTAAAAAATAGCACATTTCTTATACATACGTAGACATATCCCAGAAAACTAGAGGAAAATAAATAAAATTGTGCTAAGCAGTGGAGCCTCATTAGAAGATGAGTTAGGAAATATTTTTGTGTCTAACGACTCAAGCCCTAAGATTCAGCTATGGCTCTGTGATAACGAATGATGTCTTGAATGTGAAGCTTCTTTTAAAAATGTGAATAAAAATGAGTTCATTCTTCATGAAATCTTATGAGATGGAATTACTTATATCTACTCATTGTAGTTTGGGATAGTTTTTGTGAACATAGCTATTGGTGAGTGGCAGTACCATTTCACAGTGACACAGAGTCCTTGAGTTCAAGGGACCTCAGGTCAGGGACATCTAATCTAACCTGTGCCTACCCAAGAATCCCCTTTGCAGCCTCTTCCCCAAGTTAAAATCCTGCCTTTCCTTGAATTCCTCTGCTGACAGACATCTGCTCTCTCTCAAGGGATCCATTTCTACTTTTGGATCATCCTAACTGATAGGAAGATTTTCCTTTTTTCCATCTGAAATCTGCATTTCTTCCTGTGACTCCTAGTTGTGGTCTCTGGGACCAAGAACAAGTCTAATCTCTATAATAATAATAATAATAATAATGATAATAATAATATATGTGTATGTATATATATATAAAACACCCCAAATATGGTCACGGAGAGTCAGACATGACTGAAGAACAACATGAATTTTATACACACACACACACACATGCACCCTATTTGGGTTTTTCTTGGCACAGATACCAGAGTGGTTTGCCATTTCCTTCTCCAATTCATTTTACAGATGAAGAACTGAGGCAATCAGGGTTAAGTGACTTGCCCAAGGCCACAAAGCTTCTGAGGCTGGATGTGAACTCAGGAAGATGAGTCTTCCTGGCCCAATCTTGGTGCTCAGTCCACTCTTCTGCCTAGCTTCCCAGTAGCATTTACATGGTGCTTTGAAGTTTAAAAAGGTTCTTACATGGAACCTATTTGATCCTCACAAGAATCCTGTGGAATGGGTGTGATTATTATGCCCATTTTATCGATGAAGAAATAGAGGCTGATAGAGACAATATGACCTTCCTGGCATCACAAAACAAGTTAAATGTTGGAGGGAGGATTTGAACTCAGGTCTTCCTGACTCTGTCCAGCATTTAACCCACTATACCACCTGGCTGTCCGTTGAATATTTCAAGCCCACTACTGTCTTCCCCCAATGTCATTCTTTTTTCCACATTGAACATCCCTAGCTTTTTCAACAGACCCTTATATGAGTTCCTTGAGAATAGAGAGTATTTTTACTTTGGTTTTTTTCATCTTTCTTTGGATCCCTGTCCCTTAGCAGAGTGCCTGGCACACAGTGATTCACACATGTTTTTGCCTTGTTGACTTCACCATCCTGGTCACCCTTCTCTGAATGTTTATTGTTGCTTTTCAGAGATTGTCATATTGTCAGCAATCCCATCAGTCAGTTCTGTAACTGCCCTGGACTAGAGTTTATCTGCACTTGGTGATCCAGGCTCACGTAGAGTGCTTATGTATCAACTCCCTATTCAGTCCTTTTGCCCTGTAGGGAATGCAAGGCAGCATGGTACTGGGGAAAGACCGCTGGGTTCTGGGTCAGAGGCCCAAGGTTCCCATCTGTCCTCTGTCCCTTTCTCCCTGTGTGACCAGGGGAAGGCCACTCTACTTTCTAGCCCTCGTTTTCCTCAACTGTAAAGTGACAGGGTTGGACTCAGTGTTCCCTAAGGCTCTTTCTCCCCTGTCAGCAGTCATTTGTTACATTTGTGAAATGAAAGGGGCACAGATGGGGTCTTTTTTAAGATAGAGGAACAGTTCTCTCTGCCAGTGGCCTGGTGGCAAGAGCTGTCATTGGGGAGGGGTCCCTAACTGTGCCAGAAGTGCTCGGTGAGTTCTTGGGGATGCTGATAAAATGTAGCTCAGAGCCATTTGTAGATGCTTCTCAGACCCTGGTGAGGAGTGAAGGTGGTAACTTCTAAAAGGCCAGGGCATGTGCTAAAGTAGACAGAGGGGAAGTCCACAAGCATTTATAAAGCACTTCCTATGTGTCAGACAATATCAATAAGACAAGTCAGTCAGGAAGCATTTATTAAGTGCCTAGCTAAATGTTGGTGATCAAATGCAGAAATGAAAGGCTCCGTTTTCAGGGAGCTTCCCTTCTAAGCAGGGGAGCAGCATGTCCATGTGCAAGTTCATGCAAAATAAATACAAGGCAGAGGGATCTGAGGTCTGGCCCATAAAAGCGGGCACTTTTGTGCCTAGGGATGCCCTGAAACATCAGTCCTGGGGTCCAGTTGTGAGTGTTTTTAAGAGATGAGTTTGAGTCTTGTAGCCAGTGTCAAGGTTGGGGTGATAGCCAGTGGGGCTCCTTGACGAATCTCATATGACTCGTGACTGTCCTGCTCCCACTTCGTTTTTTCTATGGGACATCCCTGGTAGTCCTTAGGGGAATGAGAGAGGGAGAGAGAGAGTGCTCACTTCAAAGATCATCTAGTCCGACTCCCCTATTTGATAGATGAGAGGGATTTGTGGGAGGAGAGGAGAGGAAAAATTGAGAGATGATAATTTTTCAGTCTTCTTGTTGGGAGTCCAGAAAAGACCAGATGGAAACTAATTTTACAAAAACAGTGTTGGACAGGCTGGATCTTCCTATTGCCTCCCAGCTGTGCAGACGGCTTGTAGGAAAGTGATGCTACCCTCCATAGCTTTGGACTCTGACCACATAATGTATCTTAAACCTTTTCCCCCTGCTCTGGAAGGATGAGCAGAAAGCGATAACCACTCTAAAAATAAAATACTCCAAATACCATGATAACAAAAATGTCTAGCCTCAGAATTGGAAATCAAAGGTCTACTTCTCAATTGGGGAATAGCTGAACAGGTTATAGTACATGATTGTGATGGAATACTATTGTGCTATGGGAAATGACCAGGAGGGGGGTTTCAGGAAAACATGGCAAGATCTATATGAACTGATGCAAAGCGAAGTGCAAAGAACCCGGAGATCGTGGTGCATAGTAACAGCAATGTTGTGACAACAACCAGCTGTGAAAGCTTTGGCTACTCTGACAGATACAGCGATCCAAGACAATTCCAAAGGGCTCATGATGAAAATATGCTGTCCAGTGAGAACTGATGAACTCTGAGTGCAAACGGAGTATAATTTTCTCATGTTTTTCTTGCCTTTTTAAAAAGGCGGCTAATATGGAAATATGTTATACACGATTTCGCACGTATGATTGATGTCATTTGCTTGCCTTCTCAGTGGGCATGGGATGAGATGGGAGGGAAAGAGAAAATTTGGAGTTCAAAATTTAAAAAGAAAAGAATGGTAAAATAAATACTAAAAAAATTTAAAATAAAAGTGATCTAGCTTGAACTGTTACAGCAAAATAGAGAGAGAGATGGAGAGAGAAAAAGGGAGAGAGAGGATGAAGGAAGGAAGGAAAAATATGGCAACACCCAGTTTTCCTGCTACCAGAGGAGACCAGCCTGAAATCTGGGTCCCTTCCCTAAGGTAAAGTTAAGACAGTTAGTATTTTTAGGTTTCAAAAGAATATAAAGATGAGAGGAATTCTCCTTGATGGGATCATAGGAAATCAAAATAAGCTAAGAAGAACCATGATTCTCAATCTACCTAATCTCTACAGGTTAGAGTTTTAAGAAAATCTTCTGATTTAGAGGCTTTGCTATGACCCAGAGAAGCATGTTCCCCACCATCAGCAATGAACTCTCCAGTCCATTCCCATCCTATCCCATCTCATCCATCCCAACTCTTCCAATCCAACAAGTATTTATTGTGTGCAATATGTGTAAGTCACTATCTAGGTGCTAGGACTAAAAACAATGAAAATAACAGAAAATATTCCCTGCCCTCAAAGAGCTTGAGGGACTACCTCCTGTAAACAGATAAATATACACACAATTATCTGAGGACAAAAAGAGAGCATTGCCCTCTAGGAGCAGCACGAAGAGCTGTCTGAAGCCTGAAGCAGGATGCGGTACCTGAGCTGGTCCTTGAAGGAAGCAGAGGGGAGCAGGGAGGGTGTTACAGGCTTGGGGGACAGACTGTGCAAAGCCACCAAGATGGAGGATAGAAAGATGAGTCTAGGGAACAGCAACAAGGCCAGTTTGACTGCATTGCAGAGTGTGTAAAATAATGTGAAATACCTCGAGAAGGTATTCTGAAGCCAGACTGTGGTGGACTTTACAATCCAAGCGAAAGAGTTTGTATTTTTTTTCCTAAAGGCAAAAGGGAGGCTTTTGAACAAGGAAATGATGTAGCCAGCCTCGTGCTTTTGGCAGTTAGGCGTCCGTTGGATTTGAGAGGGGAGAGTCAAGAAGACCGTTCTTTATCTCACTGGGCCAAAGGTCAACCTCTCATTTTAGAGATGGAGAAAGTGAAGCCTGCAGAGGGAAGTGGCTTGCCCAAAGGTTGCACAGGTAGTCAGGAGCAGACTGGAGATTTGTCCCCAGGTCCTCTGTCCTTTTCACTGTGACCATGCTGCCTCTACTAGAAGGAGCCAACTATACTATTTAAAACAATAAAACTTAAAATTCATGTAATGATTTTTTAAAACCTTCAAGATAGAAGTTTTTTTTAATCAACATACCTCATGAAAAGGTCAGATCAGTTCAAAGGAGACTTAAAATCTGAATTTCGGTATCCACCAGTTTTCCAGGGGAGATCTGATAACTTAACATTGGTCTTCCCTCTGCTTTAATTTCCTCACCTGAAAGCACTGATAAGAAAGTTTCTAGCCATGCCTCCCTTCCCCTCATCCTTTGACAGACTTGTGATAATTAAAAGAGGAAGCAGATCCACTGGAGGATTTCAGAATTATGCAGTTAAATCAACCTTCAGCTATTTTGCTCATGAGAGAAGTATGTGTCTATGTTAACGAGAAATTCCGAATGTGCACAGAGCGAGAAGTTTTCCTAGAGCCTATGACCGGGAAGGACGTTGAATGCCAAGTACCGCTGTGATCCATGGTGCATCACAAGTTCTTGGGAAGTGGAGGGGAACTCCCCTGAGACTCACGGTTGGCCAGTCAGAAAACTGAATCAGGAAATTGAAGAGTCTTCCAGGTTGATGAACACAATGGCATCACATTATTTTTTTGAGGGGGAGGAAGGGTAGTTGAAGTCAAATGTATTGTGTGATTATATTTTAAGCAGAAAAATAAATGAAACTTCCACGTCAAACACCAAGCAAAGTTTTAGATTGTTGATTCTTTAAACATAATTATGTTTTAATGTTTTCTGGGCCGTTATAGAAAATGAAATTTATTGTCCTTTATCATCTTCTTTAAAGTCAGCTTTTGGCCACACTTAGGCATTCTTTGGATAACCTAGCCTTTGGAATAATTCACTTAGTATATACTTGATGTCAAGGACAGCACAAACTTCACTGGAGGAATAGAGATTGGGGGACAGGGAAGAGGGAGGAGAGGGTCCAGTTCATTCTAGCCTGGGAGGTTGCTGAGGATCAAGAGTTGCCATCAGGCCAGGAAGGGGCAGCATGTTCTCCAGTAAAGCATGGAGATCTGCCTGGGTTTGAATTGTGGTTCTGTGTCACTTCAGATGAGTGGTTTTGTTTCTGTGGGTTTTGGTTTCCTCATACAATGAGAAATGGACTAGATGACTTTTAAGCTCTCTTCTGGTTCTAGATTCTATGGTCCTTCTATTCCTAGGGATTGACCACAGACCCAACAAATGGATGACCATCAAGTACCACATGAGGCTCAAAGAACATCTCTAATCTTCTCTGAGTTTATGAAGCACACAATTTGAGAGTTAAAAACGATTATCCATAGTCACACTCAAACTGATAATTTAGGTCCCCAGAGGATGGTCTAGAGCCCCATCTCCTTGGGGCTCTAGAGTTAGCTCTCAGGGAGCAGAAGTTGCCTCTGTAGTGCTGTAGCTCACAAGCCTCCACTGGTGTGCCTACAGCAGTGATTGTTAATATAAATTATCAGTCAAGACAACTAGGTTTTTAAAAAGGGTTACTTACTGAGGTGCTACAGTAAGAATAATGGATACAAAATGCCCCCCAAAAGTCAATGACACTCTCCCACAATGGGAAAGTAGGTTCAAGCACATGTAGCCATACATGTCAAAGGCAGGAGTGTGATACTAAATGTTTAACAACTGGCTTCCCCCCCAAAGTATTCATGACAGACTTTTGAATTTAACTTGAATTATTAACATTTTATCCATCACTTTCTTAAGACTGGGCAATCAACAAAATGATGAGTTTGTAGCATTTGCTGTTTTCTGAGGTATAAATGCCCACACTGAAAATTTCACAATTGACTCTTGGAAGTATGAGCACTAGAACATGCCTACAAAGAGATAATTTACAGCTTTTGAAAGTCCTTCTGTTGGAGTCCTTAAGATGTTCTCCTTCAATGCAGCATAGGTTCTTTGTTGAACTTTGAATCTGCTTTCCTCATCTTGTCTAGTATGTTCTTGGCTCACCATCCAGACATTACCACTAGCTGGGGATCAAATTAGAAAATGTACAAAATCCTCTTGACCCTTACAATATAATACCATACTGTAGGTTCCATACCATACTGTACCATCCCCTCTTATCCCCTACACATTTATTGTGTGCCCCCGTGTACCAGGCACTGCTAAACATTGGAGATACAAATAAAGAAAAACGCAGTTCCTGCCTTCATGGAGCTTACAGTCTAACAATACTCAATGGGGGGGGAACATATGAGGGGTGGGGGAAAGGGAAGCAGATGATAGCCAGTACAGTGCGATGATGACAAAGCAGAGGTGTTGGGGAGAAATGAACCTTCTAGACCTTCCTCTGTCCAAGGTAGGAGGGAGGAGACCCAGGCTAAGGAGGCTGGGGTGCTCACCTTTCCTCATGGGCTTGGCCAGAATTGTTCTCTACTGCTCTGTCTTAACATTTTAAGAGAAAAATAGATTTTTTTAAAAAAAATAATTGGTTGTAGTTAAAGTTCAGATGTTTAAATGAAGCTATACTTTTGATAGACAAGGTGTAGCAACTGGCCATAAATCTTTGGGGAAAGTACCCAACATAAGAGGAAATTGTTGTAGAATGGGAGTCAGAAGAGCTGAGTTTAAATTCTGTCTCTGCCTCTAACATACCATAAGACTATAAAAAAGCTGCATGAACTGAGTCTCAGTTTTTTCATCTCTAGAATGAGGGTCTTAGACCATAAATTATCTCTAAGGTTGCTTCCAGCTTCAAAATTTTTGCAAATACCAGACAAAGCATAAGCTATTTTGTTTGGACTCTGTGAACAATGGTAAGACACTGTTCTCACCCAGTAGTAGCATATTGAAATTGTAGATTCTTTTTTATATATAAATTTGGGAGTGAATACAATCTTCTCTTAAAGGTTGACTTCTCACACCTAAAATTATCAGGTAACTAACTCATTTGCCAATATCATAAGAAGCTAATGGTGTGACCTTTCCTGATAGCAAAATAACTTTAATCTGTTTTAAATGCATATATTCTTTTAAAAGGTCCTGGGAATTTTAGGCACCAACTGAGATTTTAAAAAGATCATTTTAGTTAGGCAGGGTCTATTAGGAATTCTTAAACAAGGCTAAACTACTCCAATGTGGCATAGGGTTGGCCCTACTGGGCAAGTGACTCCAGTATTCATTCTGTCCAGGAGAATCAGTGGCATAGGACCCAGATCTGTTGTATGATAGTGCAGAGCTCAGTGGCCTGGCACTCAGAAGCCTTGGATTTGAGTCTTTGCTTTTTCACCTGCTGCTATCATTATATACCTGAGGGCTCACCACTCAGCCTCACGAAAGCTGTTTCCTCATCTGTGAAAGGGGCATGTCATACTTGTACCATTTCCTTTACAGGGGAGTTGTGAGAAAAATGCAATATGTAGGAGTTAGCATTATTATTAGTTTTCTTTCTTTTCTTTTCCTTCCTTCTTTCTTTTTCTTTCTTTCTTTCTTTCTTTCTTTCTTTCTTTCTTTCTTTCTTTCTTTCTTTCTTTCTTTCTTTCTTTCTTTCTTTCTTCCTTCCTTCCTTCCTTCCTTCCTTTCTTTCTCTCTTTCTTTCTTTCTTTCTTTCTTTCTTTCTTTCTTTCTTTCTTTCTTTCTTTCTTTCTTTCTTTCTTTCTTTCTTTCTTTCTTTCTTTCTTTCCTCTCCCTCCTTCCCTCTTTCCTTCCTTTCTTTCACAAGGCAATTGGGGTTAAGTGACTTACACAGAGTCATACAGCTAATAAGTATCAAGTATCTGAGGCTAGATTTTGAACTCAGGTCCTCCTGACTCCAGGGGCAGTGCTCTATCCACTGTGCTGCCTGGCTACCCCCCCCTCACCTAGCTTCCCTGTATTAATTATTTCTACTGGCAAATCAGAATGAGCTTTATCAGGTGATAAGACATAAGTACCCCTTAGCCTGGTACGTTTATCAGGTGAGAACATATCTCAGTTATTTACTAGGTGTAGAACAATGTCTGGACACCTCCCTAGGTAAAATGGGAAGTGTGTGAAAGATGTGCAAGGGGCCTGTGCAAAAACTGGGGGCTGGGAACCAGATCCCGAGGTCATCAAAGGCTGGCACCATGTCTTACCTCTCTTTTGTCTCTTAGCTCAGAGTGGGGCCACACCACCTGGCACAGAGTAGAGAGACAGTCCCTAATGCTGACCCAGAATATGGGCAGAAAGACCCTTGGGGATGAGCACTACTGAAGGGAATGATACTGACATCTCATTAGAAGACAGTTCATTTATCAGAACTACTTTTATTCATGACGAAGGGATGGATGGTGCTGATTTCTCAAGTGGACTTCCCAGAAAGAGGAGACAACAGATATTTTTTTTTTGGCCAGCAGTTTTCACCCAAGTTTCTTGACTAAGATAAATTAGTAATTTCCAAAGACTGGAAATGATCTTGGAAGAAAAAAAGTGGTGTGATTGGGGTCCAGATAGGTGCCATAATAGCGTCACTTAACACCAGAATGTTGCTGTCAGATGATAGCATGGGATGGATAAGGTGGATAATTCTGAACTACAAAATAGATGATATTTTATGGCTAATATGGATAAAATATTGATTTGTATAATAATAATATGGGTAATAATTATTTTTAAAAATTAATTTATTTTCTTGTTTACATCACTCACTTCCATGAGATTTTGAGTTTCAAATTTTCTCCCCATATTTCCCCTACCCACCACCTGAAAACAGCCATCCCACTCTATAGCCCCTCCCCCAATGTGCTCTCTCCTATGTCCTCCCCCATCGCCTATGCGTAATAATTATAATAGCTAGTATTAACTACTTTAAGGTTGGCAAAATGCTTTACAGATATTATCTCACTTGACCTTCATGACAACTCCTTAAGGTAGGTGCTATTATGATCCCCATTTTGAAGATGAGGAAATTAAGACCCAGAGAGGTTAAATGACTTGCCTAGAGCCATACAGCTATTGAGTGAATTAGGATTTGAGTGAAGTCTTCCATACTCATAGTCCAGGATTCTATCCACTATTCCACCTAGATCTGGGTTCAAATACCATACAGGGTGGAATCTCATGAGCTGGTGGATTTAGAAAAATATGAAAAGGCTTGGACTTATGAAGGATGATGCTATTCACCTTCAGAGAAACAGATGACAAGTGGAAATAAACATAATATGGTCTTACATATATGTGTTTGAGAGTATACATGTGTATATATGTATGTGTACATTTATGGATCTCTGTATATATTTGTGTGTATATATACATAGACACACACACACACACATATATATATATTTATATATCCATGTATAATAGCAGCCTTCTTGTGGGGGCCAGAAGGGAAAAAATAAAGTAAAAAGTGAACAGCAGAGGACAAAAGAAAACATAGAAAGAAGCAAAGAAAAGATAGACAGCTTTGAAAATAATGTGTAGTCTTCATTATTTAGGTTTTGTTGACATGGAAATGTATTGCTTTATATTGAATCCTTTCCTGTGTTCTGCTGTGTACATGGCAATGTTTTTCTTTTCTTATTTTGTATTTAAGTTTAAAATAAATTTAAACACTTAAAGAAATCCCATAGAGGGAATGGAATGAGAAAAAGTAGAGCCATAAAGCATGCCTGGACGACAGTAATCACTCCAGTGTGATGGGGCTTCAGTTTGCTCACTCGGTCTGTCTGGATGGAAGGTGCACTAACAGAATCCTTATTCCCCATACATCTCTTTTATCTCCTCTGAGGCTCAGCTATCTTATCTATAAAATGTACTACTACTACCTGCATGCAATTCTTGTGGAAAGGCTTTTGAACTTTGAATTGACTTAGGAATGCTTAAGACAGTCTGGCTATTCTCCCAGATCATCTTGTAATTTGCCATTTCTAAGGAAAGAGACTAAGAAATCACTACCAGATGCCACAGTCTTTAAAAAGTTACAGGGAAGCTTTATTATTTAATTGAATCATAATATGGGCTTTGCTTTTTGGACTGAATCAAGTTTGGGGTTGTTATAGCTGGACCTGACTCAGATCCATCTGGTGATTCAGGTTCAAGATCAGAACTAGATGAAATACTTTTAGACTATCCAACAGTTAACACAAAGAGATTTGCTCAGCCATGATATTAGGAAGTGTACTCATTGAGGTATAATACTGGTTCAAGTAGACAAGACCCTCCCTTGTCTCCAAGCTTTTTCTTTGTGGAGATGCCTTGTAATATGGTAGATGAAGCACTAGATCTGGGGTCAGGAAGGTCTGAGTTCAAATCACTAGTTGTGATTTTATTCACTAGCTGTGTGACCCGGCATTTACATGTTTGCCTCAGTTCCATCAACTTTAAAGTAGGAATGATAATAGAAGCTACTTCCCAGGGTTACTACGAGGATCAGATAAAATGGATATTTGAAAGTACATGGAGTTTGGAATGGAGTTTGAAAGTACATGAAACATCGTAGCTGTTGTAGATATGCTTATTCCCTTCCCCTCCTCCCTTTTCATACAGAAATAAATGTTCTGCAGGGTGGACTGAATGATATGGATATGGTGACTCCCATTGAAATGAGACATCTAACAAGTTTGGGGAGGAATAATTCCTTATGGGTTAGTCTCTTTTGTGCCCTTAGGCACAGACTGCCAGACAAGGCAGGGAGTCCTTTGGAAGAATGGAGTCAGAAACAGCAAAAGCAATGTTCACTTGCTGCCGAAGACTTGTGTATCTCATGATCTCATCACCAATACTATCTTCCATTTACCCAAATGCAATAAAACCTTGTGTATTCACTCTCACAGAAAACATTGACATTTAATACTTATGTCATTGTGCAGAGAAGAGACAAGACAGGATATGAGAATGACAAAGGCAATGAGTGATACAGATTGCTGGACTAGTCATAGGCTTATCCTCTCCAAGCTAAATATTCACATGGCAAGATGACTGCCAGAAAGCCTAATGTCAACAGTGTATAGCCTGTATTGAATTTATTGTTCTTCCAGTGGGGGGTGAGTGATAAGGGAGGAAGGGAAAGAATCTAGAATTTAAAGTTCTATAATCAAATGTTAAAGATATATATGTATATATTTTATTTTTATTGTTATTATTAACTACATGCAACTGAGAATTAAGATATACAGGCACTGGGATAGGGAGACCCATCCTGCCCTACTGGAAAGTCAGAGGGGCAATAGGGGAGAGCATAGGAGAGAGCAGATTGGGGGAGGAGCTATATATTAGAATTGCTATTTTGGGGTTAGGGGTAGGGGAAAGATGGGGAGAAAATGTATAACTCAGAATCTCACGGAAATGAGTGATGTGAACAAGAAAATAAATAAATAAATTTAGATTAAAAAAAAGAAAGTAGCATCAAAGTCAGCTACTACATTTAATGATAGATTATTTAACTTGAAAAGACTACAAATCAAGACTAAAATGGAGAGTTGTTGCATGATTTTTTGTTTGAAGATGATTGTATATTCAATGCAGCTTCTGAAGCTGAGATGCAACAAAGTCTGACTCAATTCTTTGCTGCTTGTACTAACTCTGGTTTAACATCTAACATCAGGAAAACACAGGCTCTTTACCATCCAGCACCATACCATCCAACCATGGAACCATCAGTTACAGCAAATGGAGAAATTCTGAATACTGTGGATAAGTTTACTTACCTTGGCAGTACACTGTCCAGGGATGTTCACAGAGATGATGAGGGTGACATACATATTGCCAGAACTAGCTAACTTTTTGGGAGGCTCCATAGGAAAGTGTAGGAGAGAGGAGGTATTAGACATTATTAAAATTAGGTATTTAGTATTACCAAATTGAAGGTCCATAGAGCCATTGTATTGGCCTCATTGCTGTGTGCCTGTGAAACATGGACAGTATACCAGTGCCATGCCATAAAACTGAATTGCTTTCATTTGAGTTGTCTTAGGAAGATTCTGAAGATTATCTGGCAAGATAAGGTGCTAGACACTGAGGTTCTTTCTTGAGTTAAACTGCCAAGCATTCAAACTACTCCAGAGAGTGCAACTCCAATGGGCTGGGCACATTGTTAAAATGCCAAATGTACATTTGTGTAAAAGGCTATTTTGCAGAGAACTCACAGAAGGCAAGGGCTCATATGGAGATCAGAAGAAGCATTAAAAGGACACTCTCAAGGTATCTGAAAAACTTTGGAATCAATTGTGAGATATGGGAGACACTGACATAGGACTGCTAGCATGACATGCTCACATCAAAGAAGGTGCTGCGTTCTGTGAGGAAAACAGAATTGCAACAGGTCAAAAGAAACGAGATGCACAAATTTAGAGACATCTGTGCTCCAAATGTTCATAAGGACTATTATTTTTTTAAAAAAATATTAATAATATTTTATTTTCCCACAATTACATGTTAAAATAGTTTTTTTAAAACATTTACAAAATGAGTTCCAAATTCTCTACCTCCCTAAGTAAATAATCTGACATAGATTATAATAAAAATCTGTTATATATAGATATGTTATATGTGATATATACGTATATACGATCAGTCATGTAAAACAATTCCATATGTGATTTTGTACAAACAAAAACATAAATGAACAAAAGACTGGAAGTGAAAAACAGAATGTTTTAGTTTGTATTCCAACAATATCAGTTCTTTCTCTGGAGCAGATAACATTTTTCATCATGAGTCCTTTGGCATTTTCTTGGATAATTGTATTGCTGAGAATGGCTAAGTCATTCACAGTTCTTCATTATACAATACTATTGTTACTGTATACAAGGTTCTCCTGGTTCTGTTCACTTTACTTTTATCAATTCATGTAAGTCTTTGAGGTTTTTCCAAAATCACTGTGCTTGTCATTTCTTATAGCTCAATAATATTCCAATACAATCTTATACCAAAACTTATTCATCCATTCCACAATTGATGGACATTCTGTCAATTTCAAATTCTTAGTTACCACAAAAGAGGTGCTATACATATTTTTGTACAAATAGGTCCTTGCCCCCCCCTTTTAAAAAATCTCTTTGGGATATAGACCTAGTAGTGATGTTGCTGGATCAAAGAGTCTGCACAATTTTATAGCCTTTGGGGCATGGTGAGGGACAAATAATTTAAGAATTATTGGACTAGCTGAAAGCCATAATCAGAATAAGAGCCTGGACATCATATTTCAACAAAATATCAAGGAAAACTGCCCTGATATCCTAGAACCAGAGGCTAGAATAAAAATGGAAAGAATTCACTGATCACCTCCTGAAAGTCATCCCAAAATGAAAACTCTCAGGAATATAATGGCCAAATTCCAGGGGTCCCAGGTCAAGGAGAAAATATTGCAAGCAGCCAAAAGGAGTTCAGATATCATGGAGCCACTGTCAGAATAGCACAAGATTTAGCAGCTTCCATGTTAGAGGATCTGGGGCTTGGAATGATATTTCAGAAGGCAAAGGAGCTATGACTGCAACCAAGAACAACAGCAAAACAGTGTAGTCCTTCATGAGGGGAAATGGCTATTTAATGAAATAGAAGTCTTTGAATATTTCCTGATGGAAAAGATCAGAACTGAACAGAAAATCCGACTTTCAAATACAAAACTCAAGTATAAAAAGGTAAAAAAGAAGGAGAAATCAAAAGAGATTCAATAAAGTTAAACTGTTAGCATTCCTGTATGGGAAGATGATACCTGTAACTTCTAAGAACTTCATTGTAAGGGCAGTTAGAAGGAGTATACATAGACAGAGGGCATGAATGTGAGTCAGTTATGATGGGATGATTTCAAAAAGATAAAATTAATAATAAAGACAAATACACTGGGAAAAGGGATGGAGAGAATGAATGGAGGAAATTATCTCACATAAAGGAAGCATTAAAGGAAGGGTTTTATAGTGGAGGGGGAAATAGGTGGTGGTGGTAGGCAGTGCTTAAACCTTAGTTTTGTTGTAATTGGCTCAAAAAAGGAAAAACATACACACTTAGTTGGGTGTAGAAATCTATTTCACCATATAGAGAAGTAAGAGGGGAAGGAGTAAGAGAAGGGAGAAGGGTGACAAAAGGGAGGGTAGATTAGGGGAGGCAGTCAGAAGCAAAGCAGACTTTTACGGAGGGACAGGAGTATAAAGAGAGAGCATGGTAAGCAGTGCAAAAATAGGATGGAGGAAAATACACAGTTACTGATCATAGCTGAATGTGAATGGGATGAACTTACCAAGAAAATGGAAGCAAACAACAGAATGGATTATAAACACCAGAATACAAAAATGTGTTGTTTACAAGAAATACATTTGAAACAGACACACACACACACACACACACACACTTAAAATAAGGGGCTAGAGTAAAATTTATGCTTGAGCAGGGTTAGTAATCATGAGACTCAGAGAAAGCAAAAGAAAAAATAGACATAAGTAAAAGAGATAAGCGGGGAAATTGCATTTTGCTGTAAGGTATCATAGACAATGAAATATTATCAATATGAAACATATATGCATCAAATAGCATAGCATCCAAATTCTTAAAGGAAAAGTTAAATAAGTTATAGGAAGAAATAGACAATAAAAGTATGCTAGTGGGTAACCTAAACTTTCCCCTCTCAGAACTAGATAGAACTAACTATAAAATAAACAAGAAAGATATTAAGGGGATGAATAGAATTTTAGAAAAGTTAGATATCATAAAACCCTAGAGAAAAGTGATTGTGAAAAGGAAAAGAGTATATCTTTTTTTTGGCCATACATGGCACCTTCATAAATTGACCACCTATTAGAGCATAAAATCCTCACAACCAAATGCAGAGAAGCAGAAATATTAAATGTGTTCTTTTCAGACTATAATTCAATAAAATTACATTAAAATCCATGGAGACATAGATTAAAATTAGTTGGAAGCAAAGTAATCTAATCCTAAAGAATTAGTGGGTAAAAGAACAAATCATAGAAACAATAAATAATTTTTAGTAAAGAGAATGACAACAAAGAGACAATATACCCAAACTTATGGGATGCAGCCAAAGCAATGATTAGTGAAATTTTTTATCTCTAAATGTTTATATCAATAAAACAAAGAGCAGATCAATAAATTGAGAATGCAATTTAAAAAAACTAGAAAAAGAACAAATAAAAAATTACCAACTTGGAAATGAAAAAATCAAGGGAGAGATGAATAAAATGGAAAGTAAGAAAGCCCCGAGCTAATAAATTTAGGAGCTGGTCTTATAAAAAACCCAATAAAATATATAACACATTGTTTGCACAATCATATGCCAATAAAACTGATAACCTAAGTGAAATGGATGAAAATCCATTTATAAAAATATAAATTGCCCAGATTAACAGAAGAGAGAATAGAACACCTAAATAACCCATCTTAGAAAAAGAAATTGAACAAGTCATAAATGAGCTCCCTAAGAAAAAAATCTCCAGGACCAGATAGATTCACAAGTGAATTCTACCAAACATTTAAAGAACAATTAATCCGAATACTATAGAAACTATTTGGAAAAATAAGTGAAGTACTCTTATTCCTTTTATGATACAAATATGGTGCTGATTCCTAAACCAGGAAAAGCAAAAAAATGGAAAACTATAAACCAATTTCCCTAATGAATATTGATGCATAAAATTTCAAATAAAATACTAGCAAGGAGATTACACTATGACCAGGTAAGATTTATACCAAGAACTGGTTCAATATTAGGAAAAAAATGTTAGCATAATTGACCATATCAACAATAAAACCAACAAAATTATATGATTATCTCAATAGATGCAAAAAAGCTTTTGACAAGCAAGAATAGCCTTTCCTATGAAAAACTCAGGAATAAATGGATTAAATTCGGGATAAATGAAATAACTTCCTTAAAGTGATAAGTAGCATCTATCTAAAATCATTTGTAAGCATTATCTGTAATGGGAATAATCTAGAAACCTTCCCAATAAGATCAAGGGTGAAGCAAATTTGCCCATTATCACCACTGTTATTCAGTATTGTAGTAGAAATGTTAACTATACTAAGAAGAAAATTAAAAGAAATTAAAGGAATAAAAAAAGACAATAAGGAAACTATCACTCTTTGCAGGTGATATAATGGTATACTTGGAGAATCCCAATCAATTAAAAAACTAGTTGAAATAATTAGCAACTTTTAAAAAGTTTCAGGATATAAAATAAATCCACACAAACCCCCCCAGGATTTATTTATTTTACCAACAAAGTCCAGCAGAAAAAATAGAGAAATTCCATTTAAAATACCTCAGAAAGTTGGAGCTATGTTCAAAGGGCTATAAAAACATGCATACCTTTTGATCCAGCAATACCATCACTAGGTCTATGTCCCAAAGAGATATTAAAAAAGGGGGTGGGGGAAGGGCCTATTTGTATTAAAGTATCTATAGCAGTGATTTTTGTAGTGGCAAAGAATTGGAAATTGAGGGAATACTCATCAAATGGGGAATGGCTGAACAAGTTGTGGTATATGATTGTAATGGAATACTATTGTGCTATAAGAAATGATGAGTGACTGATTTCAGAAAAACCTGGAAAGACTTACATGAACTGATACAAAGTGAAGTGAGCAGAACCAGGAGAACACTGTGCAGAGAAACAGCAGTAGTGTGTGATAACCAAATGGCCTTGTTGTTCTCAGCAATAAAATGATTGAAAGCAATTTTGAAGGACTTATTGATGAAAAATACTATCTACCTCTAGAGAAAGACATGATAGAGTCTCAATGCAGATTGAAAAATACTTTTTAAAACTTTATTTTTCTGGTGGCTCAGGTTCTTTTATTTTTGATCTGTGTTTTCTTTTGCAACAAGGTTAATCTGTAAATATGTTTTGCATAACTTCACATGTCTACCCTATATCAAATAGCTTGCCTTCTCAAAGGAGGGGAAAGGCAGGAGAGAAAGAGAGAGAAATTAGAATTCAAAACTTTAAAAAAAGGGAGTTAAATTTTTCTTATGTGTAATTGAGATTATCGTAATTTATTATATTGCATCTAACTATATCAATCACTTACTTTTTAAAAAAGTACCTACTATGTTCCAGTCTCTGTGCATAGGCATTGGGGCAATAAGTACAAAGAATAAAACAGTCTCTACTCTTGATGAACTTATATTTCTATTTGTTAATTGGATTATGTATGCTATATCATTATAATTATAAGTAAAATAATGTAATTTATTTTAAAAAAATATGCCAAGTGTCCCAAAAGTCTTGGTGCAATTATGAGCTTTAATAAATTCACTGTCTCTAAACTGCAGTAGGACTTTTTGGGATACCCTGTATAATATAATTTTAGATCTAATATATTTGATCCAATATATGAGTCAAAACATAGAAATGGGTTTTGTAATGTAATGTAGTTTATGAATAGAAAGTTAGCATCTACATCAGACATGGAGTGGAGGCATTGAAAGGGAATGGAAACCAATGCCAAACTGAGACCAGAAAGGATGATTGCTTTTGGGAGCAATGCCTACCAGCATTTTCCTGTGAGATGCCCATCTTCTGTCCCTTGTTTCTGATAGCTAAAGCAGTAATGAATTACTAAACAGACCTAAAGCCCCCAGATAGTGCAAATTCATCTTAACACAAGTGTATTTCACAACCAGATGAATGTTTCATGCTGTTTCTACAAATGTCTGCTCGATACTTGTTGTTCTGACTGGAACACTGCTGCCCAGACTGAGAAAAGCCAGAATTCCAAAGAATCCAAACACTAGATCTCTCGGCTTAGACAAGCTGTTAACTTGCTAAGTGTCTTGCAATGGAATGACACTTAGAAATGATTTTTTTCCTCTCTCATTCCAGATCACATATGTAGGGAAAGGCAACATAGAACATTGGTTTGGAACTGAAGTTATTCTAAATTGTAATGGAAGTTGGGCCACTAGACTATGCAAATATCCTTATTAGTTAAATATTAATTAATTATATATAAATAATTATTATGTATTATATAAATAAATGTTATATATTAATTAATTATAACAAATAATAAGTTGATATAAATTAAACCATTAACATATGTGAGGTGAAAGGTAGAGAAGTATGTGAGACATAGTCTTCACTATCCAGAAATTTATAGATTGGTAGGGAAGATTGGTCACGTACCTAAAAATTGTGGAACAGGTGCTGTGTTTTCTGTGTCTCACCAGATGAAAAGGATTTGGAAAGGAGGAGAGGCGTGGGAATGACATTCAGGGAGGAGATAATGGAACAGCAGATACTCAGAGAGGGGCAAGTACAACTCATGCTTGAGGGACAAGTAGACTACTCTGCTTAGAGTGCAGGATGTTTACGGGGAGGGGTGGGAGAGATTGGAAAGGTAGGTAGGGACCAAACTGGGCAGGAAAACTAGCTTTTTATGAAGCAATTTATATTTAGACATATTTATTCACATTTGTACTTAGACATTCAAATTCATATTTATACATGAGTTAATAAGGGCCTGATAGAGAGTGATTGGTTATTGTTGGCTTGAAAAGGGAGGAATTGATGCTAGAAAGATTGTAAAGGAAGAAGGTTTTGGGGACTGATTTGACATGGAAGCAGAAGAAAGGAATGGTTCGAAGATGACCATAGCCAAACATTGATAGGAAACTTGGGAGGTGGGAAAGAGATGAGTTGGGGAGTAAATGGAAGTTGATGAGTTCAGTTGTAGTTATCTTGAGTTTGGGGTGACATTTGGGTATCCATGTAGAAATATTCAATAAGTAGTTGGATGTATCAAATTAGTACTTGTGAGAGAGGTGTCAGGGCTAAAAAAAAATCCTGATTTAGGGGTCGTCTTAGAGGGAATAAGCAAAGCCATAGGAATACACGAAGAGAGGTTATATAAAAAGGAGGGCTGAATTCTCTGCCTTGAGGAAATATCCACCTGTAAGGCTGGAGGTGACAGAGAAGAACAGTGAGAGACAAAATAAAGACATATCATGGAAGCCAAGAGATTTTAGCCCTATCAATTAGGGACAGTACAAAATAAAGCAGAAAAGGCAATGGCCCAAGGCATCAGGAACCCTGAAATACCAACTACATGACTTTGAAAACCATTTTAATTTCTCTGGGCCTTATTTTTATCATGTGTAAATGAGGGGATTGAATTAGGTGATGTCTAAGCAACCCTCCCAACTTTGAAACCTTTTAATTCTGTGACCCATATATTCAGAAGCATAAACTTTTATTTTACCTTGGAACTCAGACTGGAGAGAAAGCAACGATGTCTTCTGAAGAGTAAGAGAGAAGAAACTAAGCCTAATTCTGATGACTGTTAATTGGTTCATTGTCCAATCCTCCCAATGACTGATGCAAATATCCTTATGTATTCTCAAGTTCCCATAGTACTCCCTCCTCCCAACTTTTCTAGCGAAGATACTTTATACTTCACTAAAAAAATGAAGCCATTTGTGAAAGCTTCCCCTTCTCCCCCTTCTCATCCCACAACACCGGGACTTCTTCCTCCACTAATTCTTTCTTTACTAATGTTTCATATAAAGAGGAGGCCTTTTCCTTGCCAAAGCAAACCCCTTCTCTCCTGCGTTCTCCATTAGACTACCATCTCTTTCATGCCCAGTCTATTTTTAATCTTCAGTCTCTCCCTGTCTGCAGGCTTCTTCTAAGCAAACAAACCACCAAAAAGCTTTCACTTGGTCCAACTGTTTCCATGCTGGCTACTGTCTATATCTCTTCTCCCTTCTTGGCTAAACTCTTTAGGAAAACTGTATACACGAGTTGCCTCCACTTCCTCTTTTCTCATTGCCTGCTAACACCATTGAGATATGGCTTCTAATTCCATCATCCAAATGAGACTGCCCTTTCCAGTGGTATCAATGATCTCTTAATGTCAGATCTAATGGCTGATTCTAAATCCGTATCCTTGGCCTTTTATGTAGCATTTGACATGGTTGATCATGTTGTCTTCCTTTCTATAATACTCTCTCTGTGTTCCTGGGACTGTTCTCTTCTGGTTCTGCTTGCTCTAGTCTGTTCTGCTCTTTCTTTTCGTTTTTTGCTGGCTGTTTATCCAAAGTAAGCTCAGTAAAAATGGATGACCCCATGTATACCTTTATGATCTCAAGAGTTTCCATAGCTTTAATTATCATGTATAAACAAGTGATTCCCACATCTATATATCCAACCCTGGCTTCTCTCTTGAGCATCAGGGCCCATGTAACCAATTGCTTTCTTGACATCTCAAACTGGATATTTTGTAGGCATCTCAAAGTCAGTATGTCCAAAATGGAACTCATTATGGTTTTCTCTAGAACCTGTTCCTCTTCCCAACTTTTCTATCATTGTTGAAGGCCCTTCTAATCCTCTCAGTCACCCAAGTTCAACACCACATGGTTATTTCCAACTCCTTCCTTACATTTTCTCCAAATATGCAATAATTTCTATCATCATGGTATCTTTAGTGCACATTTCCTTCTGTTCATTTACATGTGCCCCACCTCACTACAAAGGTACCAAGGGCAACCAGGTGGCACAGTGGATAGAACATCAGTCAGGAAAACCTGGGTTCACATCTGGCCTCAGTCACTTACTATCTGTGTGACACTGGGCAAGAAAACATAACCTCTGTTTGCCTCAGTTTCCTCATTTGTAAGATAAGCTGTAAGAGGAAATGGCAAACTGCTTCAGCATCTCTGCCAAGAAAACCCCAAATGGGGTCACAAAGAGTTGGAAATATCTGAAATGACTGAACAACACTTTAGTGCAGGTTCTTGCCACCTCACAACAGGATCATTGCAATAGGTTGGCCTCCCAAATCAACTCATCTCAAGTCTCTCTCCTCTCCAATCCATCATTGTCTTAGAGACTAAAGTGATTTTACTGAAGTGTAGGGCTGACCCTATAGCCCCCATGCTCAAGAAATGCCAGAATTTCCCTATTACCTACACAGGATTTTCCGCCTGTCATTCAAAGCCCTTCACAAACTATCCCCTTCTTATCTTTCCATTCTTCTTACACTTTACTGCCCTCCGCCTAATCTATAATTCATCTGTACTGGCCATTTTCTACTTCCTCATACATAACACCATCTCTCAACTCCAGACCTTTTCACTGGCTGTCTGTCCTTGATGCCTGGAATGTTTTTTCTTCTTGCCTCCCTCTCCTGACTTTCTTGGCTTCCTTCAAGACTCAGCTCTACTTCCCTATTTCCACAAAAAGCCTTCCAATACTTTCCCTCCCTCCTAGTGTCTTCCTTCTGAGATCACCCCCCCCATTTATACTGTGTATATTTTGTTTGCATGTAGTTATTTGCAGTTTGTCTCCTTCATTAGAATGTGAGCTGTTTGAGGGCCAGGACCATCTTTTTGACTTTTTTGGTTTCCTTGGGAATTAGTACAGTGCCTGGGGCACATAGTAGGGCTTACTAAATGGTTGTTGATTAACTAACTGCTTTGAGGTTATAATCCTATTAGTAAGAAAGCTATTAGAAAACTCCAGAAGTTATTAGAGAAGAATCTTTTATCCTGTTTACAACAACAATGATATTATGCTTATTTATGATTTTATAAAGTTTAGAAAGCATTTCCCTAACAAAAACCCTGTGAGACATATATTAAAAATTGTTGTTCCTATTTTTATTTTTAGGTTGTTTCAGTTGTGTCCAACTCTTTGTGACTCCATTTGGGGTGGTCTTGGCAAAGATACTAGAGTGGTTTGCCGTTTCCTTCTCCAGATTATTTTACAGATGTAGAACTGAGGCAAACAGGGTTAAGTGACTTGCCCAGGGTCACACAGAAGTGTCTGAGGCTTGATTTGAACTCAGGGAGATGAATGTTCCTGACTCCAGGCCCAGCATTCTATCCACTGTACCACCTAACTGCCCTGTTATGTATGTTACTTAGCTACTGTGCATTGAAATAGGGGTCAGAATCTACTCTTCTTTAACCAGAAGATCATAGAAGCCAGTTTTCGTTTTGTTTCATTTGGTCTAGTAAGGAAACTCTGTTATTTTCACTATAGGGAATATGGTAAAGTACAAAGCATCAGATGACTGGTGTTGCATTGCAGTGTTTCACCATCCCATCCTAGTGTCTTAGAATCATAGGACATGAAGCCACCTTCGAGATCACTTAATTTAATAGAACCAGAAAGGTCTGTAGAGATCTCTTCTCTAGGCCAATCCACTCATTTGAAAGATAAAGAAATGAAGGTGCAAAGAGAAACAGCTAACCAAAGGTCACCTTCCTTGTTAGAAGTGCAGCAGGAATTAGAATCCAGGACTCTATCCACAATCCTGGGGTCTGTTTGTACCATGCTCCTTGACAAGACTTGAGGAAATGATATTCAGACAGGCTACATGTCATGTGAGCACTAAAAGAACACAGTAGTGCATTAATTCTGTCAACAGGTGGATGTATATAGAGTAGAGACTTCATAATTGTTTAGGAGGATGAATAACCTTACTGAAGCTTCATTAGACTTAGTGCAATTAAACAAGATATAAATATTTGTTTGCAAAGCTGGCCTACATTATCACTTAGAGCTGTTGAGGTTTGAGTTCTGCCAGGTTAAAAATTTTTTTTCCTAGGATGTTTACTCCACCTCCTACGATGGGAGAGATGATATCACATACTGGTAATGTGAGTAAGATGCACATAACCTCAAAATGGAAGAAAGGAGCGAATGGATTAGAAAGTAGAACTGAATAATACATTGTCTGCAAGAAACATGCTCGAAACATAGATTTAAAATGGAGTAGGGGATTAGAGTAAAATCTATTATGTTTCAATTGAACTCAGAAAATCAGGGGTAGCAATTTTGATTTGTGATAGGCTAAAATATAGATACAATAAAGAGAGAAGTCAAAAAACCATGCTTAAAGGCACCATGGATAATGAATCAATATTACTATAGAATATGTATGCAACAGAGTTTTTTTAAATAAAATTTTAAATTTGTTTTCTTGTTTACATCATTCATTTTCATGAGATTTTTGAGTTACAAATTTTCTTCCTGTCTTTCCCCTACCCTAACCCCCAAACAGCAATTCCAGTGTAAAGCCCCTCCCCTGGTCTGCTCTCTAACTTTCTGGTAGGGCAGGGAGGGTCTCCCTACTCCAGGTCCTGTATATCTTAATTCCCAGTTGCA
>CM053597.1:29930038-29950760 GCA_028646575.1 Pseudocheirus occidentalis | reverse complement strand
TTTTGGGCCTCTTTTGCCATTTGAGTTAATCTGTTTTTAAAGTGTTGTTTTCTTCAGTCAGGTTGTCGACTCTCTTTCCATGATTTTCTCGCATCATTCTCATTTCTCTTCCCAATTTTTCCTCCACTTCTCTTATTTGTTTTTCAAAGTCCTTTTTCAGTTGATCTATAGCTTCTAGACATTCTTCAAGTGTCTTGGAAGCATTTTGTGTGGGAGTTCCGACTGTGTTGTCTTCCTTCCATTCCATGCTTTGATCCTTTTTGTTCACAAAAAAGGATTCTAGAGTTTTATTGCTGTTCTTATTTTGCTTCCTTTTCCTCATGTTGGCCAGTCAATTAATTGGTTGGTTTTTTTTAGCTTTGTGGTACTCTGCTTCCTGGGGGGAAAGCTCTGTCCCAAATTCCTGGGGTTTTCCCAGCTACTGGTGCTATTAGACGGGTGTTGCAGCCCCTCCCCCCAGCTTTGGCTTGCTGAAAGCACACCCCAGGACCACCACCCAAGACCATAATCTGGATCCAGGCTGATCAATGCGAAAGTACTTGGCCCTGATCAATTGACACAGCCCCCCTGCGGGGTCTGAATGCCAGGGGTTCTGAAGCAGCCCACTGGGGGTAGCCGCTGGTTACAGCAGTTCCTGTCCTTCCCCCACTGCTTCCTTGCCCTGGGGGCAGATTGGCTGAACTGCTTTTCCTCCCCCAAATTTAGTTTCAAAGTTTCACTTCCACTGACCTTCTGTAATTCTGGCTTGCTAGATGTGAAGATCCCTTCAGGTGCTGTAGATTTGCTCCCTGGGGTAGACTCATGCTGTGGCTTGTGAGGCTGGGCTCCTCCTAACTGCCCTGGGGCCTGGCTGCGGTTTCTGTTTCTGTTACAGGCTGGTCTGGCCTCGGCTCCCAGCTGCGATGAGCCCCTCCTGCTGAGCTGCCTTTTTCTAATCCTTGTTTTTCATGCCTTGGTTGCTCGAGGTGTGGTAGATCTTCTCTCTTGTAGACTGGCTGAGGCTCAGCTTGGCTCTTCCTGACCACCCTGGGGCCTGGCCTGGCCGCTGGGGTTTTGGGCTGGGCTGGCCTTGGCTCCCAGCCTGCCGCTAGATGAGCCCTTCCTGCCGAGCTGCCTTCAGCAAAAGATGTGTTTTCTGTATTTTTGTGAGTTTGAGAGTCCTAGACTTTGTTGAGAGTCATATTTTATGGGTATTTAGGATGGTTGTGTGGGAGCTGCGGAACCTTGCTGCTTCTACTCCGCTATCTTGGCTCTGCCCCTACGGCACAACCCTCTGCCCCAAGGGCACAACCACAACAGAGTTTTGTACTTAAACACTTATAGGAAAAGGTAATCAAATTGCAGGAAGAAATAGACAATAAAAGGATAATAGTGAAGGTCCTCAGTGCATCCATTTCAGACTTGGACAAATCTAAACAAAAAATAAATAAGAAGAGCAATTAAGGGTCTGAACAACACTTTAGAAAAATTAGAGATGCTAGATCTCTGGTGATTACTGAACAGAAACAAAAAGAAATTTATGCATCCTGATCTGTGTATAGCACCTTTACAAAAACTGGTCATATATTGAGGTATAAAGACCTAACCAAAATATGTGGAAAATAGTAATATTAAACATATCATTTACTGATCACAATGTAATATTCAACAAAGGGGTTTTGAAGAAAAATTAAAATTAATTTCACAGTGATTTAATTCTAAAAGGTGATAGGGTCAAAGACCATAAATAGTAATGTGAAAATTTATCACGCATGTAATCTATTTTTGAACTGGGGCCACAAGACCTCTATTCTTTGACTGGTATTCCTTGTTCATTCTTGAGTACTCATCTCTGTTAATAATCTCTTTGGTTCATTTTCTTCACCCAGAAGTCTCTCCTGAGAACATTAGAAGCTAGTCTGCATCACTTAGAGGGTTCAGCAGCTTGCAAATATAAGGCTTTCAAATAATGAACCTAGATAAGTTTTTAAACAGCATTTAAAAAAATAGTCAAGTAGGTTGAGTTTCCATTCTTGCCAGAGATTGAATCATAATCCCAAGAAACTCACAACCTCACAAGTGGAATCACAGGTCTTTGTGGATGGAGAGCTACAGATTCTATTTCCGCTTATGCACACGGTTTTTTTTCTGTGTCCTATAACTATCACTGATGCTTATTGGCTCTTTTAATATTAAGATTTTGCATGACTGGGAAGCCACATACCTTAGACTTAGATATGAATTTCTTATTTCTTATTTAAGAATTTTTTTTGTTTTCTCTCATACACAAGGAATGGTGCGAAGAACCCCAGGATGAAGAGATTATGAGATTATTTGATGACTTTGTATATTGATTTCCCATCTTACATGCAAGGAAAGAAAATGGACTTTAGCAACACATTCATATAGAAGGATTAGTGACTTTTAAAAATACTTGTACTGTGAAGTATGGGAGCAGGCATGACAGTTAAGTAATTCTCATTATGAAAATGTCACTTTACAAAAACAATACCACTGATTCAAAATGTTTTTGATCCTCTCCAAAACTTGCTTTAAAGGGCAAAGAAATCATTTACTTTCCTGGATGGGCTGAGACAGGGAGAAGGTAAGGATACAGGAGATTGAAGACAGGATGGAAATAAAAGCCACTGATATCTATTTGCTAATTGACTGTCAGTCAGTGGATTTGATGGATAGATTATGAATTCTAGACTTCAGGCCATCATCTCAGCCTTTCCTCTCTCCTCTTAGCATGTCTGAGTCTTATCCTTCCTTCAGAACCTGGTTCACAGGCTGCTTTTTAGACCCTGGGTTTTTCTTGACTTTCACTCATTAGTGATTATGTTTTCCTCTATAGTGCCATCCTGATTAGAGT
This sequence comes from Pseudocheirus occidentalis, assembly GCA_028646575.1. Classification (NCBI taxonomy): domain Eukaryota; kingdom Metazoa; phylum Chordata; class Mammalia; order Diprotodontia; family Pseudocheiridae; genus Pseudocheirus; species Pseudocheirus occidentalis. Next base: position 29,947,906 of record CM053597.1, on the reverse strand, counting down.
CTATACTACATATCTGGCATTTAACATATACCACAGTACTTGGGTAGTCATATTCTTATGTTGATATCCTGTATCCTCAAGTAGACTGTAAGCCCCTTAAGGGGAGGGAGTAGATTCTCTACTATTCTGTATTACCAGAATCTAGCACATTACCCTAGAGAAAGCAGGAATGCAATAAGAATGATCGATTGAAAAACTATGATAGGTAAAGCAAAACTTCACTAATTTGTACTACTTGAAGGGAAAGTCTAATTAGAAAATAAAGAAGAATCTGAAATAACATTTTTAAAAAAATGCTATTTCATTAGCTTCAAGGGTAGGTAGTGATAATAGCAGCTTATTTCTATAGCACTTTAGCATTTACAAACAATTTGCCTCTGACAAACCTGACAAAGTCAGTAGATTGAAGGCAAGGTAGAGTTAAAAAATAATATAACTCAATTAACAATATTGCAGAAGAACAATTATCTTGAATTTGCTAAGGCGGATAAGACTCATTAGTGATCAGAAAATAAATTAAATGAGACTTAGTTTTGCTAAAATATCTGAAAAATATTTTTGTACATAATCATATTTTTCTTAAAATATATTTTTAAAGTTCTTTTCTTTTTAAATTTTGAGTTTCAAATTCTCTCCCTTTCTCACACTCCTATAATCACTGAGAAGGCAAGCAATATCATATCAATTATATATGTGAAATCATGCAAAAACATTTTCAGTATTAGCCATATTTTTTAAAAGTAAGAAAAATAAAGTGAAAAATTATATGTCAGTTTGTACTCAGAGTTCACCAGTTCTCTCTCTGGAAGTAGAGAGTATTTTTTCATTGTGAGTTCTTTGAAATTGTCTTGAATCATTGTATTGAGAAGGGGAGCCTAGTGTTTCACGTTTATCACCATTTCAACATTGTTGTTATTATATATAATTATCTACCAAATATCTATTTTTTCAAGTATTTTAGCAAAAATCAGTCACATTTAATTTATTTTCTGATCAGTAAAACAATTCATCAATAGTGATTTATAGCATAATATGACTATTTGATTTCTTCAGAAAATTTTCTTTTATGTCCTTTTATCATTGATCAATTAATCAATGGCTCTTATTTTTATAAATCTGACTCAGTTCTATATTCAGTATATATTTGAGAAATGAGACGTTTATCAGAGAAACTTGCTGTAAAAATTTTTAATAATACTTCCTTGTCTCTGATACCTATTGTCAAAATGTAGTTTTCTTGATTATTTCTTTTAATTAGGTCTATTTTTGCTTTTGCTTTGAGATCATGATTGCTACTCCTGCCTTTTTAAAAATTAAATTGTTTATTTTTAGTTTTCAGCATTCACTTCCGTAAGTTTTAAATTTTCTCCCCTTCCCTCCCCAAGATGACTTGTAATCTAACATGGTCTCTACACACACATTCCTATTAAGTAAATTTTAACATTGATCATGTTGCATAGAATAATTATAATGAATGGGAAAAATTATGAGAAAGGGAAAAAAACCCAAAATAAAACAAAACGAAAAAGAAAATAGTCTGCTTCATTCTGCCTTCTTATTCCACAGTTCTTTCTCTGGATGTGGGTGGCATTTTTCATCATGTGTTCTTTGGAATTGTTTTAGGTCCTTACATTGCTGAGAAGGGCTAAGTCTATCAAAATCAGTCCTTGCACACTGTGGCTGTTACTGTGTGCAATGTTTTCCTGGTTCTGCTCCCCTTACTCAGCATCAGTTCATATAAGTCTTTCCAGGTTTCCCAGAAGTCCACCTGATCATCATTTCTTAAAGAACAATAGCATTCCATTACATTCACATACCATATTCAGCCATTCCCCAGTTGATGGGTATCCCTTCAATTACCAGTTCTTGGCCGCTATGAAAAGAGCTGCTATAAATATTTTTGTACACATGGCTCCTTTCCCCGTTTTAATGATCTCTTTGCAATACAGCCCTAGAAGTGGTATTTCTGAGTCAAAGGGTATGCTCATTTTTATAGACCTTTGGGCATAGTTCCAAATTGCTCACCAGAATGTTTGAATCACCTCACAGATCTGAGACCAACAATAAATTAGTGTCCCAATTTTCACATTATCTCCTCCAACATTTATCATTTTCCTGTTTTGCCATGTTAGTCAATATGATAGGTGTGATGTGGTACCTCAGAGTTGTTTTGATTTGCATCTGTAATCAATAGTGATTTAGAGCATTTTTCATATAAGTATAGATAGCTTTGATTTCTTCAGAAAATTGTCTGTTATGTCCTTTGACCATTTATCAATTGGTGAATGGCTCTTATTTTTATAAATCTGACTCAGTTCTATATTCAGTATGTGTTTGAGAAATGAGGCCTTTATCAGAGAAACTTGATGTAAAAATTTTTGATAGTACTTCATTGCCTGTGGTATCTTTTAGTAAAAAGTAGTTTTCCTGATTATTTCTATTTTTATTATTTCTATTTATTATTATTACTATTATATATTATTAATTCTATTTATTACTATTTCTATAGGTCTATTTTTGCTTTTGCTTTGTCTGAGATTTTGATTGTCACTCCTGCCTTTTTTATGTTTATCTGAAGCATGTTAGAGTCTGCTCTAGCCCTTTATTTTAACTCTGTGTGTATCTTTCTGTTTCAAGTGTATCTTGTAAACAACATACTGGTGGCTTCTGATTTCTAATCCAGTCTGGTATCTGCTTCCGTTTTATAGGTGAGTCTACCCATTTACATTCATATTATGATTACTAACTGTGTTTTCCCCTCTATCTAATTTTCTTCTGTTTATTTTTTCCTCTCTCTTTTTATCCTGTGGCTCCTCAAAAATCTATCTTGCTTCTAAGCACTGCTTCCCTTAATCCTTCCTCTGTTTTTTTTTATCTTCCCCTGCCCTTTTCTCTTATTTCCCTTATATTTCCTTATTTAGTAAGTTACATGTCTACACACAGCTGAGTGTGCTTATATGTTCTTTCCTCTTGAAACTAATCCTAATGAGAGTAAACTTGAAACATTGCTCATCATACTCCCCATTTCTCTCTCCACTGTAAAAATTCTTTTTTGTACACCGCTTTTAAGTGAGAAAAATTTCTGCATTCCCTCTCCCTTCTCCTTTCTCCCAATATATCCCCCCTTCTCACCCCTTCTTCTTCTTTTTTGAAAATTATTCCAGTGTAATCAATTAACATATATACCCTTTATGAATGTAAACTCCTTTTAACTGCTGTAGTAATGATATAATTCCTGGAAGTTACATTTATCATCTTCCCATATGGAAATGTAAAAAGTTCAACTTTATTGAGTCCCTTATGATTATTCTTTCATGTTTACTTTTTTATATTTTTCTTGAGTCTACCTTTTGAAAGTGAAATTTTCCATACAGCTCTGGTCTTATCATCAGAAATGTTGAAAGTCCTCTATTTCATTAAATAGCTTTTTCCCCTCAATTATACTCAGTTTTTCTGGTTAGATTATTCTTGTTTGTAACCCTAGCTTCTTTGCCTTCTGGAATATAATTTTATAAATCCTCTGCTCTTTTAACTTGGATGCTGGTTAAATATTGCATGATCCTGACTATGATTCTACAATATTTGAATTGATTCTTTCTGGTCAGTTGAAATATTTCTCTTTGATTTAGAAGCTCTGGAATTTGACTGTAATACTTCTGGAAGTTTCAATTTTGGGAGGTCCTTCAGGAGATGATTAGTGGATTCTTTCTATTTCTATTTACCCTATGAATCTAAGATATCAGGGCAGTTTTCCTTGATAATTTCTTGAAAGGTAATGTTTAGGTTCTTTTTTAATCATGGTTTTCAGGTAGCCCAATAATTCTTAAACCATCTCTCCTTGATCTATTTTCTAGGTCAGTCATTCCAGGAAGGGGCTCTGCTCCCTTGTAGTCAAAAGCACTAGTGATGCTCTTGATTCTGGAACTATAACTAGGTCCCCTGATCTCCTGAAGCCGTAAGTGCTAGTGGTTCTTTCTTCTTTGTGACCAACCACAAGCATTCCTCTCTGCCCTGGAACTGTGACCCAGAACTGTGTATGGGTAGTAGGGTTTCAATCAGTGCCAGCTGCACCCAGTGCCAGCAAAGGGTCCCTTGTAATCTCTTTCTGATCATTTGTGCAACCCCCTTGCCATCTATGGCCTAAAAGCTTCCAAAGCTACTGTTGCTGCTGTAGCTACTGTTTCTATTACCATATATGTGGGCTCTGGAAAGACCTCCACCCTGATGTGACAAACTTCTACAGACCTCCTAACTTTTCTCAGGCCAAAAAAATATCTCACTGTGACCTTTTGTTGGCTCTGCTGCTCCAAAATTTGAGGCATTATTTTAAATTTATTTGAAGGGAAATGTTTAGAGACTTCAGTTGGGGTGCCTCTGATCCACCATCTTCCAGGCCGGCTCTTTCCATAAACATCTACTCTAAAATCTTTTAAAAAAAATTATTGCTACCTTTTATTTTGATGAAAGACACTAACTTGCACTCAGTGAAACCTACAATGTACTGTCCTGAAGCGAATAGCCCAATAAAGTTATTGTAATTGGTAGCATGTCACTTTCCACTTTTGTAATTTTCCAATAAACAAAAAGGAAGACTATATGCTTTAACACTATTTATTTGCTTTCAACATTGTCTTTGACTTGAATTTTGCCTTTTATTATTATATTTATTTGAATTGTTGTAATTATTGGGCATGTTGTTCGTTGGTTCTGTTTTTTTATTTAGTATCACTTTATAAATATCTTCACCCAGTTCTTTGAATTTTTATATTTGTTTTTCCTCATGGCATAATAAAATTCAATTGCATTTGTATACCACTCTTTGTTGAACCATTCTTCACTCATTGATCAAACAGTTTTGTTATTACCAATAATGTGACTATTTATATTTTTGTACAGTTAGATCTTTTCATTCTATTATTAACCTTGAGAGTGAATCCTCTGGAATCTCAGGATCATTGGGCATGAAGGATTCAGGAACTTTTCTTGCATAATTTCAAATTGATTTCTAGAATGGTTGGATGAATTTATAGCTCTCCAGTGGATTCATGTGACTGCTTCCCTTTAGTCCCTTCAACATTAATTTCCCTCATATTTTAGCATCTCAGTCAATTTAAAGGATATGACCTGACAATTTAGAGTTGTTTTAATATACATTTCACTGATTAACACTGAATTTTAAAATAGATTTTAGATGGTTATTAATGGATTGCATTTCTTCTTAATTTTTCTCAGTTTATAAGAATTTGCTTCTTCTCCCTCCCACTCCAGTCTCAATCCAAAAAGCAAAAAAAAGAAAGTCCTTGTAACAAATTCACTGTCAAGCAAAATAGTTTAGTTTCATCCAAAAAATTGGATATTTTCTAATTCAAACTTTTTTTCTAATACCCCTTATTTGTTTCGAACACCTCCCCCTCCCTTCTTTTTGGAAAGTGTGAGACAGGAACAAGGAGGAAAATTTATAAGAAGAAAGGAATAAGAAAAGTACACAAGTAACAATAATAACTGTGGATGTGGATAGGATGAAGTCACGCATAAAATAGAAGAGGATATTAGAATGAACAAGAAAGCACAATTCAATAATATGTTGCTTTCAAGAACACTTGAAACACTAAGATCCATATAGATTTAAAATGAGAGGCTAGAGGAAAATCTTATGCTTCAACTGAATTTAGAAAAGCAGGAGTGGGAGCCATGACTTCAGATAAGGCTATGGTAATTATAGAAAAGATAAAAAAGAGGCAGAGAAATTACATTATTCTTAAAGTCACCATAATTAATCCAAACTTAATATATATACATAGAATAAAAATACTTAAAGGAAAAGTTAATTTAATTTCAGGCAGAAATCAATTATAAAACTATAATAGTTGACCTTTTTAGACCTAACAAATGTAACAAAAAATGAGAAAGCAGTTAAGGACTTCATAGAGCTTTAGAAAAATTAAAGATGATGGATCTTTGATGATTAATAAATAGGATTAGAAAAGAATTTGCATATGTTAAGTTGTGTTTGTCAACTTTAAAACACTGACCAACTGTTGCATACAAATCTAACCTGATAATTATGTATTTTTTTTCTGATAAGTTGACATAGCTTCTTTGCTAATATCTTACTTACATTTTTTTTACCTCAATATTCATTAGGGATATTGTTCTATAATTTTATTTCTGTTTTTACTCTCTCTGATTTACTTGTCAAGACAATATTTCTATTATAGAAGTAGTAATTTGGCAAGATTTTTTCTTTCACTATTTTTGCAAACTGTAAAGTTTCCCCCAGGGACTGCTTTGGCTGCATACCTATAATTTTTGACATACCATATTGTAGTCATTGTCTTTGATAAAATTATCTATTGTTTCTTTGATTTATTCTTTATATTACAAATTCTTTATAATTAGTATACATAGCGCTAAATAAATATATTGATTTTTACAAAGTTACATAGTCTCCCATTAAATGTTAATATTTTCTTTAGTGATTTTTTATTGAATATAATTTTATTGTGTCGCAGTCAGTAAAACATGTGTTTAATATTTTTGATCTTCATTTGTTCATGAGGCTTTTATATGTCCCCATAGAGTTAATTTTCTGTAAAGGTGCTATGCCTAGCTGAGAGATAGGTAGATAGGTAGATAGATAGGTAGGTAGGTAGGTAGGTAGGTAGATAGATAGATAGATAGATAGATAGATAGATAGATAGATAGATAGATATGTAGGCTTTACACACACACACCTTTTTCTTCCCATATTTATCTTCAGAGATCTATCTCATCTAATTCCTCAAAAATTATTTACAGGTCCTTAATTTCTTTCCTTTTTTTATTAGATTTTTCTAAATCTGAAAGGTATACCTTGAGGTCCTCAACTCTTAGTAATGTTACTTTCTATTTCTCCCAGGACCTCATTTAACTTTTCCTTCAAATTTTTAGATACTATGCCATTCAGTGTCTATATGTTGACATTATGTTATCTATTATCTATGGTACCTTTTATCATAATATAGTTTCCTTTTTTGTCTCTTTTAATCTTGTCAATTTTTGCTTTTGCCTTGTTTGAGAAGATCAATTAGTGTTGATCTTCTGAATTTTGCTGATTTTGCTTTAGTTTCCTTTTTTTACTTAAACTTTTAAAAAAATCAGCAGGAATCTGCCTTTTATCTTCTATCCCACACCCAGTTGAGAAATAAAGAAAAACCAAGATCCTCTTAAAATTTTGTATAGATGAGTAAAACAAATTTCCATAGTGGATATATCCAGAAAAAAAGGCTTATTCTGCACTTCAAGTCATTCACCTCTCTATTTGGAGGTCAGTAGTGTATTTCATTATTACTGGGAAAGGAAAGAAATAAGCATTTATATAGCAGTGTCAGGCACTATCTTATTTGATCCTCACAACAACCCTTTGAGGTAGGTATTATTATTATTACCCCATTTTACAGTTCAGGAAACTGAGATCAAGTGACTTTCCCAGGGGCACACGCCTAGTAAGTATCTGAGGCTATATTTGAACTAAGGTCTTCCTGACTGCAGACCCAGTGCTCTATCCACTGTGCCACCACCTCTCTCTAGAATTGTGCTCAGTTATTTCACTGATCAGGGTTCCTTAGTCTTTCAGAATTTTTTTCTTTACAATATTGTTGTTTTTGTATACATTATTCTCTTGGTTTTGTCCAGTTCCTTGTGTAGGACATTATTATTGTTCATTCATGTTTACCTCTTTTCTTTCTCTTGACTCCTGAGATTGTTCTTCACAGTTTATATGCAGTTCTAGTCTTTTCTTAAGGAATGCTTGGAAGTCTTCTCTTTCATTAAAGTACCATTTTTTCCCACCTGTAGGTGACTATTCAGTTTTGTTGGGAAAGTTATTATAAGCCTATATCTTTTGCCTTCTGGAATATTGTATTCCAAGTTCTCTACTCCTTTCTTATGGTGGCTGCTAGATCATGTGTGATTCTTACTGTGGTTTCTTGGTACTTAAATTTTTTCCCCCTGACTGCTTGTAGCATTTTCCCCCCTTGACTTGAAAGCTCCAGATTTTGTCTGTGATGTTCCTGGGAGTTTTCATTTTGAGGTTTGTTTCAAAAAGTGACTGGTGGATGCTTTCTATTTCCACTTTGTCTTCTGGTGCTAAGAAATCTGAGCAGTTATATTATATTATGTTATGTTACGTTATGCTATATTATATTATTTCTTGAATATGTTATATTATTTCTTGAAACATGATGTCTAGGCTCTCTCTCTCTCTCTCTCTCACTCCCTCCCCCCTTCCTTCTCTCATCATAGCTGTCAAGTAGTCTAATGATTTTTAAATTATCTCTCCTTTATTTGTTTTCCAGATCAGTTGTTTTTGCAATGAGATGCCCTATTTTTCAGTCTTTTTATTTTGTTTCAATATTTCTTTTTTTGTCATGGAATAATTAACTTCTATAGGCTCCATTCTAATTTTCAGAGAGTTTGTTATTTGGGATAGGTTTTGTTCTTCATTCCCTTATTTTAACCCTAAGCTAATCTTTATGTTTCAAGTATATTTCTTATAAACAACATATTGTTGGGTTTTGCTTTCTCAATCATTATGCTATTGTCTTTTGTTTTATGGGTGAGTTCGCCCCATTCACTTGAAATGTTTTGTTGGTTTTATTCACTTTTATAATTTTTTTATTTTTTAAAAATTGATTTGTTTACTTTTAGTTTATAAGATTCAGTTCCACAATTCCTTGAGTTTCACATTTTCTCTCCTCCCTCCTCCCCCCTCCCACCATGGCCACATGTTATCAAGTATAGGATCTGCAAATATTTTCACATTGGACATTAGTCTGGTTATATAGAAGGTTTGTAACCAATGGAGTCAACAATGGGTTTGTTGTTGTTGTTTTTTTAATTGTTGTTGAGTTATTTCAGTTGTGTCTGACTTTCTGTCACTCCAACTGAAGTTTTCTTAGCAAAGATACTGGAATAGCTTCTCGTTTTCTTCTCTAGCCCACGTTGCAGATGAGGAACAGAGACAAGTAGGGTTAAATGACTTGCTCAGGGTTACACAGCTAGTAGCTGTCTGAGGCCATATGTGAACTCAAGTCCTCCTAACTCCAGGCCCAGCACTCTATCCATTGTGCCACCTAGCTCCCCATATTATGAAGGCGAATTGTTTATTTCCTTCCACCATATTCTCATGTGTTTTTTCTTCTCTTTGCTTTCATAGCCTCTTTGCAAAGAAAACGGTGAGCCAGGAGTGTGCTTCAGCACCAGCACTCAGTTCTTGATGCAGTCTGCTTCTGCTTCCTCGGTCTTTGCTTAGCTTTAGCTAGTCACAGATTCTTAGCCTCTCTTTCCTTTTAAATACCCTTCACGATTCACCCTCTGAGCTTAGGATTTTCCAATATGGTGCTCTTTCTGGAGCTTTATTAGTGCAGTTGTGAGAGAGGAATTGGCTATGCTGCTTTCTCTTCCTCCCCAGTCTTTGTCAGTCTCCCATTTCTTCACTGAAAACTAAGGAGCCATATGGTATGGTGGATTGAACGCCAGACTTGGTGTCATGCAGACTATTTGGGTCACACTCCACATTTTGCCCAGTGTCCAACAGTATAAAAGATGAGATTTGAGAAAACCCACCTACAGCATCTTTGATGCAAACATGAGAAAGTTTGCCTTCAAATAGGGGAAGACAATACATAAAAGGAAGCTGAAAGGGGAAGGAAGAGATTGAGGGAAAGTACCAGTCTTGGGGCATTGTAGAGAAAATCCTAAGGAGATGAGGCAGTCTAGAGGAGAGCAAAGGCCTCATTGGCTTGGGTTTTACCTTAACATTGAGGTTCCAGGAAGAACAAGCCAATTATGGGGAGAGGTTGCAGGGTCCAGAAGATATCTACAACATGAAAAGTATTCTAGGGGTGGAGTGGGCTTCCAGAATGAAGACATTTCCGGATATGGTACAGAAAGACGAATCACCAGAGCATCTTGGAAAGGAATGAAAATGATAAAGGAAGAGATGCCATGATGAAGAAGAAGCAAGGAATTTACCAGGCTCATATTGGATTTCTTAGCTGAAATGATGTGGAATCATGGTCTAGTTGAAAGGACATCGAATTGGGCATCTAGGAGACTTAGGTTCATATTTCACTCTGACTCTAGTTAACTGGGCGAACCTCAGCAAGTTCCTTGACTTTTGCTATGTGGGATGAACTCTCTGAGTTAATGTGGTAGATAAACTACTGCCACATATACACATTTACCACAATGCAGAAATTATAGAGGTAAAAACCTAGATTTTGTTATTATGCTCAAGCACGGATTCAGACCTCAGAGAAAACCAGAACCCTGATTAGGACTCTAATGAGATTTCTTAGAGGCAATATTACATCAGAGTGACAGAGAAATAATTCTTTTACATATTGCAATTTTGTGCATTCCTCTTAGTCCAGGAAGGTTTAAAAGAAGATAGACCCACATTCCTATACTTTTTTCAGTGTCATACAAGTCAAAGAAAATTAAATGGAGTCATGGTCTCATGGGTCGCCTAAGGAAACAAACCTTGTCAAACAAACTCTGTAGGCAAACTAAGTCAGGTTACAAATTAAACGACATTTAGAGGGTCCACAAATAGGCTGATTGAGGAGGAGGATTTACATGCCTCTGAGGAGTCAGGGAGAGTTGAGATTCTTCCTCTGACTTCTTAGCTAAGGAGTGTTTAAGGCTCCGTGTAAATTTTCACATCCTATTGGACAGGTTTTGGTCAGGTGAGGTGAATATTAAGACAGACTTTCAGTTAACCATAATTTGTAGGAGGAATGACCCTGAGTCCCAAATGGTAAGAGGAAATTGAAAATTCTCATCATATCTTTATTTAAATTCCATAGTCAGACATAATCTAGCCCCTACCTATTTTTCCAGCCATTGAATATTCTGTTCCATGTACTCCATTATTCTGATACATTGGGTATTCTATTCCCTTGTCTAATCCTACCTTCTCATGCTTTTGTGTCTTTGCTCCTAGAATTCCCTATGCCTCAGAGGAATACGCCTATCCCATTTGTACCTCCTGAAATACTTCCCTACTCTTGAAGGTCCAATTCAGCTGTGCCCTCCTTCACAGTTTGTCTTGTTTCATCTTTGCATATCCAGTGCCTTTGTACAAATGAACAGTTTGATAAATGTCCATTGAATTGAATTGAATCTGCAAAAAGAGGGGGTGGGGAGTAGACCAAATGATTTCCAACGTCCCCAATGTCCTTCTCAACTTCAAATTTCTTATCAAAATTCTTATCAAAATTCCTTGACCTTTGTTGGTTGATTGCATAGATATAGCACATAAATGTAACCCACTATACCAGCATCAAGTAATAGAATACCATTTAATTTGAAGTCAGAGAACCGGGATTCAGTTCTTGAATCTGCAACTTAAAAATTATGTAAGCATGGACAAATCATTTATGCTTTCTGTGACTCAGTTTCCTTCTCTGCAAACTGAGAGGGTTGAACTAGAGAGCCTTGAAGTTCCCTGTCATTTCCAATTTTATCCTATAAAATTTCTACAATTATTATTACTATTTTTAACTATTGTTATTGTTATGGAAACTGAGAGAAAGAAAGTCTTGTCTATAGCCACTTGTTGGAATAGTCCATAAGTAATAAAGAAGCCATGCTAGGGGCCTCCTGGAAGGTTAGGGACAAGGCCCCCTAATATTTTAATAGCCTCAAAAGGAGATGCTTGAGATGGAAAAGTAGGAGTTCCATGATCTGTTGATTTTGTTATCCGTTAGGGGAAAGTCATTCCTAGACCAGTAAATGGAATCTTTTCCCATGATTCACATATTATTCAGAAGCCCCAGGCTTCCTAGAATTTCATCAAGGATTCCCAGTCTCAGGATTTATATCCATTAATATAAACAGCTCTTAATGGAAATCCACGAACAGTGTCATGGAATAAACACAATGGAAAAGAGAGATTAACCAAATTCCTGGAAACAGTTACTGTGAGTCTCTTAAATTCTTGTCCAGATTTTATTAGCTTAGTCTATTAGCCAGACAACACTGTTATCTACTTTCTACCTCTCTTTCCTGGAAATTTTGGCAACATTCCTCCATTTTACTAGCACCAAAATACCCTTGGCCCAGTTACATATTTATGCAATGCCTCCTCTTCTACAACCCCAATTTTATCACCTTTATTATTGAGATATCCAGAAGAATCCACTGTACAAAACTTTCAAAAGGGCTAGATATTATAAGAATGGTTTCTCACTCATAATAAACCCTCAATCCAGGAAAAAAAAAACAAAAAAATTCTGTACCAAGACATTTATTTTCTTTTTTGTGGGGTTAGAGGGGGAGGGCAGGGCAATTGGGGTTAAGTGCCTTGTCCAAGATCACATGGCTAGTAAGTGTTAAGTGTCTGAGGTCAGATTTGAACTCAAGTCCTCCTGACTCAAGGGCTGGTGCTCTAGTCATTGTGCCATCTAGCTGCCCTGACATGTTTTCCTATAAAGATACTTTAATACAGAAAATAGGCCTTTGTTCATGTTAAAGTGGATTTCACCAATTAGAGGTTCTTTGCTATTGAATTAACCTACATCCATGACCCAAACAGGACGCTTAACCACAGAACTATTGTCTGCTTTTTGTTATTAATGAGCTTCCAATCCAAAAGACTCTAGACCTACTTGACAGATTTAAAAGAATTCAAGTATTCATTTGACTAAGAAAGTTTATTTAAACAGCATTCCTTTTCAAATACAATTAAAGTGAATATTAAGTAGAATCATAACTATATTGATGGTTCCTTAACTGTTAACTGGTAGCACTGTTTTTTTTTTCTTATGCAGGAGTGACTTAGATGATCTAGAATTCTGTTCCCCACCCTCCACCATCCCGCTTAGTCATGTGGGAGGTAGGGGGTAGGGAGTGGGGAGTGGGGAGTGGGGAGGGAGATTGAGCAAGAGAGTACAAGAGTATGTATCCAGGGCTAATAATTTCGTATAATTTAATATGTAACTATACATTTTACTATGAAGGTGTTTCCTATGAAGGTATCAAGTATAAACATAGTGTTACCAATGGGGAAATAAAGGCTTAGTGATTCTGATGGCCAACAGGATTATTTCTCTTTTAAGATAGTGGTCAAAAAAGAGAACGTGAGCCTCTGGAGGACAGGAACTATTTTGTTTTCGAGACATCTGGGTAACGTGATGGATTTAAGTGGAGTTAAGAAGACCTGAATTCAAATTTGTCCTCAGACACTTACCAGCAATGTGACCCTGTTTTCTCAGCTGTAAAGTGCTGATAATAATAGCACTTGTCTCCCAACACTGCAGTGAGGGTAAATGAGATCATGTTTGTGAAGTTCTTTGCAAACATTAAGGCATTGCACAAATGCTAGCTTCTAATTTTTTTTTAATTTGCTCCCACCTTTCCCACCCTCTCCACACCTAGCACAATGGCTTACTCAAAGGAGTAGCTTAATTAAATGCCTTCTGAATAAGTAAAAAGTGTCAGTAGGTGATGCTTTGGAGATATTTGGAGCTCATGATAGAGCTGGAAGTGATATTAGTCACCTCTTTAGTAATATCTACAGGCTATAAATGAGAAAAATGAGGCTCAGAGAGTTTATATGACGTGTTCAAAGTTGTAGAGATTTAGTAAATTGCAGAGAGGGGAGAACGGACCATGTGTGACTGTCTCTGATGCTGTTACCAGTACTCCGTGCCTTAAGATGACAATGAGGCAATGAATGCAGAAATATTTTGTTATAGAGAGTAGAGGGTTTTTTTTTAGTGATTACCTCTATCGTTTGATTAATAATAATAAAGATGGCTGACATTACTATAGAATTGTAAGATTTACAAAATTTTTCATGTATGTCAAATCCTTTGATTTTTGTATCTCTTTAAGGTAGGTATTGCTATTATTATCCTCATTTTGCAGATGAAAAACAGAGCCTCAGGCAGGCAATTTGCTCAAGGTCTGTCTACACTGGCTTCCACCCTTATCATTTAACCCAAACTGCTCTCCCCAAAGTTACCAGTGATTTCTTAGTTGCCAGATCTAGTGGCTTTTTCTCAGTCCTCACCCATCTTGACCTTGTTGCAGCCTTAACCCTGCCCATTCCTCACATCTCCTGTATACTCTACTCTCTAGGTTTCTATGACACTACTCTAGCCTGGTCTCTTTCCTGTCTGACCATCTTTCCTTGGGTCATGTCTGATAACCATGGGTATCTCCCAAGGCTCTGTGCTAAGCCCACTTCCCTTCTCTCACCACACCATTTCACTTGGTGATCTCATCAGTTACCTAAGATTCAAGGATCATTTCTAAGCAAATGATTTTTTAGCTCTATTTATCTAGCCTCAACCTCTCTCAACCTCCAGTCTTATACTTCCAACTATTTATTGTACATCTCAAACTAAATTCCCCACAAGTGTCTTTTTTCTTTTCTTTTGTTTTTTGATGGGGGGAGGGTAGGGCAATTAGGGTTAAATGACTTCCCCAAGGTCACACAGCTAGTTTTGTGTTAAGTGTCTGAGGCTGGATTTGAACTCAGGTCCTCCTGACCCCAGAGCTGGTGCTTTACTCATTGTGCCACCTAGCCACCCCCCATAAATGTTTTAAACTCAACATATTGAAAACTCAATTCAACTTTTCCCCCAAATCCTCTCTTTTTCCAAAAGGTACAACCATCCTTCTAGTGATCCAGGCTCACAATCTCAGTGTCTTCCTCAGTTTCTCACTCTCTCTCACTCCCCTGTATCTCCTCTACTGCTATAGTTTCTACCTTCTCAGCATTTCTCTTCTATGCCTGATTCTCTCCTCTGACACTACCACCACTGTGGTGCACCATCACTTCCCACCTGGACCATAATCATAACCCCCTTGTCTGTCTCCATGACTCAAGTCCTTTTCTGCTTTTTAGTCTATCTTCCATTCAGTTGTCAAATTGAGTTTCCTAAAGGGCAGATCACATTATGCCATCCCTCACTCAGTAAGCTCCATTGGCTCCCTTCACCTCCAGGACCAAATATGAACTTCTCAAAGCCTTTCATAACCTATCCTCTCCCCCATATATGCAACCTTTTCAGTCTTTCTACCCCTTACTTGTTCCCAAGGACTCTATGATCCAGTGATACTGGTCTCCTTGTTTCTTTTCCCATGGGATACCCCATCTCTTGACTCCATACATTTTTTCTGGCTGTCCCCAAGGCCTGGAATTCTGTCTCTCCTCCTTTTGATGTCCTAGTTTCCCTGCCTTCAAGTCTCAGCTAAAATCTTACCTTCTTCAACAAGTCTTCCTCAGTCTCCTTTAATGCTCATGCCTTTTCTCTGAGATTATCTCCAGTTTCTCCAGTTTGTTTCTATATAATTGTTTGTGCATTGTCTCCTCCACTGGACTGCAAGCTTTTTGAAGTCAAGCATGGTTTTTGTCTTTCTTGGTGTCTCCAGTGCTTAGCCTTTGATACTTAGTATAATGAATAGTTATTGATAATTTGACTTCACTTGATTTTGCCAAGCAATTGTTGATGATGCACTCTTGTTTCCTACTTTGTTGATAGTAGCAATGGAGATCAAACAAAAGAATTTTTTTCTTCATTATAGGGGCTATGCAGAACACACCCTTCATTAATACATTTATTGGAACATGCTAGAACAACTCAGTAAAAAGCCGAATCACTCATGTTGTGGCCATGATATGACCCATCAGTTGGGGAAATGGCTGCCAAAACACCAGTACGATTTGTGAGAGTGTCGTGACGCAGATATCATGCAAACAGTCCAGTCTGGCCAGTAAAAGGGTGAATGCCAGTCTCCTCAATAAGTGGGCCAGGTCTGTTGGAATTTTAAGTCTTCAGGATAAATCGTGGTAACCCCCTTTTAAAACCCAGGATCTGCTCACTCTACTATCAACATGCAAAGCCTGGGAGGGATTAATGTGCTCCATTTCTTTTTTCCCTTTTCATTATTGGCATATTAAACTTGACAATAATTTTAAAAATGATTTTGTCTTCATTTTAAGCCTAATACTTCTTACATCTGCAACAACCAGAATTTTGCGTGAATCATAATGATCACTAAATTTTATTGGGGTAGGTTTTGTTCCCAATGGGATGCTGCCATATATAAAAGCTAATTCCACTTCCAGAGGCTCAACATCCTTTCTCACAGAGAAAGTAAATAAAAATGGATAATGAGACCACCAAGCTTAAGGTTTTCTAAGGATCTGAGTATGATCCAACACAATGATGGTGTTGAATCTATTCTTCCTCCTCTGAAAACTGAGCTCTTTCTTCTTCGGGAAGAGCCTTTAATTGTACAGCTCTCATTTTCTTCTCTTTCACTTCCGTGTTACCCTCTTCTATTCTCTTTTCTCTGAAAAGGGATGTCTCCCTTTGTCTGCCTTAGATAATTTTTTCCTCCTGATTGAAGACTTGGTTCTATGCCTTTTTGGAACACTTTTTTCTCCTTTATTCCCTGAGTGTAGAGGGGTAAACTTTTAGTCCTTTTATCTGCTCTGCCAAACTGAAGATCAGCCTACACTTAGAACTGATAATAATCATTCTACTACGGCAGAAATATAAACACTGATCTCTCCATACAAGTCGCTGTCCAATTTCCCATGCTGTGCATAATGGCTGCCATTTTCAACTTTATTTCTTTGAACTTTTTTTTTTGAGGTAGCCTCAATTTTTAAAAATTTTCTTATTTATATCATTCATTTCCATGAGATTTTGAGTTACAAATTTTCTCCCCATCTTTCCTCTACCCCAATCCCAAAACAGCAATCCCACTGTAAAGTCCCTTCCCAGACCTGCTCTCTTTTATGCCCTCCTCCAATGCCTGTCTAACTTTCTGGTAGGGCAGGGAGGGTCTCCCTACCCCAGTCACTGTATATCTTAATTCCCAGTTGTATGTATTGTAGAGCTTTAAATTCTAGATTCTTTTGGTTCCTCCCTTGTCACCCACCCCCACTGGAAGGTCAAGCAATTCAATACAGGCTATACATGTGTAATTAGGCAGGACATCTCCACAGTGGACATATTGTGAGAGGTTGATTATATGTCCCTCCTTCCTATCCTGCCCCCTATCCCATTCTGTTCTCTACCCTGTTCCTGTGCCTTTACTGAAGTGTGTGCTTCCAGCAACCTTCCCCCAGATCCTGCTGTCCCCTACATCATCCCACCTCTCATCCCAATGCCCCCTACTCTCCTGTGTGGCATGATACCCAGTTTAGAGTTTATGTCGTTCCTTCCCTAAGTCAAATTTGATGAGAGTAAATGAAAGTAAAGTTGTAACAGTTATCCCTTGCCTCTTCTATATGGGATGATTAACCCCATTTTGTCTCTCCCTGTCTCCTCTCATTCTAGTCCTTTCCCGCCTTAGAATTTCACCTTTTGGGGCGGCTAGGTGGCACAGTGAATAGAGCACCGGCCCTGGAATCAGGAGGACCTGAGTTCAAATCTGGCCTCAGACACTTAACACAAAAAACTAGCCATGCGACTCTAACCCCAATTGCCCTCCAAAAAGCAAAAAAAAACAAAAAAGAATTTCACCTTTTGAAGTATCAACCCTTCGTATTCAATTGATCCTGTACTCTCTATGTACCCATATACACACATGCTCCGATATGTATTCATATGCGTATATAGCCTCCTATATAGACATATGTATACACACACACATATACATTTGTATTCCCTTCACCTATCCTCATACTAAGAAAAGTTACGTAAGTTACTATTATCATTTTTCCATATTGGCATGTAAATAGTTCAACTTTGATAAGTTCCTTATGATTTCTTTCCCATGTTTACCTTCTCATGCTTCTTTTGTTTGGATGTCAAATTTTCTGTTCAGTTCTGGTTTTTTCAGCAAGAATGCTTGAAAGTC
>CM053597.1:29867589-29919440 GCA_028646575.1 Pseudocheirus occidentalis | reverse complement strand
AAAATGATAAATACTGCTGAATGAATACTTGTTCATTCCATGATGCTATGGGAAAAACCTTAGATGTGGAGTCAGCAAACATAGTTACATATCTTTGCCATGTGCTTACTATGACCTCAGCCAAGTCCCTTCACTTCTTATGGGACTCAGTTTCTTAATCAACAAAAATGAAGGTATTGACCAGGGTGAGCTCTAAGGCCCCTCCACCTCCAAATTTGTGATCCTATTTTCAACTCTTTGAATGTTCCCTCATATACCTGGTAATTAGGTATTTCCTAAATATTTAGCGAAATACTAAAGACTTCAAGTCTTCACTACAGCAGAGAATATGCAGACTTTAAGGCCCTAAAAAGCCTTAGTATCATCTAATCTAATCTCAAACAGTTATCATGTAGAACCTAGGGCAACTTCCATATCCTAGCTTCTATGATGGTTATGCACACACAAAAGGGCCTCAGATAACCACTTTCCTTAAGGCTTAATTCTATTTTAAAATTGTTATTTCCTTATCACCATGGGCAAGTTCTCTCTCTGAGGTTCTGTCTTTGACTAGGGTTAGCCATTTCTGGCTCCCCTTTTGGGAAACTTCTATAAGGTTCAGCTGCCCCTCCACTCTGTTCCCCAATATATTTTGACTAGAAGTCAAACTACTTTTGATCTCCAACAAACGAAGAAAGGGAAAAGGAAGGCACAGGAACAAGACGAAGCCTGAGGGACAAGATCATTGTCTTGCCTAGATGCCATTTTGCTTTTCAAAATGTATCTGTGGACAATGAAGAACGACCTCAAATATTCCTCAGATGAGAAAACTGAAGGTAAGTGCCCAAGGTCATAACTAGTAAATTATCAGAGCAGGAATTTGACTCCAGAACTTCTAATATCAACTGAACTGTACAACAACAGACCAAATCATGTTCTCATATTCATTTGGAAGTCAAAACTAAAAAAAGAACAACTACCATGAATGTTAAATATTGTTTTCACATGCAATCAAGGGGGAAATATTATTTTAAAGATGAAAAAAAAACCAAATAAGGAAACTGAGAAGAAAAAAGTCTCTTCCTCTTTATACCAGAATAGCTTCCCAGGTTTTCTTGCTTTCAGGTGTATTTGTTGGGGATGGGTTTTTGCTTTGCTCTAATGAATCAGGATCACCTGCCTTCCCTAAAGCTTGGTTTTGGAGTCACAGTGATAAATATTGGACATAGAAAGGACATCTGAGATCTTCATCTCCATCTCTTTCTCATTTCACGGATGAAGAAACTGAGGCTCATCAAAGTGATTTACCTTGTCCCAAGTCACATGTTGTCTGTCGGGTTTAGAATTCAGGCCATTGGGCTTTTAGTTTTGAACACTTTGCTTTAATTTTGTTACCTGATTTTTGTTTCATTCATTGGAAGGTTGAGTATGGGAGAGGAATGAGTACATCACACTAATAATTCTGAGAATCCTCTGAATATCTTTTCTCTATTTTAGGAATTCAGGATTTTCCTTTGCCAGCCTCTGCTTCTAACCTTTACTTTTCCACAGAAAATGGTCAATAAAATCCAAGACCCATGGATTCTAAGCTCCTTTCCAGGTCTAAATCTATTCTCTTATGACATTACTGTCAAGAGATCAATTTTTTTCTTTCTGTGTCTGGAATTTAAAAGAATTATGTCTTTAAAACTTTTCCAGATGTTTATACTGCAACTCTACTTCATCTAAAACCCCCTCCCCCAAGGAAAGCCTCCCCCAAACACACAAACTCCTTACCACAGGCTAAAAGGAATTGACAGAGGTAGGGTCATGTGATGAATTTCTTTAGAAAATACAGTTCTGAGGAAGTCACATGGTATCAAGCAGCTGTAGTTTCCTTCTCTGGAAATTAGCGTGATACTTGCCCTACTTCCTCTCACGGGGCAAAAGTACCTTTTGGATGAATATCATTTCAAAGTTGAAAGACAACTGATCCAGAATCCATGTAGTCCAACTAGAATTTGGCTAAGAATTCCCCCTATAACATATCCAACAAATGGTCCCCCATCCTCTGCTTGAAAGGAAGGGACCCTACTATCTCTTCAGGAAGCCCACTTTACTATTGGATGGTTCTAATCATTGGCGACTTCTCCCTCATATTGAACAGAAATCTGAATTCATGCATCTCTTGCCCAGGACTCTGAGTTCTCCCTTCTGAGATCAAGTAGAACAAGTCTAATCCTTCTTCTTTAGGATGAGTAGAAGTAATTAAATTTGATTAAGTAATCAAATACTTAAAGACATTAATCACCTTACTTTAAATCTTCTCTAAGCATCTTTAGTTACTTCAACTAATTTATGTTCTTCCCATGTTCTGGAAATTCTCTGACTTATTAATGTTCTTCTTAAAATATGGACCCCAGAGTTGAAGTCAGGACTCCAGATGTGGTTTGATCTGAACAGGATAGAGCAAGAATGATTGTTCCCTAGTCTTGACCTCTGTGACTCTCTTAATGTAGCCTCAGATGGAAAGAAAGAGAAGGAAAGAGAATAGGAAGAGAGAGGAAGAAAGAAAAAAGGAAGGAAAGACAGGAGGAAGAAAGAAAGAAAAAGAAAGAAACAAAGAAAGAGAAAGAAAGAAAGAAAGAAATTAAGAAAGAAAGAAAAAAAGAAAGAAAGAATTTATTGAACATTTACTATAGCCAGTAACCCAGCACCCTGTGGTTGAAGTGGAAGGAAGATCTGGAATTTCTAGTGTCACCATTCTTCCCATTGAACCTTTTCAGTTTTAATAGTTCTTCCACATCATGGCACTGTCCTTTGAAGCTCTTTCAGGTACTGTGATTATGTAGTTTATTCTCTTCTCTCTTAAGAGGATGGGTTCAAGAGTTCTTGTCCTCAACCACTTCATTTGACTGCTGTCATCTCTGGGGCTATGTGATTCCTTTCTTTTCTGAGACTACATGGTTCTCCCATTCAGGAACTCCTTGAATACTCTGCTAACTGTCTTTCCATAGCTTCAATCTCTAGGGGCATGAGGTTCAGCCTTTCTATGGCTGCCATCTCTAAGACGGAGGAATCCTTTCTAAATGGTCATCTAGATATGTAGATTTCCTTCACTTCAGCCCCGCTTCTCAGCTCTCTTTTGCTCATCTGTGGTTCTCTGGACTCCCATCTGTATTGATCTATGCACTCTATAGGCTATGTCCAAGAGTGCAAGTTACATCTGCAGTAGACATGACTCAATCAAGCAATGTTGTATCTATAGTATAACCAGTCAGCCACTGAATACCCGGGGCAAGGGCATTTTCCACACCCCTCAGTGGAAATGTCCTCTTAATATGTTGACTACAATTTCTATAGAGAACAAAGGACTCATTCTTTACCTTTATTTGAACAGGCTACTCTCGGTCATGTCTCCTACAACTGCAAAAGATTTCCTTCAATACTCTTTTATATCATAGTCAAGTATGAAAAACTTTCCTTTGAGCCTGAAAGTATTTAATTTTTAGTTGAAGATTTTTTAAATTTTGTACTCAATTCCCCACTCTTCCCTACCCTGAATACCCAATAAGTAGTCAAATCTTGTCATTTCTACCACCACAACATTGCTTATGTGTGTCCCTTACTTCCCACTCACATACACAGCCATCACACTAGTGCAGACCCTCATTACTTCTGCCTAGATTATTGCAATAGCTTTCTAATTGGTCTCCCAGCCTCAAATCTCCTCCCATTCTAATCCATCCTCCACACAACTGCCAAAATGATTTTTCTGAAGTACACATCCAATCACATCTAACTCCACTGGCTCCATCTTAGGTCCAGGGTGAAATATAAAGTCTTGGTTGTCACTGAAGGCTCTTTACAAGCTGGCACTTTCCTACCTTTTCAATCTCCTCATACCTTTACTCCCCTTTATGCATGCCAGAACTCTGTGATACTAGCCTATGTTATAGCCCCCACTATGCTTCCTATCTCCATGACTTTGTACCAGCTATCCCCCAGACCTAGAACGCTCTCTTCTAACCTCTGCCTTTTGATATCCCTAACTTCCTTCAAGACTCAAACTCTCTCTTCTGCTAAGGTCTTATTAACATCCCCGGTCACTTAAGCCTTTCCTTCTAAGGTCGTTTTCCTTCGACTCTGTTTGTATCTTACATGTACCTAGTTATTTATATGTTGTTTCCTCCATTTCCTATTAACTGGTACCTCCAATTTCTTTCCTATCACTTCTTAACCTCTACATTTGGATTATTGATCTCATTGTCCTATAGAACTGCTCCTTTCAAAGTTCTTATAATCTCTTAATAGCCAAATCTCATGGCATTTTTTTCAAACCCCATCCTTCTCAACTTTTCTGCAGTCTTTGGCATTGCTGATAACCCTCTTCTCTTCTTTTTAGATTTTTGTGACACTATTTTGTTTGTTCTCTTACTGATCTGACCCATCATTCTCAGTCTCCTTTGCTGGATCTCCATCAAGATCATGTCTGCTAACTATGCGTATCCTACTGGGCTCTGTCCTGGGGCCCTCTTTTCTTCTCCTTTATCATCTTTGTGTTGATGATTCTCAAATCTACTGATCCAGCCCTCACCTCTCTGCTGAGATTTAGTCTCACATCTTTGTCTATTGAACATCTTGAACAGGGTGTTCCATAGAAATCTGAAATGTAACATGTCTAAAATTAAAGTCACTCCTATTTGCCCCTAAACCTTCCCCTTTTCTGAATTTTGCTATTGCAGTTGAGGGTACCCCAGTAATCCAGGCTGTAGGTGTAATCATCAGCTCCTCAGTCTCAATCCTCATGTCCAATCTGTTGCCAGGACCTGTCAGTTTTATCTGAATAACCTCTCTCTGTGCAGCATTATCTGTCTAATATTGCCCCCTTCTCTCCTCTAACACTGCCCCTTACCCTGGTGCAGGTCTTCTCATCACTTCATGCCTGGACAATTGTAATAGCCTGCCAGGGGGTCTGCCTGCCTCTAGTTTCTCTACTGCTCCAGTCCATCCTCCAGTCCAGCTGCCTAAGTACAGATCTGACTATGTCACCCCACCCTACTACTCAATAAAGTTGAGTAGCTCCCTATCATTTCCAGGATCATACAGAAAATCCTTGGGAGTTCAAAGCCTTTAATAACCTAGCCTCACCTTCTTACCTTTCCAGGCGTCTTATACCTTATACTTTTCTCCTCCCCCCAATACTCTTCAGTCCAATGACACTGGCCTCCTTGCTCCTCAAACAAAACAGTCATCTCCTGACTCACATTTTCTCTGGCTGATTTGGAATGCTTTCCTTCCTCATGTTTACCCCCTGGCAACCCTGGCTTCTTTCAAGTCCAAGCTAAAATCCCATCTCCTACTGGAGGACTTTCCCAATCCCCTTTATTCTAGTCCTTTCCCTCCACTGATTCTCTTCAAATGATCCTGTCTGTAGCTTCTTGGGGCTGTTGTCTGCCCGTTGTCTTCCATCATTAGACTGAATTCCAGAGCAGGGACTATCTTTTATCTTTTCCTCATATGCCAAGTATCTGGAACATAGTAGGCATTTAATAAATGTTTACTGACTCATTTTCTTAAGTTTTGACTATATGACCTGGGTTCACATTTCATCTGTGACTTTCCCTATGTAATGTCTTACATTAATGCCTTTGTAATGACTTACCTTGTCTCAGGCTCCTTAGCCATAAAATGAGGGGTTTGAACTAGAGGAGCACCCGCATGCCCTTCAAGCTCCAGGTCTGTCATCCTAAGTTATGACTTCCCTCAATTTCATTTTCCTCATTGGTTAAATGAAGGGGTCAGAGTCACTTCTGTTTTTTATGATAGGATAGCGTTGTCTTTGTGATGGAATAAGACATGATCTTGTCTTTGGGGGATGGTAGTAAAGTAAATTGAGCCCAAAACTAATTAGGAGGAAGGCAGAGTTTTATTATTGAATCTTGTTACTTAATTAAGCTTCTATAAACTATATTCAAAATATATAAAGTAGGGGCAGATAGCTGGCACAGTGGCCCAGGAGTTGGGAGGGCACGAGTTCAAATCTAGCCTCAAGACTCTTACTAGCTGTGTGACACTGCGCAAGTCACTTAATCCTAATTGCCTCCAAGAAAATACAATGTACAAATAACTGGGTACAAGCTCAACTCAAGTGAACACAGATACAGCAGTCAGAAGCAGCCAGTGTGAGCTTGGGCTGCATGGAGATGGGGACTGGGAGGGAAGGGGAGAGGAGCTGAGCGCTTACTTGACATGCAATCAAGTGGAAAACTTGGCTTTTATTGACCCTTGAAGGCAGAACTAGAAGCAATGATTAGGAAAGGCTTAAGAGCTGTTCAAAACTGCTTTAAAAGGCAGTGCATTTCTTCGACATTTGCCACCTATGTTATCTGGGGCAAATCACTTGGTTTCTGGCTCCCTTGTCTGTAAAAGGGTGGGGCTGGACTTGGGCTCGGAGGTACCTTTCAGCTCGAGGATCCTATGACCCGTGCTGGAGGCCTCCCGACAAAGACAGTGTGAATATTTGTCAGGTGTGTTGTTGGGGATTCATTTTCGGTACGTATTGGAATAGACGGGTTCTGAAGCCCCGTTTCAGCTTGTGACTATTGCTGTCTGTATCTCTGTAGTGGAGAGACCTGGGTTCCAATCCTGCCTCTAAC
Organism: Pseudocheirus occidentalis; assembly: GCA_028646575.1. Classification (NCBI taxonomy): domain Eukaryota; kingdom Metazoa; phylum Chordata; class Mammalia; order Diprotodontia; family Pseudocheiridae; genus Pseudocheirus; species Pseudocheirus occidentalis. The sequence continues at coordinate 29,912,823 of CM053597.1, read as the reverse complement.
ATTTACTAGCTGGCTGATCATAGCAGGGCAGTTTTACTTTCCTGGGCCTCAGTTTCCATCTGTAAAATGAAGAGAATGCACTAGATTGCCTCCTAGGGCTCCTCCAGCTCCAATCTTTAATCCGAAAGGACGCAGACCCTTTTTTGTTGGAATAAATTCTTTCTGGTTGGCAGGTGGCTTCATCAGGCTGGTCTCTGGTGCATCCCAACCGGGCTGACTGACGTCCTCTCTTTCAGCAGAGCAGGTGAGCCGCCGCTGGCCGCTGTCCAGCACTGCCCCGGGGTCCCCGAGAACTCCAGGGCTTCTTTATCATGGTTCAGAGCCCCAGGAAGCTTCCGAGAAAAGAGCAGCTGGAAGAAAAGATCCAGCAGCTTGGAGGCAAGGGGACACTCACTGCCTCTCGAGCCAAAACTGCAGCGAGTCACAGGCGGAGCTAGGCCTGGCCCAGGGCAATAGGGTCAATGCTAGCTGGCTTTTAGAAAAATACTCAGACTGTCCAGGCTTTTCCTCTCCCTGCCTTTCCAATCAAGCACTCCCCACCTCTAACCGCGGGAACTCTGCTCTCACCCCCACCCGCTCCCCTCCCCGCCCTCTCTCCAGGCTGCCCCTCACACCCCCGGGAAGCTGGCAGCAGGGACTCAGGAGGGTGGGGCGGAGAGGAGGCGCGTGGATAAAGCTGTGGGCTGGGAGGCAAGGGCTGAAGCGCCCGCGGGAGACTTGCGCCCGCGGGAGATGCACCCTGCGCACTGTTGGCCTCTGCGTGGTCCCAGGCGAACCCCACGCTTGGTGAGTGAGGCAGGGAGCCGGGTGTGGGGCTGAGAAGTCCGGAAAGGAAGCTGGGTGAGGGCCTCGCAAGGTTCAGACAAGAAATGAGTCATTAAACTTCTTAGTTAGCATTTAGAATCATGGAGTCAGAAGACCTTATTTCTGAGGAGAAACTGAAGGCTTACTAGAGTCACGTGGTAGAATGTGGCCCAAATGAGATTTGAACCCAGATCCTCCAGCTCCGGAGTTCCTTTCCAGTGAACCTCCCTGGGCTGTCTTGGTGGTCTAGGAGCCCATGGCGCTGGACTTTAATTCTAATCCAGTCTTAGCTAATTACCACATGGGGGACCTTAAAGGGGCCGCTTTTCTCTCTAATTTAGTCTCCTCAAGTAAAATGAGGAAGTTGAATGCTTTAGGTAATCTTTGTATCCCCAGTGCCTGGTAAATAGTAGAGGTTTGACAAATTCTTCTTTGATTGATCCCTGTGATCTTTTACAGCTCTAGATATAATTACCTTGGGGTGGGGATGCACAATGAAGTCCAGAGATATATAGCTAAATAGAGTTGTGAAGCTAGAGAATTATGATATGGTACAATGAGTAAATTATACCTGAAATATTGTGGGCTCAGAGCAACCTATAAACAATAGGGACAAACTTTGAAGGTCTAGGGGCTCCTGGGAATTTGCCTTTGGAGTACAAATTGGAGGATCTAGGACGTTCTTTTCTGGTATCTGTGCATTTATGTGAGCTTTGCAGCGAAAAAGGTGAGAGGTGCAATGTTGCCAAACTAGGATATGTAGTTTGTCTTATACAGAATAATGGTTTTGGTGTTTTTCCTAGCTTTTGTTTACTTTGGTATCCAAAAAATATGAGAATTGTCAGAATCTGGATGTTCCTCATGAGGCAAAAACAAAACAAAACAAAACAATGTAATAAATTAAGAACGGTGAAAAGAGCCCTGGATTGGTGATCAGATGACCTATATTCTGGCTCAGATTGTGACTTTCGGATTCTGCTTATCAGTGATGAGACCCTGTTGCCTCCTTATCACTATTACCTCCTTCATTTGTAAAGGGAGGGGTTGGAATTTCTGATTTCTGAAGTTCCTTTCTGCTTTACATGTGTGATCTGGCTTCTCAGCAGGCATTCAGTTTGGTTCCTCTTGCCATGCTAAACCAGGTGTAGCCTATTTAGTGTGGACTCATAGTGAAAATGGAGTTCTCTTTCTTTGCTACGCAAAATAACAGGCAGCCACATATTGGTGAAGTGTCCTGTACACAAGAGCCAACCTTGACACCACTTTTAAAGGTAAATGATACCTTTACCAAAGTACATTTGTACCTAATGTTGCAGTAAGTATCCACATAGAATTTGAGTGACTGTCTAGTGTTCTTTAGAATAAAAATGGGAAAAATTACTTAGGATCATAGATTTATTAAATCCACCAAATCTCACTGCTTCTGTTCACCTGTACCTGACCAAGCCTATCTTTGAGCTAATTAGGTGGTGTGGTGAACAGAGTGCCAAATCTGGAGTCCAAAAGAACAGAGTTCAACTCTGACCTAGTTGAATGACCCTGGGCAACTCACTTAACCTCTATTTGCCTCGGTTTCCTCATCTGTAAAATGGAGATAATAATAACACCTGTTCTGCATAGGTGTGTTTGAGTATCAAATGAGATAGTATTTGTCATGTGCTTAGCACATTATATAGCCCAGGGCTGGCTGTATAGACATTGTTATTGTTATCATTTCACCTTTGCTTCACTTTCCTCATTTGTAACATGGGAATAACACTAGCGCCTATCTCTCAGGGCTTTTACTTTATTTTTCTTGAGGGTTTTCTTTTTGGTCTGTACTTTCTTTTGTGGAAATATGTTTTCCATGACTACACATGTATAACCCATATTGAATTACTTGCCTTCTCAATGAGGAGGGCGGGGAGGGAAAAAGGGAGAAAATTTGGAACTCAAAGTCTTAACAAAATAGTATGTTAAAAATTATTTTTACACGTATCCCCAGGGCTTAGCACAGTGTCTGACACATAAGTGCTTAATAAACGCTTGTTAACTGGCAAAAAAAGAGAGAAGATTAAATGAGATTGTAATTGTAAAGCATTTAGCACAGTGTTTGGCACATAGTAAGTTTTATGTAGAAGTTATTATTGTTATTATTTATTTGAAAATTCCTGCAGGAAACCTCAGAGACCTAATCCAATCCCCTCATTTTGCAAAAGGGGATACTGAGGCCCAGAAAGTACTTGGCCAAGGTCACGCAGGTAGTAATAGGGCTGGGATCTGAACCCAATATCCTGTCTACTATATCAGATGATGCCTTTTTCAGTGCCATGAGATACCTTCCTGCCTCACACAAGTGCTGGGCATCAGTGAGGTCTTGAGATGAAGCATTTTGCTTACTTCTAAGTGTAATTATTCCCTTCACCAATGCAGATGGCAGCCATTCTCAGCCTTTAGTAGATGGTCTTCATGAGTTTCCATATCTCAAAATATTATTTCATCATAGACTGGATTCAGGAAATGAGCTTCTCAAATTTAGCTGAACAGATTGTCAGATGCTAGAGATTACTGGATGTATATTCAGAGTCATTGCAACAGAACTCTCCAGAGCTTCAGTATGTAGGCTGACATCACCTTTGAGAACCTATGATGGCTCTAGTTGGGCATCAGAGTAGGTTTTTGGGGGAGGTTGTAAATAAATATCTATGCTACATAAATACAGGATTATTCATTATGTGATAATAATTATTTAATAACAAGATTATTTATTATTATGCTAGAGTACAGTGGTATCAGACTCAAATAGAAATGGAACCACACATCAGGATCCCTGCAGGCTACATATTGTCTTAGAAAATCACATAATAACACTATCTATTTTCTATTGTGTTTGTATTTTGCTAAATCATTCCTAATTATGTTTTAATCTGGTTCCAGTGCATTTGGGAGGATGCTTGACATCTCTGGCGGAGAAGATAGAGAGCTAGCTTTGGGGTCTAGAAGACCTGGTTCCTGATCTTGTCTCTGATGGAGTTTGGCTATGTGACCTTTAGCTTCTTACAACCTCTCAGTGTTCTAGGAAAGTCAATAAGTTACAGGGAAGGTGATGACCTACCATTGGCAGGTCAGGAGGAGTTTCCTGTTGCAATGAAATCACAGATTTAGTCCCTATTCCTATTGGTCCTATGGACTCTGTTCCCATAAATGTCTTTTTATTGTTGTTCAGCCATTTTCAGTCATGTTCAACTCTTCATGACCCCATTTTGGGTTTTCTTGGCCAAGATAATGTAACAGTTTTCCATTTTCTTCTCCAGCTCATTTTACAGATGAGGAAATTGAGGCAAGCAAGGTTAAGTCAGCCAATAAGTGTCTGAGGCCAGATTTGAACTCATAAAGAGAAGTCTTTCTGACTCCAGGTCTGGCTCTCTATTGTGCCACCTAGCTGCCCACTGATAAAGCTCTGCCTTACTGTTAAATACTGGTGGATATTATCCCAAATAAGTGGCAGCATTGCCCAGTAGTGAGAGAGCAAGGCGTGGGGTCAAGAAAACCTGGGTGCAGCTCTCATTTAAAGGTCAGCCTCACGTCTTTTAGAGCCAGTCAGCAAGACTGAGGTCTAGTAGCCTAGAAGATTTTTCCAATTGGTTTTATTGGCTCAATTTATAAACCACTCTCTCATTTAATATATGCATATATATATGAACTTTGTTATTGAACACATCATCCTGACACTTTTCACAGGCTGTGTGACCCTGGATCTTGTTTAACCTTTTAGTGCCCCAGGTAGTTCTCTAAAATGACAGGTTTTAGAATAGTTGTTGATCTGCAATGGGAGAAGAAATTCCCTACCAATATAAAGCCAGGTGTTCTCCTGGGATCCCACCAGAAAACCGAAACAAATGCCAGTAGATTGGGTGAGTTCATTAGTTTCTAAGAGCACCAGGTTGGGTAGTATAAATTTCGCCACCTCAATTCTGCTCTGGGTTTTCATGTAAATCTCTTGATGTTCTTATCTCTTGAATTTCCATTCCAAAAATGAGAAAATCAGATGAAGTGAAACAGTGAGACAGATATATGGAAAGAAAAGAAAAAAAAATCTTTCTATCCATAAGAGCTGTTCAACCATGAAATGGGCTACCAGGTCCAATGAAAAGAGAGCAGCGTTTGAGCTGGAATCTTGGCTCTGCTGCTTAGTGCCTGAGGGGCTTTGGGCCAATTACTGAACTGCCTCAATTTCTTCAGGCAAGCAAACTAGATTACTTTTAAGGTCCATTCTAGCTCTAGGTAGCACAGTGGATAGAGGGCTGGATCTGGAATTAGGACGATCTGAGTTCAAATCCAGCCTCTGACCCTAGTTGCGGGATCCTAGACAAGTCACTTAACCAGTTTGCTTCAGTTTCCTTATCTGTAAAATGGGGGATAATAATGGCATCCATTTCCCAGGGTTGTGGTGAGGATCAAAGGGGATAATAATTGTAAAGTTTGGTGGTGGTGGTGGTGATGATGATGATGACGATGATGAGTATGAGTGATCTGACAATCTGATGACCTTGGTAGGTTGTGAATTTCCTGGTATTAGACATCTTCAAGCAGAAATTACATAACTCTTCATCAGGGATGGTATAGAGGGCATTTCTCTTTTAGGTCAGGGCTGGACTAAATGCGGTCACTTCCAACTCTGGGAGATTCTCTGACTCTGAGAAATGGGGAACTTTCTTATGCAGTTTTGATATTATTTCCAAACGTTAACAAGAAAGCAAAATTTTCTACAAAGTCATTTACATAATGAATAGTCTGTAAGTGATATTCTTAGAACTGCAGAGTATAAAATAGCAAATCATTCATTGTAGTGGGCAAGGAATTACTTTTTAACTTAAAGCGACTAAAAAGATTTTAAACAAATTTTAAAAAAATTACTTTCAGTTTGAAAAGAATCTCAGAGACTAATGACACATGATGAAATATCTTGGAATGCTGTGAGCCTGTGAAGATAAACATTATATTTGGAAACATTTCCTTGTCTTCATTGTAGCTACATGGTTAGCTTGTTGTTGAATATTTAATGAGTAAATACTGAATATTTAATGAATCTTATAGGAAAACATAATGATTCCCACACATGTTAAGTTTTTGTGATTATTTTATGTTGTTTTTTTTCCTCTTCCAAGTTCAAAGCACCTTTGATAAATAATGGCATTTTAAGCCTGTAGTGTTTACATTAAGCATTGAATTCTGGAAATACCAAAGTACAGTAATTGACTTTATAAAGCATCCTGATTTCCTTGATATTGAGGTTCTGCTCCACTTCTTTCAGGGCTTCTCAAACAAATCTCAAAGTTTCTTATACCTGGGATAGGTTTGGACAGGTTTAAGGAAAGTAGGGTTAGGGTTAGTTGGTAGGTAGTGAATAGGTACAGTGACTTGGTAAATGGAACAAGCAGGTGTTACTGTAAGGCAAGATAGGCCTAGGTACCCTATCTCCTTACTCCCTTCTTCCAGTGGGTAACATGGGAGGGGCCCATTTTTTCCAACCATATTGTTATTCTCTGTTGTGCCAGTCATGGATAAAGAGCCTTTTGGTCCACATCTTTCCGTAAACCTTGCCCAGAATTGGGAGATTGGCTTGGGGCATCTAGGTTTTAAGCCATCTGATTCCTATAACAATTTATTTTAGCTCAGGGAAAAGGGAGGGGGAAAGGTTGGGTCCAATTTAATTCTGCTATTTGGGAAGTTAATAAAAAGTTATAAATAAAAGTTATCACCATAAGATGCTTTCCAACTTAAAACTCACGGAATGCCAAGGCCAGAAGGGGTTAGGCTAGAAATCTAAACCAAAGGACAGAAATCTAAACTAATAAATAGAAGTGTGCTTTTATTTGTGTCAACCCAGCTATTTACTGACACCTTCCATTTACATTCCCCCACATGGGATTCATATAGAGATTTGTATTACAGAGCATGTCAGAAGGGAGTACTTTCAAAGACAAAAATTAAATAAGTCTTAAAGACTTAAATAAAAAAATTTAATGTGAAGTCTTACAGAACAGAGAAATTTAGCAGTGATTAAAGTGAAGTCTTACAGAAGAGAGAAATTTAGCAGTGAAGGCCAGCCATTTTCAGGGAGAGGTGGAAACAATAGGAAAGGAAAGTTGAAGCACACCATAATTTCTTGCCATCTATCAGAGAAGGCCATTGGTCCTTCATCTCTCAGGCAGGTGTCATGAAAACCACTTTGACATCATAACCTTCATCCCTCATTCCAGAGACCCATGTCCTACCTACCTGCCTTCTGGATTTCTTCTTCTCTATTGGGAGAACCCTAACAGTTCCCCAAATCTTTTGGGGTTCATTATTCTTGTTCCCCCACTCCCTCCACCAGAGTCATTGCTGAATCTCCAAATAATCTCTTTCTTAAGACTCTTTCTATGGGGCCACAAATCCCAGAATCCTTAGTTGTTTGAGAACTTTTTTTTCAGTTTCTTCCAGGGATGGTGGAAAACAACCTCTTCCTTTATCATACTACCTCCTCTTCCATTCCTAACTAGTGCTGAGAGAGTCCAAGACCACCTGTATGCTTCCTCATCACAATGGACCTCCTTGGCACAGACTTAATAATAAAAGGTGGTCCCTGGACTGTATTCAGAAAGTACTAGGGTTGGATTCAGTCCTGGCTCTGCCACTCACCCCCTGCATGGCCTTGGGTGATCCCATAAGGCAAATAACACTAGTATACAGTATGGCTGCTAGCACAGGTTCACTCTTGATCTGGTCAGACAGGAAAGACACTAAGACAGCTTTGAAGAGGTTAATAATCTTACTTTATTCTACTCTAGTTTTCTCAGGATTGCTGATAATAAGGGGATAAACTCTTACAGTGTTCTCTAATCATCCATCTTGCAGCAGCCACTGAGAGGGGGGCAGGAGAAACTACCACTATGTCTCCATGGGGTCAGTCAAGACAGGCATAGCTTGTGTACTCCCGCTAAATCCCCGTAAGCCTCAACGGGGGCCAGTTGAGGCAAACATGGATTCCCCCAAGCCTTGAAGGGAGCTGATCAAGGCATACGCAGCATTGTAGCTTGTGCATTCAACTCTAAGGGTTCCCCATTCACTGCCCACTGCTCCCCTCCTTTATAGAGCAACAAACAAGTCATATTACCAGCAATAGCCTCACAAGTTTACGTCACTTCACCCCTGTATTGTGCAGCCACAGTGGATGTTCATACTATTTATCATTATATAGTGCAAGTGTGGTGGAGATGTTTTGAACCATAATTGTGAGGACTCATATCTAATACCTGGGAACAAGAGATTGTTATGACTATGGGTCCTGGGAAACTGAAGTGTAAGAAATAATAACAAAAATCCACTTCACACTTTGTGCTTTAAAATCCACTTTACTTATAGATCCCTTCATGTTTCCGGGGCTCACAGCTTTGTTTTTTGCTGTTATTTTCATTTTTAAAATGAGGTGGGTCAGACTAAATGAGTTCTGAGATCCCTTTTATCCCTGACATGTTGTGATTCTAAGGTTTGGCTGAGACCTACAAGGCAAACTATGTGAGTTCCTGTGGACTTAGGCAGACCAAAGTTTAAAGGAGGTTTTCCCTATTGTGTCAACTGAGTCCCCTATGAATTCATGCTTTCTAACCTCAATGGTGTTTTATCCGCCTTGTGGCAATCTATTTCCAGTTGACTGTCCCCCTTCTCAAAGCAGATGTTCCAAATTTTCTTTCCGTTCCTTAAGAAAATCTGGTCTCCTGTCTATAGAGAAAATCTTGGCTTTTTAAAACTTTTCTGCACCCATCCTCTCCTCTGATGTATTGATCTCAGAGACTCAAGTGGCCTTTCGCCTTGGCAGGATCAGCTTTTCTGTTTGGACCCTTTGTCCCATCCCTGACTAATTTCTGAGAAGTTCAAGCCATCGGGCCTTTCCTCACCCTCTCTTCAGCCTCTCCCAGCGTCCTAGATCCTTATCAATTGCTTTGAAGTATGCCTAGGTCTCCCCCATCCATAAAACCAAAGCAAAATTTAAAAATAAACTTTCCTTAAATAATACCTCAAGCGATTGTCCTGTATCTCTTTTCTCTTTCACTACTGAAATTCTAGAAAATGTAGCTAACAATCTCAGCCTCTACTTCATTACCACTGGCTCCCTCCTCAGCCCTTGGCAACCTAACTTCTAAAGCCACAGCCACTGAAACAGCTCTTCCAAGTTAGCAGTGATCAATTAAACTGACAGTCTTTTCTTAGACCTTTTTGACCTTTCGGGAGCTCTTGGTTTCCCTCCCCAGATTTTCTTGCTTTCTCTATAACCACTTCTCCACAGTTGCCTTTCCTAGTTCATCATCCATCTCTACAATATAAGTTTCAGTATCTCCTGAGACGGCCTTGAATTTTCCTCTCTTCTTTCTTGCCATTCTCTTCTTTGGAGGTCTCAACATGTCCCAGAAGTTCAACTATCAAAACTACACAAAAACTTCCAGCATTATTTTTTCCATTTTATTTATCTAATAATTTATTAATTATTCTATAGTTGTGTATACACACATATTATCTTCCTCCATTAAAAAGTGAACTCTTCAAGGGCATGGTCCATATTTTTCCCTTTCTTCTTTATGTTGACCAAACAATTCATCTCTCTGAACTCTAATTCTGTGCCTCTCAATTTCTGCTAGATATCTTCACCTGGCTGTCCCACCAGAACTTTAAATGAAACATGTCCCAAACCGAACTTATCCTCTTTCTCTACAAACCTGTGCCTTTCTATTAAAGGTGCCACCATCCTCCCAGTCATGCCAGCTTGAAATCTAGAGTGTTCTATGACTCATCTCTCTCCCTCTCCACCTTTCCATAAGCAAACACCATATCCTATTGATCTAGCATCTCCATTTCTTCTCTCCATCTTCTCTTCACCTGTCCTGTCACTGCTCTCATTCAGGCCTGTGTCATGTCTACCTGCAATAGTCTCCTAATTGGTCCTTCTGTCCCCAGATTCTTCCCCTCTCAGATCCATCCTTCAGATGCCTGACTCAATAATCTGCCCAGGAAATGTAGGTCATTGTTGCTTTTCCCCTTACCTTGGGAACATGCAGGTGATTGAGAAGAGGACCCAGCACAAAGCCAGCTGCCCTCTGGACTAATGTCACTTGGGTCTGGGAATAGGAGTTGCCACCAGTGCGGTCAGCATCCCAGGTTCTCAAGTTTGGAAAAGAATCCGGGTTCGTTTGGCCAAAGAAGGCTCTGGTGATTCAATACTCAGTTCCTTAAATTGCTGGGAAATGCCCAGATGTCTTTATACCCAGTTGTCCGCAGCTTTGCATCTCTTAGTTGACAACTACAGCTGTATTCATCTCCAAGGGTCCCACAATGTTGTTCTGGACTGTTTCTACTTCTTTGGAAATACTAGGCCACCTGACTTTTTCTGTGACTCATTATAACTCACTCTTTGCTATCTGTGCCTCGTGATCCAATTTCTGTTTTCAGTGACCCAGTTTCTGTTTTCATTGTCATCCATAGCTTTTGGTTTATTTGCTTGGACCTGACCTGAGATTTCAAAGCATCATAGATTTGTAGATTGGTGGTTGGAAGGGACGTTTAAAACTATCAAATCCATCCCACATGCAATTTTTAAAATCTTTTTTTGGAGGGGGGAGGGCAGGGCAATTAGGGTTAAGTGACTTGCCCAAGGTCACACAGCTAGTAAGTGTTAAGTGCCTGAGGCTGGATTTGAACTCAGGTCCTCCTGATTCCAGGACCACTGCTCTCTTCACTGTGCTACTTAGCCCCCCTCGCCCCCCTCATCCATTTTATAGGTAAGAATACTGATGCTGAGGGACATTAAGTGGTTTGCCCCAGGTCACACATCTAGTAAATGAACAAGATGGGATCCAAACTTAGGTCCTCTTCACTCCTAATTTCACTACTGGATCCACTGGCTCCTTTGCTGCTTCCCAACTTGTAGAGAGCTGCCTAAAGCTTTAAACATTAATTCAAGTCAAGCCAACAAACACTCATTAAGCACCAACTCTGCACCAGTTGCTGCACTAACTGGGGGATGCACAAAAGGGCAAAAACAGTCTCTGCTCTTCCTGATCACACAGTCTAATAGGGAGAGAAACATGTAAACAATTATGTGCAAACAAGGTTTTGTATACATACATATGCACACATATATGATAGTATATGTGTCTATATGCAGGTGCACACACATATATACATATATAATATAGATATAACATGTGATAATATATACTAAATTGGAAGTTATCTCAGGGGACGGCCTTTAGCATTAAGGGGGTCTGGGAAAGGGTTCAGTTTTAGCTGAGATTTGAGGGAGGAGCCAGGAGGTGGACACAAAGATGGAGATCATTCCAGATATGGGGATAGCCCATGCCATGCTTAGTCTTGGAGCACCCAGTGAGAAGAGCTGCAAGGGAGCTGGTATTGCTGGATGGCAGACTGCTTGAGAGTAAGGCGTAAGAGACTGGAAAGGTAGAAAGAGGCCAGGTTTCAAATGGCTTTAAAAGAACAACAGAAGATGTTATATTTGATCCTGGAAATAATAGGAAGCCACGGGATTTTATGGGATAGGAGAGGTCCGACCTGAGTTTATGGAAGATCAGTCTGACAGCTGGGTGAGTTAGGGTGGTTGTAGTGTCAGAGGAGGGAATGGGTTGGGGGTTTATGAGGAGGATGATGTGAAGATAGAATCGATAGGACTTGGCAACACATTGGATAGGAAGGGGCAAAAACAAGCAAGGAGTCAAGGATGTCCCTGTGGATGGTATGGATGTCCTCAGTAGTTACAGGGAACTTTAGAAGAGGGGGCATAGATAAGGAACTTAATTTTGGATGTGCTGAATTTGTGTTTATGGGACATTCTTATGCCATGTCCAAAAGGCAGCTGGAGATTCAAGACTGGGGGTCAGCAGAGAGACTAAGGCTGGATAAACAGATCTGCAGAGCAATAATCATTGAATCCATGGGAATCAGGACAAAAAAATCGTATGTCAGGAGAAGAGAAAAGGCCTAGGACAGAGCCTAGAAGGAGTGCCTATTATTAGCAGGTATGACCTGAATGAAATCTAGGAAAGGAGAACAAGAAGGAATTATAAAGTATAAGCCGTTAATACAACAAAGAGATCAAGATGGAAATTAGGAAGAAAGTAGGAAGAAAACCAGTGGTGGTTCCAGAGTCACACACCTGGTATGTATCAGTTACTGATCTCAGGCCTTCCTGACTCTGAGGTCAATTCTCTCACGTTCTACTACATCACACCAACCACTGCTACAACAATGATTTGCTTGTTTGGGTTGTGCTTTTTTTTTTTTTTTAACATCCACAGCCCTTCACATGTAGCCCCCATGTGCTCATGTGCTAGAACAGCTGGCTCCATCAGCACTGCTTCCAAGAGAGTTCAAAGCAGCAGTGGGAAACCTTGGGCCTTAAGTCACATATGGCCTTCTGGGTTCTTAAGGGTGGCCTTTTTGATTTTGGAGTCAGTCAGAAGACCAGCCTTAAGGACCTAGAAAGCCACATGTGGCCTTACCACTGTAGGTTCCCCACCCCTCCTTTAAAGACAAATGGCCAGAGCCTATAACTCAGATTTTTTTGAAATTCTTAAAAATTGACTTGTTTGTTTACTTTTAGTTTACAGGATTCAGTTCCAGAATCACTTGAGTTTCAGATTTTTCTCCCCTTCCTTTCCTGCCCTCCCACCCCCATGGTGGCATACAATCATGTATGGGACCTGCAGACTCTTTCACATTGGACATTAGTCTGGTTGTATAGAAGTGTTGTAACCAATAGAGTGAACAATAGGAAAAGAGAAACAAAACCAAACATAGAAAAGAACGAGAGCATGTATTGCTATAACTCAGACTGTCAAAGTGGACTTTCCCTTAATTCAGATGAATTGAGTTTTGTGTGACTCTATCTCAGCTTTGATGTTCTCTTCAAATCACCGATGGCCTCCAAAGCTTGATCAGAGCTCAGATATTGCTCTGAGGTTTGTTTAAAAATCACTATTTGATCTTGCATATTTAATGAATCTAGTAGTTCTTAATGTTGAATTTATTTTTAAAATTGTTTACTCCAGATAAATAATTTCCATCTTGATTTCTTGGTTGTATTAATGGCTTATATTTTTATAATTAGGGATTTGAGGTTTATAAACCCCTGTGTTTAGCATAGACAGCCCTGTAGTACCTGAATCCAACCTTTAATAGCAATCTAATTTTGGGATTACTCCCCTTCACACAGATTATGGTTCAGCTAAACTGGCCTTGTTGGTTTTTACACACAACATTCTAAATCTTCCCTCTCCATGCCTTTTATTTAAAAAAAATCTTTATTGTATCTAGTTACATATTAACAAGATGGAAAATTCTAAGGTTTAAATTATCTACAAAAATGGAAATATTCAAATTAACCAAGCAGGAATTAGAGCGTCGGAACAAGCCAGTCTCAGAAAGAGATTTGGTGTTTGGTCTCGGATTTGGGACAGCTAGGTAGCAAAGCGGAAAAAGTGCCCAGCCTGGAGTCAGGAAGATTCATCTTCCTGAGTTCAAATTTGGCCTTATTTCATCACTTAATCCTGTTTGCCTCAATTCCTTCTCTGTAAGATGAACTGGAGAAGGAAATGGCAAACGCTCCAGTACGTTTGCCAAGAAAACCCCAAATGGGGTCATGGAGAGTTGGAATCGACTGAGAATGAGTGAGCAACAGCAACTCCCCACAACTAGTTTGTAAAGTCCTCAAGACGAGGACCAGGCTTTGTACCTCTTTGTATTCTCAGCACCTTTGCTATTCAGACATGTTAATTACGCCTGACTCTTTGTGTGTCCATCGGGATTTTCTTGGCAAAGATACTGGAGTGGTTTGGATGGGGTTATGGAACCTGGACCTCTAAAAGGAATAGACCATGTCTTTGGGACCTGGACCCCTAAAAACCCGGGAACTATCCCCCACTGGCATTTTGCTTGAGGTATCTGGCCCATCGCAGTCTGGATACTGGATACTTAATAATCCTTTTTAACTGCCCTTTCATTGTGGCTCTCCACCACTTACCTCCTTTCGTGGTTTGCACTTGGCCCAGTTCAGGCTATTTACCACTCCTCAATTCCATCCAGATCTTCTCAGTCTTTTTTGTATATAAGTATCAGTCCCATCCTCATCAAATTCACAGATTTACTAGGAATCTTCTCCACCTTACTGGTGTTACAATAAAACCTTGCTACTCTTACTGAAAGGAGGCTTGAGTGGTTGAATTCTTTTGAGGCAGACGCCCCTGTATTCTTGCAATTTGCGGTTCCCAGCACCCAAGCCGCAACAGTTTGGAATTTTCTTCTCCAGCTCATTTTACAAATTCAGGAAACTGAGGCAGGCAGAATTCAGTGACTTGCTCATGCTTACACAGCTAGTAAGTATCTGAGATCAGATTTGAACTCAGGTCTTCCTGACTCTGGGCCTACCACTCTATGCACTGCACCCTAGTTGTTCCTTTCATCACCTAGCAAGGTACTTTACCTGGAGTAAGTGGTCAGTAAAGATTTTGCTGCTGTTGCTACTTAGAAGGAGGAGGGGGAAGAGGAAGGACATTGATATACTAGAGGGAGTCTAGGGGATGACAGCCAGGATGGTAAAGGGTTTCAGGTTTATACAAGAGGATCTGGGGAAGGAATGTTTGGGATGTTTAGCTAGAGAAGAGAACACTTGAGGTGGGGGGAGGGGAAATGTTCTTGGTCTTCAGTATTTGAAAAATTGCCTTATTGAAAACAGTATTAGCAGAATTCTGCTAATCCCCTGAGGAGAAAACTAGGAGTAATGGGTGGAGGCTTCAGAGAAGCTGATTTGGGCTTAGTTTCAGGAAAAACTTCCTCACAATTAGAAGCATCCAAAAAGTAGATGGGACTGCCTCAGGAGGTAATGGGTTCCCGAGGTCTTTAGGCAAAAATGTTGTAGAGAGGTGTCTTGTCCAGGTATGAGTTAGGTAGATGGCTCCTACCTCTGAAATCCTGATGATGGTGTTCAATGGATGGAGCGCTGGACTTGGAATCAGAAAGAACTGAGTTCAAATCCTGCCTCAGATACTTCCTAGCTTTGTGACCTTGGATAAGTCAGCTCATCCTTGTCTGCCTCCCTTTCCTTACCTATAAGCTGGGGATAATAGTAGGACCTACCACATTGTTATGAGACTCAAATGAGGTAATAAACGTGCAGACCTTAAGGTGCTACGTACATGTCATTGTTATTATGTCTAACACTGCTAAAGCTTATGTGACCTTAAGTTGAATTTAAAACATGCCAACTAATAACATCATTGTTTTAGGCTCTCATCACTGTCAAGAATGGGTTACATTCAGTTTCTGTTTTGCAAGAGATTTGTTTCAAGGCTTCTCCCCGCGTCCTTATCTTAATTTCTGCTCGCAACCAAGATGGTGAAGAATCCCCAGGCATAGCTTTATCCTGGTGGTCTCTCTATTTGAGAACCAGGAAGCTGTGTCAGTTAATAAACATTTAGTAAGTACCTACTATGTGCAGTCTAGCAACTTCTCCCCTGTCTGGCCCCCTCTTCTCCCCTGGCCTTTACTGGGGGGGTGTTATTGCTGGGGCTGCTCCCCACGTGTTGGGAGGGCTGGCAATGATGGGGATATCTGGTGGATCTAATTGAGAGCTCTCTGTTTCTTTGGGTACCTTCTGGGTTTCTTTTGGCCCCGTCACTGCTCTTTACAAAGACAGGTCTAAGAGCATCTAACTGGAATGTGTAGTGTCCTGTCTGTCCTTTACTCTGTATGCAGATGACAGTGGTGACGACATACACGTGACTGAATGAAGATGGAAAAAATCCTGCAACTGTTCCAACCAGTTATCCATGATCCATTTGTTACACAGCTTTACCTTGACCCTCATTGCTGCAGGAGGGGGGAACCTGCAGCCTCAAGGCCACACGTGACCCTCTAGGTCCTTTGACTGAATCCAAACTTCACATTTAATAAAAGGATTTGTTCTGTAAAACTTGGACTCCGTCAAAAGGCTGCACCCAAGGATGTAGAGAGTCACTTGTGGCCTCTAGGCTGCAGGTTCCCTACCTGTGTTAGACAATCCTACTATATGTCCCTTTATCAACTCTCTCTCCCACCCTTCACAGTGACTCTTCCAAACCTTCTCATATCATCTCAAACCTCCCATGGCTCTCCTTCCCCTACTCTCTCAGCTGAGAACCTTCTCTCGTATTTTACAGAAAAAAATTGAGGCCATTCACCTTCTTCTCTCTTCTTCCTCATCTCCTGTCACTGAGATGCCTTCTGCCACTCCCTCCTCCTTCACCCCTGTGATAATGTGGCCTTACTTCTTACCAAGCCCAACCCCTAAACTTGTTCTAGTGATTCCATTCCATCACATCTCCAACCAATTGCTCTCCCTTGTCATCCCTAGTCTTTCACTTATTTTCAATCTCTCCATCTTTACTAACTCCTTCCCTACTGCCTACAAACATGCCCACGTCTCCCCAAATCTCAAATGAACCCTCATTTGATACTTCCAACCCTGCTGTCTTCCTATGTGTTTTCTGCCATTTATAGCTAAACTCCAGAAGTCTGTCTACAATTGGTGCCTCTTCTTTCTCTCTTTTCAGTCTCTTCTTAACCCCTTGTGACCTAGCTTCTGACCTTATCATTCCACTGAAATCATTCTCTCCAAAGTTACCAATGATCTCTTAGTTGCCAAATCCAAAGACCTTTTCTAAGTCCTCATTCTCCTTGACTCCTGGGTAGCCCCTGACATCCCTCTCTCCTCCTTGATCGTCTTTTCTCTCTAAGTTTTCTGGATACCTCTCTTTCCTGGTTCTCCTTCTACCTATATGACTACTCCCTCTGTCTCCAGATCATGGTAGATATCCCTCAGGGTTCTGTCCTGGACCCTCTTCTTTTCTCCCTCTATATTGCTTCACTTGGTGATCTCATCAGCTCCCATGGATTTAATGACCATTTCCATGCTGATGATTCTCAATTCTAACCATTCTGCACCAGTCTCTCTGCTGACTCCCTAATCTCACATCCCCAACTGCCTTTAAGACACCTCAAACAGGATGTCCAGTAGACATTTTAAACTTAATATGGCCAAAGGAGAAATCATCTTTCCCTTTAAACCCTCCCTACCTTCCTTATTATTGTAGAGGGCAATGCCATCTTCCCAAAACATCAAATTCATAGCCTAGGAATCATCCTGGATTCCCTGCTCTTATCCCCCATATCTAGGCTGCTGTCAAGGCCCCTCTTAATTCCAATGCCATTACTCTGTTAGTTATTTCCTATATATCCTGTATATAGATTGCTTTGTATATATTTGTTTGCTTGTTGCCTGTCCCATTAGGTTGTAAGCTCCTTGAGGTCTTTCCCTCTTTATCCCCAGCACATAGCACAATACCTGGAACGTAGTAGACACTTGGTGTTCAGTTATTCAGTTATGCCTTCTTCTTTGTGACCCCATGGATCATAGCATGTCAGGCCCTTCTATCCTCTGCTGTCTCTCAAAGTCTGTGAAAGCTTATATTTATTGCTTCAATGATACTATTTATTCATCTCATCCTTTGCTGTTCCCTTTTCCTTTTGCCTTCAATCTTGCCCAACATCAAGCTCTTTTCCATTGAGCTCAATCTTCTCACTGTGCAGCCAAAGTATTTAGGATTCAGCTTCAGTATTTGACCTTCCAGTGAAGAGCCTGAATTAATTTATTTAGGTATTGACTGATTTGATCTCCTTGCTGTCTCTCAAAAGTCTTCTCCAGCATCATAGTTTGAAAGCATCAATTCTGCAGCATTCAGCTTTCCTTACCTTTCAACTCTCACATTCAGATATTGCACCCGGAAAAACCACAGTTTTGACTATATGGACCTTTGTTGGCAAGGTGATGTCTCTTCTTTTTACTTTGCTGGCCATATTTGCTATAGCTTTCCTTCTAAGGAGCAAGTATCTTTTAATTTCATGGTTGCAGTTGCCATTTGCAGTGATCTTGAGCCCCAGAATATACAGTTTGACACTGCTTCTATTTCTTCTCCCTTTATCTACTAGGAAGTGATCAGACCAGTTGCTATGATCTTAGTTATTTTTTGTTTTTGTTTTTATGTTAAGCTTCAAGCCAGTTTTTACACTTTCCTTTTTTTTACTCTTATGAAGAGGCTTCTTAATCCTTCTTCACTTTCTGCCACCACAGTGGTATCATCTGCATAATTGTTGATATTTCTCTTGGAAGCCACAATTCAGGCTTTTGATTGACCCAACCTGGCATTTCACATGATGTATTCTGCATATAAATTAAATACATAAGGTGATAATATATAGCCTTGTACCTTTTTTCCATGCTCAAACTGATCAGTCATTCCATGTTCTTGGGCTGCATACAAGATCCTCAGCAGACAAGATAATCTGATATTCTCATCTCTTTGATGACATGCTACATTTCGTTGTGATCCACACAGTTGAAGGCTTAGTCAATGAAGCAGAAGTAGATATTTTTCTGAAACTCCATTGCTTTCTCCATAATTTAGTAAATGTTGGCAATTTGGTCTCTAGTTCCTCTGCCTCTTTGAAACCCAGACTTCTCCTGTGCTAATTCTCAGTTCACATATTGCTGAAATCTAGCTTGCAGAATCTTAAGCAAAACCTTGTTGGTTCGTGAAATGAGTGCTATCATTTAGTAATTTGAACATTCTTTGGCATCATGTTTCTTTAGGATTAAAGATGTAGATTGATCTTTTCCAATCCAGTGGCCACTGTTGAGTTTTCCAAATTTACTGGCATGTTGAGTCTAGCACTTTAACAGCATCATCTTTTAAAATTGTAAATGGCTTGGCTAGAATTCCATCACCTGCACAAACTTTATTGCTAGCAGTGCTTCCTAAGGACCCCTTGACTTCATTCTCCAGGACGTCTGGCTCTAGATCAGTAACCACAGCATTATGGCTGTAGATATTTCTTATATGATTCTTCTTTATATTCTTGCCACCTCTTCTTAATCTCTTCTTCTTATGTTAAGTCCCTGCCATTTTTGGTTTTTATCATGCTCATTTTTCTTGCATGAAATATTCCCTTGATATCTCCAGTTTTCTTGAAGATATCTCTTGTCTTTCCCATTCTGTTGTTTCTTCTATTTCTTAGTGTCACTCATTTAAATAAAAGAAACCTCTCTCCTTGCTGTTTTCTCTAATTCTGTATTCAGTTGGACATATCTTTCCTTTCTTCTTTTCCCTTTCCCTTTCCTTTTTAACTCAGCTATTTGTAGTCTTATCAGACAGCCATTTTACTTTCTTGATCTTTTTTTTTCTTTGAAATGATTTTTTTTCTGTCTCCTGTACAATACTATGAGCCTTTGTCCACAGTTCTTCAGGCACTTTGAGGTCTAATCTCTGAGATTTATGCATCACTTCCACTTCATAGTCATAAGGGATGATATTTAGTCATATGTATTTGGTCTCATGGTTTTCCCTACTGTGTATCAGCAAGAACCCTTGCATACCCAGGATGGCTGCTAGCACAGGTTCTTAGATCTGCTTTTCTAAAGGAAAAAAACTCAAAATGGGTTAACAATCATACTTCAATCAGTCATATATCATTTACCTAGTTCAGGGGAAAAAGTCAGCACCCTAAACTTCAGAGAATGCAAACAGAATACAAACAGAAGTTACAAGCAGACAGAGAAACGGATCAGCAGACGGGCTTCCATAACTAGTTAGTTACCAGTGAGGGAAGCACCAACATCTGGGTTTTCAAGGCTGGGAGGCTCAATGGCTGCCCAGAGTCTCATCTGGCCAAATCACATAACTTTTTCCAAAGTGAACCCCAAAGCAAAACCTCACATCAAGGTATATATAGCCTTCTCCTGTGTCAGAGAATATCACAACCGTCTTGACCCACTGCCCAATCACAAAGTAACAAGGTGTGGTCAGTCCTGAAAAACAAACTTCCTACCACAGGCTCCATGTGACCACATTTAGCCTATTAGGGGGGCAGAGTATATTTTCAAATCAGGGAAGGTTCTCAGAGCCACTTAAGCCTGTCAAAGGGCCCAAGGGCAGGGAAGATCTTCAGATTCCCATAACATCCTGTTATTCCAATTTCCTTTTTTTCTCCTATTTTAGCATCCCAGCCCTCTATGATCATTATGACATCTTTTTTAGGTGTCATTTCTAGAGGATGTTGTAGGTCTTCATAGAACTCATCAGCATGAGCTTCTTTGGCATCAGTGGTTGGAGCACAGGTTTATATTACTGTGATGTTGAATGGTTTGCCTTGGATTCAAACAGATAACATTCTATCATTTTTGAGATTATTCCCAAGTACTGCTTTTCTCATCCTTTCATTGACTATGAGGGCTATTCCATTTCTTCTAAGGGTTTCTTGCCCACAGCAGTGTATGTAAGGATCACCTGAATTAAATCCACTCATTGCTGTCCATTTAAGGTCACTGATACCCAAGATGTCAGTGTTTAATCTTTACATCTCCTGTTTGACCACATCCAACTTACCTTGGTTCATAGATCTTACATTCTAGGTTCCTATGCAATATCGATCTTTATAACATCAGACTTTCCTTTCATCACCAGACATATCCATAATTGAGTTTCCTTTCATCTTTGGCCCAACCATATCATTCTTTCAAGAGCCAACTATAGGTGTCCTCTGCTCTTCCCCAGTAGTATGTTGGACACCTTCCTGTCTGAGGGGCTAATCTTTTGGTGTCATATTTTATCATTGCCCATCAAATTTATTTGGCAAAGATATTGGAGTGGTTTGCCTTTTGTCAGAATTCTCCTCTAGGACTTGTTTGTCTTGGGTAACCTTGCATGGTATAGCTCAGTTTCATTGAGCTATATAAACCTCTCCACCATGATGAGGCAGTGATCCAGAAGTGGAGCAGATACTTAATAAATGTTTATTGATCGATTTCTCTCCAGTGGTCCAGTGCAATTGTTCTGACTCAACCCTAAGGGACTTTGTGTTGGTGGATTAATAGTCTGAAACAAACTTTTCCATTTATTTTATTGTATTGCTTAAGGTATCTTCTTCCCCTCCTTATTATTTATTTGCAATTAAATGTTACTTTTAAAATGAACAAATGCTTATTTTTTTCTACTTTCTATAACCCCTTTCCCCACTGTGCCGCTGGAAAAAGAAAAGATAATAAAATTCTTTCTTGCAACAAATATGCATCATTAAGCAAAACAACATGTCTAAAAATGTATGTGTGTTCTGCATATTTAGTCCATCATGTCTTTGTCAGGAGGTGTGTAATAATTCTTCTTCACTGGTCCTCTGGCATCACATTTGGTCATTGTTTTGATCAGAGTTAAATCTTTCAAAGTTGTAAAAATGAACAACTTTTGGGGCAGCTTGGTGGCACAGTGAATAGAGTACTGGCCCTGGAGTCAGGAGGACCTGAGTTCAAATTTGGCTTCAGACACTTGACACACTTACTAGCTACGTGACCTTGGGCAAGTCACTTAACCCCAATTTCCCTGCCTTTCCCCCTCCAAAAAAAGAACAACTTTCAAGATACTTTCTTAATTTTATATCTTGATAGATCTATGGGTTATGGTACAGATTGGAGTAGAAAGGGCATTGAATCGGAGGTTACAGGACCTGAGTTTAAACACATGCTGTCACAGTCACTACTGGTATGACCTTGGGCAAATGATATCCCCTCAGTTTCTGCATCTGTAACATGTTGCTGTTTAGATTAGATGAGCTTTAAAGTTTCAACCAGATTTAGGATCTAGTGGTCCTTCTCATCCTGTACAACATTTACCTGTGACCTCACATAAATCCTTTATAGGGTATAGACCCAGTGTGCTGGGGGCTTCCCCCTAGATCTCTAGACTTTGAATGGATGCTAATGAAAAATTTGAATGAGACTGTTGCTCTCATGATAGAACTACCTTTTCAGGAATGCATCTTTCTCATGAAATTCTTTTTTGTTACCTTTCCTATGCTCTTCTTTGGTACTAATGTATTTCAGCCTGTTTATACTCATCTTGCATTTCTCCAGTGCCCTTTGGGTGACCTTCAACTTTAATTCAATCAAGACCTGTGGGATTCCATGACTCTCAGATATGTTTGCAGGAATTTCCACAATTTCCCTATGAAGCTGTGTTTCTCCTTGAGAAGGGCAAGTTTCAGTGGTTTAACTGAAAAGAATTAGTGGACTCCATTGCTGTTCAAGTCAACTTAGCAAATATTTATTTGACACCTACTATTTATTGGGCACTGTGTAGAGCAGGCAGGAGAATGTAAAAATGAAGTAGCCACTCTTATCCTCTAGAACAGTGGTTCTCAACTTTCCTAATGCCAAGACCCTTTGATACAGTTCCTCATTGTATCAAAAAGGAAACAGAGAGCCAGAATGGAATAATGAGTTATCAGAGAAAGAGAGATGGGTATAGTGAATGGCAAGCCAAGCCAGGGAGATGCAAATTCAAAGTCTGACTCTGAGACATACTAGCAGTTGTACTCTGGGCAAGTAAGTTGACCTTTCAGTGATCTGGACAAATTTCTTAGGCTGTAGGTGCCAGAGAAGGTATTTGCCTGCATTGGCAGAAGGATTTTTGTTACCTAGGAGTTGACTATATCAATGAAATCACATGTCGTTCCCCAGTTACACAGGAAGAGAGAAAGCCTGATTTGGACGTGAGGCTCTTTGCTCAGTGGGCAGTGATTCCAAGAAAATGTTCCTAGCGTGCAACCGTTGGGGTTGATATTAGGAAATGTCAGCTTCAAAGGCAGTAGAAATATATGCTTTAGATATCAAAGGATTTGGGATTTTATTGGACACATTGGTGCCTATACATGGCCAGCATCAGCCACATGTTGAAAAGAGACTCATTTAATAACTTAGAGCAGTGGTTCTCAACTTGTGGGTTATGTTCAATTTGTAACAATGAAAATACATCCTGCGTATCAGATACTTACATTACGATTCACAACAGTAGCAAAGTTACAGTTATGAAGTAGTAATGAAAATAATTTTGTGGTTGGGGGTCACCACAACATGAAGAACTGTATTAAAGGGTCATGGCAATAGGAAGGTTGAGAACCACTGTTCTAGATATATTCGTTCCCTTTTTAACTCATTCCTGATAAGAGTAAGACTCCAGCATTACCAGCCTTCCCACCTACTAACTTCTTCCGTATCAATTTTACTTTTTATGCCCCACTTGTGTGAGATAATTACTCATTTTATCTCTACCTACATAATTTAATGTTTTTAGAATCCCCCTATCACACTCAACTTAGTCCAAGCCTTTCTTTCAAACTGCCCAAATGATGACAATCATAAGAGTACTACTGATATTTTCACATACACAAAATAAATAATTTGTCCTTATTGAACCCCTTATAATTGGTCTTTATTGTTTACCTTATACTTCTCCTGAGTGTTTTATATGTCCAATTTCCCCTTAAGTTCTGGGGGTTTTGTCACAAAAACCTGAAAGTCTTTGAGTTCATTAAATATTCCTTTTTTCTCCATTTGGAATTATGCTTAACTTTGCTGGGTAAGTTACCCTTTGCTGTAACCTCAGCTCTTTTGCTTCACAGAATATAGTATTCTAAGATGATAGTCCTTCAGCATAGTAACTGCTAGGTTTTGTATA
The DNA here is from genome assembly GCA_028646575.1 of Pseudocheirus occidentalis. Lineage (NCBI taxonomy): Eukaryota > Metazoa > Chordata > Mammalia > Diprotodontia > Pseudocheiridae > Pseudocheirus > Pseudocheirus occidentalis. The sequence continues at coordinate 29,889,391 of CM053597.1, read as the reverse complement.
ATCCTTATTGTAGCTCCACGATATACAAATTTTTTTTCTTGTTGCTTCCAATATTTTCTCCTTAACCTGGGAGTTTAAAATTTGGCTGTATCCCTGGAATATCCTCCTGGATATTTCCTCCTGAAATCTCTTTCAGGTGGTAATCAGTGGATTTTTTTCTATTTCTATGTTGCCTTCTTGTTCTAGAACTTCAGGGCAATTTTCCTTGATAATTTCTTGTAATATTATAGCAAGATTCTTTTTTTAGGTAATCTGACTATTCATGTGTTATTTCTCCTCAATCTATTCTCCAGATTAGTTGTTTTTTTCTGATGAAATGTTTCATTTTGTCTTCTATTTTTTCATTCTTTTGATTTTGTTTTGTGATTTCATGGTATCTTAGAATGTCATTAACTTCCCCTTGCCCAATTCCAGTTTTCAAAGAATTATTTTCTTCCTTAAGTTTTTGATTCTCTATTTCTAGTTGATTGACTTTCTTTTCATAATTTTCTTGGGTTGCTCTTATTTTTTTTTCTGATTTTTCCTCAGTCTCTCTTATTTGATTCTTTTTTTTTTTTGGCTTTTTGGAGGGCAGTTGGGGTTAAGTGACTTGCCCAAGGTCACACAGCTAGTTTTTGTGTTAAGTGTCTGAGGCCGGATTTGAACTCAAGTATTCCTGACTTCAGGGCCGGTGCTCTATTCACTGCGCCACCTAGCTGCCCCTCTCTTATTTGATTCTTAAAGAACTTTTTAAGTTCTTCAAAGAACTCTTTTTTGTGTGTTTGGGACTATTTGACATTTTTCGTTGAAAAAAGAATGCCTTTTAAAGCTCTATTATCTTCCTTTGAATATGAACCTAGATCTTCTCTATCCCCATAGTAACTATCTATGATCGGGTTCCTTCTCCTTTGTGTATGTTGTGCAGAGAATGAGAGCGAGCCGAGACCTGGATTCAAGATAAATTTAGGTGTGGATTTATTGATCAAGCGCACGACTACCTGGAGTGTAAACTCAAGTCAGGCAGTCCTCTTTGGGCCTTACAGATTCGTTTTTATAGGCCAAAACCACAAAAGCAGAAGCCATGACGACAGAAGCAAAAAGAGCAGTCATTGGTTAGATCTATAGTCCAGGGCTAATTTTGGAATATGGTGTGAAGGTACAGGGGTGCAATCCTCCTGTGACTCAGGTGTCCCTCAAAAGAACAGGGGTAGTCAGCTCTTTCCAGAACAGGGTAGTGGGTATGGGGTATGGGGGGAACTGGAAAGTCCCAGGACAAGCTAGGGTCATGTTCCAGGCAGAGGGTGTGGGGACTCTGTTTGTTTAATGGAGCAGGACAGGGTCTCTATGTTGCACCATAACCCTGAGTTGCACTTTATACACTCATAATGATTCAAGGGAAAATATATGTGTAGAATAATAATAGGGAACTTTGCTCTGAGCAATGCCCAGTCATGCCTTACAGCTGTTCCAAGCTATGACAGGATATAGGACAGAGACAGAGACAAAGACAGAAATAAAAAGGGGCTCAATGGTGGAGCACGGGTAGGACATGAATCAGGCGGTAGGCAGGTGACCTGGGATTTGGGTTTAGGCACAACACTTACTTGGCATCCCTCAACAGTGGATGATCCTTCAGTCTTCTCCTCCTCAGCCATTAGTCCCCCACACTATCTGTGAGATGAAAGTTTTTAATGCTGAGGCTGCCTCTCAACTTATTTTTGTCTCTTATATATGTTTGTTTCCTCCCCAGAGTTCGAGCTTAAGAACATTCTACGAGATGAAAATGCTGCTAATCTTGTTGGCCTTAGTCATCTTGACTGGAGCATCAGCTGATCAGAGCCCTGGTATTTGTCCATTCCGTCTCTGTTACTGTATGTTTGTCATGGGTCACCACTGGATATATAAGGAGGCATTTTCAGAAGTGAAGGAAGGGGTGGGGATGGACTGAAAACTAAAGACTAAAAAAAATCCAAACAATTAGATAAAGTGGCTGTCTATTAAAAAAAGGAAACACCACAGCCAGCACTTTATAAGTATTCAGCACCATGAAAAGTCTAAACATTAGAAGATAACAAAGATGTTAGAATTTGTGATTTTTTGAAATCCGAAAGACTGTGTCTTTCACTTTCTCTCTGGTCTAAGTACAGAAATTAAGTTGTCTCCTAAATCCTGATCAGCCATTATTATTTTTGTACAAATAAGCAGGTTAGATTGCATCTAAAATTTAACAAGTGAAAAAAATCCAATCACTTCTCCCTCTCCACCCCAGTACTCGTGACTCAATTTTCCTCCCTACCTTTCTCAAAATGAATGTTTCTTTTCTGACTTTCCTTAAAAAATGGTCATGGTGGAGATAATTTCTAAAACCTCTCCCATAAGCCAACATCTCAACCTTCTTGAAGTTTTTGAGGTTAAAATCACATATTATATCCTAATATTCTTACACGGTATATGCTAATTTTATCAGATATAACATAGTAATCTTGCAATGTGTTCTAATGAGCAACCATTTGTAAGGTGATACTAGGGAACAGCAGCATCAACAGCAGAGAATAGCTTCTTGGGATGAGGTAGGGGAGTCACCCCTCCTACTCCTGACTTCAGTATATTTGGTTTATGCCTCAGCATGGTTACTTTGCTTCAATTCCAGAGTTGAACCGTATCTACCCCTTCCCCTACACACAGATAAGGCAATCTGTGCAAGTTGTCAAGATGCCAAGTCCCTGGGAACATTTCCATAGGACAGTGTTGCTCACCCTAACCTACTTTCAAAGTCCACTTCATTGGCCACTGAGTAAAGGCTTTCCTTCCCTCTGGAGCAGTACTACCTTGGCCTAATAACGCTACATCAAGGATTGGTGGTTCCAGATGGTGAACAAATTCTGAAAATCAGTGGCATAAAAGTAAGAAAAAACAAGCCTTCACACCCCCACACCCACTCCTCTTTTCTTTGTTAATTTTTTTTTCAATTCACATGTCTTTTTCCACCTTCTGTCTCTCCCTAGTCTATCATCTACTATCTACACCCCTTACCATGAGGGTAAATAAAGAAAACCAAAACCCTATAACAAAGATGCACCATTAAGCAAAATTGCCCATATTGACCATGTTAAAAAAATGGGTGTCTCATTCTGCATATTAGTCTATCCAGGGGCCGCACTTGAGGACCTAGAGGGCCACAGCTTCCCCACCCTTGTATCCTTTCTCTGATGGGAGATAGATAGTATTCTTTATCCTCAGTCCTTTTCAATCATGATTGATCATTGCATGGATCATAATTCCCAAGTCTTTCAAAATTGGGTCATTTTCATAATGTTAATGTTACAACTTGTTTTACTGATTCTGCTCACTTCCCTTTGCATCAGTTCATACAAGTCTTCCAGGTTTCTCTGAAGCCATTTCCTTCATCATTTCTTATAGCATAATTGTATTCCATCACATTCATATACTACAATTTGGTTAACCATCCCCCATTGGTGGGTAACCTTGCTCTCCATTCTTTTTGCTAGATTCAAATTTGGAATATTAGAACAATATTAAGGACAATTTTCTAGAATTTTTCACGCACAGAATGGTGCTTTTCTTGCATTTAGGGTCTATATCCAAAATGAGAATATATTTCCCAAGTCACTATTATATTGACCTGTGGTTTTGATTATCCAGGTCTTATAATAAGTTTCTTTTCTTCTTTGTTTCTGACTTGGGGTTTGCAGGCCCTGAGTTTGCTGATGTAGTGTTCCTGATAGACAGCTCTGATCATCTGGGGAGCAAGTCCTTCCCCTTTGTGAGAACCTTCCTAAGCAAGATTATCAACAGTCTGCCCATTGAAGCCAACAAGTTCCAGATTGCCCTCGCCCAGTACAGCGACGATTTACACCCGGAATTCCTGCTGAACACCTACAAGACCAAGAATGCCATGTTGAACCACCTCACAAAGAACTTTGACTACATTGGTGGGTCCCTGAGAATAGGAAATGCTCTGGAGAAAGTCCACAAGACCTACTTCTTAGGGCCAGTGAAGGGAAGAGACAAGAAACAATTTCCCCAGATTTTAGTTGTCTTGTCTTCAGCCAAATCTGAGGATGATGTGGTAGGACCTGCGGAAGCCTTGAAGAGAGACGGGGTGAAAATCATTGCATTGGGGATGCAAGATGCCTCTGAAGAAAACCTAAAAGCCATGGCTACTTCTCACTTTCACTATAACCTTCGGTCAGTCAGAAACGTGGGCATGTTTTCAGACAACATGAGAAGAATCATCAAGGAGACAATAAAGTACAAGGAAAAACTCCAAGATGTTGATGAAGTAGGTGAGTAAATTGACAAAAGTTATATGAGAGATATCTAATTCCATTTGAAAGCTTCATAAATAAAATATATTAGAATCACATTTCTGCATTCCTTAGAGCATTGTGTATCCTAAAAATACAGTAGATACTCAAAAATACTTGTTGGTTGATAGCTTAACACTTAATAGGTCCATGATCTTGTTATACAATCATTCTTTCCATCTGTGTAAATTGCAGCCCATTCACCCTTTTTCCATCATTCATGACTGTCATCTAAATCCTTCATATGTATCCCAACATTCTTTCCATATTTACTAGATACTAGTACAGTACCCAATTCCTTTTCTCATTCTACATGTCTTTGATCCACTTATACACATCATTGTTGATGAGCATATTTGTGATAGTGATATGGGGTAGCTAGGTGGTACAGTGGACAGAGCCCTGGACCTGGAGTCAGAAAGATCTGAGTTCAGATATGGCCTTGGACATTTACTATCTGTGTGTGCCCAGACAAGTCACTTAACCCTGTTTGCCTCCAGAGATATCTGGGTCCAGAAGCCAGATACACATCAAGATGATTGGAGATGGCCCTAAATGCAGTAGGAGCCCTTGGCCTTTTTAAACTACTAACAGACCACTACTGAGTCTGTTTCCAAAGACAATTAGGGAAAAAGGAAAAAAAAACTTATATGTTCTAAAATATTGACAGCAGTCTCATTGTGGTGGAACTGGAAATCTGAGGTATGTCGGTCACTTGGGGAATGACTGAACAAGTTGTAATATATGATTGTGATGGACAACTACTTTGCTATATGAAATTATGAGCTCAATGATCTTAGAAAAATATGGACAGACTTGCATGAAATCATGAAGGGTAAAATGAGCAGAACCAAGACAATGATGTGTACAAGAACAGTAATATTGTTTTAAGAACAACTTTAAGCAAAAAAGTCATTTTTGTCTCTTCAATCTCTTTGCCAAGCAGAGATAACACGGCAGCAAAGGGAAACGCCAGTTTAGAGTCTAAATGCATTTGCAATACCTTTTGGTGGGAGGGACAATACCTTTTGACCAAATTACATTTTGCGTAGGAACTGCTGCAATTGCATTATTTTGCTTTTTAATTTTCATCCTTTCTTCTGCAGTGGAATGAGTACTGGATTTGGTGTTAGTATTGGGTTCCAATCCTCTCTTTCCATTTTACTATGTGACCTTTGGCAAGTCTTTTAACTCTGAGGCTGAGATTCTTCATTTGTAAAATGAGGGAGATAGACAAGATGACCTTTGAATTTCCTTCCAGGTCCAAATCTGTGATCCTATGGAAATAAATAACTCCAGTTTATTTTTTTTAATCTTGCTGTAACCAACCAATAATCTGACTGCACACAGCTAGCATACTAATTTAGAACCAACTTCTGCATTGGTAATGAGTACTTTTATGGGCATAGGTGTTGGAGGGCTGGACTTGGCATCAGGAAGACCTGAGTTCAGATCTTGCCTCAGATTCATTTAGTAGCCAAGTGACTCTGGGCAAGTCACACCTATTTGATGCCCCTTTGTTGTTCTTTTCTGTTCGATGGGGATTAGCTGCAATGCTGAGAGCTGCTGTTTTTATCCCACTTTGAGGTTTCTGAGGGCTTTGCATTCAGTGTCTCTTTTTGGCCCCACAACAATTCTGTGAGATCAACAATACATCAAGAATGTGTGATTTCTGTGATGCTGTTTGCAGCTCATCTGTTCTTTATAATCTCAGGGTCGCTTGAGACAAACAAAAGTTAAATGGCTCACAAAAGGTGCACAGCTGGTAAGTGCCAGAGAGGCAGGATTTGAACTCAGATCTTTTGGATTCCAGATACCAACTGAACTTAACCAATGTTTTATCTTTCACAAAGTCTTTCAAGTCACTGGTTATTGCCTTTACCAAAGTAGACAAGCAGTTTGTATTAACCTTTGGATTCTTCCTTTGTCCTCACAGTTTGTGAAAGAGATTCCCTGGCTGATATAGTTTTCCTGTTGGATGAGTCCTTGGAAGTTCGAGGACACCTGGAAGACCTTCAGAGGTTCCTGAAGAACATCACAGCCTCTCTGGATGTGAGGGCAGCTTGTACCAGGATAGGCATGTTGAGGTTCAGTGACAGAGCAGAGGTAGTGACTCCTTTGGAAGCCCATATGAGCCAGGATGAGATTGTACAAGCCATTGGTAGTCTCTCTCTGAGGGATGGGAAGGCCCATATTGGGGAAGCCTTGAAGAAGGCCAGAGAAGAAGTCTTTAGCCGCAGCAGGAAAGCCCAGGGTGTGCAACAGATAGCTGTCCTGGTCACTCATAGGTCATCAGAAGATGACGTGAATGAAGCTGCCGAAGACCTTCTACTGCAGGATGTCTCCATCTTTGCCATCGGCATTGAAGGCTACAACATCACCCAGTTGGAACAAATAGTGTCTTACCCTGCAAATCATTATATTTCCGTTCAGAAGAGCTATACAGACCTGGAACCGTACAGTGTCACTTTTCTAAACAAACTCCAGTATGAAATACAGTACAGGATGTCTGTCCAACACGAACAAACAGAACGTTACAGAACAGGTACTTCTGCATTTCCACATGTTCAATTTTGTTCTGCCATAGTTCTGATTCTAGTTGCCCTGGGTGAAAATATAGAGGTCTCTAGCTTTGGTGAGTTGTTATCAAAACAGCTCTTTCACAAAGGTACTGTAACTTCCCACCCACAATGGACAATGGTTAAAGAATACAGGGTATTCCAATGGTCTTTCTACCATTTTAAGCCATTAAAACTTTATTTAATTTGTAGCTTTAATTTGCCTCTCTCTGTTTTTTTCTCTCTCCACCATCAAGTGATTGTTAATCTTGTTTCTTTTTTTATTGTCTACTCATACAGGGTGTCCCAAAAGTCTACATGCACCTTTAAACTTAGAGACATGCAAATTAAAGCAACTTGGGAACACTGTCTCCCATAAATTAGCAAAGACAAAGTTGTTGAGGGACAGAGACACTCATTCATTGCTAGTAGAATTGCACATTTATAATTTTATAGTTTGTAATTAAAAATATTTAGTCAATGTTATAATATAATAAATTATAATTTTAAATTTAATAATAATAATTTAAAGAAGTAATTTACATTTTTTATAATTGCCATGTTTAAAATTTTTTAACGTTTCCTTTTATAATTTTGAGTTGCTAATTCACTTGCCCTAATACTTCTGCCCACTGAGAAGGTAAGCGATATGATACCCATTTGTATGATCTTTTTGAAAAGCAACCTGTTCTTTGTTATAAGAGATACCTCTTTAGAAGGGAAGAGCAGAAAAAGAAAGGAGAAGGGGGGAGTCTAGATGACAGAAAACCAGATAAGAATGATAAAAATCCATTTAAGAAAAAAGAATAGCAGTTTGACAGTACGCAGCAAAAGTTAGGGAAAATCATCATACTGCTGGATGGAATATTCTCTTTCTGGGAATAAATCCTGCAAGTATGTTCAGTAACATTTGAAAAGAGATATCCATTCAGAGATGTTCATAGAAACATTTATTAGTAATTGAAAAAAAAAACCCACCCCAAACCCAAACTAGAAGCAATCTTCAAAAACACAGGGGAATTCTTAAATAAACTGTGGTACATGGATAGATAGGGACCGGATCTGGGATTTCACTCGCATAATCAATTTTTAGATGAGAAAATTCCTTCTATCAGCACAGGCTCACTATTTTTTTCAATTTATAGTCTTATATAGTATATAAAATATAATTGAAAAGGGTTCTTAATCTGGGAAGGATCTATGAACATTTTTTAAAATTGATAATCATATGTAAACACATTTCCTTTGAAAGCCTATGTATTTGATGAATTAAGAACATTATTCTGAGAAGGGATCAGTAAGTTTTACCTAACTGCCAAATGAGGACAAAAGCACCAAAAAAGTAAAGAACTGTTTTATGCATTGAATTTAATTGATTTCATTCAAAATTATTAATAAACAAGTATAATTAGTGCCCCACAACATACCAATGTTTAGCATAGACCTTGCCTGGCCAGGAAGAGCATTTAAAATAAAGCAAGGTGACTGGTATTGAGGAACATCTGAACAATTGGGTGGGATTTTTTTGAACCTGCTATTTGCGTTGTCTTCTCATATGCCCTCTGAAAACTAACTGACCACTCCCTTTAGATGAATTTTTTTTGACAGTCAAATAGATTGTCCATTTAAATGTTTTATGTTGCAGACTTTCAAATGAGAAATACCTTTCTATACACTGACTATAGTTGAATAAGTAGGAATTTCCATAGTCATAAATTATGGAAAAATATTAGGTGATAAAATTATTTGGAAACATCTTATTTGTCACTAGCATTGTTCCTTTAACTGGAAGTGGCCTCTGCTAGGTTCCTTTTCATTCCATTTTTCTTTTTTTTATTAATTGATTTGTTTATTTACTTTTAGTTTACAAGATTCAGTTCCACAATCCCTTGAGTTTCAAATTTTCTACCCTTCCTTCCTCTCCCCTCTCCCTTCTCCCCCCACCCCCCACCATGGCAGCATGCAATCAAGTATAGGATACTTTCACACTGGTTGTATAGAAGGGTTGTAACCAATGGAGTGAACAGTGGGAAAAAAGAAAGAAAACCTATCATGGAAAAGAATGAGAGCATGTAGTTTGCTTCAGTTCCATTTTTATTTTCTAAAATGAATAACAGCTTTGAAAATGTCTCGTATTTATTTTGAACATAACTTACACATACTTATTTGTGTATATGTTTTACCCCCAGATAAAATATAAACCCCTTGAGGGCAGGGACTAGTTAATTTTGCCTTTGAATCCCTGGTACTTTACACAGCACCCGGCACAAAGTTGATGCTTAATAAATGCTTAATTGATTGCTTTTAAAAACCTAATTTTCTGTGTGGACACTTGACCATGTGTACCTGTAAATATTGCTTAAATACAATCCTAGTCCTTTTTGTTTTAGAGTGATAGAAAGCCTCCAAGATTCAAATGATGCCCTTTTCCACATCTGTGATATCATGTCAGATTCAGAAAGATGGCTAGAGATGGCTTTTCTTTAAGATTTCTGAAGTCTTAATAATTTTCCCCAGATGCTCCTTCCCAGGGCACCCGTATTAACAGTGCATAAACTTTCTATTATTTCCTTGCAGGCTGCATTGAAACAGAAAAGGTCGATATCTATTTTCTCATTGATGGCTCAGGAAGCATTAAAAAACACTTCCAAGAAATCAAGAATTTCATGATTGAGGTGACACGGATGTTTATTGTTGCCCCAGAGAAGGTCCGGTTTGGGGCAGTACAGTATTCGACGGAAAGTCAAGAGGAGTTTGGCATTGGTGTATACTCTAACAAGGTGAACTTAGGAAAAGCCATTCTCAATATCCGACAGATGGGACACAAAACAAATACAGGAGCAGCCCTAGATTTCATGCTCCAAATCATACAGGGCTCCAAGAAGAAGCAGTTCAGCCATATCCCTTGTCATCTCCTTGTCCTAACAGATGGGAAGTCAAGTGACAAAGTTGCAGAACCAGCCAAGAGACTAAGGGAGGAAGACGTCATCATTCATGCAATTGGCGTCAAAGGAGCTAACACAAGTGAGCTAGAAGACATAGCAGGGTCAAATGACAGAGTTAAATTTGTATATAATTTTGACTCTTTAAAAAGCATAAAAGATGAAGTTGTTCGGAGCATCTGCCAAGAAAAAGGTAAGAGAAATCACTCCAGATGACAGATGATCAAGTTTTGAGGCAGGCATGGTGACAACATGGCAAATTCAGGCTTGATGTCAAGAAAAGCCTCCTAATGATCAGAATGACCCACTAGTGGAGGAAGAGTGGGCTGCCTGGGAAGATAATGACCTCTTCTTTCTTAGAGGTCTTCAAGCCATGGTTGGTTGGTTACTTGTTGGGAATGTTAAAGAGAGAATTCTTATTCAGGCGCAGGTTGGACAAGACCTCCTTTGAATTTCCTCCTAATTCGAAGACTGTGATTCTTTGAACTTCCAAGCTAGGTTTATGAATTCTCCTTGGAAAGCTCAAAAAGATGGTAGAGTGATGATATAGAATATTTTTCTATTACATCAAATACTACTTGGGAGTAAAAGACTAGTTTTGGATGCAGTACATACTCTTTCAGGCCTTAGGATACTTTGCTTTCTTTCTTCCCTCCCCACCCCCAGAATTTTTTTTTGAAATTTAACTTTAATTTAATTTAACTTAATTTAATCTTATTAATTTAATCTAATTTAATTTATTAATTAATAATTAGTGATTTATTATTAATTAAAATTTATTAGTTGATTAATAAATTTATTAATTAATAATTTAATTTAATAATCATTTAATTTATTTTATTTAATCATTTAATTTATTCATTTAATCATTTAATTTAATTTAACTTAAATTTAATTTTTTGTTACATTTGAAGTTCCAAACGGTTTTCCTCTCTCTCGAGCCTACACTAGAGGCCACCATTTAACATACACACGCATACACATATATGTACATATGTATATGTATATATGTAAAACCATGCTATGCATAATTATCAGTTCTTTCTCTGGAGGTGATTTGCATCTTCCTTCATAGGTCTTTCATAATTGATTTGAATATTTATAATACTCAGAAAAACTTAGTCGTTGACAGTTTTTTTTTTTTTTGCTTTTTGGAGGGCAGTTGGGGTTAAGTGACTTGCCCAAGGTCACACGGCTAGTTTTTTGTGTTAAGTGTCTGAGGCCGCATTTGAACTCAGGTACTCCTGACTCCAGGGCCGGTGCTCTATTCACTGCGCCACCTAGCCGCCCCCGTCGTTGACAGTTATTCTTCAAACAATATTGCTGTTACTGTATGCAATGTTCTCTTGTTTCTGCTCATTTCATTCTTCATTATTTCCTGCAAGTCTTTCCATGTTTTTCTAGAATCAACTAGTTATCAACTATAATCAACTAAAAATTTTTCTAAAATCAACTATATCATTTGTTATAGCACAATAATATTCCATCACAATCATATACCACAACTTGTTTAGCCATTCCCAAACTGATGGGCATACCCTCAATTTCCAGTTCTTTGTCCCCACAAAGAGAGCTGCTATAAATATTTTAGAACACATAGGTTCTTTTCCTCACTCCCTGATCACCTTGAGAAACAGACCTAATAGTGATATTTCTGGGCCAAAGGGTATACACAGTTTTGTGACTCTTTGGGCATAATTCCATAATGCTGTCCAAAATGGTTGAATTAGTTCACAGTTCCACCAACAGTGTATTAGTGCCCCAATTTTTCCACATCATCTTAAGTATTTGTCATTTCCCCTTTTATTGTTTTGGTTAATTTGATAGGTATGAGGTGAAATCTCAAAGTGGTTCTAATTTGCACTCTAATGATTTGGAGCTTTTTTGTATGACCATGCATAGCTTTGATTTCTTCATCAGAAACTGCCTGTTCATGTCCTTTGACCCTTGGAAATACTTTTCATTGAGTTCAATGTATTAGGGAGTATGACCCGAAAGAAAGAATGCATCATACAATTTGAGTTGATTTTATTAGCATGACAATGTTTTTAATGGTACTTGTCTTTGCTGTCTTTTTAGTCTGAAAGTCACCTGGATTAACACCATTTTTTTTAATACCCTTCAGACTGTAAAGACAAAAAAGCAGACATCATGTTTCTGGTGGATAGTTCGGGGAGTGTAGGAGCTGTTACCTTCAGTAAAATAAAAACATTTATGAAAAACCTGGTGGACAAGTCTCCTGTTGGCATCAGTCAAGGACATGTTGGTGTTATTCAGTTCAGCAATGTTACCAAGAAAGAATTTGGGCTTGATGAATATATGACCAAAAATGACATTTTGGATGCAATTGACAGAATGACTCCTATTGGACATAAAACCTATACAGGAAAAGCACTGAGTTTTGTGTCTGATTACTTTGAACCCTTGAAAGGAGGACGATCTGGTGTCAAGAAGTTTCTCATCCTCATCACTGATGGGAAGGCAAATGACAATGTTCAACAACCGGCTTTAGATCTTCGGAATAAAGGAGTCACTATCCTCTTGGTCGCAATCTTCTGCTCAAAATCACCTCAGATGGAGGATATCACTGGAGATGCAAACTTGGTTTATTATGTTGAGAGCTTTAATAACCTAAAGCTACTTGAAGATAAGCTGGTTTTTGATATTTGCACTCTTGATGGCAAGTGGTCCCCATTTTCACTAAAATGACTTGAATGTAGTCTTCTAGAATATGGGATGTTAATACTTCTTAAATGATTTTTGGAATAATAATAAAAATCACATTTATGATAATAATAAGCTAGAATTCATAATTCTGTACCAGTCCTTGGACATAATTAAAGCTGCCTTTGGAAAAATATTATTTTTTTCATTCTATATGTTTTTAACCAAGGCTCTGGTAGCCATGTGTATTAGGAATTAAGAATTTGGCTAAGTAATATCATAAAAGGGCAGCTAGGTGGCACAGTGGATAGAGTGCCAGGCCTAAAGTCATGAAGACTCGTCTTTCTGAGTTCAAATTCAGCCTCAGACACTTATTAGCCACGAGACCCTGGGCAAGTCACTTAACCCCATTTATCTCAGTTTCCTCATCTGTAAAATGAAATGGAGAAGGAAATAGCAAGCCACTCCAATATCTCTGCCAATGAAATCCTAAATGGGGTCACAAAGTCAGATATGACTGAAAAATGACTAAAAAAATTTATGAGCAGCTAAGTGGAGATAGTGACTAGAGCCCTGGGCTTGGAATCAGAAAGACTTATCTTAATGAGTTCAAATCCTACCTCAATCATTCACTAGTTGTGTGACTCTGGGCAAGTCACTTAACCGTGTTTGCCTCAGTTTCCCTCATTTGTAAAATGAGCTGGAGAAGGAAATGGCAAACCACTCTCTTATCTTTGCCAATAAAACCCCAAATGCTGTCATGAAGAGTCATACATGACTTAAGAACAACAACAAAATTTCATAAAGTCTTGGGGAAAAAGCATACTGACCTAAAATCTGGCTTTGATGTTTCCCAACATTTTTCTAAGAGTTAGTTACAAGTCTTAGAAAAGATATGTATTGATGTAGTATTGAAATATATAGACATGTTTAGAGAGATCCATGGATAGTATGGTGCTGGAGAAGGAAAGACAGTCTCCCTTGTCACCTTTAAATTCTTCTATTCCTTTCTACCTTTGCATTCTCCTGTAGATGACCTGAACACAGATCTCCCTTTCCAGTTTTAAAGATTCTATATTTGTTCTCCAGTTGAGTCCACAGAAGAGAATAAACTATAGTTTGTTTCTTTTTTTAATCAGTGAACTTCACTTTTATTTCCAGCAAAATGTTATATTATTAAATTATGAATAGCCAATATTAAAGTATTAATTCTTGACAGTTAACTACATCAAATTATTAGAGGGAATACTGTATGTGCATTTTGAAAGTAAAACAGCCCAGGGAGCAGCATTATTACTTCATCCAGACTAACTTCATTTTTGTTTTGGGTCAGAGTTATTAGGCTAGCAGGTTCAGGAGAAACTGTGGCAAGAGTTTACCGAGGTTTCAGCAAAGCATCTGAACAAATTTCTCCTGTTATGCTTGTGGGAAAGGATGGTGAAATGACATAAGCCATAGTTTCAAGCCATTTCATTTCTTTTTTTTTTTCAAAAACCAGCAAAGAGTTATTTATAAAACACATAGTGTTAAGCTCACTGACAGGTAATGTTAAAAGAGAACAATCAAGGAACACATCAATCAACACACAAATTAAAGGTATTTTGTGGGTTTTAACTTACCCCACGAGGCTCATCCAATTCTAAGAGTGAGGGAGAATCCAGTGGTGTATCTTGGGTGCCACAGATTAAAGAATTATGCCAACAGTTCTGTAAATCCAACATTTCAGACATAAGGCAAGTTGAACCATGTGGCCATGTCTTCCTTTCTCAGATATGTGTATGTTTTTCTGGGTGCGAATGAATGAAATAAAGATATTTCAAATGCTGACCTTCAGTTAGTAATAATCAAGCTTTCCTCAAATATCAGTTTGGAAACAGCGCAGCACAGAGACCAGACAACTGAAGGAGATGTCCAGAGGAAGGCAAAAGAAAGGAATCCATATGGTATATGGAAGGAACTTGGGGCTGGAGAAAGATCCAGAGTGGGCATAGCAGCTGTCTTCAAAAATTCGAAAGGTCCATCTGTAGAAGTAGTTTTTTAATTTAACCCCAAGGTACAGAAGTAGGAGCAGGTCACAAAGAATACTTCAAGGTTTGATCTCAGGAAATCTTGCCAATGAGTAGCATTGCCCAAAAGAGGAATTAGCTGTCTCCCATTGGGAGGTTCTCTCTCCCTGGACATCTTTGAGCAATAGCTAAGTGATTACTTGTAAAGTATTTAATGGTGGGAGTCTTTTTTTTCTAGTATGGGTTGGGCTGAGTAGCAGATGAGGTTTCTTCCAACTCTGGGATTATTTCTTTAGTGCCTGCTGCGTGCAGTCTTCTGTGAGAATTATTTCTTCCCAACAGATGCGGTGGGATGTTGACTGCACGGCCTTTCTTATGAAACCTTTCTCTTTCTTGCAGAGTGCAAACAGATTCAAAAACTAGACATAGTATTTGTGCTGGATGATTCCTCAAGCATCAACCATTATCAGCATGAGAGCATGATAAATTTTACGATGCACTTAGTGAACAAGGCGGATGTTGGCAGAGACCGTGTTCAATTTGGAGCCCTCAAATATTCAGATGATCCTGAAATACTCTTCCATCTTAATACCTACCCAACCAAGGAAGGTGTCCTTAAGGGACTTAAATACTCGAGAGGAGGAATAAACACTTACACAGCCAAGGCTCTGATGAAATCTCATGAATTATTTGCTGAGGACAATGGCAGCCGAATCAACAGCGGTGTAAAGCAAATGCTCATTGTAATTACTGATGGGGAATCTCATGATAGTAAAGATCTTGAGGCTACAGCCAAGACACTAAGAGATAAGAACATCATCATCTATGGAGTGGGTGTAGCTAATGCTTCTGAGAAAGAACTCTTTGACATAACAGGCTCCAAAGACAATTTTTTCATGGTAGACAATTTTGAAAAACTGGAAGAAATTTACCTCCCCATTGAGAAAAAAGCTTGTGACAATTCACTTGATGGTAAGTTGGTACTTGAAAAGGTCACATACTAGATCTGCCTAAAACTAATGTGAAGCAATGACATTAAGGCTGCCACACACTAGCCACGTGACCTTGGTTCAACCTCTTTGGGCTTCAGTTTCCCCATCAGTAAAGTAAGGGGCCTGGAATATAAGACCTCTAGGGTTCCTTCTTTATCTAAATGCATGATTCTATGATCCTTGCAGTTCTTTACCCTATGAATCTACAAGTAAAGAATGACTTTCAATCTTCACGCATGTCTCAGAGGTCCCATTATTTTGTAGGGTCTTGCTTTTCAGAGAGGGAAGTTTCCATCTCTCTCCTTAGCTTGTTACATTTCCATTCATGATGTTCTGTTGATCCAGTTGATTTGCGGTATCATTGGTCAGTTTGAGACCCAGCTCAGGTAAGAAGGTTTGTAGTTGGTGACAGATCAGCTTTTCACCTGCTCTTCATTCCAACAAGCTCTAATCCCCCATGAGGGCACATTTCTTTCTTGCAACCTCCATTGCCTTCCATGGTGTACTACATGTAATTGGTGCTTATTGTCTTTTTAAAAACTGAATTGATTGGAATTTAATTCACCTTTAAGCATTTGGGCTCTTGATGCATCTCAAATGAATGCCTTTAGTGTGCTCTCAGACTTTAGTAACCAGACCTGCTGAATTACTGCCACAGTGGGAAGGGTACTAACTTTGGCTTCAAAAGGACCTATGTTCAAATCTTGGCTCTTCTTCTTACTACCTGTGTGACTTTAATCAAGTCACCTCCCTTCTCTCAGCCTCAGTTTCCCCATCTGTAAAATGAGGAGATTGGACTAGATCTCTAAGAATTCTTCCAGTTCTATACCCTCTAATCTATTCCCTTAGGAGAACTTCCCATCAAATGCCTTCCCATTTCTCTTTGGATAACTTAATATCAGCAAATCCACATGGGAACTTTGGATTTCCTTCCTATTGTTACGGCCACATTTCATACCAAAAATGCCTCTGGTGGGCATTACCATATGAATAGCCACTTCAAATAATAAAAATAATAGTTTTTAGGTTTGTAAAGTGCTTTTATTTGATCCTCACAACCACTAGGTAACATCCTCTCTGTTTTACGAATAAGGAAGCTGAGGCTGAAAATGGTTCAATAAGCTGGTGTCTGAGAAGGCTTCTAGCAATCATATCCCTTTGTCATGTCTTACTTCCTTTCACTTGGTGATCATCCTCAGCCTTCCATATTAGTCATTCTAAAAATGGAAGGAGTCAGGTGGTACCATAGTGAACAGACTGCTGAGCCTGAGTCATAAAGACCTGAGATCAACTCCCATCTCAGGCACTTATTGGTTGCGTGACCCTGGGCAAGTCACTTAACCACTGTCTGCCTCAGTTTTCTCATCTGTACAAGAAGGATGTTACTAATAGCATCTATCTCCCAGGATTGTTGTGACCATCAAATGGGTTATTTGTAAAGTGATTTGCAGATGTTAAGGCTATAAAAATGCTATCTATTATTATTATATTCATTGTTCTTTCCCCTTTCCCCTCATTCTCTGTGCACCAAGTTTTCTTCTTCTCCTCTCACTCCCACCCAACTTTGCCCCTTGGTGGGGCCCTCTGTGGAATATTTGAGACATATGAGTTTAGGGAAGGTGTGACCTCTTCCTCCTCCCCATTCACTCTTTCCCTCCCCTCCCATCTCTCCTTCTCCATCAGTATATGCATATATAATATGGAATTTTGTTTCCTTCTTTTTTCAGTTTGTGACATGAAGAAAGCAGATGTGTTTTTCCTTTGTGATGGCTCTGACTCAGTAACTGAGCTGGAGTTTGGCAAAATGGTTTATTTTTTGGCAGACATCATTGACAATCTTGATGTTTCATCTGAAAATATTCATGTTGGGATGTCCCAGTTGGGCACCCTACACCAAGAAATAGTCCAATTGAATGATACCTTGGATAAAAATGAGAGGAAAGCTAAAATTTTGGCTACTTTAAAGCACAATGGAAGTCCTCGACTAGAAGATGCACTTCGCCGCATGAAGGACACATTTGTTTCTGGGAGCAGGATCAGAGCTGGGGTCCCTCAGACACTGTTTGTCGTTCTATCTGGGCAGCCAAAGGGAAGCATGACCATGGTGACTAAGGCTGTGGAAAAACTGAGAGAGCTTGGCGTGTGTATCATGGCATTGGGCATTGGGAAAGTGCGAAATGATGAGTTTCTCCACATCACCCACAACCCTGAGAAGATCATCACGGTGTCTGACTTTGATAACTTGAAGAAAGCGGAAGTGAAAAAAAGGGTCATCAGGGAAATCTGTCGCAACTGTCAGCAAGAGAGTAAGTGTCCCCCTTTCCCACTTCCTGTTTGCAGTCTTATTGGACGTCTTGCCATTTTCCACTTTCCTGACAGCATTCCATGGCATCCCTCTTCCCCACTCCTTAGAAAACTTGTCACCAGCAGATTATGCTCTGGGAGAGGGACAAGTTGACCTGCTCAAAACTATGTAGAGGTTCCGAGCTGTGCTCAGCTGGATTACCATCTAGCTGTCACCAGTCAGTTCCTTTGTACCAATTGTACCTTTGTACCAGTACCAATCCTTTGTACCAACCAGGTACCTGTGTACTTGGCACAAAGGTGGTAAGGGAAGGGAAGAGCAGTGTTCTATTTCACATACTCACACACATTGATCTTATCCAGAGGCAGGTTTGTGACATAGTGGATGGAGAGTTAGACCTATAATTAGGAAGACTTGAGTTCTAATTCTATTATTTTTGTAAATTGAGAACATTGCAGCAGTCCCAAATGTCTTGGACACTTTTAGAAAAAGAAATCCATAATTCTATAATTGACTAATTCTCTCCTTCCTTCCTAATCCTTATGTCCTTCCTTGGGTCTGTACATTAACGAGTGATTATTTTCCTGCTCTATCTCCAGGTTGCTTTGTGGATACTGTTGTGGGCTTTGATATCTCAAACCATTGGAGAGGGCAGACCTTGTTTGAGGGACAACCACATCTTGAATCTTACCTTCCAGGCCTCCTAGAGTCTATTAATTCCATTAGTGGTATGAGCTGTGGGAGAAAGACCCAAGTTAGTGTTGCATTTAAGGTGAACACTGATACCAGTTTTGAACCCAGGTTTCAGATCTATGAAAAAACAATCATGGAAACCCTGAGACACGTCACAGTCAGTGGGCCTTCTCACCTTCAAGTGGCTGATCTAGAGTCACTTTGGAGTATATTTAATCCTTCTGAAAATCATGGAAAGGTAACTACAAAATCTTGGTATTCTTTTCTCCCTCCCCTACTGCAATTAGATTTTAGCTGACAAACCTTTCCCTTCTCCTGCTTCATCTCTCTCTAGGTGATACTCATTTTTTCTGATGGTCTCCAGCATGGGAATGATGATCTCTGGAGGCTTGAAAAGAAATCAGATGAGCTTAGAGAGCAAGGTAACTGATTGAAGAATATGGGATTTGTTCAATACCTTTCAACCTTCACTCCAGAACTGCTCTCGATCTTGGCATTGGTTGAAATAGTAGCAAATAAGACTTTTAAAGATGTCCCACAGGCTTCCTTTCCCTCTGCTTATGCAGCTCTTTTAGGGATGTGCTAGAACACTTCATGGATGGAATTGCAAGGAGTAAGTAATTGGTTACTGGTCCTGCCTTTGTAGGATATCCCCTTGCAAGGGATAGTCTTATTTTGGCTTAAATCTTTGTATTTGTTACAGAACTGTGCATGATATCCCAGGAACCACATCTCTAGAGCATTCAGTTCCAACTTGAGGGTTTATGTATTAAAAATAACATTGTTTGGGCTTGACTTGGGTTACTATTTGGGCAGTAGTAGGAATATTCTATGGTCATGCAGTCCTAGTTCAGCCTAGAATTTCTGGGGTCATCATGGGTTTGCCAAATGGGAATCTCTTCCTATTAGATCTGGTCCCTCTGTCCAGGTCTTGAAAGAAGGAAAGTCCAGAAGTTTGTCATTAAATTAGGTCTCTGAAACTTCAGGACTCCATCCCACCCCTAACCTGATGGTGAACAGCTTCCTTTCTTCATGAGTTCTTCAAGGTCATATGATGGAAATATACCAGAAGTAGGAGTAAAGCAAGTGTGTCTCATCTCCCTTATTCAATATTTGACATTATTATTTGACATAGTTCTAGAAATGCTAGCAAATCACTAAGAAAAGAAAAGGGGGTAAAGATGGGCAAAAGGAAAACCATCCCTATTTGCTGACGGTTTGTTTAGATTACTTGAAGGAATCAGTGAAGAAACACTGCCAAGTTGAACTCTATGAAATAAACCCATAAAAGTGAGCAGCTTTTTTATATGAGAATAATAAAATCCAAGAGGCAATAATAGGAAAGGAAATCCCTTTCAAAATAAATTCAGAATGCATAAAATATCTTGGGATCAATCTACCAAAGCATACTCAACATAGATTCAATTGCAAAATGTTCTATGAAAAAATGAAAAGCAACATAAATGGCTGCAGAAAATTCAGTGCTCATGACTGGACTGGGTCAATATAATAAAAATAGCGATATAATCAAAGCAGATTCCCTGGCTTCCTTTACGTTCCAACTAAAACCTCCTATTCTACAGAAAGCCTTTCCCATCCCTTCTTAATTCTAGTGCTTTCACTCTCTTAATTTCTATTTATTCTGTGTATGTATGTGTATATGTATCCTCTACCTACCTACCTACCTTCCCATCTATCTATCTATCTATCTATCTATCTATCATCTATCTAAAATCTATCTACATATAAACACATATAGATATCTGTGTGTGCATGTATATAATATATATATACATATCTCCTGTAGATAGCTTGTTGTACATATTTGTTTGCTTGTTGTCTCTCCTATTTGTGATGGCAAGGACTGTCTTTCTCCTCTTTGTATACCTGGCACTAAGCACAGAGCTCGACACATAGTAGTCACTTAACAAATGTTTCTTGACTAGCTGAATTACAGATTGAACACTATACCAAACCATAAAAGAGATATTATACAGAGCTAGACAAATTAACAACAAAATTCATTGGTAGGAATTAGAATATTGGAAGGGAAAAATGAAAAAAAAAAGATAAGAATGATGAAGGGGGAATAGCACTCTCAGACCTCAAACTAAATTATAAAGTAGGATTCATCAATCATTTGGAAATGGTTAAAAATAGAAAAGTAGACTAATAAGACAGATAAGAAAAGAGAGAATCAGAAATAATGTGTCTGACAAATCTGAAAACATAAATTACCTATAAAAGAACTCACTATTTTGTTAAGAACAACTCGGAAAAATGGGAAAGCATTAAGGAAGACAATTAGGCTCAGAGCAACATCTTACACCACATTCCACCTAGCACAGTGCTTGGCTTATAGTAAGAGCTAAAAAAAAATACTTATTGTATCATATGATTAATTGATTAGTAGACCTGCATTAATTGCTACTGCATAGGGTCTTATTATAATAAAGGCATCTCTTGAGGTTTTCTTTTTCATTTGGACTCACTCATGTTTTGTCTCTCTTATTTATGTTCATAAGGGTTGATGGGTTTGTTTGTTGTTGCCCTGAATACCACCTCTCATCATGAAGACTTTTCATCCATTGAATTTGGAAAAGGATTCGAATACAGAACACATTTAAGCATGGGAATGAGGGACCTGAGCGGTACACTGACAAAGTACCTGGTGAGTTACTTTGGTTGTCCAAAGTTAGGGTGATTTAAACATTTATATTAGGAGTGGCAAGGGATTGCCTTTTATTGGCTTTGGTTAAATGAGTACCCAGTTGCTCCTCTGATGTCCCACATTGAGTAGAGAAGCTTTGGGGACCTGAATATCTTTTCTTCTTCAACCTTTTTTGGTAGCACCACAGTAAGCTACTCAAATGCGTATAGGATGGCAAAAGAAAACAAAAGTAAAGTAAGTGTTCCTAACTGTTTTACACATTTGACCAAGGTCCCAGGGAATGATTTTAGTGGATAAGTCAATAAGCATTAGTGTCAGGCATCATTTTAAGCACTAGGTCAAAAAGAAAGGCAGAAACAGATCTTGCCCTCAAGGAGTTTACATTCAAATGGGGGAAGCAACATAGAAAATAACTAAGTACATACAAGATAGAGACAGTAGCTTGCCCCTTCCTTATAGGGACAAGTTAGTACTTCTCCCTCTTCCCCAGAGCAACCTCCTACCATCTTCAATGTCACCCCTCCCCAGCATTAATTATCTTCTTATCTGGGGGGTTCAGCTGGGGTGGTGTAAAGCCAATCAGCAGTAGATTTCTGAGAGAATGCTACTGTGAGGAGCTTTTAAGATTCGGATTACACAGTATTAGTGAACACTCTGTTTATTC
>CM053597.1:29851286-29867089 GCA_028646575.1 Pseudocheirus occidentalis | reverse complement strand
ATTCTTCCAAGTCACAGGGGAATTCACACCTTTTCACCAATGGACAGAGTTCTGGGAATTCACACCTTTTCACCAATGAACAGAGTTCTATACTTAACACTAGGTTACTAGGATCTACTTAACATCTGATCAAACAAATTAATTACCATTACAGGTGGGGGAGAAGTGGTTCTTCTGATGATAAAGTTTTCCTGATGTAGAAGACAGATACTTCTTTTTGCTTTCTGTGCACAAATATTTCCTTAAGTCTTGTGGGTGTGAAAGGAATCATAGAAGCAGTAATAAGCTAACTAGATCAGTTCTCAATGCATGGAGGGAGTTTATCCTCCATGGTGAAGGGTCATGTTTGGTGCACAAGGATGGGGAGCAGAGTTAAAGGACCACTTCAAGAGACAGGACAATCTTTGGGAGGGTTGGTGCCTCCCCATCATTGTGAGTTAGTCTGTTGACAAGCATTTATTAAACCCTACTGTGTGCCAGGCACTCTGCTAAGCACTGAAGATACAGAGAAAGGCAAAAACAGTCCCTGCCCTCAAGGAGTTCACAGTCTTATGGGGAAGATATCATGCAAATAAACAGATGAAAAATATACCTGTGGCAAATTGGAGATAATCAAAAGAGTGAAGACAGTAGCAGTAAGAGGAATGGGGAAAGGCTTCTCCTATGAGCTGAGACTTGAAGGAAGCCAGGCAAGCCAGGCAGCAATGAAGGGGTAGAATATTACAGGCATGGGGAACTCCTGGTGCCAATACCCAGACTCTGGTGATGCCTTCATTTGTCTTGTTCAAGGAACAGTAGTGAGGTGGAGTCTCTGGATTGGTCAGTCTGTAAGTGTGAGTAAGGGACAGGAAGACTGGAAGGTAGGATGGGGCCAGGCTGTATGTGTCTTTTATCTGTGTACTTTAGTAGCTTGTAAACAAGGGATGAGGACCGTCTCATTTCATCTTTTTGTCCCTTGGGTATAGTGGACTAGGGATGTTGGTAGAGGGCATTTATTAAAGACTCATCTTGATTCCATTTGGGACTTAGAAAATGTTAACCTGGACAATGTCTTTTATTTTTTTAAAGAGGCAACCAGGTGGTACAGTGGATAGAGAGATCACTGGATCTAGAGTTAGGAAGGTCTGAATTCCAATGTGACCACAGACCCTCACTGTGTGACCTTGGACAAGTTAGCTAACCTCCATTTGCCTTTGCCTCCTCAACAGTAAAAAGGGCTAAATTACAGCACCCCACTCCCCTTCCCCGGAGTGGTCATAAAGGTTAAATGGGATAACATTTGTAAAGCTCTTAGCACTGGCATGTTGTAAGTGCTATATAAATGCTTATTCTCTTCCCTTTCTGGAAGAAGGATGCTGCTCACTCTCTCTCCTCTCTAGGAAAATATTGCAGAAAGACATTGTTGCTGTGCCCTTTGCAAGTGCGCAGGGGCTCCCGGGGCACCAGGCTCGCCAGGACCAAGAGGCTCAAAGGTGCTTCTAGAATTTCGATTTTTATCTTGATGTGTTCTGCCTTTGACCAAGTTCTTGTTACTTTTCTCTGCTGCTTTCTTGCCATGTGGATGGTGTACCTGGAGTACCAGGGGGGCACTTCTGACTTCTGCTCTAACTGTGGTGACGGGCTGATTCTCCAGTCCCACAGCCAGTGATTTTCAGGTAGAAAGGGAGTCTCAGAGGATGCTGTCTGAGGCCAAGACTCATAACAGACCTCCAATGTCTTGGTGACTCTGTGGAGGGCCTGCAACCCCCACAATCCCATGCAGACCTAGGACCCTTCAGTGAGACCCCACTCCTCAGCGGATGCTTTTGGGAGGTTTGTGGAC
This sequence comes from Pseudocheirus occidentalis, assembly GCA_028646575.1. NCBI lineage: Eukaryota > Metazoa > Chordata > Mammalia > Diprotodontia > Pseudocheiridae > Pseudocheirus > Pseudocheirus occidentalis. The sequence continues at coordinate 29,865,267 of CM053597.1, read as the reverse complement.
AAGTCTGGGAGCCTCAATTTGAAATAATGAATTTTCCACTTACTGCCTCTGTGGTCATCAGCAAATCACTGGACCTGAGGCAGTTGTCCGAGGCATCTCTAGTTAGGCATAGACTTTTAAAAATTTGTTTTTTTTTTTTCAATTAAGAATTTTTTTCTCTTTCCCACCTTCTGCCTAATTCCCCTCCTCCCTGCTTTGAAATGAAAAAAAAAACCACCCTTGTTTATAACAGCTTTTCTGGTAGTGGCAAGGACCCAGAAACTAAGGGGGGTGCCTATAGATCGGGCAATGACCGAAATGATAATGTTACGTAAATTCCAGGCAATATTATGGCACAATGAGAAATGACGAAAAGCATGGTTTCTGAGAAACCCAGCCAGTCTTGTACTAGGTTATAGACAGTGAGGAAGAGGCATTTCTCTTCCTTTTTATGTCTAATAATGTTGTTTATTTAATACCTGAGTTCTCATTCTTTTAGGTCTCAAGTCACAAAGAAATCAAAGTAATAAAAACGATCTCTCAACATTGGTCACTCATCTAGCTTGACCAAAGGAGCTCTGAGAGAGGCTGATCAGGTGTCCTGGCTCCATTCTTATTCTGACCATTTTCCCTGAAGCTCCTATGATGAAAATGACTGGGCTGGAATCTGAACCAGACCAACATAGGATTTAGAGCAAAAAAGGCCTTACCTTTTTGTGTGTCATTGACCTCCTAGGTCAGAGGTGGCGACCCTGCCACCTCAAGGTCCTCAAGTGACTGAGATCAAAGGGCAGCACTTGAGGACCTAGAGAGGGCCACATGTGGCCTTGATATCACAGGTTTTTCATCTCCGCTCTAGGCAGACCCCCTTCTCAGAATGATGTTTTTGAATAAAGGAAATGCTAAATTTCAGTTAGAGGTTAGGGGAGAAAAAGATGTAAATTTTTCCCCATCCAAATCCACAGACCCCCCCATAAAATTTGTCTGCAGACCCCTGGTTAAGATCCTGTAATCTAGGGGCAGCTAGGTAGCTCGGTGAATAGAGCACTTAAGTCAGGAGGACCTGAACTCAAATTCAGCCTTGGACAAACTTATTAGCTCTGTGACCTAGACAAGTCACTTGACCCCATGATCTAGTCCTTGATTTTTCAGGAAAAAAAATTGCCATTAAGTGATTGCTCAATATAACATAAGTAATAAGTAACAAGCTTGGCTTTGAGTTGATATTGTCTGACCTAGAGTAACAGGCAGCATTTCTATGCTGCTTTTAGGCCTGAATTGTGCTTCTTGTGCATCACTTCCCTGCAGGCTCTGTCCTACAAGGCAATGACAAGTGTAAATGAGTTAAAAGATTTCATTTGCTGAAAGGAGGGCCTGCTGATTAGACCCTGCCTCAGGCCTAGCACACAGAGGAAGCTAGAAGGAGGAACTAGACTCCAACTCCTGATGTCTTCACAGGTTCAGCTCAATGATGATGACTTACATACTGTTCTCTTTTCCTCTTCCACAGGGATCTCGGGGTCAGAAGGGCAGCCAAGGGCACAGAGGAGAGGAGGGAGAACCTGTGAGTCATTGGGACTCCTCACTGATTGCTTCTCATTCAGGAAAGATTTTGGCCTTCTAACAGGGCCTCTGTGGGGAACAACTGTGGCAAAGCCAGCCGGCTTCCATCTAATCACTGGGTGGCCTGGAGCTCCTTCTTGACTCAGACCTCCTACCCCTGCACTAGCCTCATGGTATCCCAAGGTTTCTAACAGTTATGGTACCACCATGCCTTTCTACTTGCAAAGTTACATTCTACCCATTTGTGTTTTCCTTGGTGTTCATCTTAAGCCAATTCCACCTATATACAAATATTTTTGTGGCCGGAAGAGAGACAGAGTTGGGGGTGAGGGAGAATGTGTACAGCCCCAACCCCACATACTCTGAGGTAGCCCTGACCACATCTGAAAGCTCCCCAGGTGGAAATCCTTCCTGTGGTTCCTGTTGTTAAATCATTCTCAATTAGTGATCTCTGCTCCATGGAGAGCCCTGATGTGGACCAGCTTCTTGGATTAACCATTGTCACCCCTTTGGTTCAACATGACTGTTCCTGCTGAGGGCTCTTCCCAGTAGCCCCTGGAGAGCCCTGGGAGGGTGGGCACAAGATGAAATGGCTTCCAGGTCTTGGGCCACAGCATAAGTTTCATGGGAAGTGCCCAAGCAACCATTTGCATTCCTTGATTGTATCTCAGAGGCAGCATGGGATGGCGGATAGAGAGCCACCCTAGGAGTCGAGATGACCTGGGTTCAAATCCTGGCTCTCTCACACACTGAATGGGTGACCCTGGGCTAATTACTCAATCACTCAACGCTCATCCCAGCTTTCCAACACTATAAGTTGTAGAGAAAGTCTTGGCCTTCCCTGGTAGAGAGTAAGGAAACTGGCCTGGGAAACCTCCCTAAACTGCTGAAATCATAGGCTCAGCCCCATCCCATCACTGTAGAACTTCATTTACAGAGAGGGGTTGGGGATGTGGGATGAGAAGTAAAGGGAGGCAGTGACGGAGACCTTCTGAGCTAGCTTGACAAGTAGATGAGTCTGCCTGTGCTCTGGGGCCTCCCCAGTGCCTTTTACTTCTTCAAAAGCCTTGTTTATAGTGGTGGCTCAGCTTCATTTTAATGGATGGACTTAACTAAATGTTTTGGTTCCTTTTCTCAGGGGGCAAGAGGACACAGTGGGCCAGAAGGAGAAAGAGGTGCTCAGGGATGTGAGGGTGATAAGGGTCTTAAGGTGAGAATCTACTGGAAATAGTGTTTAAATTTCTCTCTTTCTCTCTCCTCTCTCCCACCTCTCCCTCCTTCCCCTTCTCCCTCTCTCCTTTTCTCTCTGCCTCCATCTCCCCTCTCTCCCTCTTTTTCCCTCTTCTCTCTTTTCATTCTCCTGTATATTCATCACAGTGCACCTCCCGCTTGGCTCTTATTCAAGTCAATGCCCCTCTTGGGGTCCACAGAATAACGAAGTCTCTAAACTCTAAGACATCTTAGTTCAGCCACAGCATCTATTTTAGGCCTCAGTTTTGACATCTATAAAACGAGTGGGTTCTAAAATCCTTTGCCTCTCTATTTTCTGTCTGTATTTATAAATGACCAGTGTTTATTCTCTTTCAGGGAGTCAGAGGAATGGACGGATTTGAGGTATGGTGAAATTTTCCTTCTCAATTTGACTCTTCTGTATATTTGTTTCCAAGAATGTTCTATCAATCACACTTTGTTAAAGAACATAGAAAGAATGATTCCTGACATTTAGTTCTCATTTCTTTTTTGCTCTATCAGGGAGAAGAAGGAGATTATGGCATTGATGGGATAAATGGAGAAGAGGTAAGTTTCCCCTTCATCCAACAGTCAATAGTCAACAATCAAGAAACACTTTTTAAATGCCTACTATATGCCAGACTCCATACTAAGTGCTGGAGATACAGACAATAAGCAAGGGAGTCCTGCCCTCAAGTAGCTTGTGTCTTTTTAAAAAATATTTTCATTTATTTTGTTAAATATTTACTAATTTTACATATAAGTACATTTTAACATTCATATTTTAAAATCTTGAGTTATGAATTCTCTCCCTTTCTCCCATCCCTTCCCTCTCTTTAAGAAGGCAAGCCACTTGATATTGCTTATACATGTGAAGTTGTAAAATGTATTCCCATATTAGGCATGCTGCAAAAGAAAATATAGACAAAGAAAAGAGAAAAATAACGTTGAACAAGTATGCTCCTGTCTGCCTTCATAGTTCCTCAGTTTCCCCTCTGGAGGTGGATAGCATTTTTTATTATGGTTCCTTTGGAATTGTCTTGGGTTGTTGTCGTGATCAGAATAGCTGAGTTACTCAGTTAATTGTCATGCAGTATTTCTGTTACTGTGTATTTCTGTTCTGGTTCTGCTCACTTCACTTTACATCAGTTCACATAAGTCTTCCAAGTTTTTCTGAAACTGTCTCATTTGTCATTTCTTATGGCACAGTAGTATTCCATCCCAATTAGATACCACAACTTGTCCAGCCATTCCCCAATAGATGAGCATCCCCTTGATTTCCAATTATTTGCCACCACTAAGAGCTGCTTTAAATATTTTTGTGCAAATAGGTCCTTTTCCTTTTGTCTTTGATCTCTTTGGGATACAGACCTAGTAGTGATATTGCTGGGTCTAAGGGTATGCAGTTTTACAGCCCTTTGGGCATAGTTCCAAATTATTTCCTAGAATGGTTGGACTAGTTCACAACAAGGAGCTTACAGTTGACTAGAGGAAGACAATACAAAAAAAAAGCTGAAATGAGGAGGGTCAGAGATTGGGGAAGGGGATGGTCATGGAGGTGAAAGGAGGAAGAAGAACTATTTGAAAATGAAGTTAACTTGAAAATCCCGAGCCCTCTGCAGAGAGAGGTTTTGGGAGGCATTCATCCTCCAGCCCTCCAGTAAGAGGAGAGAGGTAGAATAAGAGGTGTTGAGCAGATGAGACTCCAGGCAATGAGCCCAGCTCTTTAGCATTAACTTGGCAATATAAAAAGAGAAAAAAACACATCTCTTCTTCTTTTCTGTTTTCAGGGCTTCCATGGAACTCCAGGGAGAAAGGGAGAGAAAGGTGACCCAGGATCCCAGGTAAGGTTTACTAACACCTCCCAGAAATCAGGGCACTGTGGTGTCATGGATAGAACATGGTACTCAGAGCCAGGAAAACCCAGATTCAAATCCTCCCCCTTACTCTTACTAGTTGTATGACCAAGGGCAAGTCACATAACATCTGAGTCTCACTCTGTTTATCTGGAAAATGTGGATGTTATCATCTCTAGCAAGAGGCAATATAGTGCAGTGGACCCAGAGCAAGTCTTGGGGCCAGGAAGACCCAGGTCCTTGTCATGCCTCAGTCACGTGCTTACGCTTCACCTCTTAGTGTCCCAGGAACTCTATGTTGGAGGGCGGGTACCCATCTCCATTGGCAGAGGGAATTTCCTCATTGAAATTTCCCTTTGGCCATGAAATCAAAGTTCCAGTTCTTTGTTTTAATGTTGTGAGGCTCAAATGAGATAACGTACAGAAAACACTTTGAAACTTAAAGGTGCTATAGAAGTATCAGTTATTATTCACTGATATACATATATTTATTTATAATGCATAGGTATCCTTAAATGTTTATAGCAAGGTGATCATCACCATGACAAAACAATGGATGTTTTTCTTCCTATGGCTTTAAAGTATGACCCTTAGCTCCAGAGTGGGATGAGAATACTTATGACAGGAGTATCCAGAGAACTCAGTGGTATTTGATGGGGGTCTGCAGTCCTTTCATGCCTGACAGTTGGAAAATTATCACCAATATCCCTTTTTAAAAAAGAAAAAAGTCAGTGGACAAAGACAAACTTGAATAAAGCTTGGCTTGTGACACATATCCAATCATCCTGAAAGCATCTATAGATGAAATTGTTGGGAAGACAATAGGCAACAAATGGAATGGACCTGCCAGCATTTCTGATCATCTAATTTCATCATCCATGGTGGTAGAAGGGCTATATTTGCATTCCACCATGACAAAGGCACTTAAGGCGAAATTGAGAAAAATGACTAGACCAGACCACACACTTAAAGAAGAAATCAGTATGGGCAGTGGCAGAACCTTAAAGATACTTGGAGATCACCTTTTAATATCTCTAAAAGAGAAGAAGACTCCAAAAGAATGGAAAAGATTATAGAAAATATTATTACCCTCCCCCAAAATGAGGCGTGGAAGATATTGGCAGCAACCTAACCCTATTCTACTTTCTGGTTTCTATAAGGATTTTATGAGAATGGTCTGTGCAAAAAGTCAGGATTCCTTTAACAAAAACATGAAGAGGGCATAGGCAGGCTTCATGGGCAGTTCTCTATATCTAACCAAGTTTGCACAGTCACACATTTGAGAAGCATAAACATATAGAATCCCACCGTATTGTAATTTATTTATTACAAATAAACATTTGACTTGGTAGAGCAACATACAGTCTTAAAGTCTCTCATTTGACAACATGCTTCCCATGATTCTAAGTACAGTTATAGAGATGGTCTTGTTTAATTATTCTTTAAATATTGACTTTAAGTAAGGCATAAAACAGGGAGTCATGTATTCACCAAAGATGCCTAGAGAAGGGTAAGTCCCTACAAATGGTGAAGTTCTCCAGATGTCCCTCTCTGTAGATTGCTTCATGCTGATCATATCAATTCCTGGAACAGGATATGATCTGTTCAATGAGATCAATGTTTCCCCTAAAGAGATCCACCTAGCAATCCACCCTTGGGGTGGGGCAGGGATGGTGGAGACTAAGTGACTACAGAGTGCATATTGTCCAGATTATATGTTGTTTTAAGGATAGTCTGTTGAGTTAGACGATAGGTACATGTTGTTTTGGACAGGCATTACACATAGACAATGAGGAAGAGATGGGCTAGATCATCAGCTAAATTATGTAGTGCTTTCAATGATTCCAAGCATCTTCTTTTAACAAAAATTCCCCCTTTAAAAACCAATAATAAATAAAAATAAAAATAAAATCCAATAATCTCCTGATGAGTGGCCTGCAACCTGATGAGCAGTCGACAACCTTGTGCAGATTGTGGTACTCCACAATCTGCAGTTGCTTAGAATCACTAGCAAATTTTTTAAAACGATGTTTTCTTTAAATAAGGCTTTATTTGAGGGACAAAGACAATGGAACAATACATTACTGTCATAAGTTGGCTACATAGTATTAGCAATAAAGAATTATATACTAAAATCAATATGAAGGATATCAGGGAGATACATAACCTAAAAAGGAAGTGAGGCAGTCATATGGAAGAGTGGGAGGTGACAGATGTGCAGCTCATATTCTCTATTGAGACTCCTGTAATGGCAAGAAACTGGGAGGGAGACCCACCCACCACCCAGCATATTGGATAGAACACACGCAGAAGATTTAAAGAAGGAGGATATGAATAAGAGTCATGAACCATGAGAAGACATCAATTCATTGTAAACTCCACCATCTGTAAGATCACAAACACATCGAAGTAAGCTCACCATAGATGGCAGTTAGATTATACCGGTAATCACCAAAGAATCAAACTATAGATGACCTCTAGGATAATGGCAAGATGCAAAATGAAGCTTCCTTTTCTTCCTATGTTGTAATGAGCTGGTTTGAGGATAAGGATGCTGGCATCTTCTTTATTTTTATAACTTCCCTATAATGCATTGTATTTAACTGGGTTTTAAAAACACTCGTTAAAAGAACAAGCAAATCTCACGTCAGAGTAAAGTACAAAAAACATCTGCCTCAGCAAATGCTACCTTCCTCGTGAACATTTTTTCACTTTGGAACTTTGCCATTTTTCATTTCCCCCTAGTGTGATGCTGGAAATTAAGTCAAATTTCTCAGTTACAGGTAAACTGACCCTGAGAACTTACCACAGACTTACCACAGACTATTAAAGTCTCAGGGGACCTGGTTCTAATGCTTAGCACAGTGCCTGGTACATAGTAGGCATGATACAACAGAATAATTGATTGGGATGATGGTGATTTGGAAAGAGCTAGTTTTCCTTTTCATAGAGGATTTTCTGGTATTTAATGTTATTTAGGGTAAAACTTACAAGATGAAGTTATATATCGTCCTAAAAGTCACTTATATTCTCACTCAGAACATTCTTGTCTGCAGGGAAGTCTGGGTACCAGAGGCGCCCCTGGTGTCCGCGGTAGAAAGGGATTTCCAGGAGATCCTGTAAGTTTCAGGGGCAAAGTTGACTCTGTATTGTATAGTTGGGACTCCCATTCCATTTCAGTACCCACTATGGATCCTGCTACCATATTGATAAATGAACTTTGGAAAAAGCCTAGTTAAGTCTTAGATTCTAATGGAAATAGTATCTTTTCCAAGATCTGTTATGGGAGGGAGATTAGCATGTCAGACATAGCTATGCTGAAGACAGACTTGGAAACCCATTGCCTTGAAATAATGCCATTGTCTATGATAAAAGCTTCATTAGTCATGCTATGGGTGCTGGGAAATCAGAATATGGCCCCTTTCCTTTCTCTATCAAGACTGGCTGGAGAATAGGCTTAAGTCAGTTCTGGGAGGAAAGTCTTGTAAGCATGTAGGAAGAATCTCTTCCCCTTCAGGGATACATTTTTCTTTAGTGTGTTTTCTTAGCCTGAGAACTTAGAAGTTCATCTACTTTTCTTCCCGTGTTTTACTCAGTAATGACTGCTGGGTTTATTTTCATCAGGGAAATTTGAGTATACTTGGTCTTAAACTTACTTTATCTAGAATTATAACTAGGAATTCTAGTACCCAGGGACATTTGAGTTTTACAGGGAGGGAGATGATCTAAGGTATGTCCACAACAAAGTTAGGTGGGGATATGATGGAGACAAGGGCCAAGGAAGTAAAGGAGGCTGAGGAACTAGAAGGCCAAGGTATTTGAAGGGGACAGGGATTGGGGTAGAAAAGACAGTTAATTAGTTACTGAACTTGTCAGCAAAAAGGGAGAGTGAGCTGGAGGTCCATTGATGACAACACCAAATATCTACACAGGGTGGCACCATCTTTAAAGGAGCAGAAAGATGATTGCAGGGTGATGATGTTAGAAAGTGACCATAGCGCCAAACTCTTTCTCCTTGTGGTATAGAAAAGGAATGGCCACCCATAGAGACAGTGCCAAAGCATGTGGTGCTTTAGGAAGAAACTAGTTTTCAAGAAGCATCAGAAGAGAGAAGGCATAGGAAGGGAAGACCAGAGTGAAGGAGATTTTGTAAACAATAGAAGATGATTCTAGAAGGCACAATGGAGAGAAGGGAAAAGAAGGTGGGGACAAAGGAAGGGCAGAGCTGAGTTTATACTGCCTTCGCCACCAATTACCCTGATGATCCCAGGTCATAAGTGCCTAAGAAATGACAAGTGGAAATGGACCAATGTAGCACTCCATGGAGTAGAGAGACAGGAGAGGAAGCAGAAGCTTCCTCCCCTATGCTGGCGTCTGGGCAAAGCCCTGAAGAATTTGTACTATTTCTGTCTCTGCTCTTATCTTTCCTTAGGGTGAGCCTGGAAATGACAATTTCTTCAGAGGGCCTAAGGGATCCAAAGGAGAGCAAGGAAGACAAGTAATATTACATATTGTACTTTTCCTACAATGATTCATGTGACTTTAAATTTATCTAATGACTTTAATAGAAATGAATGCATGTATCTGTCTTTACAGAAGCACAAAAATCATCCTGAAAAGTTGTAGATGAACATTTCTTTAGAAATTAAGTTAAATTTAATAACCCCTGTGGGGCTATTTAAAGGAAATCTATTAAGCACTACCTCTCTATTTATCTTTTATAAATTCATATTATAATGAGTCAGGTGGATGGGATAGTGAATAGAGCACTGGTCTTAGGAGTCAGGAAGACCTCAGTTTAAAACCTGACTTGCCCCAGACAAGTCACTTCATTTCTCACTCTCATCTATATAATGGGAACAATAATAGCACCCAAAGTTTCAGGTTGTTGTAAGACTCAAATGAGATACAATGGTTTTCCCTGCCACATCATGGGAGGGTTAAGGGCACAGTGCCCCCACAATTTGGAAAATCTACATAAAAACTTTCAGTCCTCCCTTCATATCAGAGAAGAAGTCTGAATTTTTTCTTTTTTCCTTTAGGGAGTATTTACAGTTCTTTATTGTAAAATCTGGGTTAAGTATTTGGTCACAGGGTTTGTGTCCTCTGCTGGCCTTCCTGTGCTGTCTACAATTTCCATAAAACTCCCTCAAAATTCCCATTTAATTTCTCGTGTTGACCCACCATATATGAAAACCACAATGAGGAAAGTTATGTTGTGGGAGGGATAACTGTATACCTAAAGTGCTTAACCACAAAGTGCTATTTAATAACATATAATATATTTATGTATATATATATATTCTAGTTGCATGTTTGTTTATATGTATTAATGTTTTTGATTCTCTGTACATATGTGTTATAATAATATACGTAAAGGACTTTGCAAAGCTTAAAATGCTATTCAAATGTTAGCTATTATTATGAATGTTTCTGATCTCCTTAAATTCAGAATAGGCACTTGGAGAAGAAACGAGTAAGTTTCTGGCCAGGACAGTCTACAAGAAGCCACAGAGACCATGCTTTCAGGATTCCTTGGAAAGTTCTGAAGTCAGAGGACCTAGATTCAAAGCCTGCCTTACTCCCTGTGTGACCCTGAAGAGATTATTCCATCTCTTTAGGCCCTAGCTTCTTTATTTATGAATGAGAGGGTTGGCCTAGTTAGCTCCTGAAGCTCCTTCATTCTCTGAATCTATGATTTTATTATCTTGATGGATACTTGGTTGGTAGATGCAACACTTAGAAGTTGGGGAAAGGGTGATTGATTCTGAAGCATCTGAGAATATCATTCTGAATACCATCTGTCATTTTTAGGGTCAAAGAGGACAGAAAGGCATAGACGGCGAGCCCAACTCAAGAGGAGATATGGTAAGAGGGGTCATGGGCACATTCTATGCTTCCCTGTCATGGCACACTTGTTGTAGCTTAATCCAAAATGGAGAGTTAGGGGAAAGATGTTACTGAGTAAATCTGAAGAGATTTGGAATAAATTTAGGTTTTGTAAAAGTTCCTTCTGTGCTGGCCAGATGTACTTTGAATTTAAGTTCACAAAATTCCTGCAAAATGAGTAAAAGTTTCTACTTCTCTTTACCCACCCACTCCCTTCTCCACCCCCCCCCCACCATTTGGCAGATGGAAAAAAAATCAGGGAAGATTTGAAAGGATCAGAACAAGTTGGTGACAGTGATAAATAGTCCTTTGTAATCCTAGCACAAGATGGATTTGGGGGAGGAAGATTGGGATGTGTGTGCATGTATGCATATGTGTGTGTGTGCTTGTACATGTGCATGCGTGTGTGTGTATGTGTGTGTGCTTTAAGAGAGAATAACAGGGCTGGCAGATAACCTCATTGTTTGGTAATCATGTCCTTACTGAAGTTAGAGATGACCATTTAGAATAGTTGGAAGTGTTTCTAAAGTGCAGAGATCATGAAAGGAGAAAATCATGTGTTCTTCATCAGCACCTTCCAAAACATAGGCCAAGTCTCCTTTCTTTGGCTTGGTGCTTGGTTCAAGGGAGGGAATGAAGCCGCTTGGCTTGGTTATCAATGACAAATTTTGGCACCCCTTCTTAGTGGCTCTGCTGGACGCCTTACTCCAGAGGGAAATGAACAGGAATAAATTGTGCAGAAATCTGGTCAAGTTCCTATCAACCATGTTTATCTCAAATCATAATTCTCAAGAGAATGAGCGTGTCATCATCTTAGTGAGGCTTCTCTCCTGCTTCTGGTGGAATATCTTTGAATCCTGGCCCTGTGTTGTATGGGAAGAATGTAAATTTAATGAGAGGAAACAGAAATTGTCAGGGGAAGTGGGGAGGGTAGAAAAGAAGAAGGGAAGAGTCCTTATTGAAGGAAGATTTCAATGCCTATGGAGATTTTTGGCTTAAGAAGAAAAGATGTTTTCATTTGAGCCAATTTTGAGCTTGTCAAAGTTATTAACTGTGTCCATTCAAGCAGGGTTTTTTCAGAGGCTATGTCAAAGGCTAGAAGTTAGTACAGCTGTATCTTTTTCGGTATCCCTGCGGTGACTCTCTTGTCTTCTATTGTCATTATCTCTACTCTGATCAACTCATTTCATTCTCATCCCTCCTTGTTAGCCTTATATCTTTTAGCTTCTAGGAGAAAAGCTCTTTGCTTCCTCCTTTTGGGTGACTGATGGTGGAAAGAGTTCTAGATATGTAATCAACAGACTTAGATTCAAATTCCAGCTCTGATATTTATTCAGACGTGTGACTTTGGGTGAGTTACTTAATCTCACCGAACCTCGGGCTTTCTAGCCTTCCCCCTAGAAATCCATGATTCCTTGGCTTAAAAAAAAAAAAAGTAACAGAGCACCAGACTTGGTATTATAAAGACTTAAGTTCCAACCATTCCTCATGCTAGAAAGAAGTGTGACTCTGGGCAAGTCATCTAAGGACCTCTGGAATCTCCTGCCTGCCCTGTCATCAGACCCTTAAAACTTTGGGGCTTTTCCACATTACCTGAAGTTGAACTTTCTTTTGTGTATTATCATGCTCAGTCAGAATATGAGTTTTTTAGAGTAGGATCTAGCTTGCTAGAAAGTACAATGGATAGGGAGACCTGAATTCAAATTCAGCTTCAGACACTTTTTGAGTGTCCCTAGGAAAGTTATTTGACCCCTTGTTTGCCTCAGTTTCCTCATCTGTACAATGGGGCTAATAATAGTACCTACCTCTTAGGGTTGTTGAGAGGACCAAATGAGATATATTTATAAGTCACTTAGCACAGTGCTTGGCACGTAATAAGCGCTATGTAAATGTCAGCTTAATATTATTATTAGCTATTACTTTCTATTTGTATCTCCCGCATGGAGCCAAGTACTTGGCAAATAATTTAATAAATCTTTTTTTTTTAATTCATTTGTTCACTTAACCTTAACTTAAGCCACAGGTTCCTAGTCTGTAAAATGGAGTTAATAATAATACTTGGAGTATGTACCACACAGGCTTGAGATGAAGCTTTGGTGCAACAATATGTATAAACTATTTTTTAAACTTTATTATTATTATTGTTGTTGCTTTTATTTTCTCTTTCTGGTGTGTGAATCATGTGCAGCAGATAAGTCGGAGGGGTCCTTAGGGGAGGAGAAGTTAATAAAATCTCTGATGTAAACCAAAACGTTACTGTTGCCGTGATTACCGCATTGAGTGACCCAATGTCACTTATCTATGGCAGCATAGATATGCCAATTTAGATATAATGCCACTTTAGATATAATTAGTGGTCCCATTGGACAGAGTAGTGGGTACCCAATTCAGAGAAGACCCTGGACCGTAGAGACTCAGATCCCCCTGTTCTCAATTTCTTCATTCTTCCTTCCTCCCGTGCCGTGCTGTTTCCCCCTTATTAATGCCTGAACTCAAGGCAGCATGAGCTAGGCTCATTTATACTAAGGTACAAATGACCGACAAGGCATAGCTGTCTCCTCTCCCAGAGGTACTTTGCCATAATACTCCCCATTCCTGCAGATCTCACATCCTTCACCTATTACTCATCCTGTTCAATTTTTTCTTTTAGTATCCTTTTGGATCTGAAATTTAATCATTGTACTTTAAGTATTTCCAGGGATAGGAGGATCTGGATTTTCTTTTTCTAACTTGGTTATTTTGTGACTGACAAGTCAAATTGGAAGGGTCAAAATGGCCACTAGATGGTGATGCTGAGCCATTATAGCTGCTCAGGCCTTAAGCTCAGCTTCCAAGAGGAGATAGGGGAGAGACTCCCTGGAATTAAGAATTGACTGAACCTTTGCTCGCTGATGAAAATGGTGGTGGCTTTTGTGCTAAAGCACGATTTGCCAATCCCATCAGCAATTTCCAAAGCATAGCAGCAAGCTGAGAAAACCCCCAGTGGCCTTGGGAAACAGGGGACCAAGAACAGGGGAGAACCTTGAAACCCAAATCCTTCTGAGTTAGAGCTGATACCCCTGAGGAGGCCAGTGAGCTGAGAAATCCCCCTGGGTCTCTTCTGAGACAGGAGGGGAGAACCTGGGCCCCAGGGTCATTTGTTTCCTAGAGAGCAGCATCCCAGATAATTGGCAGTGGTTGTTAGATGCTGCCTTGATCTGTAATGATTTTTAGATTGGTTTGCAATCAATCCCCCAAATATTAGGATGTAATTAAGTGCCTGTTGTGGAAATTCTTACAGAAAAAGCACCTCAGGGAAACATCTCTCAGGATGTGTTCGTGTATCAATAATGAGATATTCACAACACCCATGATGGTTATGAATATGTTGGTGTAGTTTTGGATCACAAAATATAGCAAACTCTCCACATGGAAGACAGAACCAAGGTCTTTATTCAGAAACCATAACACTGAGTCCCAAAACC
>CM053597.1:29814742-29850786 GCA_028646575.1 Pseudocheirus occidentalis | reverse complement strand
GCAAGGAGGCCAGAGTATCTTGAGGGGAGACATTAGGAAGATCACTTCGACAGTCTGGTGAAGGGAGAACTGGAATAGGGAGAGAGGTGACACAGGGAGAGCAAGTGGGAGACTAGTGGGGTTATCTGGGGATGAGATCGTGAGAGCTTGCACTAGAGTGGGGCCGGTGTCAGAGAAGAGAAGGTCCCTACAGGAGACATGCTACCAAAGCAGAAACAATAGGACTTGAGAACTGATGAGATGGGGGGGGGGGGTGAGAGAAGCAGGGGAGTTGAGGATGACACCGAGGCTGCCATTCTGGGGAATGGAGACAATGGTGGTGCCCTCAACAGTAATAGGGAACTTAGGAAGAGGGGAGGGTCTGCCAAAGGGGGAAATTCTCAAAGGGGTACACGACACAAAAAGGTCAAGGTCTCCTGGCTTAGATGGTCCCCGAGGTCTCTGCCAACTCTAAAGCCATGATTCAATGAACAGTTAATCTCTAAAGACCTTCTCGTTCTAAAATAGCTGCTTCTCTGACCCAACCGCTTACCTCTTTTTACAATTCCATGCACTGTTAGCAATCTGCCAGTCTCCTTTCTGCCCAGGTGGGAGTACTCAGGCAGGGCTCATTTAGAGTGAAGCCAACTGGATTTATAGGCAGAATCTGACTGCATGTAAATATGCTAGAACAGGATTTTTTAAATAGATATTTTCAATGGGAAATAAGGGGGAGAAATTCATCAACAGAATGATGGGGGGAGTAAAGTCCAGGACACTGAATTTCTTGGTGCTAAAAAAGAAAAGGAGGAATTTCAGCCTGAGACCCATGAGGAGGACTAGCACCTGAGTATCAGCATATCAGTAATATGAACATAAGAGGCTATGTTTTAGTTGGGCAGATGTTCTGAAATACCACTGAAAAAAGTTAAGTAGAGGGATAAAGACCCAGGAGAAAGAACTTACATATCAGAGCAAGTCCCAGCTCTGATACTTAATGATTTGACTCTGGGCAAGTCACGGGAGTCCTCTGGGCCTCAGTTTCCTCAAAGAAACCACAAAGGGCTATGTCAGCATGAATGCTTATTGTTATTAGCTTCCTGTCTTAAGGAAAATCTTAATGCTGAATGTTCATTCCACAGGGCCCGGGTGGAAATGTTGGTCCAAAGGGCGAGGATGGGCCTGAAGGATTAAGAGGAACTGAGGTACTGTTGAATATTTTTAGTACATTCCTGAATTAGATAATAAATCCTTATTGATTTATTTCTGCATGTGTTGGTTTTAAGACAAAATGAAAAATGTCAGTTCATTCTTTTGATATCCCCAGAAACCTACTTTCCCTATAGTGGAAAATATTCTAGATCTGGTCCAAATCCTGATATTACCATTTGCTAGCAGTGTGATCATGGATTAGTTCTCCAATGTCTCTGGGCCTCAGTTTTCTTCAACTGTAAAATGAGGGAATTGGATTAGATCCAGGAGAGTAGAAGGAAGGGAGATGAGACTGATTTTTTCTTGGTCTGCCATTGTATTTGCCTCTGCTGCATTTTAGGTCCCTTTATGTAAAGGGGGTCAGGGCAGGGATGTCAAAGGGAATGATGGTTAGGGTGATGGGAATCTGACACTTCGTTTCCAGGAATGGTACTATTGATGAGCCCATATGGGACCTTGATGTTGAAAAGGATGCCCAACTTGATGCTTAGTGGGTCATCAGATTTGACCACTTTCTCTTGACCAGGGTTCCATCCCCAGGTTTCTACAAGATAAAGGTCTCAAAATTAATTCAGTTAGGAATTTAAGCATTTGGAGGTTGTTCAACCAACCCAATCCTATCCTCCCTAGGAATGCCAGAATCTCCTGGGGGAAAAAAGTGGATAGAGTCACATATAAAGAAATCACATATAGGGAAGAAATGCTGTCATAATAACATAAATGCCTCTCATAATAATATCATATTGCCATAATAATATAAGTGTTCGGTCTTTCCCTATGTTTTGATTGCTACTCTCTTGCTTAGGAACATGTTTAGGTCTCCTCTATTCTAGAATAAGCAAACAAACAAAACCCTCCCCCTTGACCTTGTCATTCCCTCACGGCATTGATATCATCCTGTCCATTATTACTAAACTGATAGAAGATTTGGATAGTTGCCCTCACTGCTTCCTCGTCACTCATTCCTTGGGTCCTTTCATTCTGACTTCTGACCCTACCATTCTCTTAAGCCTGATTTCTCAAAGATTAGTTGCCAGATCTAATGTCCCTTTCCCAAGCACCATGTTCCTTTAAAAAAATTAATTTGTTTATTGTAGTCTTCAACATTCATTTACACAAGATTTTGAGTTCCAAATTTTCTCCCGTCTTTCCCCTCCCACCCATCCCAAGATTCTGATTACCACTTCCCCCAGTCTACCCTCCCTTCTGTCATCCCCCTTCTCACTTTCTTGTAGGGCAAAGTAGATTTCTCTACCCCATTGCCTGTATGTCTTATTTCCCAGTTGCATGTAAAAAACAATTTTTAACATTTGTTTTCAAAACTTTGAGTTCCAAATTCTCTCCCTTCTTCCCTCTCTACCCACCATCATTGAGAAAGCAAGCAATTCAATATAGGTCATACATGTGTAGTTATGCAAAACACTTCCAAAGCCCCATCTTCATTGGCCTCTATGAAGCACTTGACACTGCTGACCACCCTCTCTTCCTTGATTCTCTCTCCTTAGTTGATGAAATCTTTCTAACAATTAGAATTGTAGAAAAGTAAAATGAGCTGCTTTGGCAGATAGCAGGTTTCCCCTCACTGGTGGTCTTCAAAACAGAACACAGATGACCACTCATGTGTTATAGAGGTCATTTTTGTGCATGCATAGGTTGGGCTCATCTATGGCCTTTGAGACTCTTCGATTCTGTAACTCCATGGTACCTTTGGAATATCAAGATATCCTAGAAAGGCAGATACAAATGCCACAATGGGAAATTGTCATTGGCTTGGGGTTTATATTCTGGCTTCTTTGTTTGAATTTCCCTGCATAGATGTTTGTCAGATGAATGGATGAGATGCTTAATTGGACACTCCAGACCATTGCATTACAATGTCAGGATGATAAATAAAAGGGTTGCTGGGTGGAGTTTTGTAGTAGGGTTAGGGTGTTATTTCTGAAGAATCAAGCAAGAAAATAAGCTTTTCACTTCTCCCCATCACACTTTACTTGCAAGGAGAAATATTCTTTGTGGTTTTTTTGTGTGTCAAATGTCATAACCAGGGACAAAGTGGAAACACTGGACAGAAGGGAGAAAAAGGAAGTCCTGGAAACAAAGGGCCTCAGGTAGGCAAAATGTCCTCACCATGTGCTGATGATGCACCAAGATTTGATTTTCCTCTTATTTCATATGTCATCCATTTTTTAGGTAGTAAGGGCTCAAACCTTACTCTCCTAGAGCAGGGGGGAGGGGCTACATCTTTCCCTCAGGGTGCCAGGGATATCCCTGGGGGGGTTTAGAGTGCCTTTCCATAAGGCCATCGGAATTCAGCTATGTACCCCCATGTACCCCTATCATTAGCCACCAGTAATTACCCTGTTAAGCCAATCACAATGATTAGCTTTGACAAAGGGATATTTACTTCACTGATACAACAACAGCGGAAGTACAGACACATCCCCATGATACCTTGGGGACACATTTTCCCCTATACCAGTTCTGTCTCTGGGGAAAATAGACTCAGATTTAAGTCAGCTTTGGTCCCACTGAGTTTGTGCCCAATTTTGGCATCACTGAGTCTGGGTCTCAGTTCCCAGCTCCCACTACACTGGATCCTGGAGGCATATCTTACCTGGAGACTTGATGCTGGCCTGGTTGGTGAGCTAACCAAACCCAACAGAGAATCCCCTCTTAGATTTCCCGACCTGTCAAAACTGACTTTACTGTAGCCAAATCTCCTTTAGCTACAAGCAGAGCAGAGAGAGAAGCAGGAGCGAGGCCATGAACTATTGGTTTCATGCCCTCTCCAGGTGAGGGGGCACCTGGGGCACGGCCTCTACCCAGAGGCCTCAGCAGCTCATCATCCTTCTCCAATGCTAGTGTGTCTTGAAAAGAGCCCACACCACGAGACTGGCCATAGAAAATTCTTTGAAACCCCCTAAACTAAGCTACACAAGTAGCCAATAAGCCTCTTCTTCACCACATATGGAGTGGACTGCAACCAGGTAGAGAACATCTGTACCTGCTCTAAGGCACTTCCATGACACATTATTACACCTTCCCGAAGCAGGCCCTTGACGACTTCCGTAGGAGAATTAGGTTACCTCTACCCTGCCCCTAAACCTCCTTCCTACCTCAGCATTGTAGCCCTGGGATGCAGGCCTTCTGGGCATAGTTAGTGTGCCTTCAGGGAACACAAACCCACTTTAACCTTAGCCCAAACATAACTTTTGTAGAAATCCTACCACTTAATGTCAGTCATTCCAAAGCCACATAGAAGAGGCTGTGTTAAAAAAAATCATATATACATATATATATATATATACAAAAATTTATATATATACATGTGTGTATGTATCAATGTATAGAGTCAAAGAGAGACAGAGACAGAAGCAGAAAGAGCTTGTTTGGTACTTCAGTTTATCCGCACCATTGCCATCCAACCCTGGCATTAGCTGATTGAGAGTTAATTTTACATATGCTGATTTATCTTGTTAAGATCCTATTGATATGGGTTAGAAATGGATGAGAACTGATCCCACTTTACAGATGTGCAAAAAAGAGAAACATGCCATGTGTTGATTAGCTAACAGGCAGCATTAGAACACAGACCTTCTTTCTCACCAGTGACAAGGATCTTGTTACCTTCAGTCTCCTTCCAGTTCTTCTTTTGGGTCAGAAGTCCATCCATGGCAGCAATTTTCCCTTGTCATGTCTTTTCATTAGCTGGAAATAGTTCTTTATGAAGGAGACTTGTAAGTGCTCTCAGCATACAAACATAAAAGGAAAGAATTTGAGTAGGGTCTCTAAAGCTTTATTTTTCACAAATGTTCTGTATCTTTTCTGCCTTTTCAGGGGCCTTCTGGCCTAGCAGGGTCTAAAGGGAGTCCTGGGAAACCTGGAACCTTGGGAAGGAAGGTAGGTCTTATTTCTTTTATATTTGGAAGATGGTGTGGTGGTACACTGAGCTTGGGAAGACCTGGGTTTGAATCCTAATGCTGATCTTTCCTAGCTGTGGGGCCCTGGGCAAGTCTCCTTCTCTCAGTCACAGTTTTATCATCCATAAATTAGGGAGGATAGAGAATCACCTTAAAGGTGAGGAAATTCAAGTTTAGAGAGTGACCCCCTTAGATGACCAGACTGGGTAGGGGCAGTGTTGAGACTAGACCCCTGGGTCTCTCCTTTCTCTGAGGCCATGTTTCTTCTGAAGTGATGGTGTGAATTCCAAGAAGCTTCTCCTGGAATTACCAAATTCTCTTTTTCCTTGTTTTTTTTTCATACTCAGAACAGCAATATTTGTCTATTAAAAGTGACTGATACTCATGCCCTGTAGGGTGCTAGAGAGAAACGCTTCTGACCCATCTGTGACAATCCCTTTGTTAAGACCTCCCAATGCTCGCTAGAGAGTCCTTTGACCTAAACTGAGAAAATGCATGGGCATTTGTCCTCAAGGCCTCTGGTGAGCCCTCATCTGAAAGCCAGGTCACTTTTATCAGACTCACACTGTTCCTTTTGATGCCATAGGGAGAACCAGGAGTTCCAGGTGATAAAGGAACTATGGGACCAACTGGATCACGTGGAATGCAGGTTTGAGGTTTTTCTTGCAGCAATCCCTACTCTGAGGTGTGAAGGAGAAAGGACCTCACTGAGAGAGTCTGTGCTTCTTGAGGACCCAGGTTCACTGGGGATCAGATGGATTTGGGCAGAGGTTGTCAAACTGTTCTCATAGGGCATGGATTCTTAACCTGGGATCTGTGAACTTATTTTTCAAAATACTTTGAAAACTATATTTTAACCTCATTGGTTTCCTCTGCAATCCTATGTATTTTATGGGATGTATTTACTCACATTTTTCTGAGGTGGGGTTCATAGGCTTGACTGCTCCCAAGACAAAAGGTGCAGAACCCTTACTTAGGGCCTGTACAAGGCATATTGTTTACCCTCTTAACTAGACCTGCTTTTCAGAGGAAAATAAAGGATTGCTTTTTTTCTTCCCACATCCAACCAGAGACCAGAAGGATGATTGAAAGGAGATGGACAGGCCTGGGGAAGGGAAGATGAGTCTTTCTTTAGGCCTAGTGCTCTAATAATTAGCTGTCTCAAAGGGGAATGATCTGCTTGAAGGAGTTTCTCCTCCTTGGAAGTATTCAAGCAGAGGCTGGATAGCCCTCGTTGGGTGTGTTCTAGTGGTCATTTCTTTTCATGTATAGGCTGGGTTCAGTGGTTGCTGAGGTCTCTTTCAGTCCTCAAAATCTGTAATCTGGACTGGCTTATAGGACAAAATTATACAGAGAGATACTGTGTTAGTTTTTAGAATGAAAAGTTGGAAATATACTCGGACTCTGAATGTTTGCCAGGGCGTCTTAGTCTCCTCTCTCCTATGCACTTGGAGCAGCTTTTGTTGTGGCAAAACACAAGTCCAGCCTAGAGGAGGAGAAATTTCCCTGGGTGTAGCCTTTCCTTTGGTTGCTCTGGGTCATGGCTTCCTGGAGCAAATCTACAATATCCAGGGAGGCTGCTTCTACATCTAGCTATCCTGGATGATCCCCTTCATCACTTCCTCTAACCACTTTCATCTTGGTAGTGGTCCTGAGTTGACTGAGCAGGTCCTTGGATGACTAGTCCAAAGAAACTTTTCTGATACTATGTTAACTTGGCTAAGGACCACTCTCCTACCAGGATCTCCTTCTCCTGGGCAGGTGTATCTGCATGTGAGATGTAAGAAGAAGTTAATGCAGTAAATTTGAAACTCACTCCTGTGTTCACAGGGAGACTTGGGCATTCCAGGCTATGGATACCAGGGAAGGAAAGGAGCAAAGGTAATTACTAAAAGATTTACAGCTTTTCTCACTTGCTGAATCAAAAACCACATGTGTACAAATGTGCTGAACAATGATCTGCCTACTCTTGTTTATTTTCTTTCTACTTTTTAATTACAGGGCCCAAGAGGACACCCAGGAGACCCTGGGAACCAGGTACCTGGATCGTCACTTCAATTACAATTACTGTAATAGGAAACATCTATTTAGCTGTTTGTATATGCAGATTAGCCTTGAGTTCAGAGGGGAAGGACAGATGGCCCAAGCTCCTTCCTCTTGGGCACACAGTGGAGAATAGCAGGTGACAGCCCTCGGTATCTGGTAGTGAACATTGTTTTCTAGGTAGGAAAGGCTTTTCTTAAATTTACATTTTCTTTTAGCACCCACCTTTACAGCCTTATTTCATATTACTACCCTTTATTCACTCTTTATGCTGATAAAAATTGGCCTGCTAGCTGTTTCCCTGAGATGCATTTCCTTCTCTTCTTCTCCCAGAAAAGACCTTAACCTAAAAAAGGCCAAGGTCTCCCACTTGTATGTATGTACTTTATTTAATAGATAAGGAATTTGAAGGTGAAAGAGTGACTAGCCTTGGCTCACTCAGCTAGTAAATCCCTCAGGCAGGATCTGAACTTCCTGAATAAGTCTTCTGATAGTGGAGAAAGAGGGTAATGGCAATGAACATTGTCCACACAGTCTATGGCCATGCTTGGAACCCAGAGCCACGTCGGTGCCACAATGAGTCATCAAAGGAGAACTTTAGTAGAAGAAAATAATTTTTCCTTCAATAAATTCTCTGTGGAGTTTCTTTTGTCTTCAGTAATCTATTCTTGGGCATCTAGGTAGTACAGGGGATAGAATGCTGGGCCTGGAGTCAGGAAGGTTCATCTTTCTGAGTTCAAATCTGGCCTCAGACTCTTCTTAGCTAGCTGCGTGACCCTGGACCAGTCACTTAACCCTGTTTGCCTTAGTTCCTCATCTTTAAATGAGCTGGAGAAGGAAATGGCAAACCATTCCAGTGTCTCTGCCAAGAAAGCCCCCAAAAAGGGGTCATGAAGAGTTGAACAGGAATTGTTGGAAAACACCTTGATGGTGGGAAAGATTGAAGGTAAAAGGAAAGGGGGATGGCAGAGGATGAGATGGTGTCGTGGTAGATATCAGAAATGGCTGGTATCATGGAACAACAAACATGAACTTGGAAAGACTTCAAGGTAGTGAAGGATAGGAGGGCCCAGCATTTTATAGTCCATGGGGTCATGAAGTGTTGGGCTCAACTGACCAACAGAAATGGATGGGGTGGAATGTTAATATCAATAGGCAAAAATACCAATATTTAAAAATAAATTGAATTATAATAATTGTAAGTATTACCACATTTTATCTTCCCAACCACTCTGGGAGGCAAGAGCGATTATTGTCCATATTTTACTGATGAAAGTGAGGTCAAAAGAGCCCCTTGCCCCGGGTGACATAATCAGAAAAAGTCAGAGGCTCCATATGCCATATAGCAAGGGTTTTCAGCTTCAAAAGAATCAAATGCTGAAGAATCACCTTGAGGAGGCTATTAATTACCCAGAATTGAAAGCTGAAAGGAGGCTAGGTGATAAGGAGAGCCAACTGGCCATCTGGGGAACCATGGGGACTATCACCTCCAATAAATCACATATCAAAAGAGCTTTAACCAACCAGAAAAGTTCACCCACACCAATGCAGGAAGTGCTTAACCTTAATCACAATATTCACACTCTGCTCATCTCGTTTGATTACTGAATTACTGTTATTATTCTAAAGCTTAAAAAACAAGAGTTCGAGTCATGACTATCTCTTTCAGTTATTCAACCAACTAGACTTTATTAAATGGCTACTATGTGCTAGGCACTTTGCAAACCTTAAAGCATTATACGAATATCACTTATTGTCATTATTATTTAAGATACTGTCTATTTTCCTAAATCTTAGCATGGATAGTTTCAATACTTCAATTTTATTATATCTGATTCCCTAGGGTAATTTTGGTGACCCAGGAATTCCAGGGGAAACTGGCCCTAAAGGCTTCAGAGGACTCACAGTAAGTAGGCTAACTTCCCTGGGATATTAAGTTTTTGTTTATTTTTTAATAAAATAATTCCAGCTGTTTCATTTAAAAAATAGTTTAGATTGTTCTTGATTCCTTAGGGCATCTAAGCTGTCATGAAGTAGCTATGTAATCTTGGGCAAGTCATTCAGTTTCCCTAGGTCTTAGTTCATCCATTTGTGTAGATTTGGTTTGGGCTAAATGGTCTTTCAAAATTTCACAGATCTATGCACCATTGAAGTGGTAAATCCTCAGGGTTTTTTGTAATAATGCTAATTTCCTCAACTCTTTCTTAGCTTATATTAAGGTCCAGAACATAAAATTGTCTGTAGTGGTTGTTAGAATGCCTCTCTCTGAAAAAGGAGGCTGAGCTAATCTAAGAAGACAGCAAAAGTTTACCAGACTATCCTCACCTGAAAGTTGTTCATCTATGTCTAAGACTGTTAAGCCCATGGTCTCGAACAAAAATCCAACTAATATACAGGAAATCCCTTTTAACTTGCATTGCATCCCTAATTGGGATCCTGTATCTTCCAACCCAAACAAGCAAACATAGGGGTTATGTGGAAGCAGAGGTGCTTCCAAAATCTCCCTTGTAACATTCCAATGAAGCTAGAGACCAGAACAAAACTTAGGTGGAAAAGCAGATGTCATCTTCCAGTATCCTACTTATCCCCCCTCTGCCCATACACACATATTATTAAATTTATTAAATCACATCTGTATGTTTATGTTTATGTATATCTGCCAACAACAGAGTTCTTGACTTTTGTAACATATTCTGAATGCCATCTCCTTACACATGCTCTATCTGAATCGAAGGGAAGCTGCCTTCTCTCCTCTGTTTTTTTTGAGAGGTTTCTGATGATTCCACTCTCCCTAAACCAAGGTCATTTGGTGAGGCCAGGCACTTAGTCATTTTCAAGAAGAATGTTCTTCCAATAAGCAAAGCACAGAGATAAAAGGCATATTTTCATTTTTATATATGAATTCAGTCATGGGTATCATTCTGGAGTGAAAAGGTTGGCAGCAGCCAGGTGTTTTCCACTTGACTGGATAAATTTCATTAGTGCCCAAGTCCATCATCCTGAGCTGTATAAATGGCTGACCTTTCCAATTCCCTCCTTGTGTTGGTGACTGATGCTTTTTCTTAATTTTGGGGGGGGTTGGAGGTTTTTAAAAATTAGGTCTCTTTGTATGATAGATTGTTTTCCTTCTTATCTTTGTCAACTTTAAAAAAATTTTACGTGGCAGATGTGCAGCCAAAACCACATTGCTTTATGCGCAGTCGGGGAAACCTAAAAAAGGAGCAGGGATATTTGGTTTTGTTGTTCATTTCTAGGAATGTCTATTTGGTTTTCTGAGTGAGCACTTCATTTGCCCTGAATGACTGTGACTTGTGTTTATAAAACCTTATTGAAACCAAATTTCAAGCACTGATAAAAATTTTTACATCATAAGTAAACAGTTTGATCTTAATGAGTGCCTTATAATGATTCTTTAATATTTCATTATATATCTTCTGGATCTTTATATTTATATCAAGCTGCATGGGTTGATGACATTTGTAACATGTTCTTATCTACAGTTTGGCCTGGGTCCAAAGGGTGAAATTGGTTTTCCTGGTGTTCCCGGACCTGCAGGGCCAAGGGTAAGTATTTCCATAACTCAGTGGTTCTCAACCTTCCTAATGGCACGACCTTTTAATACTCATATGTGGGCATATCTGCATGTGGACAGACCCACATGGAGATGGCTAGAGGAGCCGTGTCTCGGTTCCTAAGACCACTGGAAAAACATGTTTTCCAATGGTTGTATGCAACCCCTGTGACCCCCATGAAAGGGTTGTTCGACACCCAAAGGGGTCGGGACCCACAGGTTGAGAACTGCTGCATAGCTAGTGAACACTTTCTGGTGACTATTTTTTTCATATTCAAATTACCTCACAAAATTGGGATGCTACATTACTTGACACTATTATTCCCTTTTCTCTGAAAAGATACAGTGGGGCTCACTGGGAGAATGCTCACTTACTTTACTTTTTTATCCTGATAGAAGAGAATAGGAAAGAGAAAGAGAAAAAGGTCCAGGATCTTTTGAGATGAGTGTACACTCACTACCTCCAGGAAGCCTTCTCTAATTCATTTTAACTGGGTTCTAAGCATCTCTTTAATTCTTGTTCTGGCACTTAATGAGTCTGGGCCACTTGCTTCTTCTGATTTGCAGCTACTCTTGACTTTCTTGCCTAAAATTGTAATGTAATAATAATAATAAATTGTATTTATAAATAAATAATAAAAACAATAGTTATTTATGTCAAACTTGCAAAATTTTGAAAGCAACCCCCTTCTGTAATTTTAACTCTTGCTTTGTGATGTACCCACTCTTTATCTTTTCCATTCAAATCCAGTTCCTGGTACTACTCTGTCTTTATGGCTTGAAATGTTTAAGTTTGCTTCTTGAATGTTGTGCCTTTCAGACATTGCCTCATTTAGACGAATGCTGCTGAGCCAAGCAGTAGATTCTTTTCACTTCAATGCATCATATACAGTCCATGTAGTAAGCCATGGTGGGCAGGCTGGAGAGGGGATGCATTGACCTACATGATCCAAAATCCAAAAAATGAAATCCACTTGCCTAGTGTGGATGGACAAAGCCTTGCTGTGCCAAGGTCTCAGATATTATCCCCTGATATAGCTTGTGCTAACTAATATTGATTCATTTAGCAAATACTTAATGTGGGAGGGACAGTGTGATATGGTGGAAAGAGGACTAGGTGAGTTCTAATCCTGGCTCTGCCACTTCCTAACTGGATAGCCCCAGGCCTCTATGAGCCTGAGCTTCCTCCTTGTTGTATTCAATGGTCTCTAAGGTCCTTATAGCCCCAAATCTATGATCCTAAGGTCTCTCTGAGCTTGAGTTTCATCACCTGTAAAATGGGGAAGGGAATACAGGGCCAGGGTGACTAGATGACTTCTCATGTCCCGTCTGTATCTAAATCTTTCATTCAAAGAGCATCAGCTATGCACAACATTGCATGGGGTGCTCTGAGATGTCTAATTGTTGGTCAGAATTAAGATCGCATTATCCCCTTCAGCTGCATAGTTAGAGCTTAAGAATTTGTACAAATTAATCTTGTACACACATCATTTACCTGCTTCCTGCTTTCCCAGGGTCCTAAAGGCATGAAGGGACAGCCTCTAAGTTCGGTACGTATCTCTCTCATCCAGCATTTTGTCTCCAACCCAGCTATCCAGACAGGAGCAGTACCCATCATAGCTCAGTGCGCTCATTGCCCTGCTTTCTTGTCTTTCAGGAATGTGAGCTTATTCATTTTCTGAGAGACCATAGTCGTGAGTATTCTGGTTTCACAAATGAGACCAAAAATCGATTCTTAGCACATAGACACATGGAAGTCAGTAGGGCTCAAAATATAGCTGGCCTAGGCATCGTATTTGAACATGGTACAGAAGACAGGAAGAAGAGAAGGCTGGTCATTAGCTGACATAATCACTGTCCAAGAAGCACCAAAATAGGCTCTAAGGGTGAGCCAACTCTAACCATGTCATATTTAGCTGGGTGGTGCAGTGGATAGAGCACAGGACCTGGTGTCAGGAAGACCGGAGAGACGGCGGCTTACATTCAAACATAACGTAGTATTCAGATTCTTAGTAGCTCATGTATGATGGAATCAGGCAAACGTCCACCTGATATTAGGGTATTCTGTTCATGGAAAGGAAGCGTGGTATGGGGAATACGGGAAGGAAGTCAGGAAGTCTTGACTCTGAGTGATAGTAGACCATGAGATGCGACCTCTTAACCTGTCATTGCCTCTAGGATACTCTTTATGACTATAAGATTCACACAAGTTGCCAATATGTATCAGAGGAGAGAGTTTCCACACCAGAAGCTCCCTGATGGATGAAATCTAATGTACAGACAAAAAGAAAAAAAGGAAGAGAGGAAGGGAGAAAGGAAGGAAAGGAAGAAGGAAGAAAAGGAGGGAAGGAAGGAAGAAACTATGTTCATATTAAACTCTTTGGGAAGGGACTTCTAGTATACTTCTTTGTATACCAGTACCCAGTGCAGTGGATTATACGTAATAGGACCTTCATTGAATTTACAGCTAGGTCCCAGTTAGTATAATAATGAATCCCATGAAGTGGTTGCGTGTATTCAGATTTGTACTATTTGAGGTTATAATTCTATCAAAAATGGCCATTGGTCCCAGCCCAGTGGAAATATGCAGTGAGAATTCAAATAATGTGATCAATAATGTATCAGTCGATCAATAATCAAATAATGTGAAATAATAGGGTGCATTATTCTCACTAATTGGAACCAAGGTGTAATTGAATGTGACACATGGAAAGAAAGCCTGCTGGGTACTGTCTAATTTTTTGTAAAATCGGAATGGTTCTCAATTCTCAAAAAATTAATCAAATATACTTGGAAAAATAACTAGGTCAAGTTTTTCTATGAGCTTTTTCAGCTGTTATCTCTTGTTCTATCTTAGACTTTAGAAAGCAAATCTGACATGTAAAGGGGAGAACAAGCTGTTTTGGTGGAAATAACCCTGGGGAAGGTTTCTCAATTCTGCAGAAAGGGAATAAAACTCCTCCACACAAAGGGAGCTTGGTGGCCAACCACAAGCTCCTGTGGAATTCCCCGAGGCTCTTTAGGAGAGTAGAAGTTGTCTGGGTCTTCTGTCGGGAAGACAATTAGGGACTGATTTTGGTCTTGCAGGCCAGCCTTGGTCTCGAAAGGCCTACATGTATAGTGTGCAATCAAGTGAATTGAATTTTAGAGACCTTGTCACTAAATCAGAAGCTTAGGGTTGTGCTTAAAAGATGAATGGCTGTTCTTCAGTTTTCAGCACAAGATCCTGTGAAAACACTTTCAGCCATAGTTTATAAGGAAGAGGGAAAATCAATTTACATTTCAGTGAGAGGCTGGGCTCATCATTTTGAATCTCATCTTCATTTTCCTAAGTAGGGCCACATAGAGCTAAAGAAAATGTCATAGTAAAATAGCAAAAATTGGCTTTAATCATTTTACTTAATATTTTATTCTAAAAAAATTAATATATTCTTTCTCATTTTTTACAGCCTGTTGGGAAGGTAAGTTTTCATTATTATACTTTGTTTTTTTTATTGAAATAGTTATTGAATTGCCAAGTTTAATAATTTTTTCCCTCTGTAACATCTCTTGAATTCTTCCTCCTCTCTCTACTCACACGACCACTATAAGGTCTTCATCCTCTCGTACCTGAACTATTGCAAAGGCCTCCTACTTGACTTCCTGCTCTCAAGTTTCTCCCCATGCTGGCCCATCCCCACACAGCCATTAAAACAATTCTTAAATCACAGCTCTAACTGTGTTACTTTCCCATCCAATAAACCCCAAATTGCTTTTGAGATCATATGTGAATTTTTCTTTTTGAGTTTTAAAGCTTTTCACAAGTTCCTATTCTTTACAATCTCTTCAGACTGACCTTCCAACTCAAAGGTTCTTAAGACTTGAGGTTTTAAAAACTATTTTCATAGTTGTATTTCAATATAATTTTTTATAATTTTAATATATATTTATATTATATATATATTTATATATACGTAATTTTTAAAAAATATTTTTAAAGAATCTGTGTATTTTACTTTATGCATTTAAAAACATTATTCTGAGAAGATCCATCTGCTTCGCCAGACTTCCAAAGGAGTCTGTGTCTTCAAAGAGTGAAGAACTCCTGGTCTAGCTTCCCTCACACAAGGCACTCCTACCTCCCTGCTTTGCCCTGGTTTGCCCTCATACTTGAACAATGAGCTGCCGCCTCACCTCTGCCTGCAGTCCCTTCTTTCCTTCAAAACTCAGCTCAGGTACTACCTTGTGAATGAAGCCTTCTTGATCCTCAAAGCTGCTCGTATTTTCCCCTTCCAAATTAACTTGGCATTTCCTTTCTATATGTTTTGCACACACACTTGTGTATATATAAATGTATGTGTACATATACATACATACATACATAAGTATATACACATACTTATACATAGATGTACGCTTCTTCAGGACAAGAACTGTTCCATTTTCCATCACATGGTTGAAGCCAATGGCTGGGTATGCCTTTAGTTTTATGCCAATGCAGCTGTTCCTGGTACGAGATCCTATGGTGTTATTTTTGTATGGGAAGAAAGGCCGACTCCTCAACCCTATGCTGGTTTGATGGAGGTGCAGAGTTGGAATCTGAGACCTCAGAGGTCCTCTTTAGTCTAACCTGACCCTGACTGAGAATGGCATCTACACTATTCTTAAAAGGCTTTAAGGACCACAAGCAAAAGAGTATCTTATGAAGGAATGACATAGTTGATACATCACTAAACTTGGAATCAGCAAGGTGTGGGTTCAAATCCCACCAAAGACACTTAGTTATCTGTGTGACCCTGAAAAAAATCACTTGACCTTTCTGAACTTCAGTTTCCCCTTCTGTGTAATGTGGATAATTAATAATAGCAACCTCTCAGGGTCAACATAAGAGCCGAATGGGATACACACATGTGTGCACACACATGCACACATATGTGTGTATGTATGTGTGTATGAAGAGCTTTGCAAACCTTAAAGTTCCATGTAACACCCCCTGTTATTTTTACCTTCATTGGTAGCTTATTACTCATCAGGACCTCTCTGATTACCAGCCAGGTTTTCCAGCCCCAGTGCATATATACATGGTTTGCCTACTTCCTTCGTTCTTCATCCACCAGAATTTAATCACAGTTGACAGCTTTGTTCCTTGGCCTCCCAGGCTGTTTTGATATCACAGTGGAAGAGGAACCTTGGCGTCCCTAATGTCCACTCCGGAGCCTCATGGCCTCTGGCTGGTGCACACTAAGCTGCTCTGTTTACTGCTGTTTCAGAGAACAGCTACTGTTGTGGTGGATGTTCAGTCAACCCCATTCGGGGTTTTCTTGGCAAAGATCCTGGAGTGGTATTGCCATTTCCTTCTCCATCAGTCTACAGCAGCTGCTCCTCCATTGCCTAATGTCACCTTCAGTGAGTCCTTCTAATGGTGTTGGTTCTCTCCGCTTGTCCTTCGGTCCCCACACTGCAGCCTGGCCAGGATACCATGAGCACCTCCTGCTGGACTGTGGATTGTATGCCCGTCCCATAGGACCAGACTTATGCTTCCCAGGGAACCTGCTGACTTGCCACTTGTTTCTCATACGTGGTGCACAGATGGTCCTAATGAAATAGTTAAAAATAAAACTGGTTGTATCATTTGTGGCAGACCCCAGGTCTCCCAGACCTATGAGAAGTTTAGCCATGTTCTTGCTCTCTTAATTTGGCCTGAAGCCTAACTCTAACATCTGTGTCTCTGAGGATGCTCCTGCTTTCTTAATGTGGTTCCCAAGCACCTCACAGTAGCACATTTTCCTCCACTTATTACCAAATAATGAGAGAAAACAGCATTAATTTTACTTTTCCTATTGTACTCCTGAGACTTTCCTTTTGGTGTTCTTTGTTTAGCTAAGTCTTCCTTCCCCCAAACCCATCAAGTTAACTTGAACTTCTTTGTCTTCCTGGCTTTACCTGTGGGAGCCAAGCAAAAGAAAAACTCTTTCACATAATGACATTTCAGTCACTTGAAGAGAATTATCTCATCCCCTATTCCAAAGATTGTCTTCTCCAGACTAAATATCAATCACTCAATTAAACACGTATTAAGTACTTACAATGTTCTAGGAACTGTGCTAAACTCTGGGGATACAAAAAGAAGCAAAAGACAGTCCCTGCCTCCATAGAATTCACAGTCTAATGAGAGAGACAGTATGCAAACAAATGTATACAAAACAGCTGCATATAGGAGAAACAGGAAATGATCATCAGAGGGCTTGGGGAAGGCTTCCTGTAGACAGTAGATTTCAGCTGAGACTTAAGGGAAGCCAGGGAAGTCTGTAGGGAGAGGAAAGGAGCAAGAGCATTCCAGGCATGGGATGGGGGCAGTCAGACAAAATACCAGAATCAAGAGATGGAGGGTCTTGTTCATAGAACAACCAGAAGGCCAGTTAGTATCACTGGATGGAAGAGGGGGGTACAAAGAAGAGTAGGGTGCAAAAGGGCTGGAACTGGAGGAGGGCTTTGAATGCCAAACAGAACAATTTGTGCTTGAGCCCTCAAGACAATAGGGAATCACTGGAGTTTACTGATGGGGATGACATGATCAGACTTTAAAGGTGAAATCAGTAGGCTTTGGGGCAATAGATTGGATATGGTGGAGGTGTGTGTTTGTGTGTGTGTGTGTGTGTGTGTGTGTGTGTGTGTGTGTGAGAGAGAGAGAGAGAGAGAGAGGAGTCTAGAATGACCCCTAGGTTGTAAACCTGAAGGACTGGGAGGATGGTATTGCTCTCTATAGTAATAGGGAAGGTGGGAGAGGAGAGAGTTCAGGGGAAAAGATAATGTGTTCAATTCCTTCAGTCACTTCTTTTGCCAAGAACTCAAGGTCTTTCGCTAATACATGGGTACTCTCCAGATGGTCAATTTCTTTTTAAAAATGAGGCATCTAGCCTTTCTGCACTGCCACAAAGAGGGTTCCATATGGGGTTGTTCTTGGTTTCCACTGTAACTTTAAAGGGAAACTTTCACAATGTCTGGAGCCCTAGATGTCTTGCAGATGAAGGAGGAGGATGTCCTCAAATTCCTTGCTGTAGGAACCCATCTGGATGGCACCAGTTTGGACTTCCAGATGGAACAGTACATCTACAAAAGAAAGTGTGATGGCATCTACATCATTAATTTGAACAGAACTTGGCATAAACTTGTGCTGACAGCTCATGCCATTGTTGCCATTGAAAACCCAGCTGATATTAGTATCATCTCATCTAGGAACACTGGCCAGCGAGCTGTTTTGAAATTTGCGGCTGCCACTGGCGCCACACATATTGCTGGACGTTTCACACTGGGCACCTTCACTTACCAGATTCAGGCAGCTTTCATAGAGCCTCGTCTTTTAGTGGTCACTGATCCTTGGGCAGATCACCAGCCTCTGACTGAAGCATTGTATGTTAACCTCCCAACCATTGCATTGTGCAACACAAACTCCCCACTTCACTATGTGGACATTGCCATTCCATGTTACAACAAGGGAGCTCACTCCGTGGGTCTGATGTGGTAGATGCTGGCCTGTGAAATCCTACGGATGCGTGGTACCATTTCCCAGGAACACCCACGGGAAGTTATGCCTGATCTTTACTTTTACAGGGATCCAGAGGAGATTGAAAAGGAAGAGCAGGCAGCAGCTGAGAAGGCAGTGACAAAGGAGGAATTTCAGGGTGAATGGGCTGCACCTGCCCCAGAATTCACTGCTACTCAACCAGAGGTAGCTGATTGGTCTGAGGGAGTACAGGTCCCATCTGTGCCCATTCAACAGTTCCCCACCAAAGATTGGAGTGCTAAGCCAGCTACTGAGGATTGGTCTGCTCCTCCTACGGCTCAGGCCACTGAGTGGGTAGGAACTACCACAGAATGGTCTTAAAACCCACATGCTCTAATAGTGTTAGAAGAATGCTGATGGAAAATAAACCTTGGTTTCTTAAAAAAAAAAAAGAGACACCTAGAAATGAACACAATCCTCCTTATGGTGTCTGACCAGGACAAAGTACAGAGGTTCTAGACCACTACCTAGTCTTGGACACTATACCTCTATAAAAGTAGAGCAAGAAAATATTGATTCTTGACTCACATTGAGCTTTCAATCCACTTAAAGACCCCCAGATATTTTTTTCAAAGTGCTATATAGCAATGCTTTCCTTACCTTGTACCAGTTAAGTTAATTTTTAAAAATTTCCATTTTCCCTAATATATTCATCTTTTTAGATTTGAACTTTGGAACTTTAAGGGAATTCTGACTTTATTCCCATACAAAAACAAAATCATCAGCAACAGCATCTGCTACCAGTAACAGCAGTGTGAGCATAAAATCAAAAGGACACCTAGCCACTGGCATTAATAATCCAATCAATTAATGGTCTATATTGTCAGACTCTGTTCAGATCTTGACTCTATCATCCAATGTGTCAAACATCCCTTCAAACTGTGTTGTCTGAAAATTTGATGACTATGCCATCTATGCCTTTATCCAAGTCATTGATAAAAATGTTTGACAGCATTGGATCAAACCCGGATCACCAAGAGAGCCTCCTTCCAAGTTGAATCTGAGCCATTAATGACTACTCTTGGAGTCCAGGCATTTACCCAGTTTCTGAATCTGCCTAAGTATATTACCACTTTGTCATTCCTAATCCTCTTGTCCATCTGAATAACATGAGAGACTTGGTCAAATGTTTGCTTAAATCTGAATGAATTATAGCTACAACATCCCCCAATCTAGCAGTCTGATGAATCTGTTCATGGAAATGAAGGTTAGTCTGGCATGACCTATTCTTGATGAACTTCCAGATGTTCATTCATTCTCCCTTTAATTCAGGATTTCACATTTTTGCCAAGAATCTAAGGCAAGCTCACTGACATATACTTGTAAGCACTCTGCTTTTAGCCTTCTCCAGAATTGTAGCAGATCTCCTCCTACCCACAATCTTCACTGATAGTCACCATTGATTCTTTCAGTTCTTACTCATCCAGGACAGCTAGTTTCTCCCTTACTATATTCATACTCTTTGTCTTGGGGTTTAACTACTTAATCTAACTTAATCCACCAAAGAACTTTTTTTGTTGTTATTGTTGGAGGTACTAGGACTTAAAGTGTGGAACTGGAGACAGAGGTAATATTCCTCTAGCTGTCTTTTTGGTAATCACTGGGGTTTTTTTGTTTGTTTGTTTTTTGGACTCACTTGTTTATTTAATCAATGGATGGCACACTGAGAATCAGGGACCTATGTGTTTAGGGACCTGTTCTGGGCTACATAGGGAGGGGAAGACAGAAGAATGGATAATTCTTCATTGTGAGCCCTTGGGGGAGCTCCCAAACTAGCTGGGCAAAGACAAGGGCATGTATAATAACTACAACAGAAAATAGAATGGGATAAAGATGGCAAGAAGGGCACAGACGTGAGGCTGAGAATCTAGTCTACTTCTTCCTGGGGAGTAGGAGAACTTCCTAGACATGGGCCTTGCAGAATGGATAGGATTTCAGCATGGAAGGGACAAGAAGTATTCTGGGTGTGGAAAATAGGTTTCCCCACTCAAATCAAAAGTTTTTTTTAACCCTCCTCCTCTTGCAACTTCCCCTGGGTACCCTCTGGTCCCTCTCTCAGCATAGGGAGCAGAAAGTGTGCTCCAAATTCCCTGGATCTTTCAGGGTTAACCCTCCAAACAGCTTAGGTCCTTCCCAGGGTGAGCCAAAAAGGAAGAAGTCTCCTGACACTTAGCAGGGTAGGCTTCAGCCTTGTCCTTCAGTCCTTCAGTGGTGTTCAATTGTTGGCAAGGTAAAACCATAAAGACCAGCTTTTTATACCTCTGTTAAGGGGGAGGGGAGAAAAGGTGAGATGGAACCTGAGGCTTTGTGGAGTGGTCACCCCAGTTCGCTAGCAGCATTCTTCTGCCACTGCTGGAGGTGACCTTACAAGAAGGGTGAGACTGTGATACCCTTAAAAACTCAAGAATCCCAAAGTGCAAATGCTTTTCAGAGGCAGCAGCCACAGACTTCTACAGCCTCAAAGACATACACCGAGCCCTTGAGAAAGGAGGAAGCCCTTGGTGGATTGGTATCCAGAGAGCAGGAGAGAGGTCCTGGCACTAGCTAGGTCCAAACCAGAACAGGAAAATTCTAGGTGGGGGCTATCCCTTGGCAAGTGGTGGCTGCTGAACTGTGCCCAGGACCATGCCCCTTAGGTTATGTGTGGGGAAGTGGGTAGTGGAAGGGAAGTGGAAGGGGAAGGCAGTCAGTAAGCCCTGTACTGCTAATCACTGGTTTCTATCCTCTCCATTTGAATTTATGTAACTTACATAAATATTGAGCTGAGATGTGGGGGTGGGGTGAGGAAGGATTGTAAATGCCCTAGGAAACTGAGGTAGCCTTTCTCAGATCACATCTGGAATAGTTTGTTCAGTTCTGGGTGCCACATTTTAATAAGGATGGTGATAAGCTAGAGAGCATCCAGACAAGAATGACAAAGATAACAAAGGGATTGGAAAGTACGCCTTATATTCTGGGATGGGCCTGACATGTCAATTTCCTGGTAATTTCATTTAGATATTGGAATAAAATGAGATACTCCTGAGTCTTTCACCAGTTAACAAAAGGAGATTTATCTAGTTGTCTCAGGAGAACATGCAGCAAGGACCCATTGAAGATATCTTGTCTATTCAGCTGAACACATATTCCCTGCCTTCATTATCCATTGTGATCTACCAGCTAAACCTCCAAGAGGACCTTGGTGTTCCTCAAGGCTGCTTTATCCTTAGATAAGGAGGCAGCAATGTCAATGACCTGAACCTTCAGTCCCCTGAACCAACCCAGTCTCAAGTAATGTCTCAACACCTTTTAAGGAAAAACTAACCTAACCTGCATGATGGAGTTGGGAGAAAAGGTTACGATATTGCTCCTACCATACCATATGGTGATCTGTTGAAGAACTAGGGAGATTTAGCTTAGAAAAAGGAAGACTTGAAGTGTTTGAAGGGCTGTCAAATGGTAAAGGGATTTCATTTGTTTGCTCAGCCAGAGGGCAAAAGTAGGAGCAACAGGTGGAAATGACAGAGAGGTAAACTTTTCCTTAATGTCAGAAGAAGTTCCTAATAAATAGTCATCCAAAAGTGGAATAGGATGTTATGCTAACCTCACTGAGGTCTTTGGGCAAAGGTTGCAGTATCATTTGTTGGGTATGTAGGACAGAAAATTCCTGTCCAGGATTCTCTGACTTCTGAGGTTGCTTCTAACTGAGATTTTATGATTCTATGAGATCATTCAACATGGTGTTAATGGGCTATTAGATCTGTGTAGAATACAGAAGGGGGTGCCCGTGATGGAAAAAAGCCTTGAGAGATAGGATCTTTGAAAGGAACTACAGATATTTGGTTGGAGAAAGGATTGACTGGAAGACTTCAAATGTTTGGAAAACTGTCAAGGAGAAGAAGTATTTGAAGAGTTCTTGGCCATGGAGGGCAGAATTAGCAGCAATGGCTAGGCAGTGGTAGCCTTATAATCAGGAAATTCTGTTCTTAACTTGCTGGTATCCTCCTAAAGTCCAGGGAATGCCATCTTGGCTAGAGACTTATGCTTTCCATAGGCTCTGGATTGACATCTGCTTAGTGCAATTGATCTACAATGCCTAAATGTATGTGTTTTATTTCTTTGATTTTAGGCAAATGCCCTGTGTATCCAACAGAATTGGTATTTGCATTGGATGTGTCAAGACAGAGATTTGAAGTTGTGAAAAATATGACCATTTCCATTGTGAAGGACCTTAAAATTAGGGAAAACAACTGCCCTGTCGGAGCAAAGGTTGCTGTCCTTTCCTACAGTTCTGACAGCAGGTATCTTGTCCGTTGGTCAGACTATTCCAGCAAACAGCAACTCCTCCAGAAGCTCTCCAGAATGACATTTGAACAACCTTCCTACTCTAGAGATCTTGGTGATGCCATGGTATTTGTGGCCAGGAATGTTTTCAAGCGAACCTTACCAGGGCCTAATGTCAGAAGGCTCACTGTGTTTTTTAGTGACAGTCAATCTCCAGATATGTCATCACTCATCACTGCCACCATGGAGTTCAGCGGCCTCAATATCATTCCAGCTGTATTTGCTTTTAATGAAATGTTTGCTCTTGAACAGGCCTTCCAGGTAAGGACTTCTCCTAGCTCTTATATTTATCCATTTATTTATTCTTAGGAATGCAAGCTGCTAACCCCTTTATGGATTTCAAAGCAGTGTTCTGTTATTGATGGATAACACAGGGAGATAATTAGTTATTTCTGAGACCATCAGAACGATTGGCACTCATCTAAAGAAATTTCTTTGACCATCTCAGCACTGCATAGGACACTGGAGACCTTAGAGGTATTCTAATCCAACTCTCTAATGATACAGATGAAGAGGCTGAATTTCAGAGAAAAAAAAAAGATACTTCTCCTGTCATTCAGATGTTAAATAGCAGAGCTGAGATTTGAACTCAGTTCCTCTGATTCCTAATCCTAGTACTTGATCTGCTACCCAGTCAGGCTCTTTTCTCTAAACTCTTTTAATCTTTTGTCTATATCGGTCCTTTTACCCTTGACAGATGATACCATTTGTTGTTTATCTTTACATAAATGTTTCTTGTCTCCCCAAGTAGATTATAAAACTCTTTAAGTCAAGGACAAAGCATATTCACCTTTGTTGCCATAATACCAACTCTAATACCATGTACACACGAGATACTCGATGAATGTTTATGGATGATCAAAAAAACAAAAACAGAAGTTCTTATCCTGGGGGCCACGAATTCAGTTGTTTTTTAAACTAATGCATAAGGTGGGGGAGATTCCAGACTTGTGGTTGTCTCAAAAAAAAAAGACAAATCAAAGAATTTTTTTTCTCTTCCATATAGTTTGATGACACTGGCACCTATCAGGTCATTCCAGTTCTACCATCTCAGTTTTCTGAACCAATAGAAAGACTTCGGCAATGCACACTTTGTTATGGTAAGACCAATGAAAAAATATTAGCATCGTGAAATTTTAAAGCCTCCAGCTGGATCATGGGACCTGGCTTTGGAGGGAGTTGTATTTTGGTTTATAGATACATCCTGGGTAAGAATTTGATTCTCAAGGCTATGATTGGCACAGAATTTCAGAGCATGAAATTGCTTCCCCCAAATCACAATTTGA
Organism: Pseudocheirus occidentalis; assembly: GCA_028646575.1. NCBI lineage: Eukaryota > Metazoa > Chordata > Mammalia > Diprotodontia > Pseudocheiridae > Pseudocheirus > Pseudocheirus occidentalis. Next base: position 29,826,909 of record CM053597.1, on the reverse strand, counting down.
AAGATGAACTTTAAAAAACACAGGAGGGAAGCTTTCTAAACAATGCCCTGAGCAGCTTTAATTCCAGAGGACCCATGATGAAGCATGCTAGCCATATCCTGACAGAGAACTCAGGGCACAGATTGAGACAAATACTTTTGGACATGGTCAAATGTGGGATTTTCCCCTCTCAACTATGCATATTTGTTTTAAGAATTATGTTTTTCTTTCTTTTTTAAATTGTGGAAGAAGTGGGAAGGAGAAAAAATGGATTTTGTTCACTGAAAAAATAATACTAAATTTTAAGAAATTCAGTGTTTCCTGACCTATCTCTACCAACACCACCACCCCACCTGCCAAAAAAAAAAAAAAAGAACAACCCAGTTCAGTTTGACAAACATTTGCCAAGCATATGACTTGGCCAGAATCTTACTATAATTACTAGGGATAGGGGATAGAGATACAAAGTTCAGCCAAAATATGGTCTTGTCTTATCTCTTCTTCTCCTTCATGGAACTTATAGTCCAATAGAAATATAAGATACAAACATGAATAATTATTATACAAAATAATACTACCAAGTATATGAGTTGTAAAATGAATATTATCATGCCAACTGCCTCTTAAATTTCAATCAAGGTGGTTTAAGTAGAGTCTAGCTAGCCCTGCCATTCCCTTTTCTACTTGACATGAGACTAACAATGCTTATAATGCATGGCTGAGCCTAGGCAGTCATCAGATCATAAGACAGAGCTGTGAGGCATATGTTTGGCATCACCCAAACCAACTCCATCATTTTGTAGATGACAAAATCAAAACTCGGGGTGGTGAAATAATTTGCCCAGTATACCAGAGGGAATTTGAATTCCACTCTGGGACTTGTGAGTTTCTATCTACTATTTTTCCTACTATGACAGTGACTAAACATTTGTTTTCATGAACTGCACAGATACAAAGAAGCCACACGAAATGTTCGCATGGATTATTTGTGCCCAGCCTAAGCTCATAGTGGCCTGATCAGCCACAGTCAGACAACCTGTAACTCAACTCCAACATAGAGATGCCATTCTGGTCGTCTTTGAAAACAAAGGATGACCATCAAGCACCTCCCATGTGCCAGGCCCTATGCTAAGCATTGTCATGCTATCTCTCCCATACTATCTTCAGCTATTACAGACAGAATTCATACTCAAGTCTGAAAGCAGTGCTCAAAACTCAATTTAATCCATAGTTGCAATGAATACCTCTGTCAGTATAAAAGGGAGAATGGAGGAAGAACAGTGGAGTACAATATAATAGAAACAGCTCTGGACTTGGGCTGGGGTAGGGGAAAACTACATTTTTAGCTATATGACCATGATCAAATCACTTAACTGTGAGCCTCAGTTTCCCCACCTGTATGGTGAGAATGATGACAATTCACATATTACTTATCTCCTATGAGGTTTTCATGAACCTATAATACTCAGCACACTTGAACTACTACATAAATCAATGTCAGTTATTGTGATATTTAAAATCTAAGATATTGAGTTGTGGGTTACTTTGTTAATCTGAGGTTCAAAGACTTCAAAAGTGATCTGTTAATTCAGACACCAGCCTTCTTAGGTCACGATTCCACTATGTAAGTGATGAGTAGTTTTGTTTGTTTGCAGATAAATGTTTCCCAAATGTCTGTGCGGAAGAGCAGGTTGATCGAATACATGAGTACATGGACGCCCTCTTCCTTCTGGATAGCTCCCGGCATGTAACAGGAGATGAGTTTAAGCAAATGAAATCTTTCCTAAGCTTAGTTCTTGACAGTTTTGACATTTCTGCAGACCCTTTCCAATCCAATGTAGGTGATCGGTTGGCTTTACTAAGCTATTCACCAGGGGATTTCTCCAGGAGAAAGATAAGCACCCCTGTGAAGGAAGAGTTTGTCTTTACCACCTATAACAGCAAAACCCTAATGAAGAGGTATATCCAGGATTCCCTTAAGCAACTTCATGGAGAAGCCTTTGTTGGCCATGCCCTGCAATGGGCAACAGAGAGGATCTTCTCCAGTACAGAACAGCCAAGGAAAAACAAGGTCATCTTTATTATATCTGCTGGAGAAAATAAAGAAAAAAAGGATGTCTTAAAGGAAATGGCCCTGAGGGCCAAATGCCAGGGGTATGCCGTATTTGTGATTTCTCTGGGATCCACACAAGAAGAAGAAGTAGAGGACGTAGCCAGCCTCCCTCTGGATCATCATTTGATTCAGCTTGGCAGAATTCACAAACCCAATTTGGACTATGCTGTACGGTTCATTAAACCTTTTGTCTATTCAGTCAGACGTAAGTCCTTTAATTCCATTTCTTTGCTTTTAAAGAGAAGAATGTGTTCATTAGCGATAGTCATGTCACTGCGCATGGCAGAATAGATATCCTTATTGTCAGAGTCAGCAAAACTTGAGATGAAGTAGTGCCTCAAACATATAGTAGCTTTATGACCTTAAGCACCTTGGTACCCTAGGGAATGCTACACTTTGTGAAGGAGTAGCTGATATGCATGGGTAGAAGCTTGAAGCAGAGAAAAGCCCTAGTCACAAAATAACGGACGGAGGAGAGGTTGGGTGGGCAGCATCTATTTCTAATCTAATCCAGGAGCATAGCACAAGTAAAGTCAAATCAAGTCAGTGAGCATTTATTAAGCACTACTATATGCCAGTCACTTTGCTAAGCACTGGAAATACAGAAAAAGGCAAAAACAACCCCTGTTCTCAAGGAGCTTACAGTCTAGTGGGCAAGGCAACATGCAAACAGCTATGTACAAAGATGAGATGTACAGGATATATTGGAGATGATCTCAGAAGGAAAAGGGACCAGGAAAGGTTGCTTGCAGAAAATGGGGTTTTAGCTGAACCTTGAAGGAAGCCAGGGAAGCCAGGAGACAGAGATGAGGAAGGAGAGAGGTCTAGGTATGGGAGACAGCCAGTGATAGTGCCAGAAGTCAAGATATGGAGTCCCTTATGGGAGAAGCAGCAAGGAGGCCAATGTCACTGGATCACAAAGTACATAGAGGGAAGTAAGATCTAAGAAGACTGAAAAAGGAAGAAAGGGGGTGGTTATGAAGGGCATTAAAACACAAACAGAGAATTTTATATTTTATCCTGGAGAGAACCATTGGAATTTATGAGATACTCAAAGAACTAAAATGTGCCCTAGTGTCCATATATATGGTCACTGATCACAAATTTAACACTAATGGGGAGTGGTAAGCTGTCCTTTTAACAGTATTTTGGCTCCAAAAGTCAGGATGACCAGTAGCACCTAACCTCTATCATTCTCCAGAAACCAGTATGGAGTAAGAATTTGGATTATATTTTCTGTAAATGATTCTTTCCCAACCTTTCTAGGTAACTAGAAAAGAGAGACCATGAGATAACTTGGGGTCCTTCCCATGAAGTAGTCGCTGCCCTAGTTTATCAAAAAGTTTTGAGTTGAACTTGTCCCACAATAATACTTCACACCAGACTGGGTTGAAATCATTACTCTTATAGGCACCCTGTGGCCCTCTAGTCCAATCCTATAGCGCAAAGCTCTTCCAAAGTGACCTTAACATTTAAGGATGTGGTCAATATTGCTTTCTACTATATGAGCACAAAAGTTGTGCATTGTAACATTCGGCGTCTCACTATCTCTCATCTGACCCTATATAAGAAGAGGAATCCAAGAATCCAGACAGTAGCTAGGTACTTCTTTGGAGATATTAGTTGCAGGATCATGGAGATATTCTTAATAATTTTCAATGGAAGACAATATTTCAATGGTAGAATATCTTCTCATAATAGAAGCTCTATTAACTTATTATATAGGTGTCAGCCTTATCAAAAGAGCAGTCACCAAACTGTAGCCATATCTTGGCCTGCTATCTCATGTAATGATGTTCAAGGAAATATGTTTCATATTAATTAGGCTATGAAGCTGAAACTCTTGCCATGGCCCATTTTCCAATGTAATAAAAATATGTGTTAATTAACACAGACCAAAGATCCACAATAAACATTTCTTCCACATACTTTTTTAAGTGTTACCCAAATACCTTATCTTGGATGCCCTTATTTTTCAAAGAGCATAACTAGAGAGAATATAATTCAGCCTTATAAAATCCCTTTCAAGTCTAAAGGCCCAATATAACAATTTTTTTCACTCTTTTAATAGGAGGATTCAACAAATATCCCCCTACAACATTGGAGAGACAATGCAGACTCATTTTGTCAGAACCATCATTTTCTCTAGACAGGAATAATATGTGAGTTGGAAAACTCTGGGTTTTGGGGATAGGTTATTGATGATGGATGAACATATACATAAAGTGTTCTTGATTAATTGATTATAAAGACTAACATAGGGACTTAAACATCTTCCCTAGGTGAAGTTAGATTTCATTTTCTGTAGAGAAATCTACATCCTCACTGTGTCTTTAGCCTTAACATTTGAATGTTTTTATTTTGAGTTTTCTTCTTTTGTACCCCAATTCATTCTTTCCAATGTAACGAGGGAGGGCCATTCTAATTTCCAAAGCCTGTGGATCCTTAGCAGCATGCACCTTCATCAAGATAGATCTTGAGTATTCATAATGGCCCCATGACTATTCCAACCTTTCAGAGGGGCCCTCAGACTGGAAATCCCTAAGACCTTGCCCTCTCAGTTTTATTTGTGTTAGAGGGAAAGTCCTCTGTAATTAATGCACCTTCAAATTTCACATGCTTCATCATGTGAAATTTGGGAACTGTTCAGCAGTAAAGAGCTTCTGATGGAAAAAATGGTATTGGTGCTAAATATCAACCCGAGACATTTGTGCAGTTTTGTTCTGGAAAACTGAGTCCCCTCTGCTGTATGTACACATCAAAGTCAATCAGAGAACCTGCACAATTCAGTAAACATAGAATTTTACACAAACACTCTTGAACCAAATTTCTTTGGCATTCACATTTTAAAATTCTGTTTTGTTGCTCTTGAGTTGTTTTGACTCTTCATGACCCTGTTCTGGGGTTCTCTTGGCAAAGATACTAGAGTGGTTTGCCATTTCCTTCTCCAGCTCATTTTGCAGATGAGGAAACTGAGGCAGATAGGGTTATATGACTTGCCCAGGATAGCACAGCTAGTAAATGTCTGATACTGGATTTGAACTCAGAAAGATGAATCTTCCTGTTTCCAAGCCCAGTGCTCTCCCCCTACCAGCACACATTGGCACATCTCCACAACTTGTAGTATTAGAGAATTGTCCAAAAAGCTGACAGGTTAAGCAACTTGCCCATGGTCATATGCTAATATATCTCAAAGTCAAAACTTGAACCCAGGCTTCTTAGCTTTGAAGTTAGATCTCTACCCACTATACCATGTTGCTTTTCTCTCTGTGTGTGTATCAATAAATAAAAGCAAAGAATTTATTAGTTTCACTCCTTTTTTTTAAAAGACTGAGTCTTCCCCTTTCTTCTGGGCTGGAAATGCAAGAAGCACTCATGGACCCCATCCCCTAATAACCAGCATGACATCTAGCTTTGACTAGCTCCTTTTCTGACCTGGATGATTTTTCCCACTTCAGACAGCTTAGTTTCTCTCTTGCCCTCCCTCCACTCTGGAGCTTCATTCTATTCTAAAGTTAGTGTGTATACCCAAGGAGCACTGAGCTCTAGAGCTCTGCCAGGTTTATCCTCCTTGGTAGCTGGGATTGCAGATGTGCACCACAAAGCCTGATGATATTTGTGATTTTTTAATGAAAGTCAAAAAGATGAAAACAAATGAGGTATATTTGGTATGGGAATAGCACTGAATGTGGATGTCAAAGATCCAAGTTTAGGTCTCAGCATTGTCACTTACTAGCTCTGTGATCTTAGTTCAGTCATTTAACATCTTGGTCACCAGGTTCCTCAGCTATAAAATGGGATAGTTGAACTAAGATGACACCCATCTCTAAACTCTTGTGACCCTATGAAATGTCTACCGCCATGACTTCTTACATAGGCACAATCATGAAAAGAAAGAACTCATAAGATTAACTGTCACTGACCTCGTGACTTAGTTTCTTCACTATGAAACCATTGAGTGTTCTCTGTGCCCAGGACCTCAGGCATCTTGCAGCAGAGACTGGCACAGTGTGTTCCCCCAGGAACACACACAATGTAGGAGAACACTGTCTCAGAAACACAAGGAAAGTCTCTTGACAACCTGTTCTCCCCTCCTAAAGCTATATTGCTTCACTCTAAGAAATCTCAACACCTCTCTATTTCACAGTCCTCAGAGAATCAACTCTGCATAAATCCATTCTGGACCAGTCTAAAAAGCATGTGTCTAGGCAGCCATTTCTTCTTTCTTTAATCTTCTTCCTATAGAAAGACCAAGGATGGATGAGACCTTGGTATAACTCTCAGATATATTGCTAATAGCCTCTGCTTGCTAGCCACTGTTAGAGTTAAGTTGTCCAGGGTGAATTAGTGAGGTAACTCTCACCATGTGGATGAACAACTTAACATTAATTTGTAAAATGTTTGCCCAAAGTACCTTTCTCTTGAAATAATTCATAACTGTGGACTATCATAAAGCTTGTTATGTTGTTTTCCCCAAACTTATGAGCATCACCTACATTTACCTAAAATCTTTCCTATTTTCATGTTCTAGTTTTACTTCTGACATCTATGATGTCTCTTCTGGTGAAAATGCTTTGTTGAATGAAGAGGGAAGTAAGCCAGAACATTCCCCAATTTTACTGGAAGACGATCAAAGTGAGAAAGTGGTCTACCTTTCCAATCAAATGTTAATGCCAGAGGAACTCATAGTGAAACATCCGAAAACAATGCAGACAGAAGAAATAACAACTCTTACTTCAGGTAAGAAAGTAAAATATTCATCTGAAACTTTCTAAAAATATGTTAAGTGTCAAATGGTTGTGATATCTCAGAAGCAGATTTCCAGTACCAAGAAAGTAAAGGTTTTTAGTTGATAGTGGAATAGATTGATTTTCTGAAGAAAATTTAGAACCCCAATTTCCTCACTTGTAAAATGATGAGACTGAACTCTTTCTTCCTTCTAACTCTGATGTTCTACAGTTCTAAGTTCAGGATTATAGTAAACATTGTGTTCTTCAGTGTTTCTATATTCTTGGAGTTTCTGGACCACCTAGCCCAGTGGTTCTCAACCTTCCTAATGCTGCGACCCTTTAATACTCATATGTGGGCATGTCTGCATGTGGGCAGATCTGCCTGGAGATAGATAGAGGAGCAGTGTCTCAGTTCCTAAGACCATCGGAAATATGTGTTTTCAGATGGTCTTAGGTGACCCCATTCAACTCGTGACCCACAGGTTGAGAACCGCTGACCTAGATCTTTTAGTGTGAGAGGCCTACTGAAGTGATCACTGGCATTAGTGCTGAGTCCCTTTCTTAGCTGGTCTCCCACCCCGGTGATAACAACAACAACAGCACTAGCTTTTATCAGAAATTACAAGATAGAGTGGCTGAGTGTGCTAGGAGAGGAGAATATAAAACAAACTGGAGAAGAGGAGAGGTCAGGGAAGCCTCTCAGAGTTGGCTGTGCTCTTGAATTTGGGTGAAATCTATAAGAAATGAGAGTTCCTTCTTATGAGTATACTGGGGTGCTGAGCCACTAAAAAATTAGAGATCTTTTCCCAACTGTATGTGCCATCACCCAAGATCTCTCTCGGTGTATTCAGGGAGTCTATTTGATTAGTAAAGATCAGGAAATCAATTTAAGTAGTGACATTTTTTTCTATCAAAATCCAACATTTTCATCTTTATGTCACAAAAATTCAAGTCCTCCACAGAAAATTTTATTTTGGGAGGCACTTCTTTAGAAAATGCACAAAATTCTTCCAGAACACTTGTTTGGCCACATTACAAGTATTTTAGGTATTATTTCATTGATATAATACCTATAAAAAGCATAAGGAACATATAAAGAATACAGGATATGAGCAGGAACACCTTAATGTCATGAAGAAGTTTTAGTGTTTGGGGTTTCATTCTGTAAATTTCTAAAGAAAACTAAGGTTTAGTTGTTAATTTTTCATAATTTATTTCAATTAAATTATAGTTCTGTGTGATAAATTAAAAATAATGTCCTTAGTAATTAAGCATTCAATAAATGTTTCCTTTTAAAAAATAATAAAACTTCTTGGGTATACACCCTAATGAAAGATGCTACACAGGATTATAATAAGGAAAGACAGATTTTCTTCCATATTCATACCTGGCATATTCTTTTGACATAAATTTTTCCCCTCTCCTGCTCCCCAACTGACTGGTCATCACCCACCTTCCCACTGGCAGCTCTTTTGCTTTTCCATGCCTTCTTTCAAAAAAATGACTTTTTAAAACTTGAAACCTTGGTAGCCACATAACACAATGGCTAAAATGTGGGACTTAGAATGAAGAAGACCTAGGTCCCAGTCTTCTCTCTGAAACTTAGCAGCTGCGTGGAATAAGTCACTTCCCCCTTCCTTCTGCACCCCAGGAAACATTCTAGGACTCTACATTGTAGGTGGGTTACACCTGAAGGGCATTCATTCCCTCACTAGAAAACTGATGCATTTGAACTCTAAGACAGCAAAAGCTTGCCTTTGTAGAGGTAGGCATTCCGAATGAAAAAACTGTGCCAATCATTCTTAACACACATTCTCTTGCTAATAATGACTGAATCAGTCAGCATGTAGATGTATTTGGTGCCATGGCAACCAAGTATTTAGGTTATCTCATTTTTCATTCTACTATTCACTGCCAAGTAGACTAGCTTCTTTTGCTTTTAAATCAAATGTTGCCAGTGATGCATTTTTGTGCCTACTTTGACTATGTTTCTATTTCAGCACCTTTTGTAGCTGTAATTAATTAATAATAAGAGTAACGGCTAACATATATATATTCACATATATATAAATATTTATATACATACTTATGTATGCACATACATACCTATATTATCACTTGAGCCACACAACTCTGGGAAGTAGATGTGATTGTTATCTCCGTTTAACAAATGAGGAAAATGAGACAGAGGTTAAGTGTTTCAGAAGTTAAGAGAGTGAGTGTCAATCAGCTAGTAGGTGTCTGAGGCAAGATTAGAACTCAGGTCTTTCTGATTTCGTGTTTGGCATTCCGTTCACTGGTGCTCTTAACTACCTCAGTCAATCAGAAAACGTTATTAGTTCTCTACTGTTTGCCAAGGGCTGTGCTAGATGCTGGAATACAGAGACAAAAATTCTCTGATCTCGAGGACTTTGCAAGATTTATTATTAACAAACATTTAAGTGCCTGTTAGGGTCATTGAGAAGACTAGATGTGTTTGGGATGGTGTAAAAATAGCAACGTCTTAACGTGTTTCATCAGTGAAATGCTTTCTGTTCTATTAATACAAATGTGTGAGCTGTTTCAGGAAAGCCGGATGTGTCTTTGAAGTTGTCTTTACCACTCTTCATCAGTAAAAGAAGGATTTTCCGATTGGTTTTTCAGATGACTGGGAGTCACGATGATAATGTTAGCTAGAATCAGATTCAGTTGGGTTGAAGAAATAATTGTGCAAGGCTCTAGTAAGAGAAAATGCAATTGATCAGTTATCACCTTCCCTTTGCTTCCCTACTCTGTGGTGAAAGGGGAAAGGCTTTGGTGGAAAATCATGGCAGGTGGTCATAGTAAGAGGTTCAGTCCTGAGGAGGGAATCTTTTTTTCACCATTTAAAGCAAGCCAACCAAAACCAAGAGCTGAGTTTTTGACTGAGCCTGTTTTCTAGGAATATAGTGCTATGGCTTTCTTTCTGTTAAGCAGGGCTAGTTGCCAAGATTTACTTGTGTTATCTTTCTATATAACGTGGCTGCTTTCTGGAGAAGAAGCTCTGACTCAAAGCATTTTTGTTCAGCCTCTGAGAGATTGGATTTGATAAGTGCCAGATGCATTGCATAAATAATGACTCTTGGTAACCAACCCAAGTACTTCCATAACATCTGGATTGCTGTTGCAATTCACAAGATAGTCATTGTGAACAATGACTGATGAACTCATTCTTCAATGGAAACTCTGGATTTAAACAAGTAATTTTCTCAACTTAAACATTCCTGGAATCTTGTGAACACATCCCTTTTCACATATATATATCCATGAACTCTCTTCCAGTTTCTTCCTACCTGCTCGTGTCTCTGCTATTCCCCCAAATCCTCCTTGTGTCTCTCCCCACTGCATATAGTACTGGCTCCCTGAATTGTATCCACATCTTTGTTATGGAAGGAAATAATCAGGTGATTGAATTAGCAGGACTTGTCCTATGTGAATTCAGTTGAATTCAGGTATTCTCCTTCTTATCTAAGAGCTCTCACATCCCTTCACACATTCATTCAACAAATATTGAGTTTCTACATGTAAAGTGCCTGGTGGCATCTTGCACTGGATGTGTCTAAACTAGAAAAAAATGCATTGTAAAAAATCAGTCATTCTTGTGAGGTAGATGCTATTATTTTCTCCATTTTACATCTGGATAATTGAGGAGACTAGATGTTAAGAGACTTACCCAGGTTCACTAATATGTGTCTGAAGTGGGATTTGAACACAGGGTCTTCCTGACTCCAAGTCCAATGCTTTTTCCAACATGCTAGCTAGCACCCATTGGTAGAATTTGCTTTTGTATAGAATTATATAGTAAAACATGAGTGGTTACCTTTAACATGGAGATTAATTTCACCCTTGTGGGAACATTTAGGATCTCATAGATTTTTTAATAGACTGTGCATGGGATCCAAATTTCCAATTTCATCTAATTCAAAAAAGGGACAGAATTACTACTGAAAATGACAATATATTTCAGCCTCAACTCAGCCACATAAAATGCCTGCTGAGCTTATTCATTCATTCATCCCTCAAATATTTGTGGTACTAGATTGCTTTTTAGTGGTGAATTTTACTGGGGAATTTAAAATAAATTGTTCCCTCTCACCCAACCAACTAGACTTGGACTTGTGGTCATTTTCTGTGCTTTACAAGTGTTTGTCTTATCTCTATCTAGAGATGTACTTCGAGAAATCTTATAGGAACATAGTACTCTGCAGACAGTAGGAGATCAATAAATGGTTATTTGATTGTATTCTATTGATTCATGCCTTTCAACTCAAGGTCAAAGAATTCTGGAGCTGGAAGGGACCTAAAAGGTCGTCTTGTCCATCTCCCTTGTGAGATGAAGAGGCTGAGAGAAGCTATAGGACTTATTCAAAGGTGTATAGCTAGTTAGTGACAGAACCTCAGAGTGTTCCAGTTTAGTCTTACACCCATTGTAACACCCTGTCTCTGAGAAATAGAAACTTGATTCTTAACTTTAGCAGTATCTGAGTTTCTGATACACATATACATACACATTCACATACACACATATTTAACAACACGCACTCTGAAAAAAATGTATGTTCCACATACTTTAAACTTTAATCTGCATTTTCATCATTTTTCCATCACTTTCCTACATCTAGACAGCCAACAAAACAATACACCAAGCCCTAATTTGTCGCATTTGTCAATGTCCTAGGTGTGAATATTCACACTGAAAACTTAATTATTGGCTCACCAGAACCTGGCTGACCTGGGGGTCTACTACTCGTTCTGAATGTTTCTTTTTAATAGAATGAGAATGGAATCTGCTATTTAAAAAGTTCCCAAATAAAATGAGACAGCCACAGAATTGCTGAGTAAGTTGAACATTTATTGACCGTAATTGATGATGCAATCTTAAAATAGTTAGAAAATAATTAATTTGACTCTCATGGTTAGGGGAGGAGTGTGTGTGGCTGTCAGAAATCACAAGATACTTCATTTTAAAATCATTCCCAAAGTTGTCAGCCTTACCTTTGCTTGGTAGTCAGTTCAGAGGAATCCTTCTTTCCAGGGTCCCTTCTTCATTTCGTGTCCTATTATCTGTAACCACATCTACTATCAGTTGAGGTCAATGTATGTTCACTATTTAAAACAATACTTTCCCCTACAATATTCCATGTGTCTTGTGCTGCAGTAACTAATAAAGTAATTTCCCTGGTTCCCCGGGTTGTGTTTTGTCTCCTGAAGTAATTTCCCTAACAGAATGAAGGGAGCTTAGCGTGTGACCATGTGACCAAAGCCAAGAGTGAGTTCCATGCAATCTAACAAAAAGCATTTATGTATCAATAAGCTTTTATTAAATG
>CM053597.1:29783447-29809029 GCA_028646575.1 Pseudocheirus occidentalis | reverse complement strand
ATAAGCAAATCCCTCTTATTTCCCACCAGAGCACCTCCAATTTGCCAAGATTCGTTAGACACTTGATTTCTCCTGGAATCTCAGACATAGCTGGCTCTTGCCCAAAAGTTATCTCATTCGAACCATACCATTTAGGTGAACAGTAGGAAGCAAAGGAATGAGCCATGTTTTATTCTAGGTTTTTAGAAGGAGTTCTGAGAAGTGCAAGGTTGATGATCCTAGGGATCTGGTTTGCTCTTAACAGTAACAGTTTCCCTTCAAGGGGGCCCAAATTCAATTAATTTTGGCACAGCATTGCACGTCCCTGACTCAGTCTGCCCTACTCAGACTAGCTCCTTTAAAAAAATATTATAAACTTAACTACTAACAAAAATAAATGATCAAAAAGGATATAAAAATTAAAATCTTACCCAAAAAAACCTTTAGCATTTAATTATCACTGAATTTCCAAGTTGGAAGAGATCTTAGATGCCATCTAGTCCAACTAGTACCTGAACAAGAATCCCTTCTACAAAGCAGAACAAAGCAACTTAACCAGTAACAACCAACAAAATTAGTTTGCTCCATGTCTCTTTCCAAATCCAGAAAGAAGTTGTACTCCCTTTGTTTTCTTTTATTGTATGTGGTTCTGGTTTTATTGAGTTTGATCGGCATCCTTCCATATGGATGTAACCCATAGGGGCACACTCACTGGACCCTAATAGACTCAGGTTTGATTAGGTGGAACATATAATGGTAATAGGTATTACTTTGTCCCTACCTAGTCCAAAATCTGAGAACTTTTGGTTAACAGTGGCTTAGGTTTTCAATTGTTCCCCATGCTATCAAACCCAGGCAAAGAAGTATGATGTCAACAATAACATGGCACTGTTGACTATGGTCCTGCTCAGCATGTAGGATCCAGCTTTGGACTGTTCATTGATACTGACAGATATGTGCTTCTGAGATAAAAACCTCAGGAAGTTCTGCATGGTTCTCCCACTCTCTAGTACTTTAGGAAGTGTGGATAACTATGAGTTTACCCAATACAATCTATGAGTAAGAAAGGCAGAGGTCTTTCTCTGTCAAACTCTACTTTTCTCTGAATTTGCTCTATTTCATGGAAATCTACATGTGATTGGAATTATGAAGCCAATTCCCTGCATGAATAGACAAAACATGCTTAAGTGAACTGAATATTTTACTCTTGGCATAGAACCAATAACATCAAATAAACAACACATACGTAAACAGGAGTTGACCCGTGTTTATCTATCTGAGCCTTAGAAAGCCTGGAACTGAAAGCTCAGGCTCTCTTGAAACTAGGAGACATCTCATGGGAGGTGATGACATTAGAGAAATTTGCAAGTTTAAGATGAACCAAAGAGATTTGTGTGATACATATTTATTATAGCTCCCCCAAAGCAGGGCAAAGATTAAGACACTCTGTTTCAATTACCTTAGGCAAAACCTGAACCATCAATAAGCAGTCTTAAGTAACTGGAAGAGGTCTGGAAAATGGAAGAAGGAGCCCCTTGGAGACAGAGACCTTCAAATAAATCTTCTTTCCGTTTTCTCCTGATCTACAAGCAGGCTAAAGATCCCATTCTCTCCTACCTTGATGGGAAAAAAAGGGGCTTGATCAAAAAGAAAAGGCATGTCTGAGACACATCTAAAGGGAGAAGCTGGGAAATAGTGGTTCCTCCCAAATGAGGGTAAGAGTCAGAGAGGAAAAGTAGGTAGTTCCCCTCCTCAGCCAATCATGACTTATCCTTTAACCATTGTAAGACATAATCACAATAATATCAGCCGAGCCCCTGAAGCTGTTACCAGACTCTTGCCACATCTATAGAGTAAATAAGTGGCTCTACACCTAGAAGTTCTAAGGAAGTTATAATGTGGATTCACTGAGTTCCCAATGGCTCTTGTGAATGGGTCAGGGAGGATAGACAATACAGTACAGTTTCCTCCCACAACCAAATATGTGACACTCATATAATGAGGAGGGCCACCCAATATACTGAGGAACACAGAAAGTCTGGATCCAAGATTAAACGTGGCACACAGAGAGGCTGGAAGCCAGTGGTTTCTTCACCTTAGATATCTTGTAACCAACTGTTTCTTTCTGAGACTAGTCCATAGCAGAGCAAGGTGAGAGGATCAATGGATTTATTAATAACAGGTCCAATATGGGACAGAACTGTCATTCCAACCTGAGGAAGGAGAATTACTCAGCCTCAGGTATTCATTCTAAGTGACTGGCTAATCCAAAAGTGTCATATGCAGCTAGCAGCAAACACCTGGGAGACTCCCCAATGTGGGCATGAACCAAATGAAAATGCAATTGGGAAATATTTAGCAAAATAAATAAAAATACAATAGAACATAGATAATGGTAATCTGTAGTTTTCTAAGTCAACATGCGGGGTGTTTCTATTTGAGTGTGCCACCACAGGGCTAAAATACAAAGAACTTTAACTTCTGGCAAATGCAGGTCACAGGCTTAGAGTTGGAAGGAGGCTTAGATAAGTCATCTAATCTAGCCCTTTGCTTTACAGCTGTGGAAACTGAGGGCCCAGGATGTGTGATTCCTGATAGAATGAATGCAATCTCCTCGAGGGCAGGCACGGTTTCATTTTTTTTGTCTTTGCAACCCCAGCATGTAGCCTAGTGCCTAGCACATAGTAGGTGCTTGATAATATCTTGCATATTTATGAACTGACTGCCCAAAGTCATACAGAGTCAGACCAAGGGTCCTCTGATTCCAGATCACCCACTTTCCATTACACCAAACTGCCTCTGCCAAGTTCAAGTTAAACTCCTTACCAATAGGAATTGTTTTATTCTTTGTCTTGTATCTCCACTGCCCAGTATGGAGCTTAACACACAAGAGGTACTTAATAAAAGCTTGACGATTGGTTGATTTTGTCTGGATCACTCAATTCACTAGGCATTTTATTAAATATCTATTATATCCCAGACACTGAGCTAGGTGCTATGAAATCAAAGACAAAAAAGAAACCCTTCCTCCTCGTGGGCCCTGATCTTTCATCCACCATCTTGATTTCCTTTTATGACTCTAGGTTATTTTTCCTTTGAATCACATCAATGATTTGAAGGATAATTTTTCTTTCTGAATCATCCATGAATCTCTTCTATCCCTTAGGGAGAATAAGGCTTTGCAATTCCTATTTGGTAACTCCACTACTATATTCCCTTTTTGGCTGCCAGCCTCACTAAGAAGTACTCCCCTGGCTTCTTCAAGATAATCACAGCTTTTGCTGACCCCCTTCATCTAGTTAAAGAAAAAGAAAAAAAACTCCTCCACCTCCTCTTCCTCCTCCTCCCCCTCCTCCTCCTTCTTCTTCTCTCTCTGTCTCTCTGTCTCTCTGTCTCTCTGTTTCTCTCTGTCTCTCTGTCTCTCTGTCTCTCTCTCTCTCTCTCTCTGTCTCTCTCTCTGTCTCCCCCTTCCCCCCTACCCCAGGAAAACAAAAGGAGTTATTGTTGTTCCATGGTTAGTCCGGTACAGCACCGCACTGTTGTGATAATGAGCTGATTTTTCATACCATGGACAGATTGGGGCCGGTGCTGCGGGAGCTTGTTCTCAGAAAAGCAGAGAAGTTTGATTTATAGCAAATGTGCTTCTGGTTCCTTCTGCATAAGAGACCCCAAAAGGATCCTGGTGGACCTGAACTCTTTAGTTTTCCTCATCCTGGAAATCAGGAAAAGGCCCAATTGTGCCTCCAAACTGTGCTGATTCTGAACCTTTACAGACGGGAAAGATTACTCTATCTCTGGTATTAATGAATTATTCAACATAGACAAGAAAAACCTCAGAGGTAACATGGACCCCACCCCTGGGTGTTTCTGAGAACACACCACCACCTTGTGCCTATATTAAGAACTACATGATAACTATCAAACTGATTTTTTTTATTAGATTTTTTAAATTTTTAGATGTCTAAAATATTTTTAAAGTTTTTTTTATAAGAAAATAGTGTGTTTTAGTTATGCCAGTTTTTCCTTCAGCCCCTTCAATGTGTCATTTTCTTTTTTTGTCATTTTTGACAATTTGATGGACATAAGCTGATTAATTTGTTTTTCTGTAATCATTACTGATTTTTTTATATGGTTGTCAACAGCTTGGGTTTCTTCAATTGAGATGCCAAGTAATATCCTTTGATCATTTATCTATCGGGTAATGATTCTCCTTCTTCTATTGGGTGAGGGGGGAGGGGAGCAGTGTCCCAAAAGTTTTAGTGCTGCTGATAGCTAAAGAAGCAGGCTGGAATGGAATCCTCTAACACCCCACCTTGCAGTCCCTGACAGTCAGTCAGCAGATATGGTAACCTGGCTGCTCAGTCCAGCCCAAAACAAACCCAGCTTCTATCACCTTAAGGCTTTAAGTAGTGGGCCAAAAGTAACCAGCTAAGATTTAATAGGCACCAGAGTCCCTCTGCCTCTGAGAAGAAATACTCTCAATAAACTGACATTCAGCATTCAGTCTCTTGACAAGCATTTATTAAGCACCTACTACATGCCACGCACTGGTTTACGTGCTGAAAACAAAGAAAGGCCAAATCAGGGACCCTGCCCTCCAGGAGCTCATTTTCCAATGGAGAAACAACACATACCTAACCAGTACATACAAGCAGGGTACAGAGCAGTTCTAAGAGGGAACGGCCCTTTCAAGCAGCAGGGGCTTGCCCTTTCAAGCAGAAAGGCCTCTCGAGGGAGGGTGGGATTTCAGCTGAGTCGTGTGAAGAAGGCCCCAGAACCCCAGAGTTTAAGGGGAAGAGTGCAGAGGACCTTTCAGTGTTCCCCGGTTCTAGAAACTAAAGATTTGGACCTCCCCTCTCCTTTTTCCATCAAGTTCCAGAGTTTGACGGGACTTCAGCAGTCCCCTCACCCAACTCCCCCCTGAAAAAGAATCCCTCTCCAGCAGATCAACATAGAAGAGTCTAGCCTTCAAGGCCATGACCACCTGCAGAGGAGCCCACTGCACTTGGGGATCACTCACTGTTCGGCAGTTTTTCCCCAAGTCAAGCAGATTTGCCTTCGGATCACTTCTATCCAAGGCTCCTAGCTCTCCCCTCTGGGGCCAAAGAGAATGAGTCTGACCCCTCTTCCTAGGCTTCAGTCCTTCAAACACTGCCAGGGAGCAATCATCTCCCATTAGTATAAAGATATTTGGGAATCTGTTGATAGGTGCTGCCAATCATACTTGTCAATATGGAGAGATATTTTAATAATCTGTCTATTACATGCTCAGAGCACAGTCCCATGGTCCACAAAAACCAATGGGCCCCAAGTAGTATCTCCTAAAATTTTATATGAGATAATGCAGGATGGATCCATGGAGGATAAAGAGGAAGGCAATGATTTACACAACAAAGAACTGAGAGCAGAAGAGATATACCTACATCTGGTGGATCACCAAATACTAGAGGATTATCTGGAATATTCAAACCAACCAGGAAATGTTCATCATAAGTAAATAGAAAATGTCTTTTATTATTAACCAGTTAAACATCTGAGTTAATTGAAGTCTCAACTAAATTTAAAAAAAAACAAGCTTCAAAAAAAGAATATTAAAAAACAAGCTTCAGCTGGTTGTGTGACTTGCTTTTAAAATTAAAAGACTATACTGGAGGCAATTTAAAAACTTAAAAATTTTCTTATGACCCAACCATGTCTTCACCTGTCCAAGATGACCATTTCCTTAAACTAATCCTCATAAAGCATGGCTTTGCAGCCCTTCAATAATCATTAAATAAGTGTTTATTGTGCCAGGCACTGTGCTAAGCCCTGGTGATACAAAAAGAAGCAAAAAGTCCCTGCCCTCAAGGAGCTTACAGTCTAATGAGGGAGATGATATATGCGAAGCAAGCTACAGACAGAATAAACAGAAAACGATTGAAAGAGAGAAAGCACTAGGATCAAGAGGGGCTAGGGAAAGCTTCCTGTTGAAGGCTCTACTCTGGACTCTCTTCAGGTATTAGTGTTCTTAAAGTATGAAGCCCAGAACTGGACACAATGCTCCAGGTGTGGTCATACCAGGCAGGGGATTCATGTTTACCTAAAAGGTTTACATTGGTGTACATTCCTTTTAGAGAGTAGGCATTATGCCTCCTAAAGAGTGGACAGTCACCTAGGGATGAGGAGGAAACTCATCCCTAGCCCTCACTCCCTACAAGTATCAAACAAAATCTCTTCCACCAACCTGTCAATTATGCTTGACATTTATTCTTTCAAATTAAATGATGTTCCCTCTAAAAATACAAACAGTTTGGGAGGACTAACACCTGAATATATGAGTTATTAGCACTTTAGTGACAATTTTGATCCCTTCCTATGACAACCATGATTTCATAGGGAAAAGTGGGTGCTTTGGAAATAGGTTTGGAGTATGAGACCCTGCCTTGAGAGAACAGACCTGGATGAAAGAAAGCCTTGGGCAGCCAAAGCTACAGGAGAGGGACGGCAATGCTTTTGAGCTGAGAAAATATTATGATAACAGACTTAGAGCTAGCCCAGAGAAGTGAACCAATCTGCCTGTGGCCACACAGGGAGTGAGAAGCAAAGATGGGCCTGGAATCAAAATCTTCCTACTGGACAAGCAATACCTGCCTCCCCAGACAACCTGGCAAAATCACCAGGTAGGGCCAGCCCCACAACTTTTCATGACAGGCACTTCTGTCTTTTCACTGATGAAGCAAACCAGTAGAGGCTGGGGTCACAAAGAACTACTCACTTTCAGACAATGGGCTTCTTTGCTCCCACAAAATAGCCCTTCTTCTCAGAAGCTAGCTCTTCCCCACCTATACACATATCAAAATTCAGTCATCCCCACAGAGACCTAATCAGCTTTATATACCTTGGCAAAGTTTTCCCACATTTAAAGCTCTAGCCCTTTTAAAAATAAAATAAAATAAGATAAAAACACTTGCAGTTTTTGTGACCTGAGTCAGATTCTTGTGTGTTCCTCCTCTTAAGAGGATCGGATAGACTATAATCATGGCCATTCTCAACATCTGTAAGTCAGGGTGCTGGGCCTAGCTTTGCCTAGTGCTTTTGGTATTTTTGTCCTGCTTCATGGGAAAAAAGCAAAATTCAACTGAGGTGGTGGGCAGGGAATAAGGATGGACCTGGAGACAAGAAGACCTGGGGTCAACTCACCTCTCTGACCCCCACCGTCTTTATCAGAGGTGCTAAACACCAGCCAGCACTCAGAACCAGATGAAAACGTCACTGAGAAAGATTTCACGAAATAGACAAGAATTCAGCAGAACACAGGCAGTGTCAGTATGTGGCTTTCTAAGTCAATAAGCAGCCTGACAGGATCTTTGTTTAAGGTTTGGTGACCCCAATTCTATTTGAGTTTGACACCAGTGAGCCATTCGGTCATGTCACTTGAAGCCTCTTTACAAAGAGGGTCATGCCTACGAGGCTGCTCTAAGTGTGGTACAGCACCCTCTCCAGACTGCTTTCTTAGTCATTTACCAAATGTTTAGGACCTGACTCCCAGTTAGCTTTCAATCTACGACAACCCTCTTCCCCAAACCTTACATGAGATAATCACATAAAATGCTTTGCCCACCCTAAAGTGCTATAGAAATGTCATTTGTTGGTGCCTAGTAACACCAACCTCCTCCACCTACTTACTCTCTCACTTGTCCTTCTCCCTGCAAGGCTCCCGTTTCTGGGAGTTAAATTAGCCTCCTGCTGCTGGAAGGCACTTCATAATGCCTCAGCTCATCCTTTTGCTGGGTGATTTGTGAAGAGAGCAAAGCCTAGTCAGAAACCCTGGGGGATATTTCAAAGTTCCTTTGTAAAGGTCATGCTAAAGGCCTAGTCATTGTTTTATGCTTGTCCAGCAAAGTGTAGAAAATTCTAATAAGAGCAGATCAACAGTGTCAAAAACACCTTGGATTTAAAGAGAGCTATTTCTTATTTCTGCTCAGTACCTAGCATGGTGTCTCGTAGATAGCAGGTACGCAATAAGTATATTTTGAATGAATAAGTCCCTGCTAGGGTAGCAGAGCACTTATGGACACAGGATAAAGAAGATAGATAGTTTGGAAGAAGCAACCACGTCTATGAGATTACAGATTCATTGAAGCATTTAAAGAATTAATTTCTAGGTTAGTTGTTTTGTTTAGAGAAGAAGGGTGATAATTGGAGGGAACTTCCAGGGGAGGAAAAGTCTTTTACCAAAGCAGATCCACTGTTTCTACAATTTACAGTCTTAGAGCATTGCCTGGGGCACTGGGACATTAAATGACTTGCCCAGAGTCTCTCAGTCAGTTTGTCTCAGAGTAGGACTTCTTCTGGTGCCATTCTCCAACAAATTACCTTGCACCCCTGCATGTCCCATCAAAAAGCCTCAGGGTTTAGGGCCAAAGGAGATCCTCAAAGTCATCTTCTCCAATTCATGCAATTTATAGGTGAGTAAATTAGGCCAGGAGAGGTTAAGTGATTATCCAAGATCCCATATTTAATAAGGAGCAAAGCTGGAATGACAAATATTTGTAATTATAGTTGTACCTATTGCTTTTCATTACAAACCCAGTGGTCCTTCTACCACCTCCAATGCCTCACCAAAATGGTGGTTTCTGTCTGGAAGACATTTTTGACACCAGGAAGGTGTAGGACTTCCAGGGTTAAGTTTTTGGAAAGGTCATAAAGCAGAACATTTTCTACCTCCATTCCCTTTGGCAGGACATTCAAAGGGAGCCCAGTATTGGCAGGGCTGAAAGAGAAAGCAAAGGATGAGATCATGTGACTCAATGACCCTAATTAATTCTTGGTAGCCTTGCTTTTGTGTGATACAACACAGCTGTGTCTGCAGCATCATTCCCTAAAGGATCTATCCAGTGTGGTAGATGCCTTCCTCCTGTACTTTCAATAGGTCAAGGTCCCTTAATCCCCCTGCCGGACTGTTGGGTTCCAAGAATATCCTAAACTTGGCTGTCAGACTCTTGGCCCTTACAGCTGCAAAAGCCTCCAGGGCCAAAGCAGATTAAAATGTAATTGGGAAATGTTTAACAAAATAAATAAAAATGCAATACAACATAAATCGTGTTCATTTGTGTTTTCCTAAGTGGAACTTATTTCTATTTGAGCTTGATATCACTGCCCTAGAGAACAAGAGAGCACTCAGAAGTGCTTCCAAGGTCACAGCCATCAATTGCTTTGTGATAAAGCATCATCACTACCCAATCCATTAGGGGTTGGTGTGTTTGTTTGTGTTTGGTGCCTGGAGACCACCAAAAGCTTACAGGGCAGACCACTGAACAAGACTCTCATAAAGGGAGCCTACAACACAGGGCAGCACAGAAACACAAAGAAAGCCACTCATGTGGCTTTATTCCCCAGAGACACATTTCTCTGCGATAGTGAGATGTCCCCTGGCCCTCCTGACAGTATGGCCAATTCTATATACAGTAAAATGACCATCTTAGAAAGCTCAGTCCAGAAGCATGAGCTATATAAAAGGTGTCTTTGCTTATACAGGCTAGCAGCTGGCAGCTAACATGGGTGGCAGAGACTGGTGCCCCCATTAGAGCTGTGGCAAACAGCTACTACCTTTCCATTACATTTGCCAATTGCTATGCCTTCATTTCAACTCAGTTTTAAAAAACACTTATTAAGCACCTACTTTGTGCTAGGCATTGTACTGGGAAGACAAATAAGAAAAAGAAAGACAATCCCTCCCTTCAAAGAGCTTACAATCTAGATGAGGAAGACCATGCATAAAAGGAAGCTGAAAGCAGGGGAAGCTGCACACTGTGGGCTTGACATTCTGGGAAGTCCAAACCAAGCACTGTTGCTGATGGAAAATAGAGAGTTCCCTGGAGTTATTTATCTTTATGAATGTGGAAGCACTGAGACAGTACGACCTCATCTCTCCATCTCATTCTTTATGTATAACCCATTCCTGTCACTCATGTCCTCAGCGGTATATTGAACCAGTGATCACTGGCAACATACGACAGCCCTTTTTGTATGTACAAATATGAAACCTAATGCTATAACATTTCAAAGGGAGCCAACATTTATTAAGAATATTGAAACTCTAGGTATTTTCTTGTTTGGTAAAGACATTCATTTTTTATTTCTTACAAATTAAAGCCAGATTACAGATGCCCAAATGAGTGCCACAGGCAAAGCTGATCAAAAGAAATGTTTTTAATAGTCTTTCAGAAGGCAAAGGACATATGAGGTAGTAGAGAATTGGAAGACAAATGGCATATGAAAGAAAACCAGCACTTACTAAGCACCTGCTATATGCCAGGCGCCGTGCTAAGTGCTTTACAAGCATTATCTCACTTGACACAGACAGAAGTTAAATGACTTGCCCAGGATGGTGAGGCCAGTAAGCGGTGAATTAGCAGGGCACAGTCACTGAGTTATGATTGGAGCATTTTGGGGAACAAGTATAACATGAAAAGGATATAGCTACAGAATGGTAAGTAGGATATTCCCACTGTTTCACCTAGAGAAAGAAAAATTTCCCAGGGGAAAGACAATTTCCCAAAATCATTCCATGCATCGACATCCAGGCTACCCAAAGTCCTTTGCAGCAATGTCAAATTTCTACAAGTACAGCAAAATCAGACAAGGCTAGGATTCTGATTTCACAGACTCACCCGAGATAGTTAATGCTGAAGGTAATTATCATTAAAAAGATGACTCAAATGTGATCATATTTATTACGTGAGGCCTCCTGTGCAAAAAAAAAAAAAAAAAGAGTTTACATCTATGGGGCAGCAAGGTGGTGGGGTGAATAGAGCACCTACTCTGGAGTCAGGAGGACCTGAGTTCAAATATGACCTCAGACACTTAACACAAAACTAGCCGTGTGACCTTAGGCAAGTCACTTAACCCCAATTGCCCCTCCAAAAAAAAAATTTTTTTAAGAGTTTACACCTACATAAACAAAGTAGCAAAGGCTGTCTGCTGAGACCTCAACATAATGATGGTATTTGTTAATGTGAATCTACCTATATGTTTATGTAGATAGTATAAAAATAGTATTCTAAGGCACCAAAGATAAATACTCAACCAAAGTTTCTTTACCTGCTAAATAGAGACTGATAGGTCTATTTGTGATTCAAGGATTGAGAGTTATTTACGAAAAATTGCAAATTACTAATTACATGTCTTCTTCAGTGTCTAGCAACATGCTCTAAACATATAGTTACTGAATTGAATTTTTAATTGAAATTATGGTAAAAAGTAATAGATGGTAAGAAAAAAGAAGAAAGAAAAGTTGACCACTGAAGCATTTTTCAAATGCACAGAAAAGAACAGAAGGAAAGTCAGAAAGAATTAGAGACAAGCAGGACAGCTTTAGAAGTTACTTATTGAATTTATTGTACATTTTAAAAGAAAAGCAAGCTCTGCATAATAGAGATTTGCAATTTAGTATACATTCTTTTCCTATTCAACTATGAAAATGGAAATATTCATTTTATTTGGTGTTTGTTAAGTTCAGAATAAAAAATAAAATTCTCTTTTTAGTTTAATTTTTTCCAATGAACAAAAAAATCTAGTTTCTCTTCCTCCTACCTTCTCCTCCTTTGGAAAAAGAAATAAGAAAAAGAAAATTCTTATAACAAATATGCATATTCATGCAAAATAAATTCCCACATTGGCTATGTCCAAAAAACAGATGTCTCATTCTATATCTTCAGTCTCTTTCCTCTCTACAGGTAGGCAGGTATGCATCCTTCCTTACAAGTTTCCTGGAATTGAGGTTGACCAAAAAAGAAAAAAAATCTATTAAAATGACAGGCAGTAAATTTTAGCTTCTCTGAAAAACCAGTCTGGAAACCTCTCATTCGGTTTTCCTAGGAAAGCCAACAAAATCTTTTAAATTGGGGCTTTCCAAAAACATGTGGCCTATCTGTGGCTGGAGTTTATATGAGAAAACTTTCAGACTTGGAAAGCCTGGACTGAAAGAGAAAAATAAAGATATGAAAGAGAAATTAAACAGTGCTGTTGGTACTTACACCAGATTTAGGAGATCAAAGGAAAAACCAATTCTCTGGATAGCTGTTTGCAATTAGATCATAGATACACTAAACTTTGAAATGTTATCAATTAGCCTGTTTAAATAAACTGACCCATTATCCATAAGATTAAGTCCTAATTTCTTGGCCTAACATTTTTTCTGTCTGTGCTCATCCATATGCTTTACATATGTGCATTCAAAAGTGCAATTTAAGGCCTTCCCTAATCTGCCCTAAGCCTCCCTTCCTGACCCTATATGGAGATAATGACCAGGGAAATGCAGGAAACAGTTCCAAAAGAGCCAAAGGGGATCATTAGATTTTCAGTGTAACCATTTACACCCCAGAAATCGGCAAATGCTACAAATCAGGACTCAATTTATTATTTCATTGATTAAGAAAAATGTTAATAAATTAGATTAATGAGCACATAGCTTTTTTTCCCTGAGAGCTACCAGCACACCACAATCACCAACACATCACTAAGCATACATCGACTATAACAGTGTAAATTAAAAGACATCTAAGAGAAAGATAAACTCTGACCTCAGAGTGTGGAATGCTGGAAAGTAGAACAAGCAACATTCGAGTATAAAAAGATCACAGAGAGAATCCTGTCTATTCCAGTCCTCCTTCTGCAGAGGAGAAAGACCCAGAGAAATGCAATAGCTTTTCCAAAGGCAAACAAAAAGGAATGTCAGGCCCAAAGTGCAACCTGGGTCACCTAGCCCTCGCCTACATCTCTTTTCATTATGTTTTGAAAATGGAAAAGTGCTATCAGTCATCTTTTGGTCATTGTTCAAAAGTTATAAAACCCTAGGACTAGCGGGTGAGCCATCAACATTTTAGTTAAACTGGTTAAGCTGCAACTAACTACTAATTGCATCACAGAAGCTTTGTTACTTAAGATCTCTGAGGAGTAAAACTTGGGGGGGGGGGGTCATCACTGTAAAGGATAGTCAGTAACTCCTGGTGAAACAAGTACCTGTAGGCCGCTGAGTGTGAAAGAAAGAACTCAGGTGTAAATGAACCAGGTTCCAGAGCTGACCATTCCCCCAGCTCTTTCTGGATAGTGCAGAACAAAAAGCCCTGAACTTAAGAGTCCGAGGACCCCAACTCTGCTCCTTACTAGCTTGGAAATGCATCTGAAATGCTCTGTCTGGGCCTTAGTTTGCACGTCTGAGAAGGGAGAGAGTTGGACTGAAGGGTATCCAAAATATCCTTCCAACTCTAAGTCTAAGACCCTAGGACTATGGGTCCTTGAAGTCTGGTACAACAGGACGTCATTAAGAAATCACAGATGGTGTGGTGAGTAAGGGACCTTTCCAGTTCTAGCATCCTATGTGGAAATGGTTTCCAACATTATTTGTGAAGCGCTTATTAGCACAGTGTCTGTCATGTGTTAGGTACTTAATACATGCTTCCTTCCTTCTTTCCCTCCTTCCAGGAATAACATTCTTTTCTCTTCCCATTTCATGTGTTTTTGAAAAAGCATTTTTGGAATAAGTGAGGTCTTAACAATTGTAATGATGATGATGACATTATTTTTTACTGATATGCATTAAAAAATAAAGTACTCAAATCACTGAAAGAGAATCTGCACTTGGGACCCATTGCACACTCAATTTCAGAGTTCAAATCATTAACATCCTCCATCTAACTCCAGGAATCCACACCTCAAGACCTGAAATGAACCTGCAAATTGCCCTGCAATCCATATACAAACACAAAGCCATACTCACAATCATTGATTAACATTTATTTCCTCAGTTTATATATAATCCCATGACCGAAATCCTCTCCCCCAAATTCAGAACTCTGATAGTATATTCCTTCAACAAACTCAAAAGCTCTTTGGAAGATATTTTCAAACAAGAACCCCACCACCATTATCAATGTCAGGAGAATATCTTAAACTCTTCTATAATTTGAACGGTAGTTCACTCCCGCTGGCAGGTGACCCCTCCTCTCCCCTTCTCCTGATCACACTTTGAGCTTCTCAAAGTGTATTATTCATTAAAATGTGAGTTGGTCTTTCAGAAACCTAATCACAAAAATGGTACTTGATATCACAGATGTTAATTAAACTAACTGTAAAAATTCAGGCACTGCTACCTTTCTCAGGTATAAATTAGTCCCTTGAGTGAATAATGAAGGAAACCATGGGATGGGATGAAAAATGATAAGTCACACTTCTGGGAGACCTTCAAAAGTCTAAATCTCAGAAGATCCTACGAAAAGAAATGGCAGCTGCCCTCTGAGGATCCAGGAATCTAGAATAGAGATTCAAAGAGGAACAATGCTTTTCCTGGGATGAGAAGACCATGGAACTGGAAAAAAAAAAGGGCATAGGCAGATGCAACCACCAAAAAGAAAGGGGACAGACCACTGAGAGTGAGGTCACTCATGCAAACCAGGCATAAAGTGTTTTGGGAGAGAAGCTACTGTTGCTGAAATCCTCCAACCCCTACTTCAGACCCCCTATATCTCCTTTAGAAGTGGAGATCTTTTTTCTCCAGGAATAAGACAATCTGTATGCTTTTCTTCCTTTTAAGTGTTCCCTTGGTCTTTAAAAAACTTAAAGCAAGCAGCCAGAAAGAAACAATTCAAATATTGTAGAGCCACAGTCAAGTAAAACAAGATTTAGTGATTTCTACATTAACAGATTTAGTTAAACTATTTACATTCCTATTTGGGAAGATGATACAAGTAACTCCTAAGAATTTTATTAGTATTAGGGCTGTTAGAAAGAATCTACATAGACAGACTCATGCATATGAGTCGATGAGGTTGGGATGATCACCAAACAAAATGAAGGGGTAGGAAAGAGGGATGCTTTGGGAGAAGAAGGAAGTGAGAGGTAGAATGGGGACATTTTTCTCACAAAAAGAAGCATACGAGGCAGAACTTTTATAGTGGAAGGGGAAATTGGGGAGGAAATAGCAAGCAATGTTTGAACTTCACTCTCATCAGATCTGGTTCAGGGAGGAAAAAAAATATATATATATATATATACAGACTCTCAGTTGGGTATAGAAATCTATCTTACCCAATAGGAATATAGGATTGGAAGGGGATAAGAGATATGGGGGGGAGGGGCAGGATATCATAAAGAAAACATGGTGGATTAAGGGAGGCAGTGGTTAGAAAAAAAATTTCTGAGAAGGGACAAGAGAGAGAAGGATGAAAAGAAGAAAATAGGATGAAAGAAAATATACAGTTAGTAATCATAACTGTGAATGCAAATGGGATGAGCTCACTCATAAAATAAAAGCAGACAGCAGAAGGAATTAGAAACCGAAATCCAACAATATGTTGTTTGCACAAGACATACCTGAAACAGAAAGAAACAATGCTTCAGCCGAAATTTTTTTTAAAAGGGTAGGAATCATGATCTCAAAGCAAAAGCAAAAATGACCTAATTAAAAGGGATAAGCTAGGAAACTACATTTTGCTAAAAAAAATAGACAATGAAGTAATATCAAAAGTTTATAGCCTCTGAAAAGGCCTCATTTCTCAAATACACAGGGAATGGAATTAAATTCATTAAAATAAGAGCCATTACCCAGTAGATAAATGGTCAAAGGATGTGAACAGGTAGTTTTTGGAAGAGGAAATCCAAACTATCCATAGTCATATATGAAAAAATGCTCTAAATCACTATTGATTAGAAAAATGCAAATTAAAACAACTCTAAGGTACCACCTCACACCTATCAGAACTGACAAATTGTTGGTGGAGTTATGAAATGGTCCAACCATTCTGCAGAACAGTCTGGGACTATGTCCAAAGTATGTAAAACCATGTATACCCACTGACCCTGCAATACCACTACTAGGTCAGTACACCAAAGAGATCAAAGGAAAAGGAAAAGGACTTTTATATACAAAAATATTGAAATAAGCTCTTTCTATGGTAGCAAGAGATTGGAAATTGAGTGAATGTCCATCAATCAGGAAATGGCTGAACAAGTTGGGGCTACTTTACCATAAGAAATGACAAGGTTGGGGTGTAGTTTCAGAAAAAAATATGGGAAGATTTGTATGAAATGATGCAGAGTGAGGTGAGATGAGCCCGGACATCATCGGGCATAGTGAAAGCAATGCTGTAATGATGACCAACTGTGAAAGACATGATTACTCTGGTCAGGGCAGTGACCCTGGACAGTTCCAAAGAGCTCATGATAAAAGGGTGCTATCCACCTCCAGAGAGAGAACTGGGGAACTCTGAGTACAAATTGAATTGTTGCTTTCTCATTTTTTTTATTATTATTACTGTTGTTTTTGCTTTATGGTTGACATGGAAATGGGTTTTCATGATTTTGCAGATAAGGTGGATACCATTTTGCTTGCCTTATCACTATTTTGTGGCAAAGGGAACAGGGAGGATGAGAATTTGGAACTTAAAATTTAAAAAGATAGTTTAAATAAATAATAACATTTTTTAAACTAAGTGAAATGATACTGCGCAGGAGGTGCATTGATATTGCTTGAGGAGATTCAGTCACACTCTGTGAGGTCTGTATAAAATAGCAGGCAAGATCAGAACCCAGTACCCTAATGTCTATCTAGTAAGTGGAAGCAATCCCAGCCAAGACCTGGAGAGAAATTGCTTGGGGAAGAAATCCGAAGAATAGTCCTATCTCTTCCTCCTCAATTTGAACAATGATGGAAGGTTGGAGGACTTGACCTTCTTGTCTGCATCCTGGCCACAGAAGACAGAGTCTGCTAAGGACTGGAGCTGAGGGTGAATTATACATATCAAAGAAAGGTTTCTTCAGGACTCTAAAGAAGCCAGTAGAAAGTTAAACTGCCTAAGGGAAACTTCAGTAGGGCCCCATAAGAGAAAAGGACATGGAGCAAAAGAATTTCCAAGAGCTAAATTATACACTCCTATCCCTCTCCCCCCCCAATCCCTCTGCTACATGTTCTCTCTATGCTTGTTCCCACCTTCCCTCTGACTTTGAAAATACTTGTGAAAGCATACCCCTCCCCATTTTTGAGGGATGTTTTGTACCAACCGCTCTTATTATACCACCTTGGTAAACCCAAATTGGCTAGCTGGTTAACTGATATCAACTGATAATCAATAAGAGAAGCATATCAACAGGGGCTCGTGAGTGAAAGCATTAGAAAGATAACCCCAACCCCTTAGTTTTCCTAGAACTCTGAGTGGCTGCCCTTAGAGGACCCAGCCTGCCAGTAACAGTACAGGTTGGAGGACTGGTTCCAGAACATTGGCTACAAAAACAAATGTTAACCACATGGAGTATTTAGTGTGAATACAGTTGGGAAGAGATAAGTGAGGATAGAAACATACCAAGAGAAGAGAGAAAGATCTAACACTGAGAAGTGCTGACATTGCCTGGGGGCTCAGTAGGAACAAAAACATCCAATGAGGAAACCCACCTGGGCAACAAGTCAGCAGTAGAATTAGGGCCAGATAGGAATGGCAGAACAGCCCTGATGGTGACTGCTACAAAATGATAAACAGCAAGGGTAGATCTCATCTTAGGGAAAGAAACAGGTGTTAGGTGCAATTGCCCACTGTGGCTTCCAAGTTTAAAATAAGATTGGGTTTTTTGGCGTCATAGTAGTGAGAAAAGCATGACAAATGTGCGTGTGTGCATGTGCTTGTTCACTGGAGAATCATGTTAAACACTACAGATGATATACATTAATTCTTTTTTTTTTTTGCTTTTTTTTGGGGGGGGGCGGGCAATTGGGGTTAAGTGACTTGCCCAAGGCCACACAGCTAGGTTTTTGTGTGTGTGTGTTAAGTGTCTGAGGCCGGATTTGAACTCAGGGACTCCTGACTCCAGGGCCAGTGGTCTATTCACTGCGCCACCTAGCCGCCCCGATATACATTCATTCTTAGTAGCTCTGGAGATAAAATGGTCTATTAAAATTAACTAGCTAAATTCAAAAGTTAATACCCCTCTTCATGTTCTCCCTCTGGTACAGATACTGAAAAGCAAACAAAAAGGTCAAAATATGATGGTAGAAAGAAGGGGGAAGGAGAGAAATAAAAACCTTGGATAATCTACAAACCGAGTCATCATTTTCTGAATATTTTAAAGGTGACTACACCATAATTTAAAGGGAGTTAATGAACTCATACATTTTTAAACTTAGCTTAATGTTTTGGCCAAAGAATTTTTAAGTCCATTTTCAATTTCATAAAAAGCAAATCACCCTATACATTTTGCTCTTAAAATTGGCCAGTGAATGTCACAAAGTATAGGAACTACCACATATATTACAGAGTATACAACTGTACATCTTTGAAATGGTTTATATATATATATATATATATATATATATATATATATATATTTCATTCTATTGGCTGTGACATTAGCTTCTGGGGAGTTCAACACGCTGACCTTTAAGGGAAAAATTAAAAAAAAATCATTCTCTGCCCTTATATAATTGCTCAGTTGTTTAAGAATACTTGGGCATTCATCAATGTGTCCACAAATGAGCTAATGTTCCTCTTTGGCATTTTCTCAAACTGTTTAAAGTGAAACTAATAAAATCAGAACTTATGATCTATTCGAATGTGCTTAGAATAGTTTGCAGAACAAGAAAAAAACACAGATGTTTAAAAAAAATAGTTTGTATTGCTGATGTTTCCCTCTAAAAACGGTTACTGAATAGAAAGCCACTTAAAAGGGTTTCTTAAAGCTGATGGTGGATTTTGCTAGAAATTAGCAACAACAAAAAAAATATGATTTAACTGTCCAATAACTAAAAGAAAGGGCGTTTTACATTAAACCAGAGAAACAAGATAAATGCCCTGGGTTCCACACTGGATTCTAAGCTAATTTGCCGTCAATGAGCTTACAATCTAAACGGGGAAGACAAGTACAAATATACACAAAGCAAGCTCTATACAGGATGAATAGGAAATTCATTAATGGGGACTTAGAGTCATGTTCTTCATAACCCCTGTGCAGCCTTGGACAGGTCACTTTTTCTCTCCAGGGCAATTTGCTCGTCTGTAAAAAGGGAGGGCTCAGAGGAGACAGTCTCTAAGAGCCCTTCCAAATCTAACGCCAGGATCCTAGGAAATGTGCATCTACACGTTCTCATTCTTTTTCCAAATGCCATTAAAAGAGATAAACAGCTCTCACAAATACCGTCAGTTCTGCTATCAGGACATATGGGTTCCTTAACATTGCCTTACTATGCAAAATTGCTCAATTAGCTTTTATAGGAAACATGGAAAGAGTGGCATGATACTCAAAAACTTCATCGGTGATGCATTTTTTTTTAAATAGGAGCACAGTTTTATACATAGTAAAAGGTTAAAACATACATAAATATGTAAAAAACAGAGGGTATCTTCTGTCCACAGCTGCGGCTGGGGGTTAAGGACCAGTCCTCTACCCCTAGCTCCAATGCATCAGAAAGCATCAATAAATAGGACTCTTACCTTGGGAAAGACCTGAAATCTGCTTGTGTAAGGGGGCACTGTAACGGTTGCGGCTTGTGAGTTATTGTGAAACCAACTGTTTTCTACATTCTTGCTGTTTCTCTCAGATGAAATCGTGCATAAGCAAATCTTCCCTTAGCATATATAATTGCATTGTAACAAAGTCCAGTTCTCCAAGCAAGTTTGTGGCCAAACCGCAGAAATTGGTGGAGTAAGTCACTGAACTCTGTGATGGATCATATTGCCGCACCAAGCTGGCTCAGTGCATGGGGCTGGGACCACCAGCATTAAAATTCTGCCTCCCTTACAAACTGTGCAACCTGGGATAAGCCCCTTAACCCTGCCTGCCCCAGTTTCCTCAACTGTCAAATGGGGTAACTATACAACCTGGCTGTCCTGAGGATAAGTGCTTTGCAAACCCTGATGCCTCCATAAATAACGCACTGATATCTCAAAGGAGGGGGTTTTTTGCGTCTTCCTTTGAAGGCTTCGGTAAGCACCTCCGCCGTGGGCGTGGTCGGGAGCTGCTCTCATTTGACTTTCCCACTTTCCCTGCAGTCCCAGTTAATAATTGAGGGAGGACGGAGCTCCTAGACGCCGGCCTTGTACGACTCCTCCATTCTCTCCTCATTTCCTGGGAGTTGTTTTTCATTTTTGAATTTCAGTTTCCGAGGCAAGGGCCTAAGGGATAAAGTGTAGGTACAGGGCCGGGGAAAAACTTGGGTTCCAAAGCCCAGTCCTCAGGCCTTAGTTACTGCAGAGGAGGGGCGGTCACTCAGCAAGCATTGATTAGGCGCCCGCTGGGTAGCACGTGGGGCTTCCCACGACCCTCTAGTGCCTTGCATGCTCTTGTGGGGAAGGGTCACAGTGTGGAGCACGTGGGAACTTCTACTCTACAGAGAGGAAACCGGCGCTCGGCGTACGCGCGTCCCTCGCCTCCCCGTCTTTGCGCCTGCGCGGCACAACAGGTGGCTTATTCCTAAGGGCGGGGACCGCAAGCACCCCCCCCCCCCCTCCGCTGATGCTGCGCCTGCGCTTACGCGAGCGGCGTGACAGGTGAGCGCGAGGCGCGGCTGGCGTCGCCAAGAGGAAGTTGTGAGGCAGCGCTTGGCCTGGGCCAGGCTGGCCGAGGCGGGGCCCGAGGGTGGCGCTGCCGCTGCCTAGTCATCGTCGGGAGATGACCGGCAAGCGACGTCCGGAAGGAGGCGGAGAGGAGCCGGCTCTCAAGCGGGAGCCGAAAGTGAACTGGGCCGCTTCCTAGGGCTCGGCGGGGGGCGTCTGTGAGCACGAGTCGCGGCGGGGGGCCGAGCCGGAAGTTCCGTCCTGCCCGGCTCCCCTCCCCGGGGGACCACGGGGCCATGGACGCTGCGGCGCTGGAGCGGGACGCGGTGCACTTCGCTCAGCTGGCGGTGCAGAGGGACCAGGGAGGCCGCTACCAGGAGGCGGTGTTCTACTACAAGGTGCGGCCGGGTCCCCGGAAGCGGGCCCCCCCCCCCTCAGTCCCGGGAGCCCCGAGGCAGGGCACTCTCTGCCCCCTGGAGCGGCTCGGGACCTCCCAAGTTTGCCGGAGTTGGCCGAGACCGTTTTAGGTTCAGGAAGCCGAGGTGGCCCAGCCACGTTTCTGGGGGCTGAGATTGGAGCTGTGGGAGGTCTCCGCAGACGTCGGCCTGGAGGCGGCGGGTGCCCTAGATACCTACAGAGAGGCGTCCTCTGTAAAATAGGGAGACCCCGAGGGGCGCCCCTATCCGCATAGAGCGGCCTGGAAGCGCAAAGTGCCGTCCCCCCGGGAGGGACCGAAGGAATGAGGGCTTGGAGTAAATGGTCCGGGAGGCGGGGGCTGCCGACGTCCAGAAAAAGCTCATCTAAGCTGAGTAGCCAATGCTAAAAAAATAAACTGAAATATGCAATCGTCAGTGACGTAGCAATTTGAGGAAAGAGCTTTAAGTATGTTGTGCTTATTAACTAATGACTGAAGTCACATTTTTTAAGTGTAGATGTGCCTTAATTTTAAAGCACATTTCAAGTAATTGATTCTCCCTCCTCGTTCTGTATGTTCAGTTGATGCAATGCCCAGCCTTTGGTGGTATCGTTATTTTTCCAGTATTGAGAAATTAGAATTATTAGCCCAAAAAAGCCATGTTCAACACCAAGAGGATCTCCCAGTTCACATGCCTCTTTTTTTTGCATTAAGCTTCTGCTGTGGTTGTCACCTGCAGCGACTCTCAGTGTTCTGGCTAGGCTTCTCCCTCAGACTTGTCACAGGAAACTGTCAGCTCCCCTCTGCCTTTTCCATGGTTAGCAGCAGAACTAGCCAAAGTATCGAGTTTCAGTGATACTTACGCCCCCAGTATTAACATTATATTATGTTTATATATGTATATGTATGTATATGTATATATATAAAATGCACTTAGCCCTTTAATTCATTCAATTCCCAGTATAGACATAAATTATATAAGGCGTTCTATTTAAAATACATTTATTTAATATAAGAAAAGTCCTGTAACATGAACTACCCTTCATTTGCTTGGGAAAAAATATAGAAATTTATCAGCTGAGGAATATAGCATCTTGTCATCTACATATAGCCAATTTAGGCTGCATTTTTAATATGTTGGTTTTGTGGTTTGTAATAATTATGTTTAGTTTCCCCATAATTTGAAAAAAATGTATGCTATCAGGTTTCGGGTATTGCTTAAGACAGATAATTAAATATACATGTTTCTATCACTTTAAGAAAACTTATCCCATATAATCCCACACAGTTAATGTATGTATTTTGATGGTAGAGAAGAATTGTGAGCAAAAAACATTAGTTGACCAGATTTATAATTTACTTCCTAATGGGAAAGAAGTGCTCATTTGAAATGTTTTTTCAAACAATTTAATTTTGGTATTTTCATTAGAATGATGACTGTGGAAACATTTAAAGATAATTCAAATTGTGAGCAGTGGTATTTTTTGTTTGTTCTTTTAAAAATGTTTTGTTTTTAGGAAGCTGCACAAGCCTTAATTTATGCTGGGATGGCAGGATCAAGCCTAGAAAATATACAAGATAAAATAAATGAGTATTTGGAAAGAGTTCAAGCTCTTTATTCAGCAGGTAAATGAAGGACTTTGTAATTATCAA
This sequence comes from Pseudocheirus occidentalis, assembly GCA_028646575.1. Classification (NCBI taxonomy): domain Eukaryota; kingdom Metazoa; phylum Chordata; class Mammalia; order Diprotodontia; family Pseudocheiridae; genus Pseudocheirus; species Pseudocheirus occidentalis. The sequence continues at coordinate 29,786,466 of CM053597.1, read as the reverse complement.
TAAAATTACAGATCTGCTGTTAGAGGAAACATTTCTTAAGCTCAGTACTTAATAATAAAGATCACATTTGTATAGCACTTACCTTTCTACAATATTTCTGTGGGGAGGCAAGTGATATGGATATTAACTTCATTATATAAGCGAAGACGAAGGCCTGGGGGAAGTGGCTGACTATAGTCCCATAGCTAGTGAGAACCCACTAAAACACAGTGCAGAGTTTTATTTCTTTCTCCTACTCAGTCACTACTTTTTTCGAAAGCATCTATTTATGGTATGTAAGATTTCAGCTTTTGGAGTAAATTAGCCTGCCCATAAGTTATTCTTTCTGTACTACATATAAATTTTACCTTTTTTAGTCATTATTCTTTTCATATAAATGTGAGTTGGTTATTAAAAGAATTGTAACTAGTCAAAATTAGGAGTTAAGATTTTTACATAACTTAAATGTTAACAGCCTTATCAAAACCATGTTCATTTTCAGATTAAACCTTCAAGAGACATTTCTTTGTAAATTCTAACCAGAGCAGGAATATAGAACCTTTTGTCAATTAGATCATAGAAAAAAATTAGTTGGGAGTTACACTGCAGAAGCAGTGATGAGTTTACAGTACCACGTGTTATTTTGTAGTTTTCTTGGTTTCGTGGGTTGCCATGACCAAAGGACTCTCGTGTCCAGTCCATGGTACTTTGCAAGACTATATATATAAGACTTGATCTGTTGCTGGAACCGTAAATGAAGCCTTTGAAAATAAAGTAGAACCTGCCAGAACTTCTGTTCTCCTGATTATTTGGAGGCTGTGACATGATAAAGGATCCATGGAAGACAGTGGGTGAACAAAGATGGGAAAACACCCATACTAACTAAACTAAACCAGTTGTGTCCAGAGGAGCTTCTGGCTGGAGACATTAATGGTGAAAGGGTTAAGGAATTGATTCACAGGGTATCCAAAAGAAATACCAAAAGTGTGAAAAAGACCTGAGACCTTATTACTACTGAAAAAAAAGAGGATGACCAAAAGAAGATTAATGATTCCAGCACATAAATCTAAATTCCATCTTTATATATAAAATCTTTATGAAATTAATTTGTGTGCATATTGAAATATCATTGATGAGGATTTTACAAGGGAAACAGCAAAATTTTGCAAGTGATTTTCCACAGTAGCCCACATCTTAACCATCATACAAATTCTCTAAAAGATGTAGAGAATATAAGACGTGTGTGTGTAGCCACTTTAAAGTCCTTCCTCCAGCCAGGTGATGCATGTATTTCATACACACAAATGTATATACATTATATAAACATTTTATTTTGAAGAAATTTTGCTGCATTAACAGAGAGAGAAACCTTTTACTCTGCCAAGTAAAGTGTTTATGTAATTTAATTCTTAGAATAATGTTATTTTTTATACATTTTATATATTATGTATTTTTTATTTACGTATTTTATGCATACTGTAAAATTCCTTTAAAAATACTGTAACAACAGGAATAACTTTAACTCTTGGATCATTAATATTAGATGAGACATAAAAGCAAGACATTCTATATGTTTGCCAGAGGTGTTCCAAAAGGCATCCAACACTGAGTCCAAGTTGAATTCCCTGTAGATCAGGGGTTCTTAACCTTTTGTCTTAGAATCCATTAGAAGTCTGATGAACCCTACGGATGCTGTCTTAGAATAATGGTTTCTGGTCTACATTTAAAATTGGAAGAAATGCTACATTTCTTCTGTAGAGATTAGGGAAAATAATGTTATTTTTTTCCCCATCCCAAGTTCATGGACTCCCTGAAATCTATCCATGGGTTAAGATTACCCTGCTGTAAATGGTGAGATGCCCCTATTAGCAGTCACACTGCAGTGACTGCATCAGGCTCCAGAACATTGCAGTTTCTTGGATAAGATCCATAACCATTCAAAGAGTTTGGACAAACACTGGACAAACCAAATGGATGAAGAAGGCCCAGAATATAGGTTGAAATGACAACCTTTAGAATTCATCCGTATTCACATATGTTGGGAGAGAGACTGTGTAGATTGGAGAGATTTGGGCCTAAAAGTTAAAAAGAGATGAGTGGGCTGGATTGCCTGTGGTCAGGTAATCTTTATGGCTCCATACTTTTCTGTGGAACAAATGTTTGTCTTTATTGATACCACTATGCTACCAATGTTGTTATATGATTATATGTTATGGAATATCAGTCTCCAAAGAATTACCAGAGGGCAGTAGAAAGGCAACTGGTAATATAAATAGGTTAATGAGGCCATGTAAAGACCTGAAGAAAAGGATGTCATCAAAAAAATGTGAGCAAAAACATTAGATGTCCACATGATAAGAGCAAGATATAACCATCAGAAAATCCCTGGATTTTATTATCTTCAGGTTGTCAAAAGAAAAACACTCCCAGCATATTATTATTATCATTATTATTATTACCTTTTATAGCTGATGTGGGTGGACATGAGCAAGAATTACATGGGATAGGCAGACATGGGTAGGTTACAGTCTGTCAGTGGACACAAACCTGCATTGGTAAAACCATAGATGCATTTAAGTATGTGCCTTATTCCTTTATGTGTAAACACATGCGTGTATGCCTTCCAAAGGGAGCTAGTTCAGCCGTGATAGGCACTGATATTTGAGTTCCATCTTGGGCTTGCTTCTGGTAAACAGTCTAGAAAAAGCTGTTTAAGTGGATTTTATGGCCTGAAGGAGGCTACTTTATTTTCTAGGTTGGCCCAACTTTTGGGGTGGTGTGAGATTACTTTTAACCATAAATGTATTTATCAGTTATTCTTTGCTAGTATTTGCAATCAAGTTCATTATGTGTGTGTTTCTGTGTAACTATACAAATAATGTATAATCTAAAGGAACTACAATTGTACAGAAGGACAGATAATCAGGAACCTTGTTTCATAGTTTGTTTTTGTCTTTATAGTCCCTCTGCTTCCGGAATTAGCAAGGCTTTATTGTAAGAAATAAAATTCTGCTTGCACAATGGAAAATGGGATAGTTTG
>CM053597.1:29758068-29783347 GCA_028646575.1 Pseudocheirus occidentalis | reverse complement strand
GGACCTTTTTGATAGTCTGAAAAGGGAAAACCTATTTTTTCCAAAGAGTACTTTTTTTCCCAACTAGGCAAGAAAATTGGGTTTGATTTGGGAGCAAAGAGGAACTACGGTACCTTAATGTTATAAACAAATGCATTTAAGACCCGGCAATTCTACAACATTTTTTTTTCCTTTAGAGGGATTTAAGGGCTTATTGTCTTACGACAGACACCTTTAAAAGGCTTGCCAGTTTTCTGCTGTCTTTTCCAACTAATTCAGAATCTCAGACAGAATGAGGTGACTTGATTGCCCTGTGGCTATGCTTTTGGAACTACATGGAGGCAAAAGGGTGGTCCTGGTCTCCAGGAGGAAAAAGCAGTGTTTGTATACTCTGCTCTGCCCAGAGGAGGAGGTACCAGTGACCAACTACCAAAAAAGTAACATAGAAATACTAAATAAAAGGAGACAAGTATGTCCTCATGGCCCAAAAGTAAAATCTGAAACCTCAGTTATTCTTTAGGAATATTGCATGCATCAAAAAAAGGATCTGCCCTGCTGCTCTACTAATCTAATCTAGTTAAGCAGTCAATAGACATTAAGCATAATGAGTCCAGTGTCACTGGATCTCTGAGTAAGGGCGGTGGGGGAATAGGAGGCCAGACTGTGAAGGGCTTCAAACACCAAACAAACACTGAAATTTCAGTGCTACTGTTTACTTATTACTGCTAAAAGCACCCCTTCAGAGGGAGAAATTCTGTGGGAAGAGAAAAAAAATACTGTTTGCAAAATTTAGGATGGAAATTGAGTACTCAGAGGCAGGGAACTTAAGAAAAAAAATTATGGAAGTAAGTGCTTCTTTAGTACATGTATCACAAATAAAATGGGAAAATTGGAATTTGCTATGTAGAATTAGAAAAGGAGTTTTTTTTGTTTTCCTCCCAAGCCTTAAACTTAAAATTGAGCCAAAAAAACAGATTTAAGCTCTGCTATTAAAGTATGACTTAAAATGGGTGCCCAACTCTTTTTTTTAAAATAAGAGTAATTGAAAAATTTATGGTAAAGAATGTCTTATTACAGAGGTGTAGTGTTCTTAGTAGACATGTTTCTAGTATCCCATTAATAATGCCTACTTTATTTGGTCCTAGTTCAGTCACAAAACTGTGACCCTTTGAAGCCAAAACAGCAATTGGATTTGGAACGTGCCCGTTTCCTGGTGACACAGGCTTTTGATGAAGACGAGAAAGGCAATGCCGAAGAAGCTATAGAACTATACACAGAAGCAGTGGATCTCTGTCTGAAAACAGTATGTTAAGCTAGCAGTTAATTTGGTGGAATTATGTTAGGGTAAGAAATTCTTCCACTTACAAGTGAATCACACTTAGAAATTGGCTGGAAAAAATGTAGTACCTGTACCACCAGTTGCAGAATACATCGTTTCTTATTAGCTTTCAACTTTATGTGCTGTTAGTAGTTTCTTAGCCTGTATCAACTATTACATAATTATTGGCAGTGATACTTAATAGATGTTCATTTTTGCCCCAGTTTCCTTATCTGTAAAATGGGGATAATTTTTGCTACTTCATGAAAGCCTTAATCTTAGACTTAATGATGGCTTGGAAGTATTTGTAGGGTCTTGGAATCTGTGCCCGTGGAGCGTGATGCCTGGCACATCCTACCAAACCATAAAGTTGTCCATGGGAGCCAAGCAATGGACAAGATATCTGTTGTCAGAGGACCAGCTTAACTCAGTATAGACTGACTCATAGGGAGGTTGACTCTTGGTGTTAAGTATTTCGGTAACTCCTAAGGAGTTTCGATCTGTATGAGTGGGAAGAGTACCCACGTCAGTTAAATCACAGCTCTTTCAAAGTAATATTTGCTCTACTTAATCTTACATATTTGTTCTCAGAATCTGCTCCGATATTGTTTGTGTGAAAGAATGCTTTGTGAAAGTGAAAGCACTTTGCCAACCATAAAGTGCTATGTAGATAGAAACTTGTCAGAATTTTATGAAAAACTCCTTATAGACAAGTTTTTTCACCGTGTTACTCCTATTTGTGGTCTGTAAATTGGTACTAAATCCAGATGTAAATCCTTCAAAATCAGGGACTTCTAATTGATCTCTGGTAGTGATTGGACAGTCATCTTGGTCAAATGGTTTGTTTTTTTGCTCAGCTTTAGAAGTTTTATAATGTAAAAGTTTTATAAGCTTTATAACCATTAAGGATAGTTGTTCATTTAAATTCGTGAAGTTTAATAATGTTTCTTAATATGTTGTTAAATATCTGGAAGCATTAAGAGATCATTAGGCAGCTGTTTTTAAGTACTTTTAAAATGAATGAATGAACTACAGGTATTACTTTTTCAAAACTTCTAAATCCTGGGAGCTGAAATTAATTCAGTAGGTAAAGAGCTCACCATCATGATGTAACTCCACCAAGTGTGATTAGGGAGAGCTTTAATAGTTTATGAAGTATTTATCATGAGTTACTTAATATTTATAGAGTGGCACTTAATAATCCAACTTTTAGGTGTTGTTTATTTCTCAGTGGACAGGGGCTCCTAAAATGAGGTAAACTGATAGGAGTGGGTTAGGCAGTGGAGATTAGGGAACAAGAGGGAGAATTTCCTGGAAGAACTTCCTGGATTAACTCTATCCAATAGGAGGCATTTCTTGTGTCTGCTGTGGCTGTTCATATTGGAAAGAAGCTCTCATAAGAGGGGGGTGGCTAGGTGGTGCAGTGAATAAAGTTCAGGCCCTGGAGTCAGGAGGACCTGAATTCAAATGTGGCCTCAGACACTTACCACTTACTAGCCATGTGACCTTGGGCAAATCACTTAACCCCAGTTTCCCTGCCTTCCCCCTTCCTAAAAGCAAAGCTCTCATGGGAGCCCTACAGCCTAGGTAGGTGCTTTGGAGTATTAGATTGAGGGTAACAGTGCTTGATGATGTCTTTTACAGTGCCTACCATACAGTCTTTGCTTTCTAGAATTTTTGTAGTCCTCTAGCCACATTAGCATAGTTCCAAGTTAAGTGGTCTTAAATGCAGTTGGACAAATTTAAAGTATCCTAAAATAGCAACTTTAATATTCCTTTCTTGTTTTATTCCTGCTTATATTAAATAAGAATCAAATTTATTGTAATCTGAACTTACAAGTCAGGTCATTACTAGTATTCCATGCTAAATGTATTAACTTAGAAGTGTCTCAAACCAAGCAGTTTCTGTGGAAAGAAGGTTTTTCATACAACCTTAATTGTCTCATCAGTAACTTATCCATTTTTCCTCCTCAAGTCTAATGAAACTTCTGATCAATCCTTGCAAAGTAAACTGAAACTGTTGGCTCGACAGGCACTGGATAGGTAAGTTGTTAAATGGCCTTGTAAATTCTTGTTTATTATTTTATAGTGGATGGAGTGTTTTATCTGATTGCACTTTTCTGATGCACTTTGCTCTTTTATTGTTCTCCTGAAATTATAGTGTTCACAAAGTTGAGGTTTGAAACAAAAACTTAATTTTTGTATATTGTGACTCAAGTGCTAGAATGTGACTGCCGTTAATAGTCTTGTGAGCAGCTCATTTTTACTCCCATCCTGTCCCTATGTCATTGTCTTTGTTAATGCTTCTGGGATGCTTGGTTTCTATTTCTGTTGCATTCTGTGTTTTGTGGAAAACAACTTACCAGCCAACATTTATGGAGTGTAACAGAAGCATCTGTGATAACTAGGCTGCTAGTCCTGCCCTCTTTTTAATTCTTCCTTGTCTTATAAAATTTTTAAATTAAAAAAAAAGGAATTCAGGGCTATTACCAAAAATTAAGAAATTGAGTGTAAAGCTGCTCAGAACTAGTTCTGGTTAAGTAACAGATATGGATGTTAGATGGAAACATGGTGCCTGTTAAAGAGGAGTCAAAAAGGAAAAATGAAGAGAAAGGGAATTGCATCTCCAGTTTCTAGAAATTCTCAAAAGCTCCATGCATAGCTTATGCCACGTGGGAGAATCTGGGTAATGATAGAAAATGTTATATGATCATAATGGTTTTAAGAGATTTAGGACCTAAAGTTAATGTTCTTTCTAGAAAGGCATGATGGAGAGAAGTTATTTGTAACAGAATTTTCTGATTTTAACTCCTATTTTAGAGCAGAAGCATTGAAAGAATCTATGTCAAAGCCATCCCAAAAGGACAAACCAGCTGTAGTTAAATCAAATCAGCCAGTCAGAACATTTTTTCCATTGGGACCTGATTTTTCCTTGAGTGATAAACCTCAAGCAGTTAGAACTGTGCAGTCAAGTGAACCACAGGGGCAGAGATACACAGCAGAAGAAATAGAAGTGCTCAGGTGCGTCAAGAAATGTTTTGTCGCTATTGTTATTTTGCTTAAATTGAATGTGTATATATTTATTAGATATTTTGTGCTCAGAATTTAATTTGAGACTCTAGAACTTCAAGAAAAAAGGTGCGACGTTATCAGTTCTGCCATCCTCAGCCGGTTCTGATCTATTTCACTTTAGGGAATACTAATCTATCAAAACATAAAGTAACTTTCAATAATGATCAAATCTGTTTCTAAAAAAGAGGTAAAGCATGTTTGTAAACATGAAAAAGAACCTACTTATTTTGTCTTTAAATTTTTTCATGATAGAATATATTGAGATAATTTTTTGTTGTTTGAGAAACGGTAAAAGTTATCTAGTATCACCTGTTGGTTTGATATTTAATACTTTTAGTTCGTTATACAAGTAATACCTTCTCTAGACTGTGCTGACAAAACTAGGATATATGAGGCTTATTTGAGTTGGAGCCTTCAGCATAGTTCTGGTGGTGATTCTGCCAAATAACCCTAAAGACCATAAGTTGCTGAAAATATTAGATTATTTTCGTTTCCACTTTGGTGAGTAGCATATGTATTATAATAGTTTTTAAAAATAGCTCTAAGTAGCTTCTATGCTTGATTAATTGAATTCATAAGTGTTTATACAATACTTTATAAGGTTATAAAAGAGTCCTTAAGTATTTAAGTATGCTAGTAGTGCTGTAGGATACAGAGGCAGTAATGGAATGTTTATAACCAGAAATCAAGCTGATTAATTACTCTTGTACTCTCATAAACTGTTTTGTGAAATTTTGATCCAGCTACAAGAACAAAAGTAACACGGGGTCTTACAGTTCTTTAAGAAACTAAGAAATATATTTTATTGTTACATAACCTTATATTCCAAAGTTTTCATATGCTTATCAATATAATATAATAAAATTAACTTTACAATTTTAGACTTTTTTAGTCTAACAGAACTTTTGTTTTCCTATAGAAAGACATCTAAAATAAATGGTATTGAGTATGTTCCTTTCATGAATGTTGACTTGAGAGAACGCTTTGCTTTTCCTGTGCCATTTTCGTAAGTACTTTTTACTGATTTTTTTACTCCAAGGTTGCTTTATCAGGAACATATCTTTCCTAGTGCTCTGAACTGCCGGTTTGTTTAATTCATAGAGTTAAAACTTAAAATTCAAAAGAATAATTTCACAGGAAAGGGAATATGATTAAAAAACTGGGGCAGAAGAACAGGAGAAAATTGAAGACATACAGGAGGTTGCCAAAGGTTCGCTTCTAACTCTCTCAGAGTCTTGTTCTCCTCTTTATGTGGTCCCCCCAAAACAACTAGGAGATTGAGCTGGTCACATGATTGTAGAACCTAAATTGGAACAGACCTCAGAGGATTTCTTGTCTGGCTCATCCCTGAACAAGCATCTCCTCTGTAGCATTCCCTGATCACCCAGCCTTCACTTGAAGACCTCCAGTGAGGAGGAAGCCACTGTCACCCAAGGCAGCCCTTCTCACCTTGGGATTACTCTCATTGTTAGAAAGTTTTTCCTAATGTGAATCCTACATTTTCTTTGCAGTGTTCAAGATTCTTCCTGGTTTTGTTCTCTGGGCAGGACAAGTCTTTTCCGTTTTCTATATGTCTTTCAAATACTTGAAATAACTGTCATGACCCTCTCGTGTCCCTAGGCTAAACATTCCCAGTGCCTCCTTCTGATATATACTGCATATAGCAATACTATCAACTCCCTTTTCCTAGGTTCAGTGCCCTTCAGTGCCTGCTAAAAACATGTCATCCCTTTGGCTCCCATCTTACATGTGTTACTCGTTGAGAACTTAAAGATTAAAGCCCAGATATCTTTTTCAGAAGTTCACCAGGCCTCTTTCATCATCTTATGAAATTGATCTTTGTTTTGACCCCAGTATAGGACTCTCATGAAATAGTATACAGGAGCATCAGTTTCTCAGTCAGCTTTTTTACTCATTTACTAAATGCATACTTTTATGTGCACAGCACCATACTGAAATCTGTGGAGCAGAGGTGTCAAACACAAGGACCACAACACTTCTGAGTGTGCTCTGAACCAGATTAAAGTGTAGTTCTGTCTGATCGTATGTGGGATTTTGAAGTCAATATGCGGCCCATAGGCATTCTCAAGGGTGGCTTAGTGGCCCCAATTACTCTTTGTTTGCCCCCTCTGCTGTGGAGAATAAAAGAATAGTAGACAATTAGTTGGCACTGACCGGGGCACAAGGGAACACCTTCATGGGAAAAAAGAGCCTTAAAAATAGGTAGAATTTGTAAGTTGAGAGAGGAAAGACAAGAAATAGATGAACAAAAGGGAGGAGTGTGTGTACTGAGAGCTGTCAGGTGATGTGTGTCTCATGAAGGATTTGTGTTGGCTGGAAATAAGGTCGGATGGGTTCAAATCATGGCATCCTTTGAAAATCAGACAGAACCCTTTGGCCAGATAAGGTAGTGAATAGGGAGCTGTTGAAGTGACACAATAAAAGAGTTCCTTAGAAAGCCTCATGGTGGCATTTCATAGCTTGGATTATGGAAGAAAGAGGAGAGAGCTAAGAGACAGGCCCAGTTATGAAGGTGAGTGTCTAGAATAAAGTGGAAGCAGTGGAAAACAAGAAAGAATAGATAGAACTTAGTGATAGATTTGTTGTGACCAATTTCAAGAAAGGGAAAAGTCAGAAATGGAGTTGACTTTACAGTCTGGAAATCTCTGCTGCCTCTGAGGTATTTCTGTTTCATCATAATATACATGTAGCTGGAACTTGAGGAAGTCATGTGACCATTGCCTCTGTTTTATAGAAAGCTTGAGAAGGCAGAGGAAAACACAATCCGTGGGAATTGCCTTCATTGCCTTCTGAATCAGGCTTTCACATTGTAAATTCATCCCAACAGCAGATACACTTCCTCAAAAACAAAAGCATGTGCACTTCAGATATACACGAGTCTTTGCTTGTCCATGCCTTTATTATTGTGACTCCATCATAGTGCATCATCAGGCTGATAGGACTCAGATTTGGGGTCTCAGAGTTCCAATTGACCAAGTCAGTTTGTCAGGGACATCAGCTCAATTAGGAATTGGTAGAGGTATAGTGGAGAGTGAGGTATTGCTTATTTTGATTACTTTAGGTATTTTTTGGTCTCTGACTCTGCAGTTGTACTGACATGGTCCTTTTGCCCATACTCTTCAGCACCTGCTTAGAGCCTTAAGGAAATAGAGACCTGAGAGCACTGAGACTTACCCAGTGTCCCATGGCCAGGATGTGTTCAAAGCAGGACTTGAACCCAGTCTCTACCCACAATGCTATTCCACTTCTCAGGGCTCATTTCAGTAGTTACAATTGCCCAATTTAAAAAAAAAAAGACTTGATTAAGAAAGTAAATTTCAATATTATGAGTTCCATAATACTAACTTTATTTTTTTCTGTACCTCAGTGATAAATGTGGTAAGCTACCATTATCACCAAAACAAAAGGCAATATTTTCTAGATGGGTACGGCCAGATGATCTCACCAACAATCCTACAATGATCTATACTGTATCTAGCTTCAGCATAAAGCAGGTATGTATGCATTTATTTTTTGCACAAAGTTAGATTCAGTTAGAAACTGATAACTTCTGTTTTATTTAAAGTTTTCTTAGTTTTTCATTGCATGTTCAGCTTTGGGGGGCAAAGGGACACCTGCTATTTTATCAGTGTGGGGAACTTTGTGGAAGCTTTGTTTCTCAGTTCATATCAGCAAGTCATGTATAATTTATATTCTTAAAGAGTTACCTGGAGATATTGAGAATTTAGGGACTTGTCCAGGGTCACACTGTGTATTAGGAGCTGTCCTCCTAAATAATCTGACTCTGGCCCACTTTTCCAGGACATGAACCCACATCCTCTTGGAAAGTTCTGTGACACGCAAGTTCTGAGATGCTGAAAACATATTTGAAATTTTTGTTTTATTAAAATGTATTAGTTTTATAGCAGATTTTAGGCCATAAACTTTTCGATTTGTCAGTTTAACTTTTTCTTTGTTTTCTGATTCACATACCCTATTAAGATTGAGTTATCTGAGAATTTGCAGCAGCTTGGAGTTAGAAAAGATGAAAAAAATAACAGGTTTGCCTAAATTAGTATTTCAGTAGCACATTGTGTTGCTTTAACGGTGTTGAGCATTTAGCATGCTTGTGTAGGTGTGGTTTCTACTACAGTATTCAAGATTTAGTAATGTCATGTTATGCTATCTATTTGTAATTGTTCTGAAATAACTTCCATGAAGCATTTGAGGATTGGTTTGATTTTTCTGGGCTTAGCCTGCTTTTGATGGAGCAAAAGCTCCTCTTTTGTTTCCTCTTATAACTTTCATTAATGCTCTTTACAAAAAAAAATATTAATGGGTATTACAAGTAGGTTTGTTGTAGAATTGTTTTTGAGTTGGACAAATATATACATGTTTGATACTTTTCTTTTATCACTAGACAATAGTATCAGATTGTTCCTTCGTGGCATCGCTAGCCATCAGCGCAGCTTATGAGAGACGGTATAATAAAAAACTAATTACAAGGTAATTAATGCTTCTTCTACTTTAAGAATTATTATCTGTAAGTCTTGCTTCAAAATAGTTAACTTAGGGAGTGTCGACTCTGAGAAAGTGGCTGTCATAAATGGTAATGTTATGATCCTTTTCTAGAGGTCTAGTGGATTCTTTTTAAATTGGAAAATGAGGTAGATTATCCTGAGAACATGATAAATATGTAAATGTATACATGCCTAAAAATTAATGCTACACATGTAACATTACATGTGTGATTTCCTTTTTTTTTCTTATAATGACATTGTGAACTTGGCCAGAGAAAGCAAGGTTGTTATACAGTATTAAATTTTACCACAAGATATTTTTTAGATGCCTGCTTTGTACAACATGAGACAGACCCAAAATAGCCTCTCTCTTTAAGAATCATACCTTCTGTCATGGGGATATAACATACATACCAAGTAATTTCAGAAGGGAGAGAACTTTAACAACTGGGAGGAACCAGGAAAGGCTTCACATAGCAGATGGCCCCTGAGCTGACCTTTGAAGGGATGGTGGGAGGGCTGAGATGAAGAAGGTATTCTAGGGATGAGACAAAGGCACAGAAGCAGGAGATGGCCTATGAAGGGTTGGGGTAACTAGTAGTCCAGTTTGGTTGGAATGTATCTAAGAAGGAACAATATGAACTAAGCCTGGAAAAGTGAGTTGGAGCCAGATTGGTAGGGCTTTAAAGGCTAGACCTTAGCCTGCCTTTTATCCTAGATGTAATAGGGAGCCAGTGGAGCTTCTGGATCAGACTTATGTTTTAAGAATATCAGTTTGGCAGCTTTGTAGAGGATAACTTGGAGACAGACTACTAGAAACTGGGAGGCCAGTTGGAGGGCTCTTGCAATAGTTCATATGAGAGGTAAAGAAGACCTAAACTTCGGTAATACACTGATTGTAGAGAATAGAATGGACATTTTGATGTTATGGAAGGAGAAAAGACAAGATTTTACAACTAATCAGGTATGGACAATGAACAACTTAATAATTGGTATTGGTAGCTATAAAAAGAATAGTTTTAAGTATTTTGTCATTGGAAGCCAAATGACAAGTTCAGAACTGAATCTGGTGGGGAAATGGAGGCAGTCAACATAGATGATTTTTTTTCCCAAGGAGTTTGTTGTAAAAGGGAAACAAGACATGGGTTGATAACTTAGGGATGATAAGCTCAAATGAGTGTTCTTAAAGAGGCCCAGGGAGACCATGTATATTTTTAGGCAGCAAGTAATGATCCAGTGAAAAAGGAAATACTGAAAGTAAGTGTGTGAGAGACAGAAAAAAGAAAGAGAGAGAAATTGAGCTGGCAAAGGAATGACATCCAGGGATCCAAGAAGGGTTGGCATTAATGAGAGAAATGGGGCCAATTCTTCCTCCTAGAATGGAGCCAATGACGATCAAATGGGGGATGATGTAGAGGGCTTTTGAGCTGTGGAATAGAGGAGAAGAGGAATCTCTTAATTGAGGAAGCTGACAGGGAATAGAGAGCAGAAAGAAAGATTTGGAGAATGTGATAGTATCAGGTAAGTGTACAGTGGGTAGATGCCAGCTGAGGTATCATGTAAACTTGTAGAAGAACCATTAGGCAGTCATATTTACTATTCTCTAGCATAATTCAGCAGTGCTCAAGTAGAATTCAAGACGGTAGACTCTTGAGGAAACCAGAGGTTGGAGTTTGTTGGTAGAAAGGGAGAACAAGAGGCAGTGGAGGCACTAGAGGTCCTAATGAGGATGAAGAGTAAGTTTGGGGAGAGCTTATGATTAGTGAGAAGAGTTTCATAATTGTGGCTCATGGAGATAGGCCTGAGGTAAAGGGTGCTGAGGTAGATCATGGAAGTTGAGGTCAGGGCATTTGTATATTGAAGTTAATATGAGAGTGAGAATTGTAATGAAGAAGATGGTTGTGAGGCAAGTATTGAACTCATTGAAAGAGAGGGGAGAATATTCTGGTGGATGACAACAGCAGAGATTTGGACTAGGTGATCCAGATGAGGAGAATAAATTTCCAACAGTGGGACACTGCTGAGTAACAGTGTCAAAGGGACAGTCTAGACTTGGAAGTGAAGAACAAGGAATGTACTGGCTCCTCCTGGCCTTGGTTCTCGCCCAGGGCTGGAGAGATGGCCAGATTTCCATTATTGTATGAAAGATACATAAGATAATGAAGATGGACAAGTTTCAAGTGAAAAGACTAAGAATGAAGGGGAGCAGGAAGATTAGTAACAGAATGAAGATAGTTCAGGATGGCACAAAGGCATGGGAAGGACTACAGTGGGGTAGACCCGTGGTGGATGAGAACGAGAGGAAAGGCTTTAATAGACATCAGCACTGAATCACAGAAGAAGTAGAGCAGGAGTTAGGCATTTGGCCCAACACTGAACGAAGAACCAGTTGAGGGGCCGTCATCCTGCGGGGTTCTGCGATGAATGGACGCAGACTGAAGGCAAGAGTGGTACTGACAGTTTCCTTAGCCAGTCACTCCAGATACAGAGGAATTAAGGGTGGAAGCAGGAGTGGATCTGTCTGGAGAAGGGGGTCAAGAAATAACTGGTGTTCTAGTATCCCTTTGAGGTTAAACTCCTGCCCTGAAGCCTCCTCTGAAAGAGGTGGGAAATGAAGTATTCTCAGAAGACACTTCCACAACCCCTCTGATTCCCCGGACCCATAAGCCACCTTGTCTGTGGTGAATGTCAGTCTCCTTCAGAGCAGGCATAAGTCCAAACACTTAGGAACTGTGGTGAATTTAAAATTAAATATAAAACCACTGATGAAAATAATTATAATAAGTTTGTATTTTTTTTTTTAAAGCTTGACCATCAATTTTGCCTAAAATTGATAAAAACCGCTTCATGGTAGCTATGCATGTCCCTGTCAGAGAAGATAAAAAATAATGGAAAGCTAATAGATGCAAACTTTACTATAAATTTAATTAACTAAAATAGAATTTGAAATCACATGGAAATTGTGAAATAATTTAAGTATCATTTTCTAGATTATTTCACTTTATCAGTGTTACCTAAAAAGTCCTAAACTCTTTATTTAAAGTTAGGAGTCATGATGAAGATAATAGAATTAGTCTAAATTTAGCTTTAATAGAATGCCAACAACATTCAATTCTCCAAGCATTTATTAAGCACCTACTACATGCAAAACCCTATAATAGGTTCTGGGGTACAAGGATAGAAAGAAGTCACCCCTCCTCTAGAGAAAGTTGGGAGAGCAAAGACTACAGCATTGACACAGACCAGTGAACACAAGGTATTTGGGGGAAGAAAAGAATATCAGCCCAGAGGAGGTAACCCCTGAATTGATCCACAAAGGAAGCTAAAGATTTGACATGAGGGAGTATACTCCAGGGGTTTCAAACTGCCCATGCCAAGGTGCAGAAGCAGGAGGTGGGTGGGCCCAGTTTAGTTGGAATCTGCAGTGTGTGAAAAGAGGGAAATGAGAAGCAAATCTGGGAAGGTTGGCCAAATAGAGCTGGATTGTGGGGGACTTTAAATGCCAACTGATGGATCTACTGGAGTGTCTGAAAATAAGCACTGCTCTGTGACCTTACAGAAATTGAACTTTCACAGTTGGAACCTTTTCATGTCTAGGACTCAGTTGTGATTGTTCTCCCGTTCCTTCCTGATTAGAGTCAGGAGGAGATTCCCTTTAAGACTGGGAAATTTTATTACTTTTCAGACTTTCTTGGACAGTGTCTGAAAAAAACCTGTTAGGCAGTTTTCAGAATACTGTGAAACATACATTTCTTGGATGCTTATTTCTACTGTGGATTTATATTGATTCTAATTAATATATATTAATCAAAAGACACTATCATTTCCTGGGGTTCAGACCTCACCCAGGTCTGCAACCTCATTGTTGTATCATTTCCTCATTCTTGGCCTACATAACCAAATCTTATCATTTCTACTTTCACAACACTTCTGTCTGTCCCCTTCTCTCTATTACCAAGCCATCATTTGGACCCCATGTCACCTTTTATGTGGACAATAGCCTCCTAACAGATCTCCTTACCTCATCTCCCCATTCCAAGGCAAATAGCTGTTAAGTTGATTTTCCTAAAGTTCAAGTCTGACCATACCATTACCCTCTTTCCACCAAACTCCACTGTCTTAACTGTTAACTTCAGAGTCAAATAGAAAGTTCTTTGGCATACATATTCCACTACAGGCCAGCAATACCAGCCTCCTTATTGCTGCTCACACATGACCTATCCTTTATACCAGCTCTCTCCCATACCTTGAATGCTCCGTGCTTCTTAGACCCTCTAACTTTCTTCAAGACTCAGCCCAAATACAGTCTTCTGTAGAAAGCTGTTCTCAGTCCCTCTAGATTATGGGTGGGGAACCTGCTGCCTTAAGGACACAGATTTCCCACTTCTTTTCTATATCTCCTGTGTACATAATTATTTACATGCTTCCCCAACTGGAATGTAAATACCTTATGAATAGAGACTTTTCCCTTTCTTTCTACACAGTTCTTGGCACCTAGTAAGCACTTAATAGATTTTTATTGACCAGTTGATAAATCTGAAATTAGTTTTTTATGTGCTTATGTGAAACCATTTACAGTATGTCTTAAATTTATAAAAATGCCAAAGGAAATTGTTCTGCAAAATACTATGTAATATACTAGAGCATGTTATATTGTTTGTGTCAAATTTCAATATATAAATCTTTTTGTTTTTGTAAAAGCATAATTTATCCTCAGAATAAGAAAGGTGAACCAGAGTATAATCCATGTGGAAAATATATGGTAAAACTTCATATTAACGGTGTTCCAAGAAAAGTAAGTATGCTTTTGGGTTGACTAGAATAATGCTAGATAAGATGAAATTCAATGCATTTTCACTTTTTCTTTGCTCCCTTCCTTTTAAAATTCTTAAGGTGATTTTAAAAAAAAAGAATTTTGAATGAGGCTTCTAAAATGTATTATATAGACTACAACAACTTAAGTTGTGGATAGGATATAAGTTTTTGACACTAACTTTGATCTATATTGGTAACTAAAAATAAAGTTAAGATAGTTATCCATTTTTAAAGATGTTTATAGAAAAAAGTTACGGTTAATTATTTATAAGAAGTATTTGAAAGAACATTTGAGTAATAATATTAATGTCCTGATATATTAGTGCTTAAATGAACTTTTAGTCTACACATAAACTTATTTTCAAAATATCTGTCGAACTAAAAAGAAGTGGAACACTGAGCAATTGTGACAACCCACTGTGTTTGTGGAGAAAAGACTATGAAATAAACCTCGTCCTTTCCCTTTTAAACAAGAGACAAGGATCTCCCAGGGCAGAGTTTTGGATACCATGGCAGACAACAATCACTGTGACCTTGTTTTGGCTTACTGTTTTACTTTGTTACAAAGAATGTTCACTTGTATGGGAAAGGGAAATTACTGTGAAGTATGAACAGAAGGCATTATTAAAAATATGTTTTTTCTGTCTACATTTGTGGCTGGCTGGATCATTCTGTCTTACTAGCGCCACAAATCTTTTTGGCAGTTTGGAAAGACTGTTTATAGACAAACACCGGCTTCAGACATCTCTAAAGCTCTGGTTTTTGTTGTTTTTTTAAATAGACCATAAGTGCTAAATTACTACTGTTAGGTCTATACCTAAAAGAGACCAAAGAAAACATCCTATATGTAAATATAATTTAAAAATATATATAGCAGCTATTTTTGTGGTGGCAAAAAAAAATGGAAATTAAGGGGATGCCCGTCAGTTGGGGAGTGGCAGAACAAACCTGGTATTTAAATGTGATAGAATATTCTTGTGCTACAAGATATGGAGAGACTTGGTCTGAGCTCATGCAGAGAGAAGTGAGTAGAACCAGGACAACAATGTCTACTCTAATGTCAGTGTGCTAAACTGATGAAGGAGGTAATGACAATATTTACAGTCAGGGCAACGTTATAAAGACAGCTTGGAAAGCTGTCAGAACTGTGTTCAGTGCATTGACCATCCCTGATGCCAGAGGACTGGGGTAAAGCAGTCTGCCTACCTACTCACACAGGAGTGATGGGTTCAGGGTACAGAAGGAGACACATGTTTTTGAACATGGAATTTGTTTGGCTTGCCTTGCATATTTGTTATGAGGAATTTGTTTTTCTTCCTAAATCTCTTCCCTACCATGGGGAAGGAATAGGGGATGAGAAGGAAAGAATAAATGTCTATAGTTATTTTTTAATTTTATTTCATTCAGAGACTTTTGAGGTGTATATTATCCAGGACTTGCTTTCTTAAGATGCTACAGGTAGCTAGTTATTTAAAAAATTATTAAGAACAGTTTCTATATTTGGATTACTAGACAAGTTGTTGATGACAGATTTCTTAGAAGCATCTTACTGCATAACATTATTATATTAAAATAATTTTTACATCAGTGCTCTCCAGATTATTTTACAAACTAAAATAGAAATGATGCTACATAGAGATTCCCACCTACTGGTTAAATGTATCTTCTAGAAAGAATGTTACTAGTTTTTCAACCTTGAGTAACATGTTTCTTTCATTTAATTTGTGTAAAAAAATAAAGGTTTCTTTTGTATCATTGATAAAATGGAGTAGTTATTGATTATTCAAATAGTAAGGTCCTTTTCTCTGTTTCACGTAAAATGCTATTTCTGGGAGTCCATTAATTGTGATGATAATAGCTCTGGACATTTAACTGATTGAGATGACCAAATCTCTTTTGCTTTGCTTAGCTTGTGGGATCAAGTGAGACATTACCTAAGATTATATTGCTATTTAGACCTAAAGAAAATGAAATTACCAATGTCTCATTGTTTTTCTTCCAAGGTGATAATAGATGACCAGTTACCAGTTGATCGAAATGGAGAACTACTGTGCTCTTATTCTAACAACAAAAGTGAATTGTGGGTGTCTCTCATAGAAAAGGCATACATGAAAGTCATGGGAGGATATGATTTTCCAGGATCCAATTCAGTAAGCATCAAATGGTTTGGAAGCATAATTCTAAAGGCAGAATATCTGAATTTAATTTTCTTCCAATTTGGAAAGCTTTGAAGGAAATTTTTCATTTAAAGAAGAACTGGAAGTAAAACACTATTTAACCACAGAAAAAAATAGTATGAATTATTTTAAGAATCTAAATTTCCTTGTATTATAATGGCTTATGGATGTGGATCCAGAATTGAAAAGAAAAACTTTTGTAATTTTGTTTTCTTTGCTCTTTAGGCAAGTCTCTGATTGGCTTCAAGTAAATTGGAGGGCCAGATTAGTTCATCTTTCTAATCCTCTTCAACTCTAAATCTTTGATCTGTGAATAATGATCAGTTATCCCTCAACATAATCCTAGTTTCTCCGTAGACAGAAAAAAGGAGCCCTATAACTCCACCTCTGTGCTGAGAACATGAAAACTACCTGCCTTCCTAATTGGAAGAGAGTAATTTTCTGTCAAATTTTCTGTTTTTCTGTTGTTTCAGTCATGTTTGACTCTTCATGACCCCATTTGGGCATTTTCTTGGCAGAGATACTGGAGGGGTTTGCCATTTCCTTCTCCAGCTCATTTTGCAGGTGAGGAACTGAGGCAGCCAAGGTTAAGTGACTTGCCCAGGGTCAAACAGCTAGTAAGTATCTTGAGACCAGATTTGAATTCAGCAAAATGAATCTGATTGACTACAGGCTAGGCGCTCTGTCCACTAGCTGCCCAGGTGGTGCAGTGAATAGAGCACAAAGCTTGGAGGCAGACAGACCAGATTTCACATTTGACCTCAGATGCTTACTAGCTTGTGACCCTAGGGAAGTCACTTAACCCTGTTTGCCTCAGCTTCCTCATCTGTAAAATGAGCTGAAGGAAATGTCAAACCACTCTGTATCTTTGCCAAGAAAGCCCTCTCTCCCCACCCCCATGAGGTCACAAAGAGTTGAATATAACTGAAAAAAAAATTTCCTACTTAATAATTTAAAAAACATAGTTGACCTTTGCCATTGGGAATCTCTGGCTGTGCTCCTGCATTAGTTGGTGCTCAAAATTTAGATGTGTTTGACACTTCTCTTAGCAGCAGAGTCTCCAGTCCTCACAGATTGCTTCAATTAAAGAGATCATTGCCTTTCTATATAAAACAAATCTTTTTTTTTTAACTTTTTGAAGGGGGGAAGGTAGGGCAATTGCAATTGGGGTTGTGACTTGCCCAAGGTAACATGGCTAGTTTTGTGTTAAGTATCTTGAGGCCAGATTTGAACTCAGGTCCTCTGGACTCCAGGACTGGTACTCTATTCATTGCACCACCTAGCCACCCCCAAAACATAATTTTTAAATATCTTTTTAAAGTATAAGATTTTAACATGGCCATTTAAAGTGGCTCAGTGACAGGGTCTGTCATCTCTGTACCGTAGATTGGGCAGAAAAGAATCTCAAAGATCAGTAGCACTTAATGAAAGTACTCAAATATGAAATTAAACCGAAAGATTCCTGGCTAGTCCTTTTGTAAGAGGTATCCATTTAAGTCTTATTCATGATGCCTTCTGGTGTTGCGGATGAGACCATGTATTCTGGAAAGTTATGAGAACAGAAAACCAGCTGTCACTGGCGGCCTGCCAAGCTCAGAAGACTTCAGGCATGGCCTGGGGGCAGACTGTCTCTCATTCATTGGCCAGTCTGAAGAAGTTCAGAGAAGCTGATCATCACCAGTGGCCACAGGATAAGGTATCCAGTGGGACAAAGCCTTTCGTGTCCTAAATGAGAATAACATCTAGCTTGTGTCCTTGCCTGTTTGCCTTCTCTTTAATATACAGTCACTTGAAAAAAAACATTTACTAGTTGTCTGCTATGTGCTTAGTACTTTGATCAGCAATATGGAGTGTTGCCACTAGGATGTCCAGTAGTGAAATTGGGGAGATGAGATCTATGTATTTGAATAAGTATTGAGCAAATTTCTATACGTGTGTCAGCATTATTTATAAATCTTTGAAAGGTTTAAATTGTGCAGTACAGTTAAAGAAGAAAGTATTATAGTTATAATGACACATTTCAGACATTAAATGCAAAAAGGAGCTAGAAAAAAATTGTGCTCTGGAATCATTAGGTAATCCTCAGTAGAGACAGAATGTCACATGGGCCTTGAAGGGTAGGTGGCTATGGATAGGAGGAAGGGCATAAGTGAGGGAAAATGCAGGACTAAATACATAGGTATATTAATGACCATAGTGTAAGTTAATTGGGTGGGACAAGGAGGAGACCAGCTTGAAGAGAGTGTTGGTATACTTTGTGATCCAGTGACCCTGGCCTCCTATCAGTTCCGCACAAAAGGCTCTTCATCTCCTGACTCCAGGCATCTTCACTGTCCTTCATGTCTGGAGCTTTTATCCCTCCTCAGCTCTACCTACTGGTTTCTGTGGCCTCCTTCGAGTCCCAGCTAATACCCTTGTTTCAGCAAGCCTTTTTTTATAATCCCCTGAATACTCCTGCTTTCTTTCTGTGGTTATCTTCAGTTTATCCTGTGTTTAGCTAATTTGTACATACTTGTTTACATGTTGTCTCTTCCATTAGACTGTGGGCTCCCTGAGGGCAAGTACTGTTTTTTTTGCCTTTCTTTGTGTCCTCGTATAAGCTCTTGTTTACACTTAACAAATGCTTCCTGAGTTGTAGGATGTTAAGATTTCCGTAGATGAGCCTATCTTAACCAAATAATGCTAACACCCTACTCTTAGTGTGACCCTCTTACCTCGTAATCACCAAATCCAGATAAGAGAACATGGATTTAAGGACATTTTTTTCTAAAAAATACTTGAACGGTGAGAATATTTGTTGCTACATGAAAGAAATCATTCTTGGCCTTTTACTGCTTAGCAAAATAGTCATTTTTCCCCCTCATAGATCCATAGTAAGTTAAAGTTAAGTTAAAGTAAGTTAAAGTTAAAGTAAGTTAAAGATTAAAATACTGTAGTAGCTAATAACTTTTATCTTTCTCTTCATTGTTTAAAAACTGGATTAACTACCTTTTACATTTACTAAGGACTTTCTTGCATCTTTAACAATCCCTGAAATATGCTTATTTTTCAGAACATTGATCTCCATGCACTTACTGGATGGATACCAGAAAGGATTGCTATGCATTCAGATAGTCAGAATTTCAGTAAAGAGAACTCTTTCAGAATGCTTTACCAAAGGTTGGTGATTTTTTTCCTTTTTTTCATAGTAAGGAAAACTTTTTAAATTGTCACTGGAACAAGCTAAAAGTAGTAAGATAAAAGGCAAGAGGCAAATCATGGTTTTTTAATTCGTTTACTAGTCGTATTTTTTTAATTGTGTGTGAAGGTTCTGTGGTTAATTTTTTTTTCTTTTTTTTCTTTTGGAGAGGTGGAGGCAAGGTATTTGGGGTTAAGTGACTTGCCCAAGGTCACAGGGCTAGTAAGTATGTGAAGTATCTGAGGCTGGACTTGAACTCAGGTCCTCCTGACTCCAGGGCTGGTACTCTCTTCACTGTGTCACCTAGCTGCCCTTCTGTGATTAAATACTACCTACTGTCCCATATAGGAGGACAGAGTAGCACAGACATAGAGGTCCTCTTTTTAGTATGATATACTTGAATTTTTTTTTCTTCTGCATATTTTCCTTCAAAATTGTTTTTCTGAGTATATTAACATTTAAAATAATAGTAAAATCATTGTAAATACATATTGTTTTATTGAGGGGGGTCGTTTTTCTTTTTGAGGGGAAAAGTAGGTTGAGAAGACAAGATCTGGAGCACATTAATTCCAGAAGGAATACACAGGGTGATTTTAAAGTTGCTGTGGACTGTTCCCCAAAGTCATAATCTCCATGTGGGTAATGGAGAATTGACTATAGTGATGCGCATTCAGAATAGAAATCTAAGAAAGTAAGAAATCAGTACGAAATGTCAGCATCTCTTATGAGTTACATTTAGTATTGACACCTTCATCCTTAAATGCAAGACTTTTGAATATTTGGCATTCAAGTTTGATTTTTCCTTCTTAAAGATCACAATTCTTTGTAATTCTTAAGCAGTTAAAATCATAGAACAGAGAGTGTACTATAAAGGAAAGGCGTTAGTGTTAGAAAACGTTTGGGCACATCACTTCACCCTTAACTTTGGGTTTTCATTTGTGAGAAAAGAGATTAGATGATTTCTAAGAGCCCCTTCTGCTCTCCGTGACAATAATATTCCTATGTACATCTTGCTTTAAGATTTATGAAAGACTTTCCTCTCACTGAGCCAATATGGGGGCGCAAATATGAGTTCTGTTTCAGAGACGAGGAAACACTGACTCAAACTTTGTGTTCTTTCCCCAGTAAGTGTTAGAGCTAGGATTCAGACTCAAGCTTTCTGATAGCAAGAACAGCATTCTTTCCACTTCATCACAATGCTTAGCCAAAGTGAAGCCTTGTTTAAAGTTTGTTGAATCAGACTTTGAGGATTTCATTCTGTCTGACATTACATAAGAAGTGCTTGCCTCTAGAGACATCTTTACTTTGTGTGTGTGCATTTTTAGAGAACATTTTGTGGCAGTTCTAAATTTGTGAGAATTTCTAGTCCTTGGGTAAGATAGACTTTGATTTTTGTGTGATTTCCTTTGATAACTTCCCTTTTTGATGTTCTTCCAGATTTCACAAAGGGGATGTTCTCATCACCACAGCTACTGGAGTGATGTCTGAAGAAGAAGGAGAGAAGTGGGGCTTGGTTCCTACACATGCATATGCTGTTTTGGATATTAGAGAATACAAGGTTTTGAGTTGAAATATTTGTCTCTTTCCATTCAGAAATGTGCTATTGAATATAAAAGGACAATGAAGTGGTACATTGAAAACTTTTAGACCATAATATTGACAGGAGAGGCAGATGAGATGGCAGGATGCTGGATTTGGAGTTGGGGAACCTGTGTGGTCTTGGGCAAGTTACCCCTGTGAACCTCAGTTTTCTTAATCTGTAAAATTGGAGTATAGAAAATCTTTTAAAATCCCCTTCCAGTTGTCATTTAGGAGCATGGACAGAGTTGAAGAAAAACTTACCTCCCTTTCATGTCTTGACTACAGACAGCCTCATTCTGGAGACTGTTAAGGGAAAGAAGGAGGACAAAATAAAATGGCATTGGAGGCAATTGAGAGCCTGGCCCCTGAATTCAGACCAGTTCATTAAATGTTTAAGTACCTGTTGGGTGCTAGAGATAGAAAAACACAAAGTGCTTGTTGCTGTTAAGAAGCTTGTGGAACACAACTTGCACAGAGGAGTCCTATAAATGCAAAATGATTGGAGGAGGAATGCTTAAGGACATAGCAAAAACCTCCATGAAAGCCAGGACATTTTCACAGACGTGAAGAGGGAATAAAAATAGTACAGCCAAGCTTTCATTAACCATCTGTTCTATTCTAGAAAAACAGTATCCTGGCTTCATTGACTCTCTTTGTTCCTCCTCTTTTTCTTGTTCTTTTGAAGTTACATAGTTTATGGTGGTCCACCATTCTCTTCCATAAGTTCTTACATAGGAGGGTATATGCTAAATCACTATTACCTTGGCTGCCATGTTTCTCTCCTTATTGGTTTTTTCAGCCTCCTTGTTGATTTCCTTACATCAGTTAAACTTTTGGGGAGAATGTGATAGCATGTGCCTAATTAGTATTTTTATTCTGCGTCCCAGTTTTTAGCCTCAGTTGCTTGCTAGAATAGATCAGGTTAGAGCTATTTTAATTGTATACCATATTACTTCATTTTTATTTTTATTCTAATTTAGTACTGATTTTGATCTTTGTTCTGATTGTCTAACAGCTGATTCCGAAGTGATTTCCACTTCAATAATCAGCTGTTCCTTTTTTTTAATTTTTTTTTTTAATTTTTTTGCTTTTTGGAGGGCAGTTGGGGTTAAGTGACTTGTCCAAGGTCACAGGGCTAGTTTTTGTGTTAAGTGTCTGAGGTCAGATTTGAACTCAGGTCCTCCTGACTCCAGGGCCAGTGCTATATTCACTGTACCACCTAGCTGCCCCAAAACAGTCCTAGACCACAGGGAGCTTTTTTTTTCTTTTTTGGAGGGCAATTGAGGTTAAGTGACTTGCCCAAGGTCACACAGCTAGGTTTTTGTGTTAAGTATCTTGAGGCCGGATTTGAACTCAGGTCCTCCTGACTCCAGGACCAGTGTGCTAGTCACTGCTCCATCTAGCCACCTCAATAATCAGCCATTTCTTATCAGTTTAATGTTGTGTGCTGTTTGGGGCACTCACTAAGTCTAGTGCCTCTCAACTCTTTTATTGAAGACAGTATTGTGATAAAAGGATGAAGTTTCTGTGTGTTAGTCTACAAACCTTTGGGCTCTTTCATTTCATTTCCTAATCCTTGTCCGTATTTCCCACCGTTTTTCATCATATTTCCTTTTGTACACCTTTGCATTGAAGCCTGTGAATATTAAAGCATATGTTAATTTAATGTGGTGGGTATTTGTTGACTTCCTTGCAGAATTTTTCTACTCTCATCCTCCTCATCCAGTGTCTACGTAGCAACTTTGATAATTACCATATTGATCTTTTTTGCAAATATCTTGAGCACTGCAAGGCAGAGATGAATATGTTCCATAAAATGTTTCTTATTGCCTTTAGGGCCACAATAAAATCAACTCTCTAATCTTTCAAGAGAGAACCTGTGAGTCATATTTCCCATTTAACTGCAACCTCCTTTCTGTCTTCTGGCTTCATTTATTCCAAGTAATCCAAGATTACTTCCTCCAGTGATATGTCAGTATGATGATTGATGCTGACAGTTAAGTTAGATAGAATATAGATATTGTAAAAATTAGGTGATGCTTAGTCCCCTTTTAGCCTCCTTTTCTGAAGGGTAAGACCAAGGAGGAACACTTTGTACTTCGCTTTTTTTTTTATGAGTTTCCTTGGCCAAAGACTTATGACTACTGGGGATGAGTCTTTCCTTCCATAGCCTTGTTCTTGGAAAACAGACATAAGCTCTTATTGGGATAATACTGGAAACTTTTTCAGCACAGCAGAGCCTGCCAGAACACGCTACTGACATAAGTTGCTAGAATTCTGTGGCACTTCTGGGATTAGATAACAGAAAATAACTATTCAATTAAGCATCCTCTAGCTGTGAAGGATATAGAATAAATGGCCTAGGTCTGTGCCCTAGCATACAGAGCATTTAGTCTACATTGGAGGGAGGAGATTGATACATATGAAACAGCAGCAAATTGCACAATAATAAAGTGTTAAATCCCATAGTACAAATTATTAATACTGTATAATCATAGTGGGGAGAGATCAGTGAAAGCTGGAGTGGTCAGAAAAGAGTTAATGAAGGAAGTAAGACTAGAACAGCTTAGTAGATAAGTAGAGTAAGCTGTTTGATTATGTTAGAAAGAGTAGATGAAGAGGGTGTGTCAAACAGACCAGAAGCACAAAAGCACAAAGGTAAAAATAAGATTGGCTTGGCCAGTAGAAAGCTGAGTATTTTAAAATGGTGAAAAATAAAACAGGCAAGATAATGAAGCACCTTGGATGCCAGGCTGACTAGACCTGAATGCAGGAGGAAGTTGTTGGAGGTTTAGGGGCTGGATTCTGACATAACGGAGCCTCTAAAAGATTAGTTTGACAGACATATTCAGAGGATGGCTTGGAGGAAAGAAGCTTTAAAACTGAGCCCTTGAAAAAATTGACTGAATAAGCAGCCGGTAGGCAGTTTTTTAAATGAGCTTGAATAAATGTGGCTGAGCTTACTGTTACTTTGAAAATGAATCCTTGTATTCTTTCTGTAGGGTCTACAATTTATCCAGTTGAAAAATCCCTGGAGTCATTTACGTTGGAAAGGAAGATACAGTGAAAATGATTTGAGAAATTGGACTCCTGAGCTACAAAAATACTTAAATTTTGATCCAAGAACAGCCCAGAAAATAGACAATGGTAGTAATAATAAGAGCAAAGAATCATCGTTTTGAAATGTAGTTATTCACACTTTAGACAGCTTTACCAGTGTGTGAAAACATAGTATTTTTTCACAGAATTAACTCTAAGCAACATTTCATTTTCAGGTATTTTCTGGATCTCTTGGGAGGATCTGTGCCAATATTTTGATGTGATTTATTTGAGTTGGAATCCAAGTCTTTTTAGAGAATCGACATGTATTCACAGGTTGGTTAATTTTTTAAATCAATATTTTATTTTTTTCCCAATAACATGTAAAATCTATTTCAATTATTCTTTTTTTAAAAAAAAATTTTGAGTTCCAAATTCTCTTCCTCCCTCTCCTTCCCCTTTAGTGAGAAGGCAAGCAACTTGATGTTGGTTATACTTCCATATTAGTCATGTTGTTAAAGAAAACACAAACCAAAAAAACCCAAGAAAAATAAAAGAAAGTAAAAAGTATGTTTCTATCTGTATTTAGACTCCCATCAGTCTTTCCTTGGAGGTAGATAACATTTTTCATCTTGAGACCTTCATGATTGTCTTAGATCATTGTATTACTGAGTTATTAAGTCATTCACAATTGCTCATATTGCTGTTGCTGTGTACACTGTTCTCCTGGTCCCGCTCACTTCCCTTTGCTTCAGTTCATCTAAGTCTTAACAGGTTTTTCTGAAAGCATCCTGCCTGTTTCATATAGCACAGTAGTATTTTATCATAATCATATTTTGCAACTTGTTCAGCCATTCCACAATTGAGGGGCATCCTCTCAATTTCCACTTTTTATTTGCCAACACAAAAAAATCTGCTATAAATATTTTTGTACATGCGGGTCCTTTTCCTTTTATAAAAATTTCTCTGGAATACAGACCTAGTAGTGGTACTTCTGGATCAAAGGGTATATATTTTTATAACTTTTTCAATATCTAAATTGCTCTCCCGAATGGTTGCATCAATTCACAACCCCACCAGCAATGCATTAGCATCCCATTTTTCCCACATCCCCTTCAATATTTGTCATTTTCCTTTTCTGTCATATTAGCCAATCATAAGTGTGAGGTGGTACCTCAGAGTTGTTTAAGTTGCATTTCTCTAATAAATAGTGTTTTAGAGCATTTTTTCATATGACCATGGCTTTGATTTCTTCATGAGAAAACTGTTCATATCCTTTGACCATTTAGGGGGATAACTTGAATTCTTATAAATTTGACTCAGTTCTCTATATAGTTGAGAAATGTTTTTATCAGAGAAACTTGCTATAAAATTTTTTCTCTTTTCTATTTTTCTTTCTAATCTTGAATGCTTAGGTTTTCTTTGTAAAAACTAACTTATCCCAAAGACCCCAGATTCAGGGTTAAGAATTCACTATTTGACAAAAACTGCTGGGAAAATTGAAATATAGTATGGCAGAAACAGGGCATAGACCATTATCTAACGCCATACACCAAAGTCAAGTCTAAATGGATGCATGATCTAGATATAAAGGCTGATA
>CM053597.1:29746746-29757568 GCA_028646575.1 Pseudocheirus occidentalis | reverse complement strand
TAATTAATGGTTATGAATTCTTAGAAGTCAAGGTTGAAAAAACATCTCAGACACATCTCACAGTCCAACTCTCATAGATAGTAGGTGTGGGACAGGGAACAAGGTGCTTCATTTCTCCAACCTTCAATTTCCTCGTCTTTGAAATGGAGATAAAACCTCAGACAGGTCATGGGGTTGTTGTGATGCTCAAATAAGAAAATGCTTATGAAAGAGTTTTACAGATCTTTAAAGTGCTGTATAAAATGTTGGTTGTTTTGCTTAGTGACATAAGCCAGGACTGTTTCCCAGGCTTCCTGGTACCCAGTTCCAGGCTCTTTTAATAGATCATACTGTCTTTAAACAGAACCCTAAGAAGGGAGGAGAACTTGTGGGGCTAGTAGAATGATTTACAGCAAATGGACCTGGAATAGCATGTATGGAGTCAACTACACGTGTTAAAGATTTTTTACCTCATAAAACAACATTGATAAATTATTGCTGTCAGAATTCACTAATTACAACTATTGTTTGTCTTTAAACGTATTTCAGAATAATTACTTTGTACTGCCACAGTTTGAACTAGTTGATTCCAGAACAACTATTGTAAAAAACCACAGAATTTTTTGAAAACTTGATCCTGTTTTGAGTGGACATCAGACTGAACATCACACTGACTATAAAAATAAACCTGAAGTTAAATGTCTATTACTAAGTACATCTTTTTTTCTCCTCAGCTGACCCACCTCCATATATTGATGGAATTCGCATCAATAGCCCCCACTATCTAACCAAGATAAAGCTGACAACTCCAGGGCCTCACACCTTTACACTAGTGGTGTCTCAGTATGAGAAACAGAACACCATCCACTACACAGTCAGGGTACGTTTGGCCTGTGTCATCACAACGGGACGGGATAAAGGAATGTTAGCCATATGGCATATTGCTGTTCTCATTGGGGAAAATGCTGTGCTCTTTGTAAGCAGATGATTGGGAGAAACATGGGCACTGAAGGGTCTATGATTTCACAGAGGTGTGTTTGTGTGTTTCTTCCATTGAAGCAGATTGCAGTTTCTCTTAGTGATGTCGTTCTTAGTCAGACAGGCCAGCAAGTTCGCCCCCCAGTGGCTCACCCAGCACTGAGCCCCCATGCTTAGCACAGTACCCAGCACAGAGTAGGTGCTAAATCATTCCTAGCTGTCACTATCAGACAAAAGTTGCACAGCTCATTGCCAGACCCATATGGATTAGGGGAATTAATTTCTAAAAATTAAGCAGCAATTCAGTATCATCTCCTTTAGGAAAAAAAAAAGTCATAAATTAGAATATGGTGCTTTATTTTGATGGATTTTGTATTTCTCAGAACAAGTTCATCTGAATTCTGTTCTGTGAGAACCCTTGTAATTTAGATCAGCAGCAGTGATTACATTATACTCCCTTCACAGTTGCAAGGCACTTTTATTGTTATCTCACAATTCTTATAATAGCTGTTTGAAGTTTCAATACAGATATTGTCATGGATGAAGAAACTGGTGTTCAGAGAGGTTCATGTCTTCTCAAGGCTAGTTAAGTGTCAGGTTCCAGATCTGAACCCAGATGTCTTGCTATAGTCCAGCTGTCCTGCCCAGGTCAGCTGTGACTGGCATACACTGCGTGTGAGTAGACTTGGTGAGCTAGAGTCCATCCAGAGGAAGGGTCTCAGAGTAGTGAAGAGCCTGGAGCTCACGTCACATAAAGATCAGTTGAAGGAACTCAGGCTGTTTAACTTAGAGAAGATTTGGAGAGGGTTAAGGGAAGGGGATACATGATAGCTTTCCTCAAGAATTTGAGGGGCTGTCTTATAAAGATGGATAGACTTGTTTTGCTTGCCTCCAGAATGTAGGACTATAGGAGCAATGGGGAGAAAGTAGAAAGACCCAAATTTAGGCTTAATGTAAGGGGAAAACTTTGTGACAGTTAGAGCTATCCCAGTGTGGAAGGAAATACCCCCAGAAATGAGTTTCCTTTTATTGGAATTTTTTAAGCAAAGCCTGGATAGTCACAAGTAGGAGTGTGTTTTAGAGGGATTTTGTCTGGTCCTGACCTTTGAGGTCCCTGTCAACTTGGAGGCTGGGTGAATCCAAGTCTTTTTAGCTTCTAGGCATTGAGAAGATCAGCCGTAAGGGGTGGTAAGAGTGCTGGAGGTCTACAAGTCACCGTAGCCTTATTGATGCAGCCAGTTCTCTGGTATTAACACTAATACCAGCCCTGGTATTAACCTAAAATGAGCCAATAGTGACCAGTTAATAGATTGTGACACTTCACACAGGGAATTCAATTTAAATTTTTAAAGAATTTTATAAGTAAAAAGTTTATTTGTGCAGCAGAGTTTTATGTAACTTTTCTTTTTTCAACCTAGGTGTATTCAGCTTGTAAATTTACTTTTTCAAAGATTCCTACACCATATATTGTATCAAAAAGGGTGAGTAAAATGCTTCTTTGGTTCAGTGTGATTGTATCGCAACATTTGTTAGTCCAGGTGTGACGTGACTATACCTGAATTAGGGTGGTAGCTGTGAAAATGAAAAGGAAAGAATAAATACAAAAGACATCTCAAAAGAGTTCCTCATCTGTTCCAATTATGTTGAATTTTATGTATTCAGCATGCATTGCTTGAGCATCTACTCTGCATAACTTACTAGAGGAAATGTAGAGATAACATAAGACTTATCCTCAAAACGTTATATCCCCCCCCACCCCACCCCAAAAACCATTATCCAGTCAGAAAGATAAAACTTGTACCCAGATAAATTTGATTCGTGGTAAATGTGATGAGATACAAAACTACATGTAACACTTCAGAGAAGGAATGATGCCTTTTGTCTGGGTAAGGCAGGTCAATCTTTGTGGAGGAGCCTATGTCTGAGCTGGGCTTGGGCAGCTGGTTTCACTGAGGCAGAGAACCCGTACTAGCTTCCTCTCCCATTTCCCCGAGCATATACAGGAATCATTTTCAAAGAGAAATTTGGGAATATAGGAAAATCTCATATGTATTTAACAAATTTTATCAATAAAATTTATACTAAAGCATTTTATGGTTTTGTTTTGTTTTCTTTTTAAGATTAATGGACAGTGGAAAGGTCAGAGTGCTGGAGGATGTGGGAACTTCAGGGATTCCCACAGAAATAACCCCATCTACCAATTCCAGCTAGAAAAGGCTGGGCCACTACTGATTGAGCTAAGAGGACCAAGGTTTGTTTAGAGAACTTTGCAGTGCATTAATAAAATTGGGGTATTAACGTAAGTGCAGTTTAGGGTATACCTGACTTAAGAAATAATTCAAAAGACATTGCTGATACTCTGTTTTAAAATTGTTAAACAATAAGGCATTGTTTATATGTAACTCAGAATGTAAAATCCTTGGGATTTATCTCATTCTTGTCTTTGTATACCCCCATCCCCAGCCTAGTACCCATTTCTAGAAAGTTCTTGATAAGTTCATTGAATTAAATTGATTGTTGTGGATTAAGCTCAGATCTTCAGGGACTTGTAGATTTCATTCACTACACTAGGTAGGTAGTTTGAACACAAAAAAGTAGGCAGCGTCCCTAACTCTTCAAAAGCTTTTCATGTAGTTAGTTACTTTTAAGTTTTTTTGTGGCTGGTCTTGTTACATTTTCAGTTACAGTTTTTTGAAAAGATAATCCAAATAGAGTATCATGCATTATTTATTTTATTTTATTTTTCAAATAGTTGTCAGCCATCTCATCCTTTTGATAACTTAATCAACACTAAGGGGCCCAAAAGCAGTATCTCATAAAGTGAATTGAATAATGTTAATTTTGACAGCCTCTATTATATGGTATAAATGATATTTGTATAATTAAATACAAAAATAGTATGCAGGTGTTACTGACTTCTAGCTGTTTCGTATCTTTTGATTGTTTTAACAGTACATCTATACTGTAGACGTAGCCATATCGCAAGCTTGTGTTTATTTGAGGATATTTAATAATGGAAATAATTTCACTCTTTTTTAAAATAATAGGCAATATAGTGTTGGGTTTGAACTTATCACAGTGTCAGTGGTAGGAGATCCTGGCTCTTCAAGCTTTCAGAAGAAGAGCAGTGGTGATTATAGGTAATGTTCACATCTTAAATCTAGTTTTCTTTTACTGTACTTTATCTTCTGTCTTGTGAGCCTTATCTTTGTCATTTCTTGATTACAGATGTGGATTTTGTTACCTTGAAGTGGAAAACATCCCTGCTGGAATCTATAATATCATCCCTAGTACCTTTTTGCCTAAACAAGAAGGTCCCTTTTTCTTGGACTTCAATAGCGTCGTCCCTATCAAGGTAACACAACTTCAGTGACTGAGAAATCACTGCAGCACACGCTGCACTTGACTCAGCGGCATCCACCAAATACGAGCTGTTCTGTTGCTGCGAGAGTGTGAGTTTACAGACGAACTTGGCGTGTCAGACTGCGTGTCTTGGGTACTGTTTACTAAAATGAATCATGTCTCCGTCTTTAGACTTGTAATTATTTACTTTATGACTCTGAGGGTTTTGTCACTCAGGTAATTATCAAGGAATAAACTGCTTTGGAAGCTTTAAGAGATGTTGGTTAAACTTAACATGAAAATGCTTGACAGTGCAAATGCTTTAAGTTAGGGACGTATCTCATATGAAGTCATGTAGATAGAAAAATGGCAATATTTTGCCTATTCCAGGTTTGTGATTCATCTTGTATCAAGTTTGAAAATGTCAGACTCCTTTGAGGCAATAACAATATTACAATTTAATTTTTTTATACTCTTTCTACTCACTTTGATGCTTTTTAGTTCTGTTTCTTATGGAAAACAGCACTTTGAAGAAAATGCAATTGAGAGCTTAAATAAAAGTTGATGTGATTATTTTGATTTAGGAAGAATGAATTTTTCAGTCACTAATGTCATTTTTAAAATTCCCAACTGTTACCCAGGCATCACTTTGAGAAGATTTATAGATTTTAAAGAATTTGACATTTTGATATTTGATCAGATTTTCTCTGCCTTATTAATAAGAACATTTTAATTTGGCATTAACTTGGCTTTTTATTTCAGTAAAAAATGTTTATTATGGCCCTCAATATAATTGCAAAATTTAACTTAAAACCTAGAGAAACCGATTATAAAATAAATAATGGCTCTTCCATGTACTCTCTTGTTAAATCTAAAAGAGAGTCAGTCCCATGGGTCACATTTGAATGAACTTTGATCATGGTTTAAGTTAAAAAGGTATCTTAAAACTCTTCTAAAATTTAGGGGTACAGATTTATTCTGTTAATGGACCTGTACCTGGGGAATCGGGCAGTCTTCATTTTAGTAGATTAATGAAACAAGTTTGGTGTGACCTTGTTCTGTGTATGGAGTTCAGGAAGGCGCTAAGCATATGTCTTGTCTTGCAGTTCTAGTACTGCTCTGTCTGAAAGCCCAGCTGCCCCACATATCCTTACCCTATCCCCCGGCCTGTGCCTCCTCCTGTGTACACATATATGGATATATAAGGTGCCATGTAGACACATCTTTTTCATTTGTTTCAAGTCTGAACTGCCTATTTTATGGACCTTTCTTATGCATTTTTTTTCCATTTTTATTGCTCATTTGTCTTCTTGGCCCTTCTTTTACTTTACTCTTATACTCAAAATGAAGCAACTGTCAACCTGACTCTCTTTGCCATGTGTCTCCTTTCTTTGTCTCTCTTTTCACCATTTTTAGACTTTCTTTGATCTTTGTATTTAAGTGGCAAATTCTTCTTACCTCAACTATTCCATTCTATATGTCATAGCTCTGGCACAGACTTCTTACAGCATTACGCAGAAAGAACCAAGATTAGATTAGGAATCCAGACAGGGCCAAGACTTTGGAGAGAAAAGCAAGGTAGCTTAGGAAGAACTGATGATGACAGGACATTTGTGGGTGCCCAACTGCTGAGAAGTGGCATCCCTTGGTCACTGAGCCAGTCTGATGGACAGACTGTTAATTAGTCCATCCATGTGCCAAAAATAAAGTAAGGAAGTCACCTTGAGGAACTAGTATTGTAGAGGCCTTCAGTTTTTTCACAATTCTGAATTCTGTTCTGGTACTCTGGATTCTGGTGGGTATGCATGACTACAGTATACACATTAATTTGATACCCAACCAGAAAATGGACCATCCAAGTTGAATCAGGATAGGGTTGGCCCCTATGACTTGGCTAGTGTAGGGGGCTCCTGGGGTACCCATTTCTTTGGTCGGTGATTTATCTGAAACTTGATATTAGGATTCATGAGTCCCTTCAGTTTATCAAGCACTTCCAAGTAGTTACAAGCCATATACAGATTTATAGTGTCAAATAAGATGATCAGGTATTGCCTCCTGACTCTACTGTCCTGGCATTCTGTGAAACTGCCGTAAGAAGAGCAGGGTCAGTCCATTGTTCTGCATGCAGGGTTATTTGCCTTCACAAGCCATAAGCTTAACCCTGCACAAGGGAGGGTGATCTGACTCTTTGTTCCCTGGTTGTAATGGTTCTTGGTCACTTACCTAACAGATTGTTCCCTAATAGGTTCTTCCCCAAGAAGTATTACATACTTGTAAACTAATTACATTGATTTAATACTAGCTGTGTGGCTTAATAAGTTGTGGAATTGTTTCCCTACCTCTCAAATGAGGGTACTCCCACAGAAGCTCAGTGTGTGTGGCAATGGGAACCTGAGAGTCTAGCCTGAGTCTGTCTGCACTTTTAGCTATTGCCTCTAATCAGCTCATAGTGGCAAAGCGTTAGAGCTGGCAAAGACCCCAAGGAACATTCAGCCCAACCCCTCACTCTGCAGGTAAAGAAACAGAGTCCCAGACAATCCTAAGCATGCCCAAGCAGTCCTTGAGGCTGTCAGCATTGAAATCCAGTCCTTTAAACGTTACATGGCGTCACTCTGTCAGAAGGTAGAGTACATCTCTCTTAGCACTCTGCCACTTTTCTTTACTTCAGCTATGGTCATTACTAAGCTGTCAGAACTTAAGAGTTATATTTTAGATTTGATAATTATTTCACTTCAATTGGTTTCTTGTATAACTCTCTGTATTTGATGAATTGAACAACCTTATTCTGAGAAATGCTTCCATTGGGCTTCCCCGGGCTGCCAGAGGAGTCTATGACACAAAACAGGTTAAGAAAAGTGACTTAGGCCTACATCGCATCCTTGTGACCAGTCTTGCGATATGCTGCCCTGCTTGAGTGCTCACAGGCTGCATCCTGTTCCGTGACTGCTCTTCATGCCGATGGTTGTACTAGCCCTTGCTTGTCATCTTGTACCCTTTTTTCCTGCTCCCCTCATAACTCATGCTCCATGCTTGAGCCAGCTGCTGCCGTTTGCTGTTAGCCAGGGCTGATCCCATTCCCCAAAGAAGTCATGAATGGAAACTCTGTACAAGCTCAGGCGGTATCCCCCATTTATCTGCACCTTGGAGCAGGGAGGTTGTTTTGTGGGAGAATTTCCTCATAACTGGAGTGACCATAGACAAGTCCCTTAACTTGCCAATGCCTTTGTCTCTTCTCCTGCCCAGACAGCCAGGGCCCTAGGAAGCACCAAAACTGGAAAGCACCAAACACTTTTTTAAACCCATTTTTAAAGAAAATATTTGCAAAATGGATTCCCTGCACCCTGCTATCTTTTAAATCTTTCGTCTTTTCTGGTTAACTCCAAGGTCACCTTTATTAACATGAATCAGGGGATTATGTCCCTGCTTCAGACCCTACCTTGGGGTGATGAGGCAGGGACCGTTTGCCCCAGCTACACTGCCCTAGGCTCCTGTGATTTTTTTTGTCACTTTCCTCACCATCGGCTGATGGGTCTTGCAGTTGTCAGTGGGCCACCTTTGCGCTTCCTCCTGACCACTTCTGATTTGCTGGGAATTTGTTATAAATATGTGTAAACTGAGAGTAAATAATTTCTAAGCAAGCACTTGAAGGTTTCTCCTCTGAGCAGTTTATGTACTTTCTGCACTGGACTTGTTATTTATTCCTTGATTCTTGACTGTCTTAGATGGTAAGTGACCTCCTGTCAGGGTGGTTACTGTACCCTGATTCTCCACAGAGATCTCATGCAAAGAGGAACTCCCAACCCCTCACCCCCAGCTCTTAACTTTGAATGGTGTCCCAGTTAATCTCAAAACTGGAAGCCCTTATAAATAAGTAGCCCTTTTCCCTTTTCAGCTGTAAGGAGGGATTAAGGTGATACAGTAATCATTGGCTTCACAGCACTTTGAGGGTGGTTTATGCCAAGTCCTCAAACCTGGAGAAAAGAGCACAGTTACTGAAAGGCAGTCAGTGGGCAGAGAACCAGCCTCGAGACAGGAAAGTCTGGGTTCAGGTCCTGCCTCTGTGTGGTCCCAGGCCAGGCACTTTCCCTCACGGGACCTTAGCACATCTCTGAGACTAGAAGCTGGTGTCACCTGCAGGGGAGATGCCCTTGGGAACTCCCGTAAATGATGTCATAGGTCTGTCTTCCGTCTATAAACCTTGTCACCTTCCTTCCCGGAGGTCATGACATGGCACGATGCACAACTGTAGCATTACAGAGCAGAAGGCTCAGCAGTCTTGGGTTCTAATCCTCGCATGGCCACTAGTGTGACCTTGGGCAAGTCCCTTCCCTGGACCTCAGTGTGCCAGGCTTGGGGCACCCTGGGTGGAGGGAGGCGCCCTGCAGGAACGGTGAGCAGCATTGGACTCTGTGACTTTAAAAGCCTTTACCAGCTTCAGTCTGTGACTTTATATGCACAGAGAGTCACAAGAGCTGGCTTTGAGCCCCAGCTGTGCCACCTTGAGATAGTCATTTCCATTCCCTGGGCCTCAGTTTACACATGTGTGAACCAAGGAGGTTGGTCTGAGTGATCTTTGGCTCCTGTGTCGTTATTCCAGTCTGACGTTTCCAGAGCCTCTTTCTTTCTGGGGTGTGGAAAGGGAATTTGTTTTCCCCTCAGACTCAGAGCAGTACCACTAAGCATAACCAAGCTTGTGTAGAGCAGAGGCTGGCAGGGCATGGGGTAGGGTTTCACAAGTGCCCTTCGGGAGGCTGTGCCCACTTGGCACAATCGGTTGCTTTCAGCTGCTGGAGAAGGCAACAGTAGTGGGAGGGGCAGGCTCAGGAGAATAAGGTGTGTCTGTCTGTCTGTCTGTCTACACACCAGTGGGCCTGACATTGAGGGTTCTGAGGCTTGGATCTGGAGAGGACTGCTCAGCTTCATGAGGAGGGCTCTCTGAGGTCCTCACTTATACACAAAGGGCCTGCTGAGGTTAGCAAGGTCACTGAGCACAGAGCTTTGGTACCTGACAGCTACTTTTTAAACTTGGCCAGAGTTCGAAAGGTTTTCGGGTCAGCTCTCCTCCTGCAAATGAGGAACCTGAGGCCAGCAGAGGGAAGTGACCCACTTGAAAGCTTGTCCTGTACTGCATGGCTCTGGGCCTCAGTGACCTTTAGGCCACTTCCAGCTCTAAGTCCATATCCTAAGGGGCGCTACATTGTGTTCATCTTCAAGGTGGACCCTTGGCCAACAGGTCCATACTGAGCTGTTATTTCTCTGTAGCTTCTCATTTTGCAATGAAATGCACACGTGATTTGGTCCTGTGATATTGTTTCCAACTAAGTGTAAAATGAACTGAGCGGGATCTGTGTGAACTTTGTATATAACCCATCTTTTGGGGAGGGGGGTGACAGGGCAGTTGGGGTCAAATGACTTGCCCAAGGTCACACAGCTAGTATATGTCAAGTATCAGGCCAGATCTGAACTCAGGTCCTCCTGACTCCAAGGCCAGTGCTCTATTCACTGCGCCACCCCTGTATATAACTCATCTTGATTGCCATGCAGTTGATGATTTTTTAAAAACTGCTTTGGGATTCCAGTTTAAAGGAAGCAAATGTAGGACTTAAGATCTTAATTGAAAGTGAGGGTAAAGGGACAGCTGTGCAGTTGCACAGATTATGTATCTTAATGTTGCTTCTTTGGGCAGGTCAGTCCTCAAGGGCGACCACAGCCAGTCCCCTAGAGCCAACAGAGGCTGGGAGTGCAGCCCATTCATTATCTCAGACTCGGTGACTTTCTCTTAACTGCGGGATCCAGTTGTGTACGGAGAGCAGATGATCATGGATCGGTATCTGTTTGGGATATAAAAAGGGAGGGGAAGGAAGAAAGGTGCCTTTCAGGTAAGGCGATAACTTCTTGATAGTATGTGAAGTCACAGAGGCTTAGCCATTGTCTCGAAATTGTTTTTATTACATTCAAGATATTAAGACAAGTACAAAATAACTTTGAATTCAGGAGACCGTCGGTCCATAAAAAATAGGAAAAATTGAAGGTTTACCAGTATGAAGAAGTACAAACATGACTAGATATTCAAGCTAGGGCAGGAATAATAACAAAAAAACAAACCAAGACCTCATCACGTGAACTAGATGGAGAGGTGATGTGGTTGGTGCATGTGTGATGGGTGTTTCCCCCCTCCCCACCCCTCAGAAGACTAACCAAAGAGGGACAGCTACGGTGCTTTATTCAACTTCAAACCACCAAAACTTTAAAGAAAAAGAATCCTACATTTACAACTATGAGCATAACTACTAGGCCTTGCTGCTTCTATGGAACAGCCTTTGCCAAGACATGCCTAACTCTCTTTTTCTAGGCTGGAAGGAACAGTGTCTGTAATGGATGCTAGAGCAGCATAATTCTTAAATAATTACTTTTTAAAAAGAGAAGGAAAAAGTTACAACCCACAGATAAATGGACACTTTTGTCAGTCTAGATAATACGAAGGCCAGCTGCTGTGGCCCATGCATCTCATGAAGAACAAACC
>CM053597.1:29697861-29746646 GCA_028646575.1 Pseudocheirus occidentalis | reverse complement strand
TGTGACCCAGAGATAACAGCTTTGTCAGAGGCCATTGTTAATGTCTTACAACACTAAAAGTGATGGATATTTTCATTACTCTTTTCAGTTCATCTCACTTGGGAGGCCACCAGTCCAGATTACTAGGGAGCATAAGCTTCATCTTTCAAAAAACAAAAACAGAGGAAGAGAAAGGAGCAAAATGCCCACCTCACCAAGGTCAAGCTTAGTGTCCCCACCCTTCTCTTGTTTCATGCTGTATTTCTGGGAAGTTGTTTATTGCTCCTAACAAGGATATGGGGGAGAGGGAAGATGTATTATACAAATGCTGGAGGAATGTGAGGATAGCCTGTCCTGCCCACAACTTCTCCACTCCCCAGTGCCATCCCACCCAAGACATTTTCCTGGGCAGAAAACCAGAGCTGAATCCAGCCCTCCGGGTCACAAATTTGCTTAGTGCAGTTCAGAGTAAATGCTTAAGATTTGGCATATAGTAAAGAAATATTGGCACAACAACTCTGTCCATGTGTTTAGTTTCACATATAAATATTCAGATCTTTGGGCACTGGCCTCCTTGGATCCTTCAGCCGATCTGCACCACTTTTCTGTCGCCAAGAATCCCATCTTTTCCCTTTGGATACTGAAGGGAGAGCTGCTTGATCTCATTGTCCAGGTTTCGGTCTGCAGGGGAAGAGCCACTGCTGTCTCCATTGCTGTTGGTGCTAACACTCCTGTTATTGTTGACTTTGTCACTCATCTTATTCTCAGCCCCTTCTGCCCTGTCCCCTAAAGGGATACAGTAAGAGAAACAGGATTAAAATACAGAATTCCTCAGATGCAACACGACTAGTTAGATACCTTGGGATTGCTCAGGGGGCCCAGCAGAACAAGAGGGCCAGTACATGCTGCTGCTCTGTTCAGTGCCCTTCTCCCATACTTGCAGTTTATCAGAACCAAGTTTGGTGATCTCCAAACATCTCTGCCCTTAAGCACATAGGAAACAAAACCAGCCAGTCTGAATGGGATCAGAACCCACCCTCATCCCCAAGCAGAACTGACTGTCATGGACAGAGATTTGTTGCTATTTTAACTCTACCTCAGAAGACAGGGCTGGGTCCACAGAAGGTGCTAAATTATACTGAGTTGAAAAAGCAATTTACAAAAAACTTGACTTTTCTCTACCACCTGGTCCCAACTAAAACCCTCCACTTAACCAAGATACATTTGCTACTACAAAAAAAATGTGATCTTTATAGGCACAGAGAACTCTCAAAAAAGTTCCCTCTGCTAAAGTTGCCTGGGTCACAGCTGTGACCTGAATCCAGATCTTCTTGGCGATTGTCTGTTCTCCCACCCTGTCTCTAAGGGCACATAGGGTCAGAGTGAAAGGGAATAAGTATTTATGTAGTACTACTGTGGGCCAGGCACTGTGCTAAGCCCATTACAAACATCTTGCTGGGTCCTCATGACAGTTCTGTCAGGTGGGGGCTATTAGGGTCCCCATTGTACAATCAAGTGATTTTGCCCAAGGTCACACAGCTCAGATGTTGGAGGCTGGACCTGACTCCCAATTTTGCACTCTTTGGGACAGCAGTTGCCTGCTTAAAATAAAGGAGTTAGTTTGGCTTCAGGAGGCAAAAGAGCAAAATGGTGTTTGCACCAAGTAGTCCCCCTAGTGAAGCCGCATGAACATGGGAAGGGACTCAATCCACCAATGGTTCTTCAAGGACCGCAGCCTAGTTGGTGCGAGGCTGAGGCAGAGGGCAGCAGGAAGAGCAATGGATGCACCTCTTACCTCTTTCAACTTCACACTCTGGGGATGAAGCCCCACTGCATTCACTCCGAGGACCCAGCACAGGAAACATGATCCCAAACTCAGAGAGAGACATAGGGCTGGGCAGATCAAGGCTGCCAGGCCTCGCCATGAGTGAGAGAGGGCTCGGGAGCTCGTAAGGACTCGTCGGGCCCGAACTGAAGCTGGACACAGACTGGGTTTCCGAATCTTCTTCCGACACCAAGCTGCTGCAGTTGTCGTCTTCCAATGCCTCCGAGGCCACTGCAGCGTTGGAGAGAACACAAGTCTCGCTGGATTTGCCAAACGACAAGCTGTTTCTTACAGTCCGCTTTGGGGGGCAGGCAGACAGGTTTACAGGAACTAACACCCCTCGAGGCTGTGCTTTCACCCCCTCGCCCCCTGTGGGTGACAAAAGGAGAGGGCTATTTCTTTCCCTTTCCTTGAAGGGAAAGAAAAGGCAGGGATGAGACCCACACACCACATGGGAGTAGCTTCAAATGAACAACAACTAATCAAGAATCATAGGGACAGGACATTCCCTATAAGACATCTTTAAACCCCTTGAACAGTAATCAATGAGGAAGAGTCTCTTTCCTCTCCCATTTAGTAGCAGAGAATGGTACCTGCCTGAACCATATCTGGGTGGTATCCAGCTACAAATCCCAGATCAAGGAAAAAGCAAAATGTCAGAACTCTGCTCTTTGCATGGGGTCCATGACACAGGTCAGCTAATGGCGTTAGAAGGGGAATGGGTTAGGCCTTTTCTTCCCTTCTATGTAACTATTATATACAGTGGGCAATTCTCAGTGAGACCAGAAATCTGTACGTAGCAAATCAAGACCCAGAAACCCAGCATTAGGTCTAGAGGCCATCTGAAGGTTTGGGGGCCCTGCCCTCCAGAAACAGCACAAACCAATCAGACCTTATCAGGCCCAAATCAAGAGACATCTAAATGTTAGCTATGATTATTTGTAGGGTCCTATTGAGTATAAAGTATCACTTCTTGAGAGTGTGAACTTTGTTTAATAATATTTTCATAACTATTTAAGTATAATTGGTTTCTTCTTTAATTCTCTGTATTTTATGCATTTAAAAATCTTATTTTAAGGAAGGGTCCCTAGGCCACAACACTGCTGAAAATGGAAGAGGGGGTCCATGACACAAAAAAAGGTTGACAAAGAAACCCTGAATAGGATGTCCTTTGTGCCCTCAGATGATAGAAGAGAAGATAAAAGAAAGCCAGTCCAAAGTGACATCTCGAATGGGTGTAGCTCCCAAATGAAGGAGAGGAAGGACTGTCATATCCAGCCAGACCTAAGAAAAGAGACCTCAGTAGCAAGAAGGGGAAGAGAACCCTTGTCTCCTAAGGGGATAAGCAAGTCTTCCTTTCTTCCTTGATCCTTCCTTCTAGGATGTTTATGTTGTCACTTTAAAACATGAACCCCCCAGGAGCTGGCTAGGGTTGGAATCTACCCATTTCCCCCCACTTACCCTCTGATCTGCTCACTCACCTGAAGCCGAGTCAGACTCT
The DNA here is from genome assembly GCA_028646575.1 of Pseudocheirus occidentalis. Taxonomy (NCBI): domain Eukaryota; kingdom Metazoa; phylum Chordata; class Mammalia; order Diprotodontia; family Pseudocheiridae; genus Pseudocheirus; species Pseudocheirus occidentalis. The sequence goes on along the minus strand of CM053597.1, from coordinate 29,743,341 downwards.
GACTTATTCCTGGAGAGCTCCTCCAAAGACACACTGTTGCCCTCAGCCCCCACCCCACAGCCCCGGGGACCCATGGCACTGGAACGTCTCCTCTCGTGGATCTCATCAGAAATCATCTCCAGGTTCTTCAATGCTGTCTTGTATTCGCCTTTGGCCAGAGACAGTTTGGCCTGCAGATCGTCCACAATTTTCTTCAGTTGCTGATAGAATGAGGGGAGGATGTTCACTGAGACAACTGATCAGTAAAGTACCTCCTAGGGGGTGAGGCACAGTGCTCGGTGCCAGAGACCCAAAGACAAAATCCAGACTGGCTTCTGCCCTTAGAGGACTTACATTGCACTGGGCCCTAAAACACTTTCCTGCCCTAAACCTGGAGAGTTATTTTAAAGACCTTTTCAGATAGAAGTCGAGGTCCTTCACCCAGATCCCTGACTTTCCCAGTCTCCTGACCGCATGCCTAGAGTCTGTCATTCCTGGAATGTACTCCTCCATCTCTGCCTCTTGGTTCCCAACTCCCTTTGATAGTAAGCTCAAGTACCACCCCCTGCGAGAGTCCTCCATCTCCCCCTCTAACTCCTTGGTATCCCATCCAGTGTTTCATGGAACCTGCTACTCCAGGTCAGGGGTTGTTTCACATTTCTCTCTTTATGCTCAGTGCCTTTGTTCTGAATGTTTCCTGACTGTATTGAACGAACTATCATCCAATTGTTTTATTCACTTGATGACATTCCCCAGAACCCTCCCCAGTACCTGCTGAGAGGTGCTGGCAAAGTACAGGCTGAAAAACCAGAGAATTGTGAATCATAGCATAAGGGAAGCCCACACAGGAGCCCCAAAATCACCACTCTGAACAGCCTCCAGCCTCTCAGTGCTTCATGCTATCTAGAGAGCCACCGAAGGGCCCCTTTAGAGGGTCTTAGAAATTGCCCGGGCTCCACAGAGACTCTCCTGAGCTTCTGTATTAAAAACAGGCCCTTCCATCATCACCCTCACCCAAGTACAGCAGACAACTTAATCCAAAACATGCTCAGTGGACACAACAAAAGTTGGCAATCTAGAGGAATCACAACAGAGATGGTGTGCCACACATACATACCTCGAGCTGTACATAGTACTTTGCCTTGAGTTCATAATAAGGTCTGTAGGAAACGGAAGGAAAGGAAGAGTTATTACCATGACCTTAGTAACTCCAAGGGGTACTTCACAGGCCTTTTTTGGCCTGTGGATTACAGATGTTATTTCTGCGGCTCTGCAGATGCTGGTAAGGTTAGAGGCAGGCTTTGTTTCCAAGGCATGAACCTGGAGCACCTTGCTGAGCTACTGAAATCACATCCCCACTCTCCACTCCTATCCTGGCCCCCTGACGAACAACAACTAGAAGAAGCAGACCAGTGCTAAACATGCCTGAGGTCAGCCATCAAAGACCACACACGCCCTTTACCCTCAGACATTCAAGTTCACTTTCCTGGCCAGGGTGGTCACTATTTCTCAAGTCAGCCTTGATCCATAGTTAAGACACACCAGAAATGAGACAAACCCCACTCAGGGCTTAGCCATGAGAGTAAACAAGGCCAGAGATGAGGAGGGAGGGAGATAATGTGAGGGATGCACCCCTCCTACATCCCTTCCATTATGAAATCAGCTGAGGACTTTGGAACAATGGCTGCCAAACAGCAAAGATCCTGGAAAGAAGCTACATGTAGAATTTCCACTGCTTCCTCCAGGGACAGACAGACACACCAGATACCTCGACTGACAGCCCCAACTTTGCATTGTGCAGATGTTTCTGGGTAATTAAGCATTTCAAGAGGTGAGCACAAAGCATCACCTGCCTCACTACCCTAAATTCCTGATCAGGCAGGCATACAGGACTATCCACTCTAAGAACTTTATTCTCCAGCAGGCACCAAAACAAATACATCATTCAAGCTGTTTCCTTGTCTTGAAAACTAGCCATCTTTCATGTCTTTGCCTCATAGAACCTGGATGAAAGGTTAACTAAATCTTGCTTTGTTTTGTTCTGGAAACTGCCGAACTCAAGGAGAGAGGTAGAACTGCCAGAACCATGTGATGAAAGCTGTAATCCTGTCTTCAGAGCAGATATTAGCCTGAACAGTGCAGTGTCATGCTTCCACCCCATCTCTGGTTCAAGAGAGGCTCATTCATGATTCAAACCCAGCACATGAAACAACCCATAGACTCACTGCAGACCTCGCTAAAGAATAATTAGATGGAAAATAAATTCTTCTTTGAGAAATCTTTTGCTGCCTGAAAGGAAGCGACATCTGAGCAGTACCACCCATGATAGGGTAGAGCAAAAACTGCCATCCCAGAGGCATGTTTATAATGAAAATGAACTTCCTACCCCTCATGTATCTGAAGCCCTAGTGCTATGGAGAGAGCATTGGACTTGAAGTTAGGAAGAATTGGGTCCAGATGCTGCCACACACTTAATAGTAACAACCACCTCCTTAGGCCTTGGGCCCCTCAACTATAAAATAAGGGGGGCAGACTAGATAGCCAGGAAAGATTTGTGACCCCATGAAGTACATTAATGACCTCCCTGACATTCCTTCTGCTTCTCCCTGCTACCACTCGGGGAGGCTGCACGCCCTGCCAGGGGCCGGCCCAGCAGGCCCTGTTGCTGCTACAGACTTACTTGGACTTATTGATGGCTCTCTTGAGCTTCTTTTCCAGCTGTCTCATGCGGCCCATGGCGGCATTGTACTTGGCTGCTGTCTCCTTGTGCACCAGTTCACTTCTTGTCTTGGTCTGCTCAGCCTCCATGACCTTCAGAGGACAGACAACAAGATTCAGTTCCCAGGGCCCAAAGGTTGTCTGCCCACTCAGAATGCTGTTTTCCACAGAAGTCTACTTCCAGACCAGTGAGCAGATTTTTTTTTTTAATTTGCCTTCCAAGAAAATAAGCAAGATTTTTCTCCCTTTACCCCTCCTTTGAAACTGCCTGGTCAAGATACACTGGGGCATGACAGACACACAAATAAAGCAGGAACTCCCTTTTACAAGTGGGGACCAGAGCAGAGCACATGGGAAACCTTTAGAGATCCTTCAAGCTGAATGATTTAACCTCTTCCACCCACTCTCGAGCAGGCACTTTTTTACCAGCTGAATTGGGTGATTTATCCACTGTCTAGGCAAGGTACTGCTACAAACAGCCAAAAGTTCCACTGTCTAGCAAGAGGAGGAGAGAAAACCTGCATGGTCCAAAACAGTCTTGTTTTAGGTTTGGTGGGTGAGCTGCTGCATTGGGAGCAAGGAATACCTGGCTTTGAATGACTAGGTCATTTATCTTCTGAGCCTCAGTTTCCCTACCTGCAAAATGTATCTGACATGTATCCGTCACATGGACCTGTTGCATCATGTGAGATAATATTAAGTGCTTTGAAAATCTTATTCTAAGATGTAGAAATACACATCTGTATATGACAGTTATCATCCTCAGATCCCTGCAGCCAGCTACCATGGCTCTTTCCGGGTCTCCTGGCCCCTGGGCTAAAGAAAACTCCCCCAGTTCCTTCCAGTGACCCTCGTCTTTCATGTGGTTGTCAATTTTACTGAGTTTCATGGTATTCTAGGGCTCAGTATAAACAGAAGCATCAATCTAATGCCATATGCAGCTGTGTCCTCATGGAGGAGTCGTACCCTGCAGCTCAGAGCTGCTGGAAAATCTGGTTATAGTCTGTGTAAATGTGTTTTAAATACTCGGGTGGGGAGTGGGGAGGGATGTCCTGGTCCTCATCGCATTTGAAATGGAGCTGTTCAGGCTGGTTCTCAAAGGGCAAGGACATTGTGTTTTTAGGGTCTTGTCCCTTGTTTTACTGACTCAGGATTCAATTTTATCAATTTTATATTATGGAGGAGAGGAGCAAGCAGTGATTAAGCACCTGTGTGCTAGGCATTGTGCTTTGTTTTAATCCTCAGAATAACCCTTTTGAGACAGGTGCTGAAAAAACAGACAGGGTGCCTTAGCCAGCTTAGCACACTGCTGATAAGTGTCTGAGGTCAAACCTGACCTCTGTTCTCACTGTTCTACCCAACTACCTCCCAGGGGAGGGAGATAACCAGGCCCTGGGAAACCAATCCACCCTAACCAAATTCTCAGTTATTGAAATGCCAGATGGAGTCCAATTGATTAATTCTTACTGAGATTTTGTAGCTGTTCTCAAGTGTCTGAGAGGCTTCTTGTATGGAAGGAGTAGATGTGTTTTCCTCAGTTCCAAACAGCAAAACTAAGAGCAGCGGGGTAAGAAGCCATGTGGCGATCAAGTAACCAAGCATTTATTAGGCACCTACAGCGCGCCAAGCCCTGTGCACTGGATCTGGGTCCAGAGGCATCTCAGGCTTGCTCTTTTAGGATAGCTCTGAAGCTGTGATGCCATAAGCTACTAAGAGGATAATCCAGGCTTGCTGTGAAAAAAAAGCTTCTGAACAGAGCACACATAGACTGGGCTGCCTCCCTCCCCACCCCACCTCCACTAGAGACTAGCAGAGGTGAGTTTTGTTTTTCTGTCTCTCCCAGATTTTGTTGGTGATATACAGAAAAGCTAAAAATGTTTGTAAATTTAGTTCTCAACTGGTTCCTTTGACAAAACATTATTTCTGTTAGTTTTTTTTCATTGACTCACTAGGGTTTTCTGGGTAAATCTTCATGTTTCAGTAATCCACAAGTCTGTTCTGATGTGGACCCCCTCCAGCCATACAGATCAATACCCAGAAATACCTGCCTGTCCTGTCTCATTCCTGTCAGTCAGCCGGACTGCTGTGTAAAAGGCACTAGGCCATGACTATGTCTTCTTATAAACCCACCTCCAAGTCCAGCCAGCATGCTGGGAGCCTCCTAGGTCTTTTAACATCATATGGGTCATGGAGCATGTGAGCTGTCTACCAGGTCACCCTTCATTTTTGCTATCTGACAAGCCTATAGCTCTTTTTCCTTTTCTGTATCTTTCACACTTCTGTCATTTCCCTTCTGCAATCTGCAGCCCTTATGGGTTATCTATCTAACTACGTATATCATAGTTTGGACAACAGGCATTCTTCATCTCCTTGGTTTTTCTTGGATATGATAGAAGTCTTAGAAGGCTCTGAAATAGCTCCTTTAAATCAGCAGCACATAATCTTCAGAAAGCAACATTTAAAGGACCTCAGCACCATCTATATAAGGATACTTCTTCAATTTTGGAATATGTTGGAAATCCCACATAAAGGGGTGAAGACTGCTGATGAGTATGCATCTCCCCATCAAACAAGGTCACCTCTGATGTTCCATCTTTAAATGAATCTTGTATGACTCTGACACGTGCAGGAAGAACATCTTGTTGGAAGAAAGCCCTCAGAGCTGCATTTGGCTTGTCTTTTTTTAAAATCAGAGTCAGTCAAAAGCACAGCGAGTTCTTGTAGTCTGTGTACCTGTCAATCAACTGTGTGACTCCAAAGATGTAGGCTGCCACCAAATATATTTATGAAAACCTGCCAGTCCCTTAATCTAATCCTAGTCCAACATGCGCTCCCTGCTTATCATCTGCAAACAGAAGTCATTTTGTCTCTTCTGGATGAAAGAATACCCTCCTCCTCCCTCATCTCGGCCTCTTGGCTCCCTTGGAGGCAGTTCAAATCACACCTTTCTGCAGGCAGCTTTTCCCAGTCTCCTTCCCTGCTAGTTGAGATTACCACCTATAATTTGCACAGTCTATCTCTTACACAGACATAGTTGTTGCATTTTTCATCCTCCACTATTGCCCAACTTGATTGCTCTGTACTGAGAATATTCCTTTAATTTCTGGTTCTTGTGTTCTTGCTACAGCACTTACTGTGCTGTGTCAGTGATAGCAGAGAAGGGGAGCAAGTTCCACCTCAGGTCTTACTGGGAAAGCATCCAGGGTTCCTCCATCACAAATGGTCTAGTAGAGGCCAGATGGCCACTGAATTCAGTAAGTCTTTACTGAGTGCTTAGTGACACTCTGCCGGGCTCAGAGGGAGAAAGCTGAAGCATCCCCTACACTTAAGGAGCTTGCATCCTCCCCAGGGGAGGGAATGTACTCAGATAAGTGATGTTTGTTGGGGTCATTGTACAAGGGAGTCTTGGTCAGATATAGGTTGAATTTCATGATCAAAGTCACTTCTAACTCAGATTCTGTAGTTTAAAGTAAAATGCAGACCTGAAACTCCTTACTGGTGGGTAAATGAGCTAGCCAGACAGTGTAGTGGACAGAATGCAAGACTCAGAAAGGAAAGAAGGGAATAAGCATTCCAGAAAGTGCCTACTGTGCGCCAGCCACTGTGTGAACACTTTTAAATGAGCGTCTCTTTTCATCCTCACAACAACCCTGCGATAGAGGCTGTTACCCCATTTTACAGTTGAGGAAGCTGAGGTAAACAGAGGCTAAGTGACTTGCCCCAGATCGCAAAGCCTCTGAATGTGAGGCTGGATTTGAACTCAAATCTTCCTAACCCCAGGGAGCTACATTGCACAGTGAATGGAGCACCTTCCTGGAATCAGGAAGGCCTGAGTTCAAATTCAGCTTTAGACACTTAGCAGCTATGATACCCTGGGTGAGTCACATAACTGTTTGCCTCAGTTTCCTCTTCTGTAAAACAGCACTTTAAGAATAGTGTCTACCTCACAGGACTGTTGTAAAATATACATACAGCACTTGACAAACCTTAGAGTACTAGCCAGCTATTATTATGAACAAGACCAGTAACTCATCTGTCTTCTCCCTAAAGAAGAGGCCACAGAGCAGGAAAGTAGATGTGATCTAAGACACAGACAGAGACAGACACACACACACCCCAAACACTACTCCACCACCCCAAGCCTTCAGCTCTCACTTCTCACTAGACTCAGAGTAAGAAAGTATGAGCTCACACTCTAGTGAGCATGTTCCCAGCTGTCTGGCCTTTCTGGGCCTCCATCCCCTGTGCCGAGTCTCCCCTGGGTGAATGACCGTGATGATGGACGTCTGCCCAACCTCTCAAGTCTATGCTTTATGGAGATTCTCTCACTTGAGCCTGCAATGATACTAGGACACAGGTTCCAGGGCTGTTACTAATCCCATTTTTTATGGATTACTAAACTGAGGTTTGGAGAATTATTTACCATGGTGCTATGGCTATCAACATTTAACTTAGTGACCACTTTAAGGTTTGAGTGCAAATCCAGCCCCAGACACTTACTAGCTGTGTGACCCAGGGTGAGTCACTTGACCCTGTTTGCCTCAGTTTCCTCATCTGTAAAGCAAGCTGGAGAAGGAAAGAAATGGCAAACCACTGCAGTGTCTCTGCCAAGAAAACCCTACGTGGGATGACAGACAGTCAGAAACAACTAAACAGATTAAGTTTTGCCGCTCACTGTCTCATCTGATCCTCACAATGACCGTGTGAGAAAGGTACCCATTTCATCCTATTTTTACAGAGAAGGAAACTGAGACTGAGAAGTTAACTGACTTGCCCGGGGTCACAGCTGGCTTCAACCTGAGGCAGGATCAGGACTCAGACATTCCTCCTCCATTCGGTTCACCACCTGGTGCCTTCAGTAATAAGGGCCAGAGACAAGATTTGAATGGAGGTCTTCCGAATTCTACGTCTAGCACACCGCCTCTCTGGTCCTTTGAATCACCAGGAAATTCATTAGACTACAATCTGATCATAAGAAAATGGATTTGGGGGTGGGATGTGCTCTGGTTTCACCCAAAGGGCTGCACAGAACTTGCCTGCTGAGAAGAGAAAGGGGTTTAACTGATGAGCAAACTCTGAGATTTCCCTGGGGGAGCCAAGAGGAAGTTAGGTCACCCTTTGAGAACTCACAAGGGACAATTTCAGGAAGGCACCATTGAAAAATCTGTGGGGAAAGAAAGGCTCACTTCCCCTCCCCTGGTGACCAGCTGAGCTGCTTCCGCTTGCACTGCCTGGTGCTCCAGCCACAACCCTGCCCTGAAGTCCAGGGGAATCCTCTTCCTTCACCCGTGCCCGCATGGCTCGGGTCTTTCCCAAGTCTGCCACTGGGCGAGTTCCCAAACCTCTCCTTAGTCTGTAAAATGAAGGGGTCTGGGCATGATGGCTTCTAATATTCCTTCTAGCTCTAAAGCTGTGGTCCTGTCTTCACTTTGCATTTATTTCCCATAAATTCTGTATATGCTTATATAAACACATTTGCCTCTCTCAACAGACTTAACTCCCTGAGGGCAATAACTTTCATGTTTATTATTAGTTTGTGTTTCAGTCTTTATTGACTACTTACTAATTTATTCACTATTCTGTCTTTTAGCAATCAATCAATAAACATTTTCTAAGCATTTACTACCTGCCAGGCACCGTACTAAACATTGGGGTACAAAAAGAAGCAAAAGAAGACAGTCCCTGCCCTCAAGGGGCATACAATCTAACGGGGGAGATGACAGGCAAACCACAACGTACAAACAAGCTATGAGCAGGATAAATAAGAAATAATTGAGAGAGGGAGGCCACTAGAATTAAGAGGGGTTGGGGAAGGCTTCTTGTAGAGATTTTATTTGGGACTTCAGCAACTAGAAGAATACAGGCACACAGTAAGTACTTAATAAATGCTTGCTGATTAACCAGCTATTCCATAAATCCACCTTAAACCTTGAGGCGAATTTAAAAATCCAGGTATGCCCACCTAAAAGACCAAAGACCAAACCTCCAAAGCAGGTAACCGGCAGTAGCTATTGGCCTTACAAAAATCTTTGAGGTGCCGGTGGGAGAACACAGGCAGATTCTACCCTTGGGCTCCCCTTTCATTCTAGGCTCATGTCAACTTTCCTGTTATGACTTTGGAGCCAGTTCAATACATTAAGGCTGTAACACCTTTCTCCACTGGTGGCAGGTATGTTTTGAAGTGACATCTCCCTTGGTGGGATTTCAGGGGCTACTCTGGTCCCTGAGTGAGAATCTAGGAGATTCCCTTCATCCCCTTGACTACCCTTTAAAGATGGAGTCCAGCTCTGCTCCTCGAGGGCACTGGGTCATGAATTTAGATACAACCTTTCAGGAACACACCTGTTGCATAAAGCCTGATACACCTGAAATTCAGACTATGATTCCACATAAAATTTTTTTTAAAAAAACAACACAACTTTCTAAATGAAGCACCCCAAATAGTCTAAAAGGATTTCATCTCTCCGATTCCTAGGGTGTTCAATGCCACAAACACTAAATCCTGGTTTCCTTCAGGACTCGGCTCCAACATCACCTTCCTTAGACGATCTTTCCCTGCTCGAATGCACTCGCACGTTCTCTGTCACAGCTCACATGCTGCCCTCTACAGCCACCTTCCTATCTGTTCCCAGCATGTCTCCCTTCTTAGAAGGTAAGATCCTTTAGGAGAGGGGCTGTTTCCACCTTTCCTTGTACTCCCTCCCAAGTCAGGGAGCATTTATGAACTGTTTGCCGTGTGCCAGGCCCAGTGCTAAGCACTGGGGACACAGAGGCAGAAAGAAGGACCAGCCAGAGAGCTGTAAACTGCACAGCAACAGGAGGGATAATGGCCAGGATTTCCACTGCATATGTGTTTGAGCCTGACAACAGCCCTCTAAGGCAGCAGCCTTTACTATCCCCCATTTTAACAGATGAGGAGGTGGAGAGAAGGGACTTGCTCAGCATCACAGGGCCAAGTGTCTGAGACTGGGCTAGGACGGTAGATGGAAGGTCCCTGAGAGGGGAAGGCAGCCAGAGAGGCTGGAAAAGGCCTCCTGGAGCAGGTGAGACCCCAGCTGAGTTGTGAGGAAAGTCAGGAAAACTTGGGAGAGAAGGGGTAAAGGTGAGCACAGAGCCTGAAATGTTCACACACACATACATACATACACACACATACACACACACATACACGAAGCACCTGCGTGGTAGAGTACATAGAGCACTGAGCCTTAAGTCAAGAAGACCTGAGTTGAAATCCTGACTTAGATACTCAAGATCACACAGCTACTAAGTAAGTCTCAACATGCCTCAGTTTCCCCAAGTGAAAAATGGAGACAATAATATTGCCTACCTCAAAGTGTGGTGAGACTCAAATGAGATCATCTATAAAGTGCTTAGCACAGTATCTGGTGTCATATAAATGCTATTGTTGCTACAGAAAGAAAGAAGAAAAAGAGAAAGCCGTCTCTTGCCTCGGGGATCTTAGAATGAGGGTGGGCACTAAGGAGCATATAATAAGTATGGTGCAGAATGGACTGTAATGGGGCAGGTAAATGAAGACATTCTGACCAAAAGCTCTAAGGAGGTTGGAGGAGGGAGAATCACTTCCAGGAGGGCCTCTGGAAGGGCTTTGTGGAAGAAGCAGCTTCTGTGATGGGCACAGATGCACTCAGGCTGCGAGATGGGGAACAGCCAGGCTGGGCACAGATTTAGGCCTGCAGTGGACCTTCAGAGGCTGCCTAGGCCACCTCCCCCATTGTACAGATAACTCACGGAGGCCCAGAAAGTCTGAATGCCTTGCCTGAAGTCTAATAAGTGGAAGGGTTAGGATTTGAACCCAGGTCTTCGAGACCAAATCAAGCACCCTCCCTTTCCACTATACCACGCAGGATGAAGGGGCGAGAGAATGGAGTTAATCTGGACAGGAAAGACAGAGCCCAATTGTACAGAGCCTTTAAATGACCGGATGGAGGTTCTGTGCTGTTAGGTTGTGCATATGGATCCCTTTGGCAGTCAGTCTGGTAAAGCCTACGGACACCCCTGCCCCAGAATCATGTTATTTTTTAATTCATAGGATGAAAAGAAAACCAACAATACTGAAATAATCAAAATGTTAAAAAGAAAATTCATGGACCCCATATTAGGAGTCCCTGAATTAGAGGGGGGAGCATGGAAACCAGATTATTACAATAGTTCAGGCAAGAAACAGCTACAGAAGGTTTTAGATCACACCTGGGAAAAAGATTTGGTCATTTCCAATGGATCTCAAGCTCAGTATGAGTCAACAGTGAGATGTTGCAGCCAAAATAACGCAAACTTGGGCTTCCGTACAAGCAGCCTAGAGTCCAGAAAGGGAAAGGGATCACTCAGCTGGTCACTGCCATGGGCAGAGCTCCTCTGGAGCAGGGCATTCAGTTCTGGGTGGGCACCATATTCTGAAAAGCTGGGAAATGTTCCGAGCAGGGTGTCTAGAAGAGTGAAGACCCCCCCCCCCAGATCATACTGCCAAGGAACCCCAAGCAGGAGGAGGGACAGTTAGACTGAAGAAGAAAGGAAGGCTTGGGAAGGAGGGGATGGACAGCCGACTTCAGATATGTGAAAAGCCATCACAGGGAAGGGCTCATGGCCCCAGAGATGGACTTAGTAGCCACGCTCGAACTCAGCGGAGTCCTGTTTACGTCTGTGTTAAGGAAGGACGTCCTAGCACTTGTCAGGCACTTCAGAGGGAGTGGCTCAGGTGTGAGTTACACTAAATGGCCTCAAAGGTCCCTTCCATCTCAGGGATTCCATATGAGACAAGGAGAGTCTCTCCAAAAAAGATACAGCATTTGGTTTCGGGTCCTGTAGGGGAAGAGAGTCTGCACTCGTTGCCTTGGTGACGTTTCCTAGGCAGCTGGGACATCCTCAGGCTGAAGTGCCGTGTCAGGAGCGTGAGACAGGCAAAGTGGCTGGTGATGACAGAAGGGGCAGAGCAGGTAGGAAACAACCAAACAGGGAAGCAGGGAGTCTGGAGTGAGGAACGGAGAGTGCCGGGAGGAAGGACGGAGTATGACGGGTAGAGAAGTGGGTCAGACACAAGGGTAACAAACACGACAACAGTGAACGTTAGAGATCAGTCAGCAGGATGCAGAGGGTGTCTGTTTTTTCAAAGATAATGCTGAAGAACAAAAGCAGAGGATACATCATTTAGCAGCTGGGTCAAAGGGCCGTGAGTCAGAGGATGTATGACCCTGGACAAGTCACTTGCCCTGTTTGTGTCCCTCAGTGATCCCTGTCTCACCTACTAACTCACAGCTTGGCCTTTGCTTTGGTAGAAGATCCTTAGATTCTAGACCTGGAGGACCCTGGAGGTTCTGGAATCATTATCTAGAACAATGCTCTCATTTTACAGATAAAAAGACTAACCCAGGTCCTCTGGGGCAGAAGCGAGCCTCAAGCACAGGTCTCCTAATTCCAAATCCAGCCATTCCCCACACTGATAAAACCACAGCTCTCTCCTGTTCGATCTCTGAGAAGGATGATGAGGTGGTCAGTAGGAAATCGGTCTGGTGTTTGTGCTGTGCTGCCACCATGGGTCTCCAGAGGTCATGCAGTCCATCCCTCTGCCTCCAGCAGGATCAGTAATAAGCTCCTACTATGCGCCTTGGTTTCTCAAAAGCCAACAAGAGCTACAAATGCACAAAAGTGAACTTGACGTCTTCTCAGAGGGGAATGGAACCAAAACAAAGGAGGCCAGCTGCAAGAAAATGGCTTGCTCCGTCTCTTCCCCTCCCCTCGCCTCGCCTCGCCCCCAACATCCACAAAGCTGAAGGAGTCTCAGAAGTCTGCAGCTGTCCTGGAACACCACCAGACCACTGGCCATATGTGGGTACCATCAAGCTGAGCAGTCCCCACGTTTCCCTCCCACAAGGTCTCAACATGATGCCAACAACTTCCACTGCCTAGTCCTTCGGGCCAGCCAAGTGCTCCAAGGGCCCTCTCCCCAAGCTTCTCTGAAACTCCAGCCAATGAATGACGAGTCCTGTTCGGCCTTCAAGGCCCTGCCCATCTGGTCCACACCTGCCTGTGAGGGTGGGACGGGACTCCTCTTCCCACACATCACGGTCCAACCCAGCCAGCCTCCTTATGTGAAAGGAGGGGGAGGAACGAGGAGCCGCCAGGCTCACCTCGGGGATCCTTCAACGCAGCCTTCTCATTGAGGCCTAGCCTGACCTCCAGGCCCCCTCCCCTACTTAACCACTGTTTACTTTCTGCCAGTCCACAAACCAGCCCACTGCCTTCCCCAGCAGGATGCAGACAGGGATGACTTCCTTAGTGCCCAGCACACACCAAGGGCTTAACCAGCACTTGCGGCATCCTGGCAGATAAGCCTGTTATCCCCACTTTCCTGATGAAGGCTCAGGAAGTCTAAGTGACTCACCCAGGGCCACGGGGCTAGTAAATGTCCGAGGCAGGCTTTGATGGCGTAAAAAGAGTGAAGCGCCATGGACAGGAGAGAAATCGTCACAATGGTGAAAGCACCTACTGCGTGCGTGCCGGGTTCTGTTCTAAAGTGCTTTACAATTACAGGAGGTGCTCTTATTATGTCCATTTAAAGATGAGGAAATGGAGGCGGGCAGACATTAAGTGACTTGCCCAAGAACACACAGCCTTGCGTCAGAAATGAGTTGGACCCGAGGCACCAGTGCTGAAGCCTGTCAGTAGGACAGCTGGGTCTTCCTGACTCCAGTCCAGCGTGGAATCCCTTACACCCCCTGCTTCCTCACAGCTGTATCTACCCCGTGTATGAAACCTCCCGAGTCTGAATGTTTGCATGCTTGGGTCTCTGGCAGCTGTCTCCAGGCACGCCCAGCCAGAGGCCTCCAGAACAGGACAGGGGCCATCTGGACTTATTAAAACCACCCCTGCCCTTTTGTACCTGCCCTGTCTGACCAGGTCCAGGGGGAGGAAAAAACAGCACAGGGGCTTCTAGCTGGCCCCAAGCAAACTGATGTGGGTCAGGAGAGCAGAATGTAATGTGGCCAGCCAGGACAACCAGATGTGCCCGCCCCGGAAGGAAGCAAGCGTTTATTAAGTACCTGCTGCATTCCAGGCACTGTGCTAGCACCTTGCATGTATTAGCTCCTCACAACCACCTGCCAGATTCTGTTAGAATCCCTACTTCACAGTTGAGGCAACTGTGCCTTGCGGGGCAGCTAGGTGGTGCAGCAAATAGATCGCCGGCCCTGGAGTCAGGAGGACCTGAGTTCAAATCCAGCCTCAGACACTTGACACTTAACTAGCTATGTGACCTTGGGCAAGTCACTTGATCCCAATTGCCCTGCCCTCCACCCTCTAAAAAAAACCCAACAGTTGAGATAACTGAGGCAGATGTAAGCAAAGTGATTTGCCCAGAGTCACAGCTCGTAAGTGTCCAGGCCCTTCCCTAGCTCCCTTTTCAGTCTGGAGCAATTGAGGGCCTCCTGCCCTTTCAGCAAGCATTGATTAAGTGCCTATTATGGTGAGATATCGTGCTGGGCACTGGAGGGACAAGGGCCAGAGGCCAAGGTCTGAATGAAAGCAAGGCCCCTGGGCCCGGCCGGAGCCTCAGCCCCAGCCCAGATGTTCCCTCCTCACCATGGGGGCTTCGGCTCTCTTACAGGGTCTGCTCCCAGCACCTCTCCTTATAGGCAACATGCCAGATATCAGCGATCCAGCGCAGCCTTGGGCGGCTCTCCATCCTGGTGCCTGGCACACCGTAGGCATTTAACAAATGCTCCCTGACTGGCCAGCTGACGTCAGGGAAGGCCTTCTCCGAGCAAGTGACGCCCCTTAGTTTCTTGTCCCACCTCATCCTTGCTCACCTCGAGACAACCAGCTGGCTTGCCACACGAGGGAAGAAGAGCCCTTTCCTCCACCCTCCCCTTCACTCGAGCGTCTCCCGTTGGCATTTCCAAATCGCCTTTTGCCTCCTGGCCTACATCTTTCAGCAAACGTTGAGAAAGAAAATTATTTTATCCAAAGAACCCAACCCTGCAGTCTGCAGGGACAGGAAGGAAGGGGAGGAAAGGAGGGAGGGAGAAAGGAAGGAAGGACAGATGTGTCGGGGCCAATTTAAAATGACTAGACCCAGAACGCATTCTGAAATCTGGCTCCAAAAGCAGAGGAGACAGCAGTGCGGGGCTGCCCCACTCACAGGTGCCTCCGGCAGACTGCTAACGGTGCCCACGAGCATCTGGGCATCAGGAGTCATGGCAGGGAAGAGCGTAGCACCGACTGTGTGTGGAGCACAGGGCCACACACTGGGGAACCTGGCCCTGGAGAATCCTTATGCGGCTCTTCTCCCACCCACCTCATCCCAAACACTGCCTTTCTTTGTATCCCAGGCACGTTTACAACTGGAAAGATGCTGTGTCTTTCCAAAGTATCTTACAAATATGTCATTTGACATCTTTGGTCCTTAAGTAGCATTGATTTAATTTTAACCATGGGAAATCCAGAGTGCCCAGGAGGAAGGACCTGACCAATGTGGAAAGGATGCTGCATTTGGTGTCACAGGTCCTGGGTTCAAATCCTGACTCTGTCGTGTTATGCTCTGGAAGCAGCAGGTGGCACAGTGGATGAAATGCTGGGCTTAGAATCAGGAAGACCTGAATTCAAATCCAGCCTCAGACACTTGCTAGCTGTGTGACCCTGGGCAAGTCACTCTCTGCACCTCAGTTTCCTCAAGTATAAAATAATCGGAAGACATGGCAAAGAAAACCCCACATGGGATGATGAAGCAACCAAAAAACGACATGAAACGGGAATAATAATATCACCTACCTCACAGGGTTGTTGTGAAGGCCAAATGAGATGTTTGTAAAGCACTTTGTAAACCCTAAAATACCATAAAAATGCCAGCTATTATTATTATTATTACTTCGCCCTCCTTAAGTCTCAGTGTCCTCATCTGTAAACTGAGGCTTGATGATGTCCGTAAGGTCGCTTCTCCAGCTAAAACCAAAGCCTGTCAGTCTGGTGCTGCTCCTTGCACATGACACTCATCTCCCATCTCCATGCTTTTGCACTGGCTGTCCCCTCCTCCTGGATCACCATCCCTCCTTACCTCTGCCTCTCAGACTCTGCACTTCTCTTTAAAGCTCAGTTCCAGCCTTTCTTGACTCCCCCAGCTGCTCAGTCCTCTCTTGTTTTTGCACGTACTCAGATATGTAGCATTTGTAGACAGAACAGGAGTTCCTGGAGGGCAGGTTTCACTTCTGTCTTTACACCCAGCCCTTAGTTGCTCTTTGTTGGTTGCTCACTGAAGGATGCTATGATAAGTAAGCTGGAGAACAGACCTCCGCAACAAGGCGCTAATTCTGCAGCTGCTCCCCCAGAACGATATGATGGCCCCCCAGAGGTTGTGACCCAGGGCCATCGCAGTACTGGGGCAGGAGCACAGGTGCATCACAGCACTGAACATGTCACATTTACAAAACCCAGGGTCTCCCCTGGGCCTCACACCGAGCCCAGGAGACTGGTAGGACAGGTGTCACACCCATGTTACGGGTAAGGATGCTGCGGTGAGAAGTGGGAGGGGACTTGCCCATGCTCACCCAACTAGCTGGGAAATGCCTGAGGATTAAAATCCAGGGGGTCCTCACCGCAAGTTTAGCCCTGCCTGCGGTCACAGTACCCGTGTGACTCAGGCCCCTTACCCCTCCATTTATGGAAAACTTCACTGCCCATCACCGGTCCCCCAAGAGGAGCAGATTTCCCAGAGTTCAAACTCCCATCCTATAGCACTGATAGCATCAAAGTGAGCAGAGAGGTGGGACGGCCCATGAGGGCTCCCCTGCCATTGAGGAACGCACAGTCTGGAAGCTTGCCATCACGGGGACATGGTTCCAGAGTCTGTAGCAGAACCAGCACAGGTCGTCAAGAGTGACCTCAACAACTGCACCATAGAGGAAGAAACAAGCTGGGCTCAAGTCAGAGCCCCTGGGTTCCCATCACACCTCTGTGACTTCTCCAGCCTCTCCAATGACTTCACCGGTAAACTCCACCAGCGCTGCCTGCCTCTCACCCAACGGGAGGGTGGAAAGCACGGCTGCCTTGAACGATCACATTCGTTCACACTGGGAAATGTATGTGTGTAAGGTTTTATAGAAGTGCACGCGCACGTACGTACGTACATACACACACACACACACACACACACACACACGAGTCCCAGAAGTCTGTCTCTGAAAGCTTTGCAGATGGAAGTTATTAAAGTTTCCAACTACACTAAGACTTTGGGGACATCCTGTATGTACATGTACATACACACACACATAGATCATAAACATACATATGCATATATGTGCCTGTGATCTGATTAGTGAGATCTTCCAGCATAGACAGTGCCATCACTGATACTGATCAGTGATCCATCTAGAACTTACAGTCTTCAGAAGCTCCCTGGGCCAGCGTCCCTGACTCCATGGCTGACTTGCATTCCATGATCCCCAAGGGGTCCTGGCTCTCAGACCAGCCCTTCTCCACTAAGCCATCCTCGCTGTCACAGTTCTTCCCACAACCACCTGTGAGGTAGGTGGTACAAATATCATCATCCTCACCTATTTAGAAGCTAGTGATAACAGCCGGCATTTGTGCAGCACCTAAGTGTCTGAGAAGCACCTTAAAGATATTATCCCATTGAGGTGGATGCTGAAGGGAACTGAGGCAGACAGAAGTTGAGTGACCTCCTTGCCCAGGGTCACATGGTAAATGTCTGAGGGTGGATTTGAACTTGGGTCTTTGAACTCCCAAGTCTGGTGCTCTGTGGGGGAATCATCCAGTTGAATCCCGCTCCCCTTACAGATGAGAGAGCAAAGAGACCTTAAGTGACTTCCCCAGATTCAGCTAAGCAGCAGAATTATAATTCGAACTCAGGCCCTCAGATACCAAACCCAGTGATGAAGCTGCCTTCCAGGAATTAGAACAGATGACTCCAAAAGTTCTTTCCAGTTTTCATTTGATGATATATATTTTACAGAGGAGGAAACCGAGGCCAAAAGGGGCCTCTGCTGGTAACATACAGGCCTGAGACACAACATTCTTTCTGTCCACTGCACTGTCCTAACAGTCCCTCTTCCTGAGCTGCCCCACAGGGAACATGGCAGAGCCTCTAACCAGAGGCTTTATTCATCATGTTGCTTTTCTCTAGAATGTCTCTTTCAGTGCAGTCCTGGGTCCAGGTCACCTGGACCAGAGGGAGGCCTGCACACATCTGCTCCCACATTCAAACTCGGATTTAAAGGCGCATGTGCCCTGCCAGTCTGGAGACACCACAGCAAGAATGAATCAAAGGGATGATGGCAGAGCCGCAGGAGAACGAGCCGGCCTCGCCACTCGCCACCCACCCATCCATCCCCTCACCAAGCCCAAGGTCTCTTGGAAAGATCTCCAGCAGAGAGCTGTCCCATGGCTTTTTGGTTCTGTTTTGTTTCTAAAGAGTGGAATCACAGATTTCAGAATAGCTAACCGACTTGTTTCGATCACTGGACTCTGCTCAGTTCTAAGCAGGGTGTCAGCTGGGAAACAGATGGTACGTGGGGATGGGGAGCGGCTTTGAATCATTTGGAAACAAATGCACCAAATATCCATCAAGCCCCTTTCACAGCGGTCAGGGCCCTGTGATTCCCAGATGCCTCTGAAACCTCCCCTCTGGTAATTGGGGCAGCTAGTAGGGAGGACAGGGTTCTTCCTAGCCCAGAGTTTGTGATGGTGTCATGGCCAGATATGCCCCTGAAGCTGTGAGAGTCCACCACCAAGGACACCTTTCCTGGGGTAGGGAGCCTCAGACACTAGAGGACTGACGGATTTTGCCAACTCCTCACCCCTGCAAAAATCCTAATAGCCAGCACCCCATGGCACTGGGGTGGCAAGGTACAGGTGGTGATGCCTTCTCTATGAGTGAGACATGGTGCTCCATCCAACGCCCACCAAGGAACCCTGCAGCTGATGGGAAGGGACGGGCAAGCATAAAACCTACATGGTCCACTCCCAACCTCATGTATAAACTTATATTTCTACCAGCCCACCGGCAGCGGGGGTGCCTGAGCAGCAGGACAACAGCTGAGATTCGTCTCTGCTTAGCCTGTTCTTGCTCCCACTGCTTAGCCTGTTCTTGCTCCCACATTTGAGCTGTCCCTGGAGCAGCAGCCAGGGTAGCAAGAGGGTCTGGAACAAGCTCGACCTCAGATACTTACCAGCTGTGTGACCCTGGGCAAGGCACCTGCCTTCTCGCTGCCTCAGGTTAACCATCTGTAAAAAGGGGGTGATAAAAATAGCACCTGCTCCCAGGGCTGCTGGGAGGATCCAACAGGAGAGTAATTGTAAGGCACTCAGCACGGTGCCATAGTAAATGCTGCACGAATATTAGCTGCTGCCACTATCACCGTTAAGTAGGAAGGTGCTGCAGTCTTCGAGCGGGGTGCAGCGATACAGAAGAATGTGGGCTAGATTTAGAGTCAGGAGGAGCTGTGTTCAAATCTGCATTTGCCACATACTCCTACACTGGTGTGTGACCTTGGATAAGTCAATTAAACTCTTCAAGCCTCTGTCCCTCATCTGTAACTCTGATCCTATGAGCAAGTGTAGACACTTGGGCTCCTAAGCCACAGACACTGGGGAAGAGTTTGACTCAAGTAAATCTAGAGGAAGAATGGGCTAAATAAACAGCACCTGCTGCCCTCCTCTAGCTAGATGATTCCCCCCTCCCCGCCCAACAAAACAAATCTCTAAAAAGCAAGACCAGTTTTCCAGCTCAAGCCTGAGAATGCCAGGCCTGACGGTCCCCTCCTGACTGGCTTCAGTCCTGGGGATCCACATGTGCTCTGCCAGTTCTCCACCTAACAAACCCCCCCTGTAAAAGGGCAGGCTGAGACCTCCCATTATTCCCCTCCACCACCCAAGGGTTTGGCCATGAATCCAATGGACCTCAAACCATGGGAGGGGAGGAAGGAAAAGTCACTAAGTCCTTCAGGCATGAATTTAGTTTCCTCCAGAGGCAGCCGACGCTTGGCACAAAGCCGAGGCACCACTAGGGACGCTGCCTCTGTGGCAGCTTCCCTGTGAGGGCCCGACTCACTTGGGAAAAGAAACCATTGCTGGGGAAGCCTGCAGCAGCCACTGAGCCCCCATCAGAGGCATTCAGTCCTGGTCAATAAGACAGGGAAGAAAGAGAGGCAGAGAAAGGCATGCAATAAGCAAGGCCTCTCGGCTCCTACCCGCTGGGTGGCGTGATTGAGCATTTCTTGCCAGGCAGAGTCAAACTGCCGTTTGTCGTCCTCCAGGAGCCTCTGCTCAGCCAGAGAAATGGTCTCCTTGGCAGCTCGGAGAACCTCGGTTGCCCTCTGGAAGTCCTGAGTCGCCTTCTGGGCTTCAAGCTGGGCCTGGAAGAGAGACACACCAGCAGACTGAGGCAAAGCCAGACAGAGTTCATGATCTAGGCTGGAAGTGGGCTCATCACCTGAAGCACATTCCAGTTAATTAACAATTCAACACCTAAATGGCTAGATAAGCATGCAAGAAGTGAGCAACAGAAAGCAGAGAACAGGCATTTACCAGGGGCAGGGTCACTGGGCGAGAGACAAAGTTCAGGTAAGGGCTTAGTCTCTGCCCTCATGAAACTTCTAGTCTAAAAGCGAGTTGGTCCCAAAGGCAAACACATAATATGTAGGATGTTCATAGGATCATGACTGAAGCCAGAAGGAACCTCAGTCCAGCCCTTTGTTTTATGGTTGAGGAAAATAAGGAACAGAGGCCATGAATGCTTTGCCCAAGGTCCCACGGACAACAAGCTTCGGAGGCGATGCTTGAACCCAGGGCCTCTCGCTGACTAGAGACAGTGCGCTACTGTGCCTCCTTCTGTTGCATGTGGCTCCTGGAAAACCACCTATTGCTTCAGCCAAAATTTGACTAATTTCACACTCACCCTTTGTAATACTGCCCAAGGAATTGCCATCAGTTAGGAAATCCTCATCTAGCTGGGTCAGTGACCCTGGGCCCAACAGACCAGCAAGTCCAAGGACAATGCAGATAATCCTAACTCAGCAGGAAGAGAAGTGGAACAACAGCTGATAAGGCTGAGACCATTCCTTGGGGTCTAAGGGTCAGTGAGGCCTTAGGGCTCCTGCTGCTGTGCAGGAGCTGGCCTCTCTAGGCCTCCCCTCTACAATGAGGGTGCTGGACATCACAGGATCACAGGAAATTAGAATTAAGGGGCAGAAGGAGTCTTAGAAGGCAGCCTAGACCAGCCTCTCACTTTATACATGAGGAAAGAGAAAAGCGTCCTGTCCAGGGAGGCCCCTGCAGAAAGCTGCAGGGCTGGGAGGGGAGCTCACTTCCAGTGATTCCAAATGCAGAGGCAGAGGACTCTTTCCACCAGGCCCCCCTCCCTCTCCATAACCTCCAGAGCTCCTTCCAGGGAGGCCTTCCCAACAGCTGGGGCAGCCCTCAATCCACTAGGGGATCCTAGCCAAGTGACACATAGTGTGAGGTCACCCAGGGTGCTGACACTCCCCAGAAGAGCGGTTATGGGTCTGTGGTATGCCATGAGTGAATGTTCATGGCCTGCCTTGTCCACAGTGACTTGTTGAGTTCCAATAGGATCCAGAAGCCAGAGTGGGCCTTAGATACCATCATTTTACCGAGGCCCAGTGAAATTCTTAAGGTCACACAGATAATGTCAAAGATAGAGGTTGAATCCAGGTTTTATAACTCCAGGGCCAGGACTCTTTCCACTGTAACCAACAGTCCTTGAAGTATGGTCCCGGGATTCCTAGGAGCCTCCAACACCCTTTCAGGAGGTCTCTGAGGTCAAAATTATTTTTCCTAATACTACCAATATGTATTAATTTCTAGTATTTTAAATATCAATAGAGCCCACATGAACAAAAGCTCTCTAGGGGAAGATCCTCAATAATTTTTTAGTTTGTAAAAGAGTCCCAAGACCAAAACTGTTGAGAACCACTACCCTACACCATTTGCCTTCTCAATCGGTTAAGTGGGTTTGTCAAACACATACAAAGAACTTCATTTCTCAGCCTCAGGGAACATGACAGGGTAGTAGTTTAGTTGGGGGTGGGGTGGGTAGGAACCTATGACTCAGAAAAGAGATGGAGAAACATCCTACTCTACACACCCATCCTCATAAGACTTGGAGGAAGCCCTAGAAACTAGCCCTAAAGGAAACTGCGAACAGATTTCAAGAAGAAAGAAAAATGGCCAAATCCAAGCTTTCTCCCTCTGGTCCTCGAGCTTCCTGAGTTGGGAGAGGCGTGATACATCTATAAAGGTTTCATGGCCAAAAGAATCAAGTAAGAATAGGGAAAAGCTGGGAATCGGGGCCCTGCCCATTCCAAAGCCCTGACCTGCCCACATAATGTATCCAAGAAACTTCAGCCCAAGGGGCATTGAGCCATCATGGTCAAATGGGCCTCTAAGTAGGCTATATCCTGCACTTAGCCAAGGTCACTCACTATGTGACCTTGAGAAGGAAGGGTGGGGACTCTGACTTTCATTACATCCAGTTCCACATCGGTCAAGTGGGGTCACCTGTCCCTTTGGTGAATTTCCAAAACACAGTAGGCGCCTGAGGACTGTGATGGATGGTCCTCCCCCTCACCACCACATTAACGGACAAATCTCATGAATAGTTCTTTCTGTTCCAGAAGAGACTAATTGGAGAGGGACAAACTTGCCCACGGATGCTACCCTGGAAAGGAAGAGACACATTTGTGTCCATTCCTTCCAAACTTGGACACACATTTTAAAAATCAAATTAATGTTTGTTTCAAACCATCTCCAGAAGGTTACATAAATTCTAACAGTTGGATCTGTGACTCCTAACATTTTCCAGGAAGAAAGGGTTATTTTGTGGTATGTTTGAGGGTGTGTGTATATGTGAGATGTGTGTGTATGTGCATAAGTGTGAGAGTGTGTGACAGTGTGTATGTGTGAACATATATATGGGTATGTTTGACAGTTTGCGTGGCAGTGTCTATGTGTAAGAGAGAGCATGTGTGTGTATGTGTGCGTGTTTAAATTCTGTAACACCCAAGTTAAAAACTTGGGGGAGGGGTTCCATTTTGCTCCAGGCCCCTCTGCTTCTAACATGAACAACATCCCATTTCCAAGAAAGTCTATCTCATGAGCTCAAGTGAATAATCAGTTCTCCAGACAAAGAAAAATGGAAGCCTTCCACACCTCAATACTCCTTCTTCCTCCCCACCTCAATCCATTCTGTATGTTGCTACTAGATTCTGTCTCTCTCCTCAGCTGGAAGCCTTCAGTAAAGTCCACATTTTTTAACATGAAATTCAGGGCCCTGCACAACCTTGGGTCATCCTACCCTTCCAGACTCTTCTCACCCTGCCCCTCTGGTGCTCAATCATTACTAAGCCCCTAAGAGGTGCCAGGCACCAGGCCATGCACTGGGGAAACAGGTTTCCTTGTCTCTCCAGTGTTTTCCCACATTCTGGCCCCCAATTTTTGCCTTCTCCTAAGCCTAGAGTCCTTTCCCACCTGCAGAGACCCTCTCCACTCTTTAAAGGCCAATGCAATTCCAAAAGTATTTACTGCGGAGGGGAGGGGAACAAAATGGTGCTAGGTGAACAAACACCAAACCTCAGCCCTCAAGAAACCCCACTGTGGCTTCCTCAAAGCCCAGGTGACCTCTAGGTCTTCTCCAGCTGGAGATCTGTGATCTTGTGGGTCCAGAACCAGAATCCAAGCCTCAGGTCTGCCACTTACTACCTATATGGCCACAGACTAGTCACATAACCTTCTACGGACTGAGGAAGCTAGGCTAGGTCATGAGATCTCAGATTTAGAACTGGACAAGGCCTCTGAGGTCACCATGTCCAACCCCTTGTTTTACATATGAAGAAAATGAGGGGGGAGAGAGGTTCCAATGACTTTCCTGTGGTCAAAAAGCTAGTGAGAGTCAGAAGCAGAATTTCAACCCAAAACCAGAATACTTGACAATTCTAAATCCAGGTTGATACGAATTGGTCTGATCTGATTTAGCTACTTTCAGACCATTCACAACCTAGGATCAGTTTCTTATCGAGATCCTCAGCAGTCCAGACGTTCAAGGTGCTGGTCTGTGCCAATGCCCCTTTGCAGAGGTACCCAGTACAAGTGATAGCCAGGGAAAAATTCACCACGGAAACATCAGGACAAACAATCTCCTGTTATTGTTGCTGTTTGGTAGTTTCTCAATCTCCATGATCCCATTTGGGGTTTTCTTGGCAAAGGTACTGGAGTGGTTTGCCATTTTACAGATGAGGACACGGAGGCAAAGAGGATGAAGTGACTTGCCCAGAGTCACGCAGCTAGGAAGTGTCTAGGCCAGATTTGAACTCAAGAAAAGGAGTCTTTCTGATTCCGAGCCCAGTGGCCCTACCAACAATCTCTTATGGTATCTTTAAAAAGGTGTAGAGGAATGCAGGGAAGATAGAATCCTGGGCAGGGGTCTCTCCCAAGTTGGACAGCAGAGTGTCTTCACCATCATCCACAAACACAGAACTTTACTATATGTGAAGTTTGGTGTTAGAAATTAGCAGTAATATGAGAAGATGTGGTCCCTGCCCTCGCGGAGCTTTCAAATCTAGCTGAAGGATTTAACTTCACATCTATTCACACTGTAATAAGTATTAATAAACAACTATTAAGTGACAGGTTCTGGGGATAAAAAGCAAGGCAAAAAACACGACCCCTGCCCTCATGGACACACAAGACAGACTACAGAGGACCAGGCAATGCCCCATGGCCAGGTGGGATCTGCGAGGGGCATACGGGAGACCCCCACGGGCCAGAGGAGGTAGGAGATGCCCCTGTGGGGACCCAGGATTGGACTAGAAGGTCGTAGGAACTCTACAGGGCTGGAGATGGAGATGGAGAATGTCTGAGGTGTGGGAATCACAGCCTGGGCAGAGGATGCCTCTCCATGCCATTCACAGGGCATAGCCAGGTAAGCTGCAGCCTAGAGGTTTGGGGGGATCATGCAAAATAAATCATCTGGGCTTTCAACCCCTAGTCTTCCAATTCCAAAGCCACAAGGTGGTCTCCATGCCCCCACCGTACTCTTGGCATAAATGTCTTGCCTCCCTCCCTCTTGGCCGCCAGCTCCCAGAGCACAGGGGCCTTATGGTTCATGAGTCTGAGGACAGAGCCCTGCACACATCTGCTGACTCTGAGACAGTCGCCGATTTGTCCCGTCAATATCTTGTCCGTATGCCTCATTGTTGGTGTCTCATCTCCCCCACTAGACTGGGAGCCCTTTGAGGGAAGGGACCATTTTTCCTGTCTCTTGATTCCTCAGCACTTAGCCCAGTGCTTAGTACACAGAAAGTCCTTAATAAATATTCACTGACTTGACCCTCCTCTGACCTCCTCGATATTTAAGTCCAGTGGCTTCACAAGGCATGGGCCCTCAGGGCCAATAACTGTAACCAGGTCTCCATCAGAGGTCCCCCTTCTCACCAACCAGAATGCCTCTGGTTCTTCCTTTGGCCCCTAGAGCACCCAGAAAGACTAACACCCACATGCCACCATCGCTGCCTCCTCCTTCCTTGGTTTACTCTTGCCTGTGGGATCCTTTCTTAGGTTTGAACAGCAACAGAATTACAAAGAGAGGGCTGATTGTGCAGAGCCAGTGATCCCTCAAGGTTAATTTCCAACTAATAAGTTCTGACAGCTAATTCAGGAACCCCTCTAGCCCCTCCCCGATGAGCACGAAGGACCTAGGGGACAACAGGCAGAGAAATGCATTAAGTAAAGGCACACCTGAGGACAACAGCTGCCAGCTACTCAATCCATTTGGTTCTTTTATCGTTCATGACAAAAACGCGGTTTGGTGGAAGGAGCAGAGCGCAGGGCTTGGAGGCAGGAAGACCAGAGCTCAAAGCCCTTTCTGGCACTGGATGTGTGAACCTCTCTCTGCCCTTTGGGTTAGAACAAGATGACTCAAAATGGTATCGCTCTCACTATACTTGCGACCTAATCTTCCTGAGACTATGTATGTCCTCATCTGCAAAATGAGGAGAGACTGGGTAGATTTCTAAGTCTAACTCTATGATTTAAAAGGGGGAGGGGGGAAATATAGCATGCTCCCATTGTGACCATGACCCTGTGAAGTATAGCAAGAGGTTTTTCCATTTCACAGAGAGGAAAATCAAGGTCCAGAGAATCCAGGTTTTCTAATCCTAAATCCCAATATTTTCTAATCCCAAATAGCCTTTCCATTCTACCAAGCTGTACTGGTAGGCTTATATTTTATTAAACAAAGCTTAAGTTTTTCAAACGGCTGCTAGCTGTTTGTTCTCCTGGAGAACGAGAGAAATATTTACCTTCCTATAGAAAAAAAAACTAAGGAAAATTTCTGATAACAAGGAACTTCTCCTGGCTAAAGCTGAAACTTCTCTTGGACAGGACTTTGCACAAGGAATAGTTCCAAAGAATCACAAGATCCTATAACCAGAGCTGAAAGGAACCCAGGGGTCATTTGGTCCAAACTCCTTGTTTTATATATAGAAAAAAACAAGGTCCAGAACAGGAAAGAAACTTGCCCATCAGCACAAAGGTAGGACTTGAATCAGGAGCCTCCCATTCCAAATCCATCCCCCTTTCTACAGCACCATTCAGCAGAATGATATTTCAGTGCAAATTAATCACTAAATATCTGACCCAGATGACAGAAAAAAAAACGAAACTAACTTTCTCTCCTTTGACCCCAAAAGAAACAAAACAGGAAAAAGTTATTTTTCCAAAGAGAATCAGATTTAATAGTACATACATACCCATGAGAGCAGCACAGTGAATAAAACACTGGATTTCCCACGAGAAGACCCCATTTCAAGGCCCAGTTTGCCCACCTCTCTGAACCTGTCTCCCCCTTCATCAGACTCCATGATTTCTTTGGTCCCTAGAGTTCCAAACTCTAGAATCCATGGAACTCTTAACTCTAGAATCTATTCTAGATTCAGACTAGAAACTTTTTTTAACTAAGAAAATTAGTAATTTAATAGCAGAAATTTACTAAGCACCAACTTTGGACACTCCACTCCATGCTGGACATTGGGAGAAACCCAAAGATTAGAGCAGCACCGTCTATCTCTGCTAGATTTTTCTTTTCTTTCTTTTTTTTTTGACACACTTTAAAATTTACTCTGCATTAATATTTAGTCAATATTATTTAATTTAATTAATATTAAAGATATTTTCTTCACTGCTTTCTCAAGCCTAGACAACTAACCAAACAATAAGCCAAGTTCTAATTTATGGCATTTGCCAATTTCTCAGGTGTAAATGCTCACTGAAAATTTACCCATCAGCCCTCTCCACCTATATGAGTGGCTCCCACTTGGGTTCAGAAAAGGAAGAATTGGCTCCATTTTTCTGAACATGCTGGAGACAGGGGCATTCACAATGAATACTCTGTGTCAAGCTGCTTCCTCAGTATCTGGTTTTTTCATCAAGGATCCCCTGCCTCTGGTTTGTGAAATCTCTGCTTCCTGGGTCTTTTATACAGGATTTTCCTTTCTCCCACAAAGCCCCCAAAATAATGCCTCCCCCTATTCCTACAAGCTCATCCTCTTCCTTGGCTGCCCCACAAACCACCACTAGACCCTGCTCTTTTTCCTATGAGGACACCTGCCTTGAAATCTTATCCCTTTTACCACTTTCTATCCTCCCTCAGGAGACACTGTCTGGTCACAAATCAATCCATTCACAAACATTTATTAAGCAGCAAATTTGTGTTGGCCACTGTGTTAGGTCTGGAGAGACAAAGACAAAATCAACTTAGTGTTTGCCAGGGGTGGAGAACCTGTGACCTCGAGGCCACATGTGGCCCTCTAGGCCCTTGAGTATGGCCCTTTGACAGAATCCAAACTTTACAGAACAAATCCTTGTCAAAGTACAGTCAAAGGGCTGCACTTGAGGACTTAGGGGGCCACATGTTCCCCACCCCTGGTCTTTATGCTCATGGAGCTTCTAGACAATCTGGGAGACATGTACATAAAAAGGGACAGGAACTATGATTTTAGTGGGATAGGGAATTCCCAGATGAAGGAACTCCCTCTGCCAGTGGCTTAGAGAATTACCTAGTATTCCGAGAAGTGACTTGTCCAGGGTCATATGGCCAGTATGTTGAAGAGGCAGAATATGAATACAGGTCCCAGGCTGGTGCTCCATCCAATACACCACACTGACTCTCAGGTACATAGATCACCTTCCTAGCCCTTGGTGTTCAGTGATCACTTCTCCTGTGGTGGCATTTTGCTGAATCTCAGTAATTTATTATTTTCTTCTATGCTAACCTGCCTCAATGCCAACCACCTGCTCTTTCTGATGGAGAACACCAGGCTTCAGGATCTCAGTCTTGCAGGCACAATAGTATCAGGGAACACAAGAGCCAAAAGGGGTCTCTCTACCTCCTCCTTCTGCAGGAGGGGAAACTGAGCCTCAGCAGGGAAGCCATCTGTGCTTCCCAGTGGCGCCCCACTGCCTCCGGGTCATAAAGCACAATGTCTTCAGCCTGGCCTTTAAAGGAACTGGACAAACTGGTTTCAACCTGCCCTTGCAGCCTTCTTTCAACATGACTCCCCTTAATACATGCTAAATGTAAAGCTCCCCTTTGCAAATATTTACAAGCTGTTCCTTTAACAACTTGTTCTAGAATTCTCACCTAAATTCAGCATCAGGTCTTCAGGAGCAAATACTTCCCTTCTTCCATCTTTATGCCAAACGAGATGTTTTCCTGACACTAGTCCCTCAAGAATTCGGCATGACTCCCAATAGACTGGAATCAACAGGCCCTGAGTTCAAATCCTGACTCACACCCTTTGTGACCCTGGGCAAGTGCTCTCCCTGTGTCCATTTCCTCACCTGTTAAAGGTTTGTTATGTAGATCAAAAGACATAATGCACATGAAGGACTTGGCAAACCCCAAAGCACTGTATGAATCTTGTTATTTATTGACTTATTCCCACAAATTCGCATTAAGGTTATTCTTCACTGTTTGTATAAAACAGGAATCTGGATTTCTTGCTTTCGTTGTCTCCATACCTCTTCTAAAATACAAAGCCCCAAGCTGGATACCCTGCCCTGCCTCAATAAAGACTGGACCAAGCCTCAAGATACTGAAAAGATTAATTCTTGGCTCACCTACATGGTACAGCTGCCCTTTGCCATTGATGAATGACTAGTCAGCATTCTGTAAACTGATCGATTCACAAAACTACCCAACTATTTCCTGAGGGAGAGCCACATACCCACAAAATCCCTTCAAATCCAATTTAGGCCTTTAAGAAATTAAACGAGTGTTCTACAAGGGCACCCAATGTCACTCAGAAAATGAATGCATCAAGTCAGGCATGCCAAACCCTAGCAAAATTCTCTGCCATCAAGACAGCATCGAGGAAGCCAACAGGGAGAAGGCAGGTGTCTAGTCTTACCTCCCCACCCCCCCACACACACAAGTCAGACCTTCTCTTGTCTGGGATGTATTGTCCTTCCAGCGTACCTCTCTCATTCCCACTTAGGGACTGCTTTCTAACAGGATAAAGTAAATTGGTTTAAGGCTGTTAACTGTCCTTCCATCTCAGGGACAGGACAGTTATAAAACATGGCAAAGAAGGGCACTTTGTCAGTCCTTAGCCCCCTAGCCCGGCACTGGGGGCTAGGGAGAAATACACTAGAAAGTTCCTCACACACTTTGTTGTGTAGCGCTGGCCATTTGCCATCTATTGCACATCTACTTGGGAGAAAAAGACAGAGACAGAGGAAATTAGGGAGAGGCATCGAGACAGAAAGACAGAAGATCTGAGGTAGGATGGGAGGAGATTGTTGACCTTAAAGGGGCCAACTCAAATGACTCAGTTGAATTACACAGAGAGATGGCAAGAGGATGGAAAGAAGGGATGAGCTGAAAACCTGACAGTGATAAGAACACACAGACACATTCTTCACAGGACCATGCAATGGCGTCAGAGGACCTAGGCTCTACACCCAACTTCCCTGGCATGATCTCAGTCTCTACTTTCTCAATCCTCTCTATCAAATAAAGTTCCATTAGCCCAAAGGTACCTTTATGCTCTAGGTCTATGAACCTTCCGTATCTCAATTATCTTCAACTCTTCATATAAAATTCATAAGAGGCAGCCCCTCAAGCTTTTCTATACCCTTCTTCTTTTAAACCTGAAAGCACCTCAAGGAGGGAGTAACAGCAAAGAAAGCCAGACCTCTCTCCTTGATACAAAATTCTTTGCCGTCTCTTCCAACCCTTGAGATTTCAGTCTGGAGAATTCCAAGGGAAAAGGAAAACCATTCTACCAGTAATAGACTAAATAAAGAGCCTCTGACTGCTCCCCCACCAGAAGCCCCAAAATGACAGCTGGCTATTTTTACTCCTTTTGTCATTCTGTCCTCTGCTCAGCCACCGTCACCTTCACTCCCAGATGGGGAAGCAGTCACAAAAGGCGATCCTCAGGGTCAATGTGCCAGCATGAAATTCTTGACAACTGACTGCTAAAATGGGAGCCCGAAGGCCAGGTAACTGCTGTACACTTGGGATTCAGACATTTCAGAGTAGGAGGGGAGGGCCTAATCCAACCTCTGGGTGCCCCTTGCCAAGCAGTCCTCAGATCTATGGTGAAGAAATTGAGCGAGGGGAAGCTCACCACTTCCCAAGGCAGTCCGATGCTCCTTTTGGATAGCTCAAATCACTAGAAAATATTTCCCTACATTGGTCCTATATATGCCTCTTTGTAACATCTACGCACTGTTACCAGTTCTGCTCTCTGAAGTCAAACCAAACACATCAAATTCCAAATACATCAAATTCATTTTCCTTACTCAATACTTAGAAAATAATTATGTTCCCTCCTGCCCAAGTCTTCACATCCCAGTTCCGCCAACTGATCCTCCAATGGGCCCTTTAGCATCCATCTTATGCTCCTCTGGAAGGTTCCCAAGCACATCAAGGACCTTCCTAAAATGGCGACTGCCACCATTCTCTAGATGGGAAAGGAACCGTCAGCTCCTCATTCCTCCCCTAACACTGCGGTTTTTGCCACTACATCCCACTGCTGACTCAGTGAGCTTGCTGTCCACTAAAGCCCCCAGTTTATTTTCAATCCATCTGCTGTCCAACCATACTGCCGTCACTTCTACTTGTGAACTCAGTACTTTGAAGCAAATTCTCTCAATTTCACTTCATTAGATTCAGCCCAATGTTCTTGCCTGCCAAAGGTTTACTTACTAAAGCCCAACTCTGTCATCCATTGCATTAGAGATAATTACTTTCTGGGCTTTGAATGTCAAGTCAATGGGCATTTATTAATCACCAACTATGGGCCAGTCACTGCAAATCTACTAAGTTTGCCACTTTATCCAAATCATCAAGTGCGTTAACAAAAATGTTTAGGCCAGAGCCAAGCACCAGTCCTTGGGGTACCCCACTGGTGCCCTCCTTCTGAGCTTACTTAGATGGATTGAACAGGTTGAAAGACAGACACTTAATGGTTCTGAATGCACTACTGTCCAGCCCACATTTCTCCACCTTCTCTGTAAAGAATAGCATGAGACACTGGCAAACGCCACCCTGAAATCTAGGTTAAACTATCTCCACGGGATTTCTCTGACCTCCTGGTTGAACAACTCTGTCAAAAAAAAAAAAAAAGGAAATAAAGCTGGTCTGCCCCAGCCTGTTTCTGACTAAGCCTTACCAGCTCATTGCAATGACTGCTCTCTTATTTATTAAGATCAAACAACAGGGATTTATTAAGTGCCTGTGTCAGAGGCTGTGCAAGGGCTGAATATTCACAAATCCATCTCCTTAATAATACATTCTAAAATGCCATGTAATTGTCGTGATCAAGCTCAGCCTTGAAGAAGAAGGAAGAAAATGTAGCTTCTGCCTTCTACTGGCAGACTCGTTAACGTGCTGGTTCATAAGCTCCTTGAGGGCAGGGTCTGTCTTTTGCCCCTTTGTGTATTCCCAGCACTTAGCAAGGTGTCTGACACATAGTAGGTGCTTCATAAATGTTTATTAAATTGAACTGAACTCCTTCCCTGCCCCCCCATCTCTTGTTCACCTGGTGGTCAGAAGAAGCGATACAAGGACACTCTTGAGGTCTCTCTCAAGAACTTAGGAATCAATTGTGTGACATGGCAGATGCTGGGACAGGACCACTCAGCATGGTGTGTCCACATCAGAGAAGATGCTGTGCTCTGTGAGCAAAGTAGAATCGAAACAGCTCAAAGGAAATGCTGGATGCACAAATATGGAGAATTCACCCCAAATATTCACACGGCTATTTGTCTTGACCTGTGGTAGAGCATTCTGAGCTCACATTGGTCTGATCGGCTACAGTGGGACACATCAAAACCTGACTCTAGCATCATGATGTCATTTTGTTTCTCTTCAAGAACAAGGACAGCAACAACCATAAGAAAAGACTCTCTGGGGAGCGGCTAGGTGGCACAGTGAATGGAGCAACAGCCCTGGAGTCAGGAGGACCTGACTTCAAATCCAGCCTCAGACACTTAACACTTACTAGCCATGTGAACTTGGGCAAGTCACTTAACCCCAATTGCCCTGCCTTCCCTCCTCCAAAAAGCAAAAAAAGAAAAGGAAAGGAAAAGAAAAGAAAAGGCTCTCTGGTGTGGGTTTGGTTGGGGGGAGGGGAAGGAAGGAATATATTTGGGAATGAAAGTAATATAAGAAAAAATGACATCAATAAAACATTTATAAGATGCATATATAATGAAAAAATTCATTCATGAGTTTTCCTAGTGATGAAAGTCAAATTTACTGGCCTATCTACCATTTTCAGTTCTAGCTTCTTCTCTTTTTTGAAAATTGGAACAATATTTATCCTTCTGCTCTTCCCTACCTCCAAGATCTGTTGGATATGGCCAACTGTGGCCTGGGAATCACAAGTATTAATTAGTCCTTTGAGTACCCCATCTGGGCTGGCTGACTAAGCGTATCAGGGGTTACCTGATCAATCGGGGGTTAACCTCATCAATCAACAAACATTTATTAAATACCTACTGTGTGCCAGGATTTATCCAGCACTTGAAGGTTTGCAGAACATTTTATACAAATGATCTCAACTGAGCCTTGCAACAACCTTCTAAAAGGTAGGTGCTGTTCTCATCCCATTTACAAAGAAGGAAAATGAGACCAAGAGTGTGACTTTGCCAGGGCTCTACAGCTAAGAAGTGTATGAAGCATGATTAGAACTCAGGTCTTCTTGATTCCAAGGGCAGAAATCTATACTGCCTCAGTGCCTTGGGCACCCACATTAGTCCCGGCAAACAACAGCCTTCTTGTCCTTCTCACTGGAATTCTTTGTGACTTCAGGATTCCATTCCTGAGAACATTTACTTCCTCCTGGACCCCATTCCCCTCAAGAGTTTGAGCCCATGAGAACCTCTCTTTCCTCTGCGTCTCATCATGCCCACTTTTAAGCTCCTTGTCTATCACACACTCTAAAGGGACTCTCAAGATAGTCATCATTTCCACCCCCAGCAACTACTTCCTCTCTACTGGAGAGAATCAGATCCAGAACTAAATCTTCCTCCCCTCCCCCTTCTGATTCCTTTACCTTTTTAAAGATGAGATTATCATTTAGGCAAGCTCAGAAATTCCTAGCTGCCTTGTTTATGGCAAAGAGAATTTATATAAAATAAACATATTAATTTACAATTAACTAAAACATAATAAACATGTGTTCATATAGTCAGTCTCCCATCACTAACTGTGTGGCCCCTGTGTCAGACTTCAAATCTCATTCCCAGACTTCTACCCTGTCTCTTCTTTCTGACTAGGGGCAATATGTTCCCATGAGAAAATAATTTCTCATTCAGCCTCCACTGATCTTCACCTAAATAATTTCCACCATGTTTCTTTTCTTCCACAATACCTATTGCTGAATTTCCTCAAATGAATATATGCAATATACAATGTTAGCTCTTCTTTTCCAACCCTTACCCCCCCAATTTCATACCAGAGCCATATGGGGCAGACACTGTCTTTTGTCTTTGTATCCTTAGCACAGTGTCTGACGCATAGTAGGTGCTTAATGGTTTATTGACCGATTGATTGATTGATTCCACTAAATCTCACTGATACCTCTAAGGCCAAATCTACCTCCTTGATTATCGCCTACACTCTGCGCATTTATCCACAGGCATTTGAGACAGTGGGCTTTACCACCCCGTCTTTTAGACGTGTCTCCTGAGAACTTCTGGGTTTGTCAACCGGTGTCATTCATGCAGTGGAACCGTTCTCCACAGTTGGAGTTTTCTCCCTTCCTC
The DNA here is from genome assembly GCA_028646575.1 of Pseudocheirus occidentalis. NCBI lineage: Eukaryota > Metazoa > Chordata > Mammalia > Diprotodontia > Pseudocheiridae > Pseudocheirus > Pseudocheirus occidentalis. Next base: position 29,709,324 of record CM053597.1, on the reverse strand, counting down.
TTCCTTTTTGTCTGTAGCTCTTTTGATTAGATTTGCTCGACTCCAGACAAACACATCCTTTCAAGGCCTTGCTGGGTACCTGCTATCACCGGCAAAGAGCTTGTTTTTTCCTGTATTTTAGGCCATTGCCAGATCTTCAAATCCCATTCTTGGACACCAAGTAGATGTGGATAAAGTAGAACCAGTTCCTGCCTAAAACTGATGGCATATACTATAGATACCTATAGATCTTTCAGGGAAATCCCAATTAACTTGCTTTCACTCCTCTGAACGTAAGCATTTACTACTATAAGGAGGGGCTGCCCAACGAGATCTTAGAGCACAGGAGACAGTCTCTACCTGCTGCCATCTCACACTGGGTAAGTCTGCCTCTGGAAGTATGTCATGACATGTAATGGAGTGGGCCTGTCTTCATTTTGGAGGATTTTCAGGTGTTATCTGTTTCCTGTTCGCTAACTAAATGATGAGGAAAGCCTTTGAACTGGCTCCTGGATGTACATTCAAAAGTCTACAAGGGAAGAACTTGATCCCTCTTTTTCCTGGTGGTACCTGAGGCAAGAACTTTTGTAAGCCTCAGGGCAGAGAGAAGAGCAGCACCAGCAGCCTCCTCAGACACCCAGGCTGAGCATGGCAACCTCGCTTGGTCCTGCCATCTCTTAGCTAAACAAATACTGAGACAAAAATGACCCTCCTAAGTTTGAATTCATTCTTCCCAAGGACTGAGGTGTCATTGGAGTGAGTTTGTACTTCTGTTCTTGCTTTATCTTCTCAGTAAGCATCCCTCTTACAACAGGTACTTGATACCAATTAACCATTGGTAATGAGGCTATATCAACTAGGTGACACTAAAGAGACTCACTCAATTGTGAAGAATTACTGGATGGGAGCTTGAGCTGATAGCGTTAGAATATCACTGCCCCTCAAGGGAATCCTAAAATCCCCAGGAAAGATGGAACCGGAGTAGCCTTAATATGGGGACCCGACTAACCAGGACAGTTAGGACTGGGACAGTTGTCCCAGAGCTCACACATGCTACACAACCTATAATACTCACTGGGGACAGGGGGTGGCTAGGTGGCGCAGTGAATAGAGTACCGGCCCTGGAATCAGGAGGACCTGAGTTCGAATACGGTCTCAGACACTTAACACCAAAACTAGCAGTGTGACCTTGGGCAAGTCACTTAACCCCCAACTGCCCTCCAAAAAAGCAAAAAAAAAAAATTAAAAAAAAATACTCACTGGGGACAGACGGCCCCTTACTGAGGCATTCAATGTGAAATACAAAGTTATAAATGTAAGATAATATGACCGTTACTGTTATTACTCTGCTGACATCTTACAACAGCTACTGACATGTGGGCATGTATATATAGGAGGACATGCAGCTTTCCTGTTACCCAATGTTCATATTCCCATTTATATTTTCATGTGCCTGGTCTTTCTCATCTTTGTGATTCACAGCAAGTCACTTTATATGTAAAATGGAATGATAATGCCCATAGCAGACTTCCCTCCAAGGAGATAAAATCTGTAACGTGAAGACTAGAGAAGGCAGCCCAGGGCAAGCACTTCACAAACCTGAAAAGGCCACACAACTGTTGGCTGTTATTCTTAGCAGGCATCACTCAATATAGAGTTGTTGACTTATTAATTTTCACTTGGAAAGAGGAGCCATTCCAGGCACCAGGCAGAAATAGTTCCCGCTTCTCCCTCCTATCACTTACTATGACTCCCTGTCCCCTCCTTCGTTTTCCTGAGCCCAGCCTTTGAGACATTTGATATCTTCTGTTCATGGTCAAATGGGAACCTACTTCATTGGACGGCCAAGTCTACCTCCCCCAAGCTGTCTCCTGTCACTGCAACAGTGACCCACAGTAACCTCCTCCAAGCTGTCTCCTGTCACTGCAGCAGTGACCCACAGTAACCTGACATATTTATAAAGGCCATCTTTCATGATCACTCACACACACACACACACACTCACTCTTAAATGCCAAGAGGCATTAATGGAAATGAGTCCTCGAAAAAAAAAAGAAAGCTTGCAGAACAAAATATGTCCCCAGTCAGTACAGCATGTTCAAAAGTCTGAGGTTCTGTTGCAATCCAGGGCACAGAGGTCAACAGAGAGACTGCTGATTCTGACAGGGTCTGGCCAAGGATGGCCGCCTACAGAGGGCAAAAGTACACAAAAAAAATCAAATCAAGGAGGCCACTCTGACTCACAGAGTCTGTCCCACTCTGTACCTGTCCAAGGTAATAAGTGAAGGAGATTCTTCCTTCCATTCCTCAGCCTTAAGGGAGCTATAGAGGCACCAAAAGGGCTGGGAAGGACTTTTGGGGTAAGCAAAACCAATGCATCTAAAATTAAGAGAAATGGAATGATAATGCCCATAGAAGAGAAGCAGGTTAACAGAAGGGGAGAAAGTCTTTGCAATGTTTCTCTGATAACGGTATGTAAGGAACTGATTCAGATTCATGAGAACAGAGCCATTCCTTCAGTTGATAAAAGGACATAAACAAGAGCAAAGGGTATGAATGAGTAGTTTTCTAGAAAAGGAAACCAAGCTAGCAACAGCCCTATGAGAAAATGCTCCAAGTCACTCACCATTAGAGAAGTTCAAATAAAGCAAACCTGAGATTCCACTTCATACCCATCAGATGGTAAAATGAAAACGACAAATGTCAGGGTGGGGGAGTTGCAGGGAGACTGGCACATTAATACATTGTTGGAGATGCTGTGAATTTGGTGGAGCCATTCTGGAAAGCATTGTGAACCTATACCCCAAAAGTCACTAAATTGTGCCTTCCTTTTGACCCAGTAATACCTCTACTAGGTCTGCGAGAATTCTTAGTGCCAGTCCTGGTTTCCCAGACACCTTTCCTTCTCTTATAACATGCCAAGAACCTGAAAACTAGACAATTTCCATAGCACCTACTTCTTCGGACTCAGATCCTAGCCTGTTGCAGCAAGCACTGGATTAAACGATATCCCCACAAGGTAGGTTGCAAACTCTTTGGGTGTGAGAGTAATGGGAGAGGAGAAGATCCACATCTTATACATTTTTGTATTTCCTACTCCAGGGCCTACCATAGTGGGGGATGCATTCAGACCATACATAGAACAGACACCCAACATTTGCCAAATGAATGAGTCACATGCCACAGACATGGTTTACATCCCTCCTCACTTCCCAACCAAGTCTCCTTGGGGGAATCTTCATGTTTATTCTTGATTCCAGGAGGTAAAATCAGTAAGAAAATGGAAAGGACAAAGTTTCTTCTGTTCATCTTAGGCACCAAAGTTCACCGTGAGTGACAGACCTGAGTTCCAATCCAGACACAAAGGGAGAGGTAAGAAATGCAACAAATACCAACCACCTCAGGGGACTTTGAGCCCTGGTTCTGAGGCCACATGTCCGTCCTCACCATAGTGTGCTCATCACTCAAGTTCCCAACCCACTCTCTACTCAACAAACAGCAAGCCCACAACAGATCAGATGACCATTTCGTGCTTACGACAACCTTGGCCATTAGGATCACAGAACCCTACGTTAAATACCCTTGACTTAGAGATGAGGAAACTGAGCTTCAGGAAGGAATGTCATTTGCTCAGGGTCACACAGGTCAAATGATCATGGGCTCGCTCACAGAGTTAGAAGAATTCTTAGATATTATCTAGAGGTGGAAGGTGAAGCCAGGACTTACTGCTCTGGGCCCAGTGACTCATTCATGGCACCACGCTAGGACCTGGAGTAATGGCAGTGTTCTCTAGTTCTGACAGTGATCACACAGAAGCACACCCAGGCATTCTCTTCCCAAAAATATGGCCCTAGAAGCATCTGTCTCCAGGGGTAGAGGTGGAGGGAGTTCCCTGAAAACAGTTTGAAAAACCCTTTTACTGAAACACAAGTTAACCTGACCCTAAAAAGAAACCAGGAGATTCAATGGGGGAAAAGGACAGAGAGTTTCTCAGTATTTCAAAATTTTCCATTTTTTTTTTTAAAGGAAGGGGGTAAACGGTTTTTAGCACATTCCTGGAAAAGGGTCTATAGAATATACATGGAGCTGGCAAATTAGGGGTAAGAAGATAGGAGACCTGAATTCAAAACCAGCCTCAGACACTTACTAGCTCTGTGATTAAGGGCAAGATGTTCAATATCTCTCTCAGCCTCAGTTTTCCTCTCTTCAAAATGGAAATAATAATTAATAGAAATAATTGACCTCCTCCCAGGGTTGTTGCAAAGACCTAATGATATGTAAAATTCGTGTAAATCTTAAAGCTCCACAGAAATACCATGATTATCTCTTTTTTCTTAAGTTATTTAAATCCAGATTGTCTCCTAAGTGAACAACAGAAAATAAATACTCCTAGCTGTAGGAGTATACAGTGCTGGACTCCACACCCGAAAAAATAGAAGGACTTTGGTGGTGGTTCATAGAGAAATTCATCCCAAAGAGAATCCCAATGCTGAGATGAAAACCAGGGAACTAAGTAAGAGAAGGCTCAATTTCCTTATTTGTGAAGTGGGGAGAATAGACTTTGAATCTTAATTTAGGGTTCATTTAATCATAGACTTCAAAGGCATCTCATGGGTATGTACAAGTGTCCTTGTTACCAAACTACACTTTTCTCCAGGACTTTGAACATAGAATGAAGTCTCATTTGTATGTGTTAATTTAGGTGTGGTTCTGTCTGAAGACTAGAAGACCTCTAATTACCAAGCTCTGTTAGAGTGCTTAGGGTATAACCAGCAGGATGCGTGCCAGCCTTAGCCACACCTATAGCCTTGGAACCCTAAAACCTGAGAAAAGCCAGGGAGAGTCCTGACCAAAGACCTCTCTGCTCCTTGGCTTTCATTGGTCCAGAACCCACCACTAAATGTCACTGCTGCCCCACAGGACTTTAATTGATTTAATATTCAATTACTCATTATTTCCTTGTTTAATCAGAGCTGAGATTTCTTTAGTGTAAGGAATTCCCAAGAAAACTCAGTTTGTTGCTGTTCAGTCACTTCCAACTCTTTCTGGTCCCTTCTTTTCACGGCAGAAATGGGGGCCTATGGGTACAGAATGCTGTATATGTTGACAGACACAGAACCCAGCTTCATCTGCTTTTGCTCAACTGTTCTTATTTGTGAAAGAGAAAATAAGCTAGATGGTTTGAAGATGGGAGGAAGGGGTCTGAAAACAACACCAATAAAACTTTTCAAAACAATTAGGACACTGGGAAAAGATCCCAAAAGATTGAGAACAGAGATGGTCATGAAGAAGGAAGGTCTTGTTTCAAATAAGCCTTTCTATCCTCCATACTACAGAGAAACTGATAGTCCCGACTTCTTCCCCTTTCAAGGCTCAGCTGGAGTGCCCACCTCCCACATATCATCACCCCTGAACCCTCTGGTGCTCAGTGTTCTCTCCTCACCCCTCAAGTGGAGCATGTGTATGGCTCAGCAACACGGGAGGTGTTATCAACCCAGTCTCTACACACACACACACACACACACACACACACACACACACACACACACACACACACCTCGTGTTACCTTCCCAACAACCACTGAAAGAGATTAAATGTTATTTTTATTCCTGTTTCACATTTGAGGAAACTGAGACTTGGAGAAACACTTGCCCACAGTCATAGCGCTAGGAAATGGGAAAGCCAGAACATGAACCCTGGTCTCCTGACTCTTAATTCAATATCTTTTCCCAATACATTTCCCTCAACAGGACAGGATCACGGAATCAATGGATAAACATTCAGGTGTCAGGCACTGTGCTAGAGCTGGAAAAATGCGGCAGAAAGGAGACTGAGTGGACCTGGATTTGGAGTGTATTTTCTAGGATGCTTAAAACTCTTAAAAATTGCACAGACAAAAAGCAACGCCACAAAGAAAAGCCTGGCATCAAGAGAAACCAGCAGCCTACTTGGCACCAACCCAGGGCGTGATGGAGTGAAGCTTATGCCCAATCTACCAGGAGGAGACAGAAAGAAGATGCATTGCCCTGTGAGCCTGCACAGAAGGCCACTCCCCCCCCCACAACCCCTGAGACCTCTAAGGATCAATTGTGGTATTCATGCCCTCTCCCTCCCCTGGCACAGGCTGCCTGTGATTTCCTTGGCCACCCTCCCACGCCAGGAAATAGAGACAATGAGGCTCCCTGCACCAAGGGTGAGGAGGTCATGTGGAGCCATCCCCGCCCTGGACATCATTCACTCTCCTTCCCGACCTGTCAAGGAGACAGAAGGGCACGGTGAGCATTTGTCTTCCTTTTCTGAGAGCTGCTCCCAGTAATGGAGAAGGAGGAGGTCAGAGCAGGATTTCCCTCCATCTCACTCACTGCCAGTTAAAGGTGAGTCATCCTTGGCCCCCTGAAATCCATCTCATTAAGCCAGATGGCTCATTTGCTTTCCAATTACATTTAGTAATCACCAAATCATTGCTGCCAGCAGAGAATGAAGGAGGGGGAGAGTTGAAGGAGAAGAAGGAAGGAGAGGACCGTCACTGTCTCTGTTCATTGTCTCCCACTTGGCAGGCACCCATTCTGTTCCAGTTTTCTCTGCCTCAGTCACAGCCAAAGGAAATCTGGAGGTCCAGGAGAGACGAACGTCATACTTCACAGAAGGCGTCAACCAGTCTGGCCATCTCTGAGACAGGTGAATTTATGGGTACTCACAGAATAAGAAAAAAATAACAGGATTTGTCCAACATGTTCCCTGCCCTAAACTGCCACAAGACCTATCACAGGAAACAATCCTTCATGTGTGAGCAAAAGTGGAGAAACACTGGAACTGTCCTCTGGAAGGTGGACGGTCATAAAACAAGGAAGAAGAAGGCAGCATAGGAGCACTTCTAAACTGGGGGTCTGGGGAGAGATTTCAGGGGTCTGTGAATTTAGGATTAAAAAAACCCAAATATTTATTCTTATTAACTTCTAACTGAAATTTATTATTTCCTTCAAGTACATAAAAACCTTATTCTACAAAGGGGACAAGTCTTTACCCAGATGGCAAAGGGGTCCATGGCACACAAATGATTGAGAGCTCCCACCCAACTGTGAGCAGCATGAAGAAAGACCAGAAAACCTGGGCTCTAGGACTACATCCACTCTTTGCTAGTTTCATGACCCTGGACAAGTCACTCATCCTCCTTAGGCCTCAGCTTCCCTACCTGGGAAATGGGGATGATACCTAGCCTATCAACATGAGAGTTGAGCATGAGAGTGCTCTGTGAACCGTAATGCACTTAATATCATCACCGTCAGTGTCATTATCCCCCAGAGCATAGATTTAGGTCAAGAAGGGACCAGCTAGAGGCCAGCCAGTCCAATTCTTTCATTTTACAGAGGAAGAAACCAAGGCCTCAGGACAATAAGTGACTCGGCCAAAGTCACAGAGGTTAGAAAGGGCAGAGCCAGGATCTGAACCCAGGTCTTTTGACTCCAAATTCACAGTCCCATCCTCTACACCACAGGACCTTGGCTGACATCTCAGTATGGCGGCCATACCCTGATAGAGCAGTGGGCTATGTTACACCAGGGGACTGATCAGAGTTTTCATCAAAGTCAACACAAGGATTCAATAAGGGAAGTGGTAGGTTCCTACTTAAGTGATCTCAGGCAAAGAACTGTCTACTCCCTTTTTAAAGACCATTAGGAAAATAGAACTGCACAGACTCCCTTAGTAATGCATTCTGGGGTTTGAATAACTCTTACAGATGAGAGATTCTCCCTCAAATTTAAGCTGAACCTCTTGGCCCGAGTCTTATCTCCTCCTACTTTTATTTTCTTAGGAAGTGGGGAGTGAGGGGTGTCATGGAAAAAAGCTGGGCATGTGAAGGCTCAGTGGCTCTGGGATCTCAAGCTAAACATCCCCTGTCCCCATTCATGCCACTCATCATGGCCACCTCTTGTTCATGTCTCCCAGGTAATTCCTTCCTGAGGGAGTCTATCCAACAGCCTGGTAGCCTTCCTCAAAGATAATCCCACACTACCAAGTATCAACGAGACCTACAGAGGATCCTGCCAGCCACACCTCACTCTTCCTGTACAATGAGTCTTCTGACCACACGGCTCTCTGATAACGTCTTCTATCCACAGCTTGGCTCTTTATCACCATTAAATCCTTCCTTGGTTTTTCTTTCCCTCCTTAACCAACCCCCAGTTCCTTCAACTTTTCCCCAGAGTACTTACAACCCCAGCCCTCCAACATTTCAGTGGCTCAATCCACTTCCCCATCTGTCCCCCAACATCCTCTTCAGATATTTCAGTGGTTCCATACGCCTCCCTCCCCCTTTCTGCCCCTGAAACATCCCTTTGAGTACAGAGAGGGTCAAAGTGCCTACATGTGGGGAAAGCCCTAAGAGGCTTTTGTGGCTAAATGGCTTCCACAGAGATGACCAGACATAATGGAGCTTCCTTGGGCCAGCGACTCTGAAGCAAACTGTGAATGTATCAGTCTGTGAAGCCAGTCTTTTGGGCACCTTGCTTCTCTTCACCCCACCCCGACCATCCCTCGATTAAAGAAAGTGAGTTAAGAGACAAAATGGACTCCATTAAAGTCATATTAAAGTGACATTAAAATCACACCAAGACCTTTTACCAAAAGTCAACAGCTGTAAACAGACCTAAAGAAGTTGAGCTTGAAGAAAGACACAAGCATCATAAAATGAGCCTTTGAAAGCCATGATGTACGGCCCTCTCATTCTACAGGCCAGGAAACTGAGGCTAAGAAAGATTAAGGGGAGGAATAAGCATCCAGGAAGGCACTTTATCATGCTCAACCCTTTAATTTTACCAATGAGAAAACTGAGGTCCAGTCTGAATCAGGGTTCAAACTCAAGTCTACCCGATTGCAAGTTTAGCATTCAATCCACTCTGCTGCCTATTTAATCAAGGCCAGTGGGTCTAGTGCTCTAGCTTACAATCTCAAATGAGCACAACTTGGACAAGGCTACGTTTCTAAGAGTTCCCAACACCTATTGATTTGGGTCTTAATGAAACATCCTGAAAATGCAAACTATGCTTGGGGAGCTAGAAGGGAGACAGAGAAGAAAAGTCAGAAAGCCTGGGTAGTCCTATTCCAAACCAAAAACACTGTTCTGTGTTCTTCTTCTCTCCCTAGACAGAAAGCCTGGACATTCTGTAAGGCAGAGATCACAACACTGGGCCTCCCATTTTTCCCTGCTTTCTGGGGAGGCTGCATGGTACAGCAGACTCTGAAATCAGAGGCCCTGGAATTCACCTCCTGACTCTGGTGCCCACTAGCTCTATGACTTGAAGAAGTGACATTTCCCTGGGCTTGTTTCTCTGACCCTGTTCCCTCTGGCCTCAAGGGTCTCTCAGCTCCCTTCCAATTCTATATCAATGATTACTGCTCAAGAGTTGTTGATCAAAGCAAGACTTGTATGAACTGATATGGAAGAAATAAATGAGAGATGGAAGGGGTGGGTCACGTTTTCTTTCTGACCCCTATCAATTTCATAAAGCACAAATTTTTCCCCAAGAAATGGGGAGAGGGAATTAAACAGATAGTCTCACTCTCCACACACTGCTCATTCTCCTGTTTTTTTCCACTGCCTCCTCCACTTTGGGCCCAGAGCACTTTGGGTACTTCCTTGTGGTGGGAGAACATGCCACTGGGTGTCAAGGGAGTCAAATGACTAATTACTCCAAACCCAATTAAGAAGACAAGAGATCTGGAAGAAGCACCACTCCTCTTTCTGCCTGACAGGCAATTATTATGGGGGAAAAAAGGGGAAAAAAATAAGCCTTGTAGCTTAGGGTAGGTTCATCTGCCTGCGTGAGCGGGCACAGCTGCAAAGGAAGTGTATCTGGTCATCAACTCAGATGACAAAAATCTAACCACAATGGGGTCATCCAAATGCCAAAGTCTACAGCCCTATAAATAGCAGCAAGGGACACACACACACACACACACACACACACACACACACACACACACACTGACGGTGAAGCAATAAAGGCTGGGGAGAGGGAGCCAGTGAGGAAGGGAGGAGTACCCAGTTTCTCATATTTACACATGTCAAGGGCTCATCTTCCTTAGAGGAAAGAGCTCCATTAGTTTTTGTCTTTAAAGTCCTAAGCAGAGAAACCTTGTTGCATATTAGGTGTAGAGCTAGTTTCAAAATCTGGAAGACCCAGGCTCTCCCATCTCTGACCTATATTGTATGTGTGATTCTGGGCAAGTTATGAAACCCCAGTGGGCCTCAATTTTCCCATCCATAAAATCAAGGAATGGAACTTGATGGTCAATAACGACCCTTCCAGGTGTAAATCTCTGATCTCAGAGACCCTGGAGAAGTTCCTTCACCTCTGTGGGACTCAGTTTCCTCATTTGCAAAACAAGGGAATTGGACTCCAAAGACCATAAAATCCCTCCCAGTTTTAAAAGGATGATTCTATGGACTTGGAAAAGTTCCTTAACTTCGCAAAGCCCCAGAACACCCAGACTGTAAGTCTCAGCTTTGTACAGAGTGTTCCCTATACCAAGGACATCACAAACCCTATGACCCTCCCTGGGAGGAATAGGAACAATGATATCTTTGAGATACATTTATCGATACAGATCCAGTCAAAACCAAATACCAATAAAACATGCACAAATGGTGACTTTCAGGGCAGCAGAAGGAAGAGCATCTGAAGGCAGGATAAACATGGCTCCTTACCTGTCTGGCTACCCTTCGGGCCTCCCAATACGGCTTCGAGTCTTCCACAGACTTGCCAATTTTTTTGACCAGTTCATCCAGTTTCACTGTTGCTTCTACCAGAACAGAACGGAATTTCTGGCGGGCATCCTGTGGCCAAGAAGACAAGAGTTCATCAGATACCGTTCAGATTAAAGAGGAGAGGGACGTAAGCAGTATGCCGTGCTTTGGAGAAATCCAAATACAGGAAGATTTGGGTTACAAGGGAAAAATGGAAGGACTGTCCCAAGAAGAGGTGCCTCGGCTTATGCTGCCTGGCCATGGAGGGCAGAACAGGGAGCGGAGAAGATCTGACCCCAAAGCCAACTCTAGGCTTGATATCAGGGAAAACGTCCTTGCAATTAGAGGTGGCCCAGAGTGAAGTGGCCTGCCTCATCCTTCCCTTCCCCAGGATCTTTAACAAAAGCAAAGTGACTGCTCTTCAGCTTATTCAGATATGGATTGTGCCAAGTGGACTCCAATCATGGAAGGGACCTTTCCCACAAGCAGGAAGGCTGGTGTCTTTGGGGGACCTCAAGTCTCACTATCTCCTACAGGTTCATCTGAGAGGGTGAATGTGAGATATGAAGAATAAGGGAGAAATGAGGGAGTTGAAGAAGATCCAGAGGGGAGGCAACTCTGGTCAACACCAACCCTATGATGTAATTAAATTGGGAAAGGGATACGGGAGGGGTCTGATTCATTCCTTTATCAAATCAACCACCACCACCAAGCAAACAACCCCCCCCCAAAAAAA
>CM053597.1:29582166-29697361 GCA_028646575.1 Pseudocheirus occidentalis | reverse complement strand
AGACAAAATGGGGTTAATCATCCCATATAGAAGAGGCAAGGAATAACTGTTACAACTTTACTTTCAATTACTCTCATTGAATTTGGCCTAGGGAAGAAATGGTATAAACTCTAAACTGGGTATCATGCCACACAGGAGAGTAGAGGGCATGGGAATGAGAGGTGGGATGATGGAAGGGAGGGGAGGGTCTGGGGGAGGGAAGCACACACTTCAGTAAAGGGACAGGGTAGAGAACAGAACAAGTGGGGGGAAGGATAGGAAGGAGGGACATATGATCACTGTCACAATATGTCCACTATGAAGATGTCCTGTGTAATCACACATCCACAGCCTGTGTTGAATTGCTTGTCCTTCCAGTGGGGGTAGGTGAGAAGGGAGGAACCAAAAGAATCTAGAATTTAAAGCTCTGCAATAAATGCAACTAGGAATTCAGATATACAGGGCTTGGGGTAGGGAGACCCTCTCTGCCCTACCAGAAAGTTAGAGAGCAGATGAGGGGAGGGGCTTTACAGTGGGATTGCTGTTTTAGAGTCGGGGTAGGGGAAAGATGGGGAGAAAATTTGTAATTCAAAAATCTCTTGAAAATTAATTATGTAAACAAGAAAGCAAATAAAAAATTTATTTAAAAAAATTAACACAACTAGAAAACCAATGCATGAAAAACAATCCCAATTAATACCAAAATAAAAATTCCCAAAATTAAAGAGAAATAATTGATTAATAAATAAAAGTAGGAGCTGGTTAAAAAAATTTTTTTAATTTTTAAAGAGTTATGGTGGAAAGAACATTGGATTGGGAGTCAGGAAGACTGGAATTCAAATCCTGCCTCAGAGGTTTACTAGTTGTGGGACCCTAGACAGGTCACTTAACCTCAATGGGCTTCAGTTTTCCCCTCTGTGATATGAGAAGTTGGAACGGAGAAATGTTACAGTCCCTTCCCAACTCCAAATCTATGATACTGTAAAAGAAACAGAGGCATAGAGGAAAGGATTCCTCTTTGGAAGCTGCTTCAGTTCTGAGAGTGACCAGAAGCCATGACCATTAGCAGGATCTTGGGAAAAACAGAACAATCACAAACATCCCAGAAGTGCCTCCTATTAAGAACACCATGCTAGGCACTGGGGGAGGTGCCAGGCTTAGATCAAGACACGGACCTTTCCCTCAAAAGGCTTATAAGGGGCTTCCAATCATTTCTGCACATCTGCTCTCCTCTGGCACAAATGTCCTGTTCAGGTGTCTTGGTGCGAAAGCTCCCGGGGAGCTCTCTCCCTTCACTGCAAATACTCCCAGACTCAGTTGCTCATACTGATTAATTTTGCAAAAGCTTCTTTTTGGACTTAAAAAAAATTCCTTCTTACTTGGGTCCTCTCTGGCTACAGAATGGGGCAGGGGAGCTGTACTTTGGAAATGAGAGTAAGACTATTAAAAAAGCAAGAAATTTTTAAAAATAATCTCATGAGATGGGGGGGTAAAGGTCATCTAGCAGATGAAATCCAAGATAAACATGCCAGAATTTCCCCCAAAGTAATCAATGTATATTTTAAATCCAATGAGCTTGATGAAGAGACAGCTATTTTCAAGGATAAATCTGTGTGTTGTGATTGTGCATTTTCCTGGGAACAATCTAGCCAGATGTTAGAAGAAAGTATCCAAGAAGGATGGTTGTCCTTTGGAAAGGCAGCCTGCTCCTAGAAGAGGAAAGACGCAGTGGAGTCTTAGTACTGGTTCAGAGGGAGGAATGTGAGCAAAGCAGGCAAGTTCTGAGCAGTTCTGGTGGGAACCGTGGGCACGAATGGCCATAGGGAGGGCCAGCTGCTGATAAGCACTAGGCTCTGGGACAGATCAGCCGCCCCGTCCCTTTTTTTTTTTTTCAGTTTCTAGCTTTAAAAAGTCACACCTTTCTGGCTAATTTAGCCTTCTAAAGTATTTTTTAGTCTCTCCTCAAAGCACAAAAAAGTCGTCAAAGTGACGGATGGGGGTATGGAAGCTCTATTTTGTGACTTCTGAGAAGGCCCAAATGCTCTCCTTCCACTTCCTCTTTTCTTACCCCCAAAGCAAAAAGTGGAAGAGGAAGGGGCAGGGAGGGGACGGAGTACGGGTAGAGAGAATTATTTAGGAGAGAGAATTCAAGATGTGCTTTGAAGAAATTGAGGATACTAGGTTTAAGTCCCCCCCCCAATCCCTGACTGTGTGACCCTTTGCAAGTTCCTAACCCCTCTTCTCAATGCCCCAGGCTCTTCAGAAGTCTCTGAGTGGCAGAGAAATGCTGACCTGCATTGGGAGTGAGTCCCTTCCCCAAACCTAATGAAATCACAGGTCTAACCTGCATTTCTGCCCCTCAGAAGGAATCCAGGAATTCTAAGTTACATTTTAATGTACTTCCAGCCACATTTCAGGAGTTTTGTATGCCTGATGTTGCTGAAGGTATGGGGGGGCAGCGTTTGACACTTCTACCCTTAAGACAGCCCTGTTTGAGTCATGTGTGAGAAACAGTCAGGCTGTCACTATAACACAGTCCAAGAGGGATGGAAGGTCCCCTTGTGTCTCCTGTACATTTTCAGCTTTAGGCTCTGGCTGTAACTTTCCAATTTCCTCAAAAGAAGGCTCAGAAGCACATACTACATAGCTGGAAGGGGACTTAGAGATTAATCAATTAAACCCCCTTCATTTGAAAAAATGAGAAAACCAGAGACCAAAGAGGTTTGGAAATTTCCCTAAATTCACACAGCAAGTTACTAGCAGTGCCTGGATTAGAACCCATGACTCTGAGCTTAAGTAAAGTGCTCTTGCTTCTCTCATGGCTCTGAACAATGAGGCACCATGGACAAAAGAAAGAAAAGAAAGTCTCTCGTGGCAAAGGAAAGAGAAATAAACTTCACGGCTTCCCTCACAAAACAAAACAAAGGTTCTCTCTTCTGAGGCTGATAAGACAACTGTCCTGGCCTCTGTCACAACTTTACTTGTCTCTTTCCAGGTGCACAGGCTGACTTGGCCCTATGATCATTCACTCATTTATTCAACAAACACTTATTAAGTACCTACTATGTGCTGAGCACTGAGGACACAAAGAGAAACAAAAGACAGTCCCGACAATCATGTAAGAAAGAAGGAAGGAAAGAAAGAAGGAAGGAAAGAAAGAAGGATTTATTAAGTGCTTACTGGGTGCAGAGCACTGTGTTAAATGCTGGATATACAAAGAGAAAATGGAAACAAACCCGCGGTTTCAAGGAGTGCAGATTCTTACAGGGGGAGTGTATTTGGAGACTTTCCATTGAAGAAAAGAGCATTTTTGGTTGCAAGCAAGATAGAAGGGAGGATAGGGAGGCAGGAACTCACTTCCAGTTGTTTTGTTTTTATTTCACAGGCCAGAAACGACATGGAATTTAACCACAATGTTAAAATCTCTCTTAAGTAACCATGAATCAAGGAAAAGAAATCAGACTCCTGAAATCAGACACTTGAAAATACATTAGGGAGGTCTCCATTTTGGCTAATAATTAAAGCCTATGAGGAAGGTAATAAAAAGATCATTATTCCCACTCCACCAGGGAGGAAGCAGAGGCCCCAGTGGGATGAACTGTTTTGCCCAAGGTCTTAACCAGGGCTGAGGAACCTTCGACCTTGAGGCCACATTCGGTCTATGAGGCCTCAAGGCTGAGGCTAAACCCAGATCTTAGGTCTCCTAGCATCTAGTGCTCCTACCACAACCCCACTGCCTCTCCTTCTGGAGCTAAGCATTTTAAAAGGTTCCAGACAAGTGACTAAAAGTCAATGACAAAGTGCAGCAGCAACCACCCTGAAAGTCCAACTTTACCCTGTAGGAATACCACCCTATCCATTAAAGTAGCTTGGGATTTTTCCCCCTTAATAGCCAAGATCTGGAAGGGGCCTCAAAAGCCACCTAGTTCATCCTCTTCAGCTTACAGAGACTGAGGCCCAGGGAAGTTAAATCACTTGCCCAAGGTCACACTCTGCCTCCACAGCCAAGGCTCTTAATAAAACATCTGGATTCTATGCTTAAGGATTCAGACAGCAAAATTAACCAGACCACGGCTGAGTTCACCTTTAAGTGAAATATTCTCTTTAAAAAAAAAAAGGTGAAATCTCCATCCAGGAGACTTAGGACCCCCTCTTCTCTCTAAACTTCAAAAAAGGAATGAAAAGAAAAGTGAACTGAAGGGACCAAGGTCAGTTACTGAAATAGGTCAAGGAGGGCAAGGGCCTCTTTGCTCATTAAATGATGGGCTTTGTAGTCTGAAAGAGTCACAGTTCATTCAGAAAATGCTTGGGATGAGGAATGATCTCACCATCACTCTCCAAATTTAATCTACATTTGCTTAAGTTTTCCCAACTTGCTTGGTAAGTGCTGATGTTAGGCAAGAAGTCACTGCCACAATTTCAGTCCCAAATGGAGATCCTGAGAAGCCAGCTGTTGGAATGATGAATGAGGCAAGAATCCCCATTGGAGCTTGGCATGCTCTCTTCAGTCTGGACCTGGACAGAACCTTCTGAACCCTCATGGTCATACCTGGGTTTGGGTATCAACAGTCATTCATTTTGTTAAAAACTCAAGTTCCTACATAAAATTTCATTTTTTTCACGAGCTTGCCAAGCACTGTCAAGAACATGACCCATGAGCCTTCCTTTTTAGCTTTGCTGTCTCCATCCAAGCTGCTCACTCACACTTTTACCAGGCATGGCTTTTTCAGCCTCACTGTCTTGGCTAATCAGAAATTCTTTCCTTCTGTCTGATGAGTTAATTCTTAACCTGCCTGGCTAATTCTCAAGTGTGACTCCTTAGAAGGTCAGTTCAGCAAGGAAGGAGGAAAAGGTCACAAGATCCCAGAAACTCAGGGGGGGGGATTCTGGTATGTAGGTAATATAGGGCAAAGTATGTCTGAATAAATATCCCTCCTATAATGTACTGGACAAGCAGAGGGAGAACAAGGAACTTTTAGAGCCCTTAGCACAGTACCTGGCACACAGTAGATATATGATCAATATTTATTGACTTATTGAATTCCCCTAAAATTCAGCTGGGGCAAGCAGTACACACAGAAAGAAGACAGTGTGACAATATGGCTATAGTCAGATGGGGCGGGGGTCATTCCATTCCCCCAACCTCTGCCTTCTGCTAGCCCACAATCTCATTCCTTCATCCTCTCCCCAGTGGCCCACCTCCTCTCCCACTCAATCCCACCTGACATTTCCTGCCAGTGTGACCTTGGGCATGTCACAGTGTCCCTAGGACTCTATTTCCTCACCTGTAAAACTAGATGGCCTCTAAAGATCCTTCCTGCTCTAATCTATGAGACTATAAATTCCAGGGGCATAGACTCCATAACAGCACCACAACAATGCTCCCTTCCTCCTAGGTAACTTGGGTCAAAGCCCCAGCTGAAAGACCCTAGTTTTAGCTCTGCTGACAAACCTTGAAAGAGACAGTTTAAGCCAAGAATGGCCTGGGCCCTCAAACCAACCACATCATCATCTCAATATCTGCTGGCAAAAGATATTTTCATCAAAAGATGAAAATAAGATAGGAAATATTTTTGTGCTCCAACATCTAGCCAAATGAGGAAGAACCAATCTTGCCTTTTTCAATCTGGCCACAAAATATGTCATGGGAACAGAGTAAGGAGAGGAGGGATAAATGAACATATCCTGGGTTCATTCATCATATGTAGTAGGATTGGTTCAGTTCACAGTCAACTGAAGTAAGAATTTATAGAGAGTGTATTTGGTGAGGGCTACAGTATAAACAGTAGATGTTCTCATTGTCTCTCCCTGGGGCCATGTCTGTCTGTCTGTCAGAACATTAATATCTCTTAGATAAGCCAAATACAGCAAAAAAAAAAATGGAAGCAACTCTTTTGTGGGTCAAGCAGATTTGCCTTTAAAAATTACACAAGGCTCCTTCCTTAAGAATACATGTGTTACACATAAAGAGTTATTGCCTGTAGAACTGGAGGCATTTATCTGGCCATGGGTATATTAAATAACTTCTTGCCAAGGAGGGTTCCATCTAAAGAGAGCTGGGATCCAGGCCAAAGGGATGAGTGGGTTCGATAACATTTAATTCATTAAACCTAAGCATTTAAACCACAACATTAAAGTGTTTAAGATAAATGCTCATTGAGAAATTTAAACCACTTGACATTCAAAGGGAGCTAAGCCAGAGGGACTAGACTTCAGAGATCTCTCCCCCTCTTTCAACTTGGAAGAAAGAATGGTGGAAAGGAGAGGGAGAAGAGTAAGAAGAACAGGCTTACACATTTTGTCAACAGGGAGTTGAGTAAGTCCAGCCTCTTTGCTCAGAACATCAACGATTCAAAATTTGTGAGTTATTTGAGAAATGTTCCTTCCACACCAAAAACAAATCCTTCTGATTCTCTGGGACTCAGTTTCCCTCATCTGTAAGATGATAATAAGAATGATTGCAAAGTACTTCTCCAACTTTAAAATTCCCTACAAAGAGTCAGAATGGCATAGAAGAAAAAGGCTGCATATGTTGACTGAAATGTAGGTTTGCATTCTGCCTGACAAGTACATTACTTGTGTGACTTTGGGTAGCTCAGGTTGCTCACCTGTAAAGTAAGGAGGGTGGGGAGGGGCCTCCCAGATTCCTTCCAGTTCTGAATCCATGGGGAAGGGAAGGGAGAAGCACTTCTATAGCATTGCCAAGCAATGTGCTAAGCAGTTTTTAAAAAAATTATTTCCTTTGACCCTTACAACAACCCTGGGAGGTAGGTTCTGCTATTATTCCCATCTTACAGCTGAGGAAACTCAGGCAGAGGTTAAGTAACCTTCCTGGGGTTGCATAGCCAGGAAGTCTGGGACTGGATTTGAACACTCCAGACCAAGTATGTCCACCACCTCACTGCCTCTATATCCCATGGGCACTAGATTTGGAGCCACAGGACCTTCAAATCCCAAGAGTCATTTAATCTCTCTGAACCTTAGCATCTGCATCTGGAAAACAAGAGGGTGGGACAAAACAGCCTCTACAGCCCCTTCCAGCTGTGTACAATCAATGCACAATTTAAGTGAGCCTTCTCCCTCTCTTTCTTCCCTTTTATTATAGCATTAACCATCAAATACATTTTTATTGCAAATGAAACTATGAACTTCTTGTACACAGCATATTTTTAAAGTTTATGTAAAGTTTAACAAGGTAGTAACAAAACTGCTTTTTTTTGTCTATACCACCCTTCTCTCTTGATTCTTACTACTTGTATAACTCACCATGGATGGGCCTCAAAAATTGCGTGATTAGGGTAAACCTTCTCCAACTTTGAAGCACATAAGAAATGAAAACTAATTCTATTTCACTGCCAATCCTCTGATGATAGCTTGGGTCTACTAAAAGTAGGAGCTAGGAGTAGAAGGGTGGTGGACAGGGGGACGAAGGGAGTAAGGGAGCAAGGGAAAGCAGGGGAGAGGGGGAAAGGGAGAAGAAGGAAGGAAGAAAAAGGAAGGAAACAAGGGAGGGAGGTTAGCTGCCTGTAGACAAATAACTAAACCACTACTGAAGCATCTCCAAGCATTTTGCCAATAGCCACAAAGTCCATGCCAACCAGCCACAGATAGGGGTAAGTCCCAATTAACCTAGGCACCTAATAGCTTATGTACAACAATGAGCCATCTTCCAAATGGTCCAGAAACCTGACTCCAGGTGGAAGGGCCTGGAGGTCAATCAGAAAGCAGACTTCATTATTTTTTAATCAACTTATAAAACACAACCTTTGGGGAAACATTTTAAATTTTTAGTAGCAATTTCTAATGAAGATCAAATAACAGAAGAATATGGCAGTTTTTATTTATTATTGTATTTTAGTTATATTTTAATATATTATCATATGTAAATATATTTGTTTATATTTTATATTATTTTATCATATTATAATTATTATTTATTATCTAGCATCTAGGCCCAGGCTCCAAGTTTTAGATTCAACAAAATTTTTCTTTCTGTACTTTCTCAGCCCACAATTTATTATTATCTGAACAAAAAAAAATATTTGCCTTTGACCCATACATCTTAGCCTTCTATCTCTCCCCTTTCTTCATCCCAGTCCTCCAAGCCCCTCTAGCCCTCAAGACTTTCCCATCTTTCCTCCTCTGACATCATTCTCCTCTCTCAGTCCAAGAGTTGGCCATTTCAATCCACATTGTCCTCTGCTTTTGAATCCCTTGCCCATTTGTTCCTGTCCCAACTTTTGCCAATGCTCCCCTACTAGTTTTTCCCTAGTTCTACTCATTAGCTGCTGAGGTCTCACAACTCTGCTGACAGGGTATATTATATGTTCATGCTTTCCAACCTCAATTAGGTCTCACTGCAGCAAGACCATCCATTTATTACTTCCTCATTAACTCCCCATGTCTCTTGCCAGGGACAATATTCCAAACAAACCTCTTCCTTCCTCAAGACTCCCAACACCTCCCCCTCAATATTCCTCCCTCTCTCTCTCTGCCTTCACTCAACATGAACTCCCCCTTCTCCCATTTCTTTCATCAAAAAATCCTTGCTGGGTGGCTAGATGGTGTAGTGAACAGAACACCAGCCCCTGGAGTCAGGAAGACCCGAGTTCAAATCTGGCCTCAGACACTTAGCACTTAACTAGCTGTGTGACCTTGGGCAAGTCACTTAATCCCAATTGCCCTGCCCTCCCCCCTCCAAAAAGGAAAAAAAAAATCCTTGACATCATCTCCCATTCTCCCCTCCTACTCTAACAGTAGAGGGGCCCTTTTCCTTGTCCAAGCTAATTCCACTACAGGTGAATTCAATCCCATCTTCTCCAGCAGATAAATTGCCACCACGGGACGTGCTAGAATAGTTTGTATCTAATACTAGAGGCTGTAGCAAATCATTGAAACTCCTTGATGGGAAAAAGTTATAGCTGATCCTGATGCTGACAGAGAGTCACTGGAGGGATTGAGGGTAAAGAGGTGACATGCTCATACTTGTGTTTTAGAAATATCAATTGGCAGTTGTACCAGAGATGGACTGGAAAAGGAAGAAAAGGCAGATTAGAGGGAAGAAGAACAATCAGGACACTATCCTGCTGTTGTCCAACAAGACACTCCTAGGGGTTCCCCACCCTGTCCTATGCCAAGCTGCTCTCCTGGTACCTAGGATGTTCTCCCTCCTCATCTCCACATCTTCCCATATTTCAAGGGTTTCATCAAAGCAAGTACTCCCTCTACTCACATACACTCCAACCCTCTCTACCTTTTAGTAAATGATCCTCAAGAGTTGTCAAAGCTGAAAGTTTCATCACAGTCAACAACTCTGGAAGGCTTCAAAACTCTTGTCAATACAATGACCACTTATGACTTCAGTTCATCAATCAATAAGCATTTATTAAGCACATACATACATACACACACCCCCAACACACATACCTCTGGCTGGAAGAAGTAGACATCTATATTGTCCATGACAATGTAGCATCCCAACCCAACAGGTCCTTCCTCCCAGTTTCTTCCCCATCTGAATTTGTTCACCCACACTCTCTACTCCCCAAAGAGAAAAGCAGGACACAACAGCAGTCACCAAACAAAAAGGAGGGATAGGATGGTCTGGGGAGGTCCCTGGGTAAGTTATACAGGCAAAGTCCTATGAGGATTCAATCTCTGGCTTCTTTTAAATCCCAGCTAAAGTTTGCCCGGCACTTCTTCATTCTAGTGCCTTCTCTCATTTATTTCCTATTTATTTTGTATGTAGCTTACTGGTATGTATTTGTTTGACTGTTGTCTCCCTCATTAGATTGTAAGTTCCTTGAAGACAGGGACTATCTCTTCCCTCTTTTCGTATCCTCAGTACCCTTCACAAAGTAGGCACTTAGTAAAGGTTTACTAACAAAGGGGCTCCACTCCTGAGGGGCAGCTGGCCAAGGGAAATAATGTTCTCTTCTGAGCCCAGGATGGCAGCTACCTGTCATTTGTAGGCACACAAGCCATGTAAATAGTGAGTCTCTGGACACATTTCAGTCGATCTCTGTAACAAAGGGCTAGATTAGGAGATGAGAGAACTGGGTTCTAGCTGAGCCCCAGGGCTGGCCTTGGGCAAAAGCTTCTTGGAAGAGCCCCCAACATTTAGCAAGCCCCAGTCTTCTATCATCTTGCAGCCCTCCCATAGCAATCAAAAAGTGACCATAGGAGTAGCTTGTCTGAGACACTAAGGCAGAGAGAGAGATCCAGAGGATTTGGCCCTTTGAAAACCAGATGCTAGGGCAAATAGAAGCCATGGTAAACCCACATTTCTACATCACTTTATGCTTTTAAAAGTACTTTCCTTTCCCATACCAGTCCTGTGAAATAGGTAGCAGTGCCTGGAATATATAGGTACTTAATAAATGCTTACGGTCCTACTAACTTGACTGGTATTATGCCCAGGAAGGGGAAGATGGTCTCCCAACTGGGCTGGGTCCTGACTCAGGTGTTTTGGGTCCACACAAAAGTTTTTCCCAATTCTGCCACACTGAGTGCACCAAGGCCCAGGCTCATCTACCAATGGGGTTTTTTAAAGGTCCATAAATATCACCATCAGTCTTACATAAGGCACTGAGGTTGTTATAGGCTGCCATTACAGCCTCCATCCACCTTCTCATATCTCAAAAATTCTGGCATTGAAGGGAAGAGTTGGATCTGCCCTGGGTCCTGGACTGGTACACATGATGAGCAAGGAAGACCAGTCCCAATTAATTCTTCTGTCCTAAATCATGGATTACACATCTCAGTTCCCATCTCCCACTGACCACCATAAAGAACCCACCTGGTCCTCTTGAGCCCCAACTCCTTAATCACCCTCCCCTAAGAAAATATCACAAGATTTAGGCCCTAGAAATATGGTGATCCACATGTGGGCATTGCTCCTTCTGCTGGGTTCAAGGCACAGCTCCGGAACACTCTTTGCAATCTGTTAATCCATTAGAGCCACCAGCATGTCCTTACTTCATCCCCAGGTTCCTCAGAGTAAGGGCATAAAACTACAAAGGACCTCAGGGGCCTGGTGCTCAAATACTCGAGTTAGTCACAAGTCTTTATTGAGTTCCTGCTACGTGGCAAGCACTCTGATAAAGTCTGGGAACACAAAGAAAGGCAAAAGCAAGGAAGAGAGGGAGGAGAGGGGAGAGAACATAGGGAAAGACTTCCTGGGGAAGGCAAAGGTTAAGCTGACTTTGGAATGAAGCTGGAGATGTTTGGAGGTCCCTGGCAGGAGGGAAAGCATCCTAGGCATAGGGGATAGCCAGGGCAAAGGCACACAGTAGGGAAATAGTGTGCAGTGTTCAAGGAACAATGAGAAGGCCAATGTCACTAGATCACTGAATGCCAAGAAAGGGTTAAAGTGCAAAGTAAAAAAAAAAAAAAAAAAAAAAAAAAAAGACTGCATAGGTAGAAAGGGGACCAGAATCTGTATCAGAGGCAGAGAGCCAGAGGCAGTGGGCCCATGTGGACTTGGAGTCAGGAATACCCAAGTTTAAATCCTTCCTCAGGCATTCACTTAGCTAAGGGACTCTGAACACAGCCACTAAACCTTTCCAGCCTCAGCGTCTCATCTTATCTCTCAAAGCCATAAGCTCCCTGAGGGCAGGGACAGTCTTTTGCCTTTTTGTATCCCCAGCACTTAGCTTGGTGCCTGGAACCTGGTAGGCACTTAAGAAAGGTTTATTGAGCAAAATGAAATAATGTATATAAAGTGCTTTGCAAACTTTAAGGTGCTACATAAATGCTGCTTAATACTAATGTTACTATTACAAACTGGATGACCATGGTAAAAGCCAGGCATAACCATTTTCCCAAACTAGTTAGAAGTCTCTATCACCTTAAAGCCAGCAGGTTGCATAGCAACAATAAAGAGGCTCACCTGCCCAGAACATGTTCTTGCCAAGCTGCCCCTCCCCCAGGAGGTCAAGGAGGCAGCTGCAGATTATTCAGAACTACACAAGTCAGTTTGTGGCTTACTCTGGCCTCTTTCTCCTCCTTTTCCTCCCCCTTCTCCCTTGGTCTGAGTTCTAGCTGTGCTACCAGCCTGGGTAACTTCTCCCTGGAGTGCAGCACAAGACAGAAGAAACTCAATGCAACCTGCCTGGCTGCATATCATGGTTAATTTTTTTTTTTAAATAAAGATGTTGAAGAGTTGCAATTACGATTACACTGATGTTTGGAAATTATTGCGGTTTTTAGTTTGCTATGTAGTTTCTGTTCCCCTTTCACACAAATATTTTAAAACCAGCTTTCAGAGGTATTAAAAAATACATTTTTAAAAAGTAAAGTAATTAATTCATCTCACTTTATGCCATATGCCGATACTTCATTCTTGTTAAGTGACTATAAGTTAATTATGCATGGATATTTTTATTTTTTTCCAAAGCTGGACTTTTGGTTTCTTCATTATGGGAACTCCCTCTGTGGAAACTACCCCCACTGATACAGATTACCAATTTATCTATACCTTATAGGAACAAAATGTACCTGGGGCACTGATCAATTAAATGATTTAAGATTATAGGAATATGGATTTAAGGTAGAAAAGGACCTTAAAGACCATCTAATCTGACCCTGTTTATACAGATAAGGGAACTGAGACTAAAAAAATATAAAGTGACTTGGCCATAGCAACATATCCAGGCCACTGATCCCAAAGCTAGCTCTCCTCTATTACGTCACTGTTTTCACAGCGGATCAAGGGCTGACCTCAAAGCTAGAAAAACCTGAGTTCTAGTCATGCTTATGACACATATTAGCTGTAAAACCCTTGGGCAAGATACACCTCTCAACACCAGAAGTATTTCCCCAAGATTACAAATTGAAAAGAAGGTGCTGACCTACATCGGGAGAGGGAGTTTTCTAACCAGGGGAGTTTCCTCCACTAAGTGAAATCGCCTGGTCTGGGCCTATAAAGAAGCTATATTAAAATGGCCTTCTACCCCACAAAAAATTTACATTCCGACCAAAAATCTACACCCAGAGATGCGGATCCTCTTTAGTTAAAAGGTTAATTCCTTCTTTGCTATATTCATTCATCAAAGTATTTCATTGGTTCACAGGATTCAGAACTAGACACCCAATCTAATTCAACCCATTCATTTTAGAGATGAGAAAATTGAAGCAACTCATCCCACAGGATCATAGCTAGTGTCAGAGCTGAAAATTGAAGCCAGGTTCTCTGGATCCAAATCCAGTGCTCTTTCCACTATATCCAGGGACAATGGAGGTCCTCCATATTCAAAGATGGAAGAGACGTGGTCCTTCAGGGGCCCCCTCAGGTTTAATCTGGGTAAACTGGCCACATTGATCTTCAGAATTTAGAGACAGCATAATTCAGAGGGGTCAAAATGAGGTGAGGTAAGGAAAGTAGGTGGCTACCTGGAAGCTATCCTTAGGATAAGCTTACATTATAGGGACATTTTATATATTGAAAAAAGGTTTTGGAGAAACAGTTGCTTGGTACAGGCTCAAACATTAGGCCAGAGTCATCACAATAAAAACCTAGGTGTCCCCCACACCCAAAACAAAAACAGAATACATCTTCCTACCCTAGTGTATTGCCTAACAATCAATCTCCAAGGCCCATTTACATACATACATTACTAATTTATGCTTACAACTATCTTATGAAGGAAGAAGAGCACGTGTGACCACAGACAAGTCATTTCACTTTTTGTTGAGTCTATTTTTTTGTCTGTAAAATGAGAGGGTCAGACAAGATGGCCTCTATGGTCACTTTCAGCTCTAAATTGGGGATCTGAACACCCTATTGTTTGGGTTGCAAATTTCCCTTTATCCTTCATTTAGTAAGAAAAGTAAACACAGAGATGCCTTAGGATAAGAACAGGAGTTTATTCTCTTCCCCAGGAGAAGAGGGTTATCTATCCCATGTCAGAACATGGAGCAGAGGGTGTGTTTCAAAGGGTAGAACCAGAATTTATAACCCCAATTTGGTCAGGCTCCCTTTCCTGACTGTTTCCTCTCTCATTGGTAGAGAGGCTCACCTCACCAAATTCTTCCCTCCTGGGACAGCAAGAGAAGAGAGGTGGGGAGGGTCCCACCAAGGCAGGAAAACAGACAAAGGAAGGTAAAAGTGATTGACAGCAGCCAGAGAAGGGGAGGGAGGAAGAAAAGATTAACAACCCCAAATTGAGAAGTTTTCACTCATTCTACACACTATGTTGTCCTCTTTTGGGGGGGTAGGGGGGAAGGCAGGACAATTGGGATTAAAGGACTTGCCTAAGGTCACAGGACTAGTCAGTAGTAGAACTAGAACTCAGGGCTTCTGATGCCTGACTACAACTTGCTTTTTTCTCAATACAACAGTTAGTTTGCTATCAAGAACAAAGCCATTTTGTGAGTGCTCCACTGTCATAGGATTTAGAGGTAAAGGAGGCCTTAAAGATAATTCAATCTGATTGGAAATCAAAGAGATACCATCAATTGGGGAATGGCTAAACAAGCTGTAGTATATGATTGTAATGGAATATTATTGTGCTGTAAGAAATGACAAGTAAGATGGTTTAAAAAAACAACAACCTGGATTTACATGAACTGATGCAAAGTGAACAGAACTAGGAGAACATTATACACAGTAACAGTAATATTGTTCAAGGAAGAATTGTGAATGACAGCCATTCTCAGTGATACAATGTTCTAAGAAAATCCCTAAGGACTAATGATGAAACATAGTATCCACTTCCTGAGAAAGAACTGATATTGTCTGTTTACCACTTTGTAGTATTTTATTTTTTCCAATTACATGTAAATACGGTTTAACATTCACTTCTGTAAGACTCTGAGTCCCAGATTCTTTCCCCTTCCTTCTCTGATATTGTTTGAATACAGACTGAAGCATGCTGTTTTTCACCTTCATTCTCTTTTGAGTTTGTTTTGGTACAAAATGACTAATATGGAAATGTGCATGATTGCACACATATAATCTATATCTGACTGCTTACTGCTCAGGAAGAGAGGAGAAGAGGAAGGATAGAATTTTGAACTCACAACTTTTTTTTAATGTTATAAGAAAACCTTGTAATTGGAAGAAAAATAAAATACATTTTTAAAAGGATATTCAACCTGAACAAGTTATGGTATATGCTTATGATGGAGTGCTACTGAACTATAAGAAATGGCAAGCAGGTTAGTTTCAGAAAAACCTAGGAAGACTTATATGAACTGATGCAAAGTGAAGGGAGCAGAACCAGATCATTGTTCACAGTAGCAACAAAACTGTACAAAGATCAGCTGTAAATGACTGTGATAAATACAGTGACCCAAGAATTCTGAAAAACTCCTAATGAAAAATACTATCCATCTCCAGAAAAAAAAGATGAATTCTGAGTGCAAATTAAAACTTTTTTTGCTTTCCCTTATTTTTCTTGCTTTTTCTTTTGCAACATGGCTGGAAATATTTTTTGTATGAATTCATGAAAAATTGAGATCATATTACTTGCTTTCTCAATGAGTGGGGGAGGGGTTGAAGAGAAAGTTTAAACTCAAAATTTTTTAAATGAATGTTAAAAATAAATTATTGGCAGATTTTTAAAAAGGATATTCAGTCTAATTCTTGATTTTATACATGAGTAAACTGAAGCCCAGAGAGGTTAAAAAGATTTGATCAATGACATACAGCTTTAACTATACTGAGATTTGAATCTGAGTTTTCTGACTTTTAATACAAGCATGTTTAATGGTTGAGGACAGCACTTTGTAGACTGCCAAACACTATAAAACTGAGTTATTATAAATGTCATTATAAACATAATATTACAAATTTAAGTATCCTTCTGTATACCTTCCCACCTGTTGGAATCAGAATACTAGGGACAGATGGTATAAAAAAAATTATCACCAAAGACTCTAGTAGGTATCAATAGACATAAAATCCAAGGAAGGAAGGGAGGAGACAGGAAAAAGCAATTTTAAAATTCTCTTTCACTGTCCTCACTTTCCTCCTAGAGAAGTGGTAGACTATAAATGTAGAATGAGGCATATACCATCAGAGAGTCACTGTTTCAATTAGTTTTGTTCCACTGATCTTTTTCTTTGTGGTGGTCTCAGTCTGGAAAAACCTGAGTTCCAATTTTGTCTCTGACATATACTGACTGTGTGACCCTGAACTTAACCACTCAGGTTTCTCATTGCACCCCAGGCCATCTCCAGTCATCCTGATGAATATCTGGCCACTGGACCCAGATGGCTCTGGAGGAGAAAGTGAAGCTGGTGCCCTTGCACAGCCCTCCCTCACTCAAATCAAAGATAACTACAAGTCATGTCCTCATCTCCCTGATGTCAAGGTCTTTTTCAGGAAGGACAAAGACAACCAAGCCCCAAGCGACTCTGTAAAGGCTATCAGCTGCAGAAACATTGCCAGTTTGCATTAGTACAGGTTTTCTCACCTAGCGGTTCTCTACACTAAGGAACTCACAGGTCCAACAACTCCCCGGCTTTCTCCACACACACACAAAATAAGAAAGGTGGAAAGGATTAAGGGGTAAAGGCTATGATGTAAAAACCAAAAGGAGTTAAACTTTAAAATATTAACAAAAAAATCAATAAAAAGTGTCCAAGGACACCGATGTACCTAAACCCTTTATAACAGAATATATCCTGTCCATGTCCCAGGCCTGCAATGCCTTCCCCTATCCCTCGGCATCACAAAAGCTAACTGCTGTATTTCAAGGGCATATAGGCAAATCGGCTCCCTCTAGAGGCCTCAGTTTCCCTATCTGCAAAATAAAGGTGTCAGACTAGATAATTCCAAACATCCCTTGCATCTCCGAATCCACAAACCTATAATCTTACACTGCCCCAAGCATGTTTTTGCTTACAAAACCTATTAGTCACTCTTGGCTACAATACCCATTAAATCAGCCAGACAGTCATAGCCCCACCCTTCCATGGCAACCTTTGACCACAACATTGTTATTCTGTGTTCCTCACTCTCTATACTGGGATGATCAAAGAAAGGGAAGGCACCTGCTCCAAAGGCTACAGGGAGGCAGGAAGCACCTGCCTGGATATAGCTGCCCCTCATCTAGGAAGAGCTAAGCACATCTAAAATGAGGTTGGAAAGAAATCTAAGACAAGCTCATGAATGGGTTAAACTGTACATTAGCCTCACAAATCAAGAAAAGCTTCACAGTAACCAAAAACTCTCCCCAGAGGGAAGCTTTTCACAGTGGCCACCTGTACTCACCAGAGAATCCCCTTATCCAATCCATTTCCCAGCATTCCCCATTACTCACAAACAAACAAGGTTTGAGTTTTCATGACTCAAACTTGTATAAGACTTACAGAACATCCTGTATACTCAGTTTATCTATAATTTTTTTCAATGCCCCCCCAAAAAAGGGCAGAAAAATTAGCAGTGGTGCAAACCAACCCAAAAAGAGGGCCTGAGTTCCCAGACAACTTCTCCGAACCTCAGTTTACTCATCCATAAAACGAAGGGGTTGGCCCCAGAGTATACCCATAGAGTTTCTTCCCAAGAAGTCATTGGGTCACAGATCTAGGCCTGGAAGGGATAGAGATCCTGTAGCTCAATTTCATTTTACAGCTGAGGAAACCGGTATCTAGATCAATTAACTTGTCCAAGGTCACAGAGTTATCGGCAGCAGGGTTTGAACCCAGGTCCAGCTAAAGCTCCTTCTAAACCAGAGGTTCTGAACGTGGGTCCTTAGATAGAGTTTTAGAAGGCCCATTATCTTGGGGGATAAGAGGACTTACGTCTTTATTTCAATATACTCAGTTTCCTTTGTAATACTTTATATTTTATTTTATGCACTTAAAACCATGATTCTGAAGAGTTCATAGACTTGATCAGACTGACTCAAAAAGGGGTTCATAATGCCACAATGAAGAGACCCCGCTCCAGATCGATGATCCTATATTTCTTTCATTCCCTCCTAATTTGCACAGCTGGAATGACATTAACCCATCTCAAAGCAATACAGGCCCGAGTTCAGATAGTCTATACAGATGTGGCCAACTCCAAGCTTAGATCTGCTCTTCAATTATATCTGGCTCTTCATGACCCTGTTTGGGGTTTTCTTGGTGCAGACAATGGAGTGGTTTGACATTTCCCTCTATAGCTCATTTTACAGATAAGGAAACTGAGGCAGTGACTTGCCTCAGGGTCACACACCTAGTACATATTTTGGGTTGGATTTGAACTTGAGTCTTCCTGACTCTAGTCCCAGCTCTATCTACTGGGCCTCCAAGCTGCCTAGATGTAGGGCACAGAAACAAAAGCTAGCAAAATATACCAGAAAATTGTTCCCTCAACACTCACATTCTATTTACAAACGTGCCAATCAGGAACAAATAAAGAAACCAGAGATTTCCTTCTCTTTTAGTTTACATCTGACTTCTAGATCAGGCTTAAAGCTAGAAGTGGCTTAGAAATCATCTACTCTCTCTTCTCTGCCCGTTTTACAGATGAGAAAAGACACCAAAGGAGGACATGATCTGCCCAGGGTCACAAAAGCTAGGCAATCCAACTATTTTCTCTGTTAAAGCCTTGGTTCTCCATGCTGAGAGACACTGGATTGTTTTATGGGTTCAGGTTCTTCCCCAGAAGAGCATCATTTGAATTCTGCCACAAACCAAAACATATTGTTCAAATTTTCCAATAGATGAAAAAACCCAACCACTACCTAAAAAGGACTAGGGACCAACTGGTAGCCATGAAGAAAATGAACCTGTTTACTAACTAGTTCTAAACTTCTTGTGGAATTTACTTTGCGTTTGGCACATGGCAGGCTTTTAATAAGTACTTTTTGACATGACAAAATGTAAATCAAGTTTATCCTTTAGAATTTTTCCCAGCCCAAAGACCAAGCCTTGCTAAATAGCTTTCAGTATCATTCAAAAGACTATATATGTCACCCACATGCAAAGGAAGGGGTTCTAATTTGCCAACTAATGCCCTTTCTTTCCACAACCACACTGAATAAACATGAAAGAGTTCCAAGTATACAAAAAAAAATTAAAATGAACACTGCAAAAATACATACGATCGACTCAAAGCTTGTCATTCTCCCTTCAATAATTCAACAAAATTGTATCCAGTGTCCATGTGTGTGAAGGTCCTATCCAAAGGGCTGGGAAATACAGAGGTACATCAATCACAAGTATTCGTTAAGCCCATGTTGTGCACCAGCACCATGCTAGGCACTGGAGAGGTCCATTCTCTACTCTCAAGGAGCCTGATAGAGCTTATTAGAACTGAGTCACTAATCTGGGTGGGAGGGGACTTCCTGGGCTCCAAATGCTCTTGGACTGTTCCCCCTTGACCCCCACCCATCAGTCTTACACTGAGATCTAGGTGATGCAACAAAGATCTTTGAGACCATGGGCTCCACTGAACCAGTTCCAGTTGTTAAAAACAGGGTAGGAAAGGGGAACCAGGCTCAGCTCAGCTGTTTGAACCCAATTGTTTCAGGTAGTTACATGCCGAACTCTCAAGGACAGGATCCCAACAATCATCTCATGACCAAACAACAGACCGGAAAAAAAAAAAAAAAGAATTCCCTTGGAAACCCTTTCACACAAGAGGGGAAAAGGATATAGAAACCCCTACCTCGAGCTCAGTTTCCCGCCTGTTGATGTCATCTGTGGACTGGTTTAGTTTCTCCAATTCCCCCTGGGGAAAGAAGGAAACAGTTTAAAGCAGGGACTCCTAACCAGAGGGGTCTGCAAACCTGGATGGGGGGGCAGGGGAGTGGGACATTACCTCTCTTTCTTCACTAATCTAAATGGAGTTTAGCATTTCCTTCAGAAATTTAAAAACATTCTTCCAAGAAAGGGATCACAGACGACACCTGACTTAAAAGGAACATGAGTGGGAAAAGGTTAAGAACACCTGATTTAAAGATTTATAGGAGTTTTCTGTTTGTTTTTTAAAGTAAAGCTAGTATATTACCTGGAAGCAGACACAAAGAGAACAAAATAGAAGAGAAAAGGAGAATTATTCAGCCTGACAGGCATCCCAAAGAAAATAGCTCAGGCTCTGGCTGGAATGTTAACTAGAAACAGAAACATGGATGAACTTTCTCATGTTTGAAAAACCTTTCCACGACAGGGGTCCCTGGTTAAGGGGGAAGAGGGAGATCGTGAAACCACTCTGAGTGTGAGAGTGAGAGTGTGAGTGTGTGTGAGTGTGTGTGAGTGTGTGTGAGTGTGTGTGAGTGTGTGTGAGTGTGTGTGAGTGTGTATGAGTGTGTGTGAGTGTGAGTGGGTGGGTGTGTGCACACGCATAAGATTTTAAGACTGATTCTTTTTTTTCTGGTAATTTCACCAAGGGTTATTTTTCTTTGCTTGCAATGCAAAGCCTTATTCCAGGAATCTGACTTCAGAGTAATAGAACCTGCTACCTGGCACTGGTGAGTGCCCCAGCACTAAGGGTTGACCGTCTGTCTTTTTAACAAGGCAAGACAGGAAGCCTAGAAGTCCAAAAATAAATCGAGGTCAAGAATCTAACCAGCTCACAAAACTGTAAATCAAAGGCCTGACTTCTGACAATAGCTCAGAAGGAGCTTGAGGAGTTTTTTCTTATTTGTTAATGAATTTTAAAACAACAGCAATCCCACCAGCTAGCTAGCTGATCTCCCTAGTTCTTTTTAAAATGGCTAACTTTTATTGGGGCCCTGTCACCTCCCCTGAAAATTTGGGTTTGTAAAAGGGAGAGTGAAAGTTGTAAGAGCTGTACTCTGGAAACAAAGAACCTGGCTCAGAAAGGGGGCGGGGGGAGAGCTGCTTTCAAAGGGTCTAAAATGATTATTTTCATTCAAAAGCCTCATTCTCGATTTCCCACCTGACCTTTATCTTGTTAATCGGTTCCAACAATTCATTCAAACCTCATCCAAAGAGTTAAATGATCTTTTAATTGATTTGCGAAAAGAAAAAATCAATTAGGGCTCAGAAAAATTGCATAAGAGCTTTTAAGCAATAGAAAAATGAGCCTGGGGTGGAAGGAGAGGTAAGATCCTGGAAAATATAATTTATTGTATTGTGTTTATGAATTAGGAGGTTCTAGGGAGAGGGAAGGAGAGTTCTCAAAGCCAGATCTCTGCCTGAATTCTGACCTTACAGGGTTTTTAAACTTGTTTTTAGGAGTCAGAAGACAGAAAGCCTCCCTTGCCCCATATTTCAGCAGTACGGCTTTAAATCCTTTTCTATCCCTGCTACCTATTCTCTGACCACTGCCCCAACAATAAGGGAAAAAACCAGGGTTTGCTGTAAGAACTCAAGCCGAGGGGCTAGTCTGCAGCGGGAGCCCCACCAAAGTGACAATGAAACCACGTTGGCTAACAATGAATTAAAGGAAAGGGAAGACTTTTCTGTGGGGATGCCCCGGTGACTCACCCCACCTGGGGCCTGGGGCACCTGCAGACTTTGCTACGGAAAGCCGAGGTCCTGGGCACAGTCCCGGAGGGAGATCTGCTCCCACGATGACTGATGCCCACGAGGGTGGGGGCAAATGCTAGTCACGGGACGAGTCCTCTCCGTGCACGAGAAAGAGAAGGAGCGAGGACGTTTTGCAATTTCGGGATCAGACTCAGAGATGAAGGGTTACAACTAGTCAGTGACCTAAGTGGTAGAGGGAGGAATTAAATCTCCCACCGCAGAGCCGGTGCTGGGCCGGGAGCCTCCCACTCGCCCCCCCTTTTGTCCTTTGTTGTCCGTCTCCCTCCGAACCCGCTAGTCATTGCCACCCCCAGATGTTGCTGGAGGAGGCTGCAAACCGGAGCCCACGAACAGTGCGCGTGGGTGCGGCAGGCGAAGTGGGGGGGGGGCGCTCACCGAGGAAGGGATGTCCAGACCCTTTCCACCTTCACCTAGGTCAGCATGGTCCCCCCAAGCCCCACCCTCGCCCCAAATTAAGCAGCCCCCTCCCCTGTCTGCAGTCCACGAGGACGTACCGCACCCACTCGGGGGAGGGAGTGGTTCAGGGTGGGGAGGTATCAGTTCGGTCTGGATGGATGTAGGAACCCAGACAGCTTGGAATGGGAGTGGGGCGCTGCAGCCCCGGTCCCGCAGCCCTCGTAGACTCTACCGAGAAGGTTCCGCGCCCGCCCCCCACCTCGTACCTGGATACGGGGGTCCACCTCCTCCTCTTCTTCCTCCTGTTCCATCATCTCGGGCTCCATCTCCTCCTCGTCCTCGTCCCCCGTGGGTGGCGGCGGCGGTGGCTGGGAGACGTCGCCCAGCCGCTCCTCCGGCCGGCCCCGCTTCAGCGCCGTGTCCATGCGGGCAGTTTGGGGTGCAGCGCGGCCTCGGGTAGGGAGCCCTGGGGAGCTCTGAGCGCCTCTGGAGCGGCAGCAGTGCGGAGTCTACCCACTCGGCCGCGGCCCTGCGCACTTGACCGCTGCGGAGACCCTAGACCACCGGCGGCGGCGAGGAACGCAGGCGGCGGGACGTCCAGCGGCGGGATGTCCAGCCGGCCGGGGCGGGCTCGTCTGTCTTCCCCTCGGGCCGGGCCGCTGCCGCTGGAAGGGGGAGGAGGAAACGCAGACGCCCGCCCCTTCTGCCGATGCTGTCAGCGCAGCATCCCTGCCTCCTCCCTCCTCCTGGGTAGTCCTGCCTCCTCCCACTCTCCTTCCCTCCTCTCGGGGGACCCCCCCCCCAAGCCCCTTAGCCCAGCCTGGCCTGGCCGGCCCCACGGCCCGCCAGCCAGCCGAGGAACGCGGGCCTTCCCGGGCGGGGCTCCCAGAAGCTAATGAGGGAGCAGGGGGGCTGTAATTGTGCTTTAATTGTTAATTCTGTATTGACAATTCAGCCGGCCATCAGGCCAAGTAATGAGCGCGTTAGCAAAGCCTCGGGGGCTGAGGCCAGTCTCTGGGTTATGTGATAGGTAACTATACAGTTATTTATGTATTTATACTCGTAAATATATGTTCTATATAAAACGAGCTAAACCGTTATATATGCACTAGATAGATAACCATAGTTCTAAAATAATTATGTAATCATATACAACTATAGTTATAAGGATAGTTACATATGCTATATAAATAACTGTATTGTTATAAATATGTTATATATAGTATATGAGAACTGCAATTCCATGCTGCATATAAATATATGGGGTATATACTATGTGGAACTGTGCATATAGTGATATGTACTATAAATGTGGAGTTTTATATGCTATATGTCACTAGAGTATGTATACATATATGTTTATACATGACTACATATGTGAACACATATGTCAACCTAAATAAAAATTTTAAAGTCTTTTTAGAGAGAGGGGGACAATCTGATTGTCTCCCTATTTAACCTTGGCTAATAAGACACCAGTGATGGACTCAAACATTCCTGAGACTAAGAATCCAAACATGGGATTTATCCTGCTCCTGCATCTGGAGGCTCATAAGGTTTAGAACCAGGAAGAGCCTGAGGGATCCATCCTAGAGTCCAGGGGGTGAGCTTTGGGAGGTGGGGATGTTTCTGAACTTGGGGGAAATCCCATTTTTATTTTCACAAGTCTCCAACTGAAATTCAGCATTTCCTTCAACTATTTAAAAAACATGATTCTAAGAAAGGGTCCATAAGCTTTTTCAGATTGTCAAAGCAGCGTATGAATCAATAAACATTTATGCTTGGAGAGTCTGCTATGTGTGGGGCACTCATTGCTAAGCCCAGAGGATACCAAAAGACACACCAGCAAAATGGTTAAAGCCTTGATACAGTCCAACCCATGCCAGGTGCTGGGGATACAAACCACAGGCTCCAAGATCAGGCCTCAGAAGCCTAACCCGCTCATTTTCCAGAGAAGGAAGCTGAGACCCAGCTTGAGATAATACATTTAAATGCTTTAGGAATCTAATATAAATTCAACCTGTTATTATTGGGTCACTGGCCCAATGCTACACTAGTAGTAAGCATTCAGGAGGGCTCTGGGAGGCCTCTGTGACTTAATAGCCAGTCCTCTCTCCACACCTACTCCTAAAACATCTGCCCGAAAGCATCTCCCCTTCTGCACTGAATACATTTTTACAATTGAGAAGACATTCGGGGTACCGGTAATCCTGATCCTCATTCAACCTAGTGAATGGTTTGGACTAAAAGGCCTGAAAGGTTCCTTCTCACTCTGTCTCTGAAGCCAGCCCTGGGGTGGTTCTATGGCTCTCCTTCATTTACCTTCTCCTATCAGCCCTCTGCCAGACTTCAGTTAGACTTTGTGAATGTCTCAGGATGCCCAAGCCAGCTTCCTGAAGCAAAGGGGTGAAAGCAGGGATGTTCTGTTAAATGTTTAACACCTGGCTCTCCTGTGGGGGGGGGGGAGAGGAAATGTAGCTAGACACGCTTTTAAATTTAATCTGCCTCATTAACATTTTTCCATCATTTTCTCGAGTTTAGACAATCAGCAAATCAATATATCAAGCCCTAACTTGTAGTTTGCTGATTTCCAAGGTGCAAAGGCTTACACAGAAAATTTAACAAGTGGCTCTTGCCTACTGGTACCAGCTGGTTCCAACATACCACTGGGTGAAAGCAACGCCTACCACCTGCGTTCCCCAGAACCAAATCTGCTTCTCCTTTTGGGTGAACCATGTTATATACATATGTTCCTGGGGATTTCCCCAGAAAGGAGAAGTGAAAGGGGGGGAACACCTCTGATCCAGCTCACCTCGAAAAGGGGAGTAAGCTTACAAAGCTTACTGTGATTTTTTTTCAGCTTTTGTAAATCTCATTTTGTGAAGTACAATCTGATCATTTAATCTTAAACTATCAATCAACAAGCATTTATCAAAGTGCCTACTACACGTTGTACACTGTGCTAGGTTGGGGGATACAACTGTAAAGAATGAAAGAATCCCTATTCCCACAAGTCACCCAAAGCTGTCTGGGGAAAATGTGCTAGAGGATAATCAGCCAGCTGGCCAGGCAGAGGCAGGGGCAGGGGCAGGGGCAGGGGGAGGAGGCACTTGGCTGCATTACACCAGGTTGCTCACAGACTCTAAAGTTCCAAATTCTTTTACCCAGCACTGGATTCAAGAGGGACAGGTGAGCCAGGGATACTGTCTTACCTTCACTAGAAATTCCTACCTGAGTGTAAAAATTACTATTATAGTGAAAATGATAACAAGATTGATGGAATACTTTCCAGTGTGCAAAGTGTTTTCTCTGATCTCATTTGATCTCCACAACAAGCCCGGGAGGTGGGTATTGTTACTAATACCATTTTACAGATGAGGAAACCAAGGCTTCAAGAGATTAGTTTACTTGTCCAGGGTCACACAGCCAGAGGCAAGCTCCTGGCTCAGGTCTTACTAACTTCAGTTCCCTAACTCTATCTACTCTGCCACCTAGCCTGCGACCTTCTGTCCATCCATCCATCTATCCATCCATCCATCCATCCATCCATCCATCTATATCTCTGTATCTATAGCTATCTCTTTCTATCTATATATCTCTCTCTACCTACTTGTCCCTCTGTCTGTCTGCCTGCCTGCCTGTTTATATCTATCTCTGTCTACGTACCTACATAGTTTTCTGTCTATCTATATCTAGCTCTGTCTATCTATCTACCCACCAACTAATCCATCTACATCTGTCTATCTATAGCTATCTGTCTCTATCTACCTAGTTATCTGTCTGACAGTCTATCTCTATCTCTATCCACCTACTTATCTATCTATCTGACTAATTATCTCTCTACCTACCTACATCTATCATCATGAGAGGGAGCAGAGAGCACAAGAGGACAGTTGGCAATTCTGCGCTCAGGGTTTGGGGGTTTGGGGGTTACAGGGTGGGGAGAGGGCTTGATTGCCCTCCTAAGCACACTGCCTTTGTGGTCAGCTCTCTGGAGAGACTGGCTTATGCCTTAGAGGTGATCCACATGAACCTCATTGTACTCCAGAGAAATGTTC
Source organism: Pseudocheirus occidentalis (assembly GCA_028646575.1). Taxonomy (NCBI): domain Eukaryota; kingdom Metazoa; phylum Chordata; class Mammalia; order Diprotodontia; family Pseudocheiridae; genus Pseudocheirus; species Pseudocheirus occidentalis. The sequence continues at coordinate 29,671,478 of CM053597.1, read as the reverse complement.
CTGAAAATCCAGGCACAAATTAAACTCTATTTTAAATGTTCTCCAAGAACTTACAATTCACTCCTACTCCTTTTTGAAGCAAATAATTACCCCCCTTATGTGTGTAGTTTTTTTTAATATTAGGATCTTCATGCACAACTAGTCCCCACTGTTCTCTTTTTATTCCACACTGCCTAATTATGGATATACCTTGATCCCTGAAAGGTGGAAAGGGCCTTGGGCTTAGAGTCAGGAGGACCTGAGTTCAAATCTGTCCCCAGACACTAGTTGTGTGACCTTGGGCAAGTTACTTATAACCCTCTTTGCCTCAGTTTCCTCATCTATAAAATGAGCTGGGGAAGGAAGTGACAAACTGCTCCAGTATCTTTGCCAAGAAAACCCCAAATGGGGTCACAGAGAGCCTGCATGATCCTGGGCAAATCACAGCACCCTTTTGCCTCAGTTTCACATCTGTAAAATGGGCTGGAGAAGGAAATGGCCAACCACTCCAGGATCTTTGCCAAGAAAACCCCAAAGAGCCTGAATGACAGCAACAAAGAACAGGATGGTGGAAAGGACCCTGGGCTTGAAGTCAGAAGAGTCCCAGGTCTGAACCTTGCCTCTGTCACTTACTATCTGGTTGAGTGTGGGCAAGTCCCTTCTCTTTGAGACTTCATTTCCTTATTTGTAGATGAGATGAAAGACCCCTTGACTTTATAGACAGGGATGCTGGAGTTTGGTCCTGTCTCTCAGGCCAGGTGCATTTATAGGGAGGGAGAGAAGTCCAGAAGGACTTGAGCCAGAAGTGTAATCAGCTTGTACAATCCCCTTCTGCTGGCTTTATGCACCACAAAGCGTGATTCTACTTTAAATCCTGTTAAAGGACCATGGCCCACAGTTGTTTCAGCTTTGCTTTTATGACATGGAGTTGTTCCATAAGTCAGAACTTCATGGACCCTTGATTTCATCAGTGTGAACACATACTCCATTGATGCAACTTCCTGCACTGCCTTAATATGTTGTCTTTGAGGACAGCCGTGGCTGAGAAAATCTATCTTAGAGCCAGCCTAGTGAGGAACCACCACAAACTGGTCCTCAGGCAAGAACTGAGCTCATTGGAAGCCATTCAGGCTTGGTGGAACCTGCTAGGGCTCGCATTATCCTGGCAAAGCCTTTGAGAAATCAAGATAAATGAATGAAAAAAGCATTCAAAGGCTGCTGTGTGCTGGGCACCACACTAAGTGATATGGGGATATGGATGCAAAAGTAAGACAGGAGCTACCCTCCAGGAGCTTACACTCTCATTGTAAGAGATGACACACAGAGAAGGGTAGTGAAAAGGAAGGGTGTTTTGACCTTGAGAATCAAAGGAATCATGAATTGACCCATTTTTGCTGGTTTTGTTCAGCCATGTTCAATTCTTTGTAACCGCATGTGGGGTTTCCTTCTCCAGCTCATTTTACAGATGAGGAGACTGAAGCAAACATAGTTAAGTGCCTTGCCCAGAATCACACAGCTAGTGAGTGTCTGAGGCTAGATTTGAACTTATGAAGATGAGTTTTCCTGACACCAGGCCAGATGCTCTATCCCCTATGCCACCTATGTGTCCCAAGTTGACCCATAAGCCAGTCTGTTGATCTGACCTTTCCAGAAGCAATTAATCAATCAACATACATTTTATTAAGCCTATCATGTGCAAGATTCTTTACTAGGTTCTAGGGACACCAGTACAAAGAATGAATAAATCAGTACTCACCATGAACTTATATTCTCATGGGACAGACAAGAAGGACATTTAAAAATATATACAATATGGGGTGGCTAAGATGTGCAGCGAACACAGCACCAGACCTGGAGTCAGGAGGACCTGAGTTCAAATCTGGCCTCAGACACTTAACACTTACTAGCCATGTGACCTCAGGCAAGTCACTTAACAGCAATTGCCCAGGCTTCCTGTCATGGGAATCTGAAGGTCTTCCCTGCCCCAGGCTCTTTGATAGGCTTAAGTGATTCCAAGAACCTTCCCTCATTTGAAAATATACTCTGCCCCCTAATAGGCTGAATGTGATCACATGGAGCCTGTGTGGGAGGCTTGTTCTTCAGGAATGCCCATGCCTTATTACTTTATGATTGAGCAGTGAGTCAGGAGTGCTGTGACATTCTCTGATCCAGGAGAAGGCTATATGTACCCTGATGTGAGTTTTTGCTTTGGGGCTCACTTTGGAAAGAGTTATGTGAGACTCTGAGAAGCTGTTGAGACCCCCAGCTTTGAAAACCCAGATGTCGATGCTTCCCTATCTGGTAACTAACTAGGCATGGATGTAATGGTCAGACATCTGGAAGCCCATCTGCTGATGTGTTTCTTTGTCTGCTTGTAACTTCTGTTTGTATTATCTAAAGTTCAGGGTGCTGACTTTTTCCCCTGAACTAGATAATGATATGTGTTTGATTGATTAAAGTAAGATTGTTAACTCATCTTGAGTTGCTTTTCTTTAGGAAAAACCGATCTAAGAACTTGAGAACAGCCATCCTGGGTATGCTGGGGTACTTGCTGATACACTTCCCCCATGCAAAAAGCAAAAAAACATTAATTATATACACAGTGTTTGCAGATCCTATACATGATTGTATGCCACCATGGAGGGGAGGAGATGGGAGGGGAGAAAATCTGAAACTCAAGTGATTCTGGAACTAAATCTTGTAAACTAAAAGTAAATAAACAAGTCAATAAAATTTTTTAAAATTATATACATATATGTGTGTGTATACACATATACACACATACACACTCAACATAATTACAAAATTCATAAACATGTGTATATGTATAGACAAACTAACTAAGTATAAGGCAGTTTGGGATGGAGGCCACTAGTGGTTGGGGAGATCAAGAAAGGCCTTATGTAGAAGATGGTGCCTGAGCAGGGTCTTCATAATAGAGAAGAAAAGAGAATGGATTCCACACATGGCAGGCAGCCAGTGCAAGATGGCCCAGACATGGGAGTAATGTTGGTATTGATTTGATTACTGTACCCAAAGTAACAGATGGAAAAGTGCAAGACATGGTATAGTAGCAAGACCAATCTAAGATGGTGGGATGAGAGGCGCAGTATGGTCTGCTCTGGGGCCTGTTGTCCCCAAGGTGAATCCTCTCACCAAGCCCAGCTTGAGAGTCAGAAGCAGAGCTTAGGAGTTCCAAAGCTGAATAGATTCATTCCCCCAGGGACTTGGGGCACGGTTTCTGGAAGTATCAGAGAACGACCTCTTTATCTGGCTGAGACACAGGAGGAAGACTCTAGTGAAGGGCATTTGTTCGTCTCTGTGATTCATTTGATTCCAGTCCCTCAGTCACAGGCACAATCTGAAGCATGACATAATTGTTACTAGAAAAGACAAAGAGCTTTATTATGATCCACTCCTGAAACCCACCGAAGTGAGACCAGGGGACCTCCTACAGCTGCTTTTATTTACAGTGAAGTAGGTTTGCTCTGGAACAACAAACAAGCCTTGCCTCTGGATATGGGACCAGTCACGTCAGTATCCAGGAGAGTAAATTGATAGATAGTTGAAGCCCTGTGGAAAATCCTGAAAAATGATGTTTGGATACAGCATTTCTGGCACCTACTGATATCCTGTTTATTTTTGTAACTTCATTTCTGTTTGTTTCCGGCCTAAGGACACTGCACAGAAATAAGGAAGGTATGGGTCTGTTCCTCGTCCACTCCTTCGCTGAAGACACAACTCATACTTGGCATCTCCAGAGCACCTGAACGCCATTTAAAATGAAGGATCAATTTGGCAGGAAGGAGACAGACAATATCTGGTCAGACGTGACTGTCTATGTTTCTATCTGCCTGCCCCAGGTTCTTATCAGCTTCAAGATCCTTCTCCTGCTGTGGTCCCCACAACACCGCAGCACCCTGAGGCCTTGAGGTATGGGTTTAAATGTTGAGGCCCAAAACAAAGATTTTGGAAGAAGCTATTTTACCCTTTTATGACTGAAAACTGAATAGGACCTCAGCAGATTGGACAATTGGGATGTTGAAGGGTCTTGGGTCTATGCCATCTCCAGAAAGGGTGAAAGAACTAGGGAGATCACAAATAATAAATTATAGACTTAGAAGAGGCTGAATAATTCAACTCCCTAATTCTATCGAGCAAAATCGAAGCCTAGAAGGTTAAGTGACTTGTCCAAGGTCACACAGAGACCTTTGACTCTAGAACCAGAGTGATTTCCACTGGTTTAGCCAATCAATCTATTAATCAATCAACAAGTATTTATCAAATCTGTATTGCATTCCAGGCACTGTGCCATTCTCTAGGGATACAGATACAAAGAAAAGTAATAGCTAATTGTTTTATAGTGTTTTAAGGTTTGCGAAGTATTTTACAAATATCACCTCATTTGATACTCACAACAACCCTGGAAGGAAGGAGCTAGTACTGCTTCTATTTGACAAGAAACTGAGGCAAACACAGGTTAAGTGACTTGCCCAGGGTCATACAGTTGGTATCTTAGGTTAGATTTGAACTCAGGTCTTCCTGATTCTTGGTCTAACAGGCTAGCTGTCTCAAATAATAAATACAATAAATCCAACCTACTCAAAAGGAGCTCACTGTCTAATGAGGAAGACGATAGGTATGTAAAGAAATAAATACAGCATAAATGTAAAGTGAATAAATGCAAATATATATATATATGAGGTAGCTTGGAAGGAGGAGAGATGTTGGCATTTGAGGGAATCAGGAAAAACTTCTTTCAGAAGATGGGGACTGATCTGCCTCTTCCACTGCAAGGAGGAAGGAGAGGAGGAGGCAGAGGGAAGGCCTGGTGAAAGGCTCTCCCGGGGAAGAGGAGCCAATTTCTGCTTGGCCTCAGCGGGCAGAACCAAGAAGTGGCAGAAGCAGATTTTGGCTGAATATAAAGAGCAGAACCCTAACAATTAGAATTCACTCCCTCCCACAATGTAACGGGCTGCTATTGAGGAAAGAATTTCACTCTCTTGAGATCTTCCAAACAGAGACCAGATGATGTAGGAAGAGATTCTCATTCAGGTAGGGTTTGGACTAATGGGCTCTAGGGATCAATCAATCATCATTTATTAAGTGCCTACTATATACTAGAGGCAAAAGGACAGTCCCTGGGCTTTGGGGCTTGCCTAAACACTACTGAGAGAGATGGAAACTGAATCCAGGGCCAGCTCCCTACTCACTGCACCACACTGCTTCATATCATTCTATCCAGCTGCAAAGGTGTTACTCTGGTTCTGTCCTTTAGAGCAATGGAGACCAGCCTGGCCTATTAATGTTTTCTCATAACCTGCATAGACTAAAAGGCCTTCAGTTTTCTTTTCACTCAACTTAGTCATGGCCAAAATCAATCCAATATTTATGGGCAGAACCTTGTCCCCGGCCACTTGTTAGAGGTCACAGAAGAGATATGAAAGAAGTCGGGGCTATTGTCTGAGGCCACAAGAGCTTGTGGCTTCCACAGGGAGCTCGAACAAGCCAGAGGACCCTGCACAACCTGAGAACGTGTCGGTCTGTTCTTGCACAGTCTCTTCATCATTCTGGTTGCTATTCTCTGACCCTTCTCCAAGGGGAGCTAGAAATTAAAATAATCATGACAACAACAGCAAATGCTTATATGGTGCCCACTATGTGTCAGGCACAGGGATAACCATTCTACAGATACCATCTCATTTGACTCTCGAATCAGAACGGCAACTCTTCAGAGCTTCCAGGTCTGGTGCCCTGGCAGGGCACAAAGGTTTAATGACACTTGTATTTTTGTCTGTCGATGATGGGATCTTATCTGTTTGAACTCCTTTTCTGGTTGTAACCCCCATCACACCAAAGTACCCAAGGGTCTAGAAGGGCGAATTTAACTTCAGGACTCCAGAACGAATATTTCAGAAAGATTTTTTTCTTTTGCGAGCGGGTGTCCCTATCTCCCCCAGGCTTCCATTTGGGGGTGGGTCCCATTGCAGATCAGTGGGGGAGCATTCACTTACTCTGTTTCTGCCCCCTTGTTAAGCAGCCTGGCATTTCCTCCACCACCCCCACCCAAGAGGCCCACCATGTTAGAACATGGGCCTCATCCACTGAAGCTGTCGGGATAAAGAGCTGCACCAGCCTCAGTCCCCCCTGGAGCAGGTGTTACAGGCCTGTACCACCCCCACCAGGACAGAATGAATTGTTTACCTTTCAATACTGCAAGCCAGAGAAGGCAATGAGTAGGATAAGGGTCTTGAGTCCTTGACACATGACAATTAGTTGAAGGAATGGAAAGGCCTAGCTGGGAAAAGAGGGGACACTCTAGCCCACTCCTAGGAACTGAAGGGCTGTGCTGTGGAGGGCTTAGCTTGGTTCTATTTGGTCTCCCAGGGTAGAACCAGGAACAACAGGGGGAAGTTACTGAGAGGGAAATATGAGGGTTAAGTCAGGAAAAACTCCCCAAGAATTAGAGTTATGTGAAAAATGTGTTGGGTATCTGGAGGCCCCCCTCATCAGTGAATATCTTGGTCATGTTAAAGCAGGGATTCCTTTACTGGGTGGACCAGATGGCTGCTCATGTCCTTTGGAATCAAAAAGTCTGCGATTATGAAATAGCTAGCACAGTCTGGGCAGTGAGATGGTGCTCTGGATGGAGTGCCAGGGCCTGGAGTCAGGAAGACCTGAGTTCAAATCAGACCTCAAACACTAGCTGTGTGACCCTGGGCAAGTCAACTGAGCTGGAGAAGGAAACGGTAAACCACTCCGGTATCTTTGCCAAGAAAACCCCAAAAGGGGTCATGGAGAGCCAGACAGGATGGAAACAACTGAACAACAACACAACAGGTAGCCCCCTCCAATGGGGGACCACCAGTGTTATGAAATAGGATGAAATAGGTAGAAAGCAGGTCCTGGAACCAGGAAGACTCAGATCTGAATTCCTGAATTTGAAGACCTGAGTTCAAATGTGACCTTGGACACTTATGAGTTGAATGACCTTTGGCAAGTCCCTTAACCTCCCTGCACCTCTGTTTCCTCATCTGGAAAATGGAAAGGATTTTGATGACTATCTCACAAGATTACTGTGAAACTCCAATGAGGTCATGGCTATAAATCAATGAATGACTAGTCATTTATTAGATGCCTACTGTATGCCATACATCATGCAAGGCTTGGGGACACAGAGACAAGAGTCTGATCATCATTACCTTCAAGGAGTCTGTTCTGTATGGGGAGACAACATGCACAATATGTGTGTACGAGATAAATATATGGTATTTATTACACTTGTTAATAAATACACCATAACATTTACTAATAAATACATGGCGTTTATGACATAGGGCTTCTTAAGAGGGTGTCCATTCCAGGTAGGGAGACTCATTCAAAGAGGGATGATGGCACCCTGTGCCTGGGGAATGGTGAAGCCAGTCTGGCTGGACCAGAGAGTGGATGAAAGGGTGTGCAATATAAAATAAATCTGGAAAAGCAGGTTGGATCCGGTCTGTGAAGGGCTTCCCATGACAAATAAAGGCATTTGTGTTCCATTCTAGAGGTAACAGGAAGCCGCTGGGGTTTATAGAGCAAGGAGTGTGACCAAGTCTGTCTCTGCTCGACACTGCGTGGGAGTAGAAGCCAAGAAATCATGCTTCAGAAATATCATTGTAGGTGGCAGTGGTGGAGGAGAGATGGTGAGGGGGAAAGCCTTGAGCAAAGAGCCCAGTTAACAGGCAATCAATGGCAAAAGTCCAGATAAGAAAGTGATGAGACCTAAGCTTGGGTGGCGTGTGGAGAAGGCTGGAATGGATGGCATCTAGCAAACACTTAAAGCTATCATTCATGAAGACTTCTAGGTGTTGGGTAGGAGAGGAAAGCCAGTAGGTATGGTTTGGGGTTTGGGGTTTTTAACATAAGCAGTCTCTAAAACCTTTTTCTCTTTTCTCACCCCTTCTGTCCAAAGTATGGTTGGTAACAGCCTTGGGTGACTTGAATAACCCCATCCAGTTACCCCAGAGGGATTGTTGGGATTTAGTTGAGAAATCCAGCTCTTTTGTCTTCCTATCTTTCCAAGCTGCTTCCACATTAATTTCCCTTCTCAATCAATCAACAAGCATTTATTAAGCCCCTCCTCCTCACCCCCCACCCTTCGGCCTCTGTGCCCCAGCCACACTGGCCAGGTACATCCCCCTCCACCTCCTGCACCTAGAATGTTCTCCTCCTCGTCCTCGTCCTCTTCAAGAGGCACCTCTCAGGGTGTCCTTTCCTGCCTCCCCAGCTGTCAGTCCATCCTCCCCCAATTCCTCTACATTTATGTCTTTCCCCTCAAAAGAATGCAAACTATGTGAGGGCAGAAACATTTTTGTCTATATCTTAGTGCTGTGTCTGGCACATGGCAGCAGACGCTTAATAAGCACTCGGCAAAATCAATCTCAAGATGATTCAGCCATGGTTCTTCTCCTTCTCCCCTTCCCCACAAAGACCTAACAATCTAGTTGGTAGAGAAGACACAGAAAACAATTAAAATCGAGAGCTTATGTATCACAGACACCGCTGTGGTTCATTCGGTTGTTTTCAGTCCTGTCTGACTCTTTGTGATGCCATTTTGAGATTTTTTTTAACAGAGATATTGGAGTGGTTTTCCATGTCCTTCTCCAGCTTATTTGACAGATGAGGAAACTGAGGCTGACTTGCCCAGGGTCACACACCTAGGAAGCATCTGAGGCCAGATTTGAGCTCAGGTTCTCCTGCCTCTAGGCCTGGTGCTCTATCCACTGAGTCACCTATGAATTCCTAAATACCAAGCCAGCAATATTCTTCCACAAAGTTTTGTTGTCATATCAGGGAGCTGAGCTTTGCCTACTCCAAGTGAGGAGAGCTGTACATCTGGTTGTCTGTGACAATCTGGTTATATTACCAAAAAAATAAAAAAAATTCTGCAGCTCCTAGGAAGGTGTGGCCCAAAAGAAGAGTGGCTGCTGCTGTCTGCCAAGGGAGGGGAGATTCATCAGGCCTGGGCATCCTGACAGAAGGCCAGCGCATTCAGAGCTTTGTCCGCTTAAGAGACATAGCTGCTTCTTACCTTGGGGCATTCCCTTCCTCCCAACGAAAAAGATGATGAATAAATAAGTAGCCGGGTGAACGAGAGGGAATGTGCCAGTGAGGTCATAGGCAGTGGGAAGAGTTTTGGACTTGGAAGCCCTGAGTTCCAAACCTGCCTTTCCTTCCTCCATGATCTTGGTCAAGTCCAATTTCTCTCTCAGTTCCCTCATCTGTAAAAAGAGGAGATGGATCTTTGAGGTCTTTTCTGATTCCTATGGCAGGGATCCTTATCTGACTTGCAAGTTTCCCCAGTCAGGAAATTATCTACAAATAGGTGTCTAGTTTCATCTCTCCCAGGAGACTTGCAAAGAAGCATCATTTTTAAAGATGGAAAGGACCTAGAGGTCATTTACCCAACCCGTGCACATGAGGTGCTTTCCCCTAAGTCATAAAACAAGTAAGTCACAGAATTGGAACTCAAGCCCAGTCCTCAGACAGCAAATATAATATTGTCCATCCTAGTGCATGTGTGTAAGTGGCATTGTGCTCTCATAGGAGTGGCTGGGGGGCCAGGGCTGGAGTCCAGAAGACTCATCTTCCCAAGTTCAAATCCAGCCTCCGATGCCTACTAACTGTGTGACCCTGGGCAGGTCACTTTACTCTGCTTGCCTCAGTCTCCTCTTCTATAAAACAAGCTGGAGAAGGAAATGGCAAAGCACCCCAGTATCTGTGCTAAGAAAACCCCAAATGGGGTCACAGAGAGTCAGATATGACTAAGCAACAGCTATGCTCTCAGACAGATGGCTTTTCTTCAAAAAATAGAGAAATCATATGGATCAGTGATAAAACATGTCAATTCTCCCTGCCAGCTTTCTTCCCCACTCCCATCATTTACAATCACCTCAGTTTCCTAAACTGTAAAATGGGGTTAAGCACAGCCCCTACTTCCCAGGGTTGTTATAAGCATCAAATATCAGTGCACTTGCCTGGCACACAGTAAGTACTTAATAAGTGCTCATTTCCTTCCTAAACCAGGTATATACAACAAATGTTTGTATCTGTGGTGTCCAGAAACACAAAAGGCAACCCCAACACAGCCAACAAGCACTTTTCTACCCCTTGATGAAAAAAGATGTGTTTGATACAGGGAGCAGAGAGCTAGCCTTGGAGTTGGGAAGACCCAGGTTCAGGTCCTGCCACATGCTGGCCATGTGATGCAGGCAACCTATCAGACCTCTACATGCCCAGGTAACTTTCTAAGACTAGAAATCACAGGTGACTTGCCCATCTGATTGGTGGAGGGAACTTCCACCCCGACATTCACCAGACCAACATAATCCCAAATTCCAGCTAAAACAACAATAAAAAATTTCAAAAAATAAAAAGAAAGACAAAGTTTAGTTTTCAAAAAACATCAAGGAGAAACAGGAGCCAACCCTTTTTAGAAAATCACAGGGGCTGAGTTAAAGGTCTTCATGTGTGACATCATGCCTCGCCAAGCTTCCTGTTGTTGAAAAGCCTCTCCCAGGTCGGCCTCCACTTGGGCCTCGGCTGCACAGCTCCCTGCGGGCCCAGTTTCATGCTTCTTGGCCGTCCATCTGCTGATTAATTTCATCTGAGCAGCTCATCAGTATGCTGGGAGCAGCCAAGCAGAAATCCATCTCTAGATCCTCAATAATGATGGGGAGCAAAACCAGAGGAAGGAGCTCCCAGCAGCTGAGAAGCAAAGAATCAGCTTTTCCCATGTCTGCTGGGAGTCTCCCCAACAAAGACCCCAGAGGGTTCCTTTCTTGATGGAGGTGGTACCACCAACCTGCCATGGATGTGTCCCAAGGACTCTTGTGAACAGTCTTCTAGCACTGGTCGCTAAAGAGAAAAATGGGGCTCAGTGAAAAATAGACAGTTTTCACAGACAAGGCACCGATGTTTTTTGCTGGAAAATCCAAAGCAACATTTCCATCTCAACATTTTCTCTGGAAACACTGGGGTTTTTGTGGCATATGCCCAGGATATCACATGCATACACACACACACACACACACAGTGATAGGGAAACAGTAATTGAATATATTCATGTTCAAGCACCAGGCTCTGAATGTAGAATATAGCCTAGCTGTATCTTCAATTCAGATCATGGGTTGGGTCAAATAGAAAAGGTGTAGAGAACTGCATGATGGGCCATTACCAAGAACTTGTCTGGAATGAACAGTCACAGTGATTTTCTTCCACGGCCCAAAACCAAAGAAAACGCACGATGGAAGTATTCCTAGTTGCATTTATTATCAGGTCTTGGGAACTTGAAAGACAAGAAGCCTAGAACACACAGGCGAAAACTTCCCACAAAGTAGACTGGACTTTCTCCCCCAACCAACTCCCAGGCCCAATCTAAATTTGCTCATAAGTCTTTGAACTGTCCAAAAACTGCCTGCTAGGCTCATGTTGCTCCAAAACTCAGACTGCCCAGGAGTTGTCCTGTCCCAACAAACCTCTCTGAGGTCTGCCACTTCTGGGCTACCATGAGGAGAGTGATGATTTGCTTCTTCAATGTTAAGAGCAGGGGGCTTCATGAAGGAATGAGGTCATGTTCACCCAACGTCAAGGTGGGAAGGAACCCTACAGCTTCCTACTGGCACAATTTCCCCTCACTACAATATCCCTGACTATGTATTTGCAGCCCTCCACTGAGGAGGACCCCAGTACTTACCAAAGCAGCCTATTCCACAGAGGGATAATTCTGGTTGTTAGGAAATTTTTCCTGGCTTTAAAGCCAAGTCTCCTCTCTGTAATTTCTATTCATTCCCTCAGGAACCAAGCAGATAAGACCAACACTGCTTCCATATAACCAATCACCAAATTTTCTAAGGCAATGATCATGTCCTATCTAAGGGTTCTTTTCTTGACTTCCCCAGTTGTTTCAACCTATCCTCATGTAACATGGGTTAAAAGCCCTACCTGGTTCTAATAGCCCTTCCCTGGACCCCTTATTAACACTCTTCCTAAAATGGGGCACCCAGAGACCAAAATGGCTCTCATCTAGGCAGAGTCACAGAATCTCAGAACAGTAAGGTGGCTTTAGATACCATCTCATAATAACAAGATTTCACACCTAACAAATGGTAATCTAGCCTTTGCTCAAGGGCTTTCAAAAAGGAGGAACCCAACCTTCCCAATTATTGGGTTTTTTTCCCCCAATATATCTGCCCTTTCCCTTGCCTCCAACTCCCACCCATTTATCCTCCTGCACACTAGACTGAAAGTTAGGAAACCTGGTTGTTGTCCCAATCTCTCAAAGACTGGATTCCCTTAAGCAAGTCACCTAACCTCTAAGTGTTTCCTTTTCTGAAAAATGAGGGTGTTGCATCAAAGGATGGCCAAGTCCCTTCCAGCTGAAACATTTGATGATTCTTTAAGTGACCACTAGCACTGATGGCATCACAGAAAGTAGGAAGGTTATTATCCCATGGACATTACATTAGCTTTGTCACTTTCATCCAACCATGTTGGCCTTATACCAGCTTCTATTCATAATTGAAATGTATGCTTTCCATCTAAAAAGCCCTGCAGCGCTTTGAATAGGTTACCTTAAAAATTGGCTGTCAAGGGATGTCCAAAGGCATGGATATCCACTCCGAAAAGCTGATTTGCAAGTGATGTTCAAGGCTATGGTGATGCTAACTTTCTTTTTGTTTCTGCTGTCAGATAGAACCAGACACAAGATAAGGAGGCTGTGAAGGAAATAGGGAACACAGATTCATAGATTTATAGCTGAAAATTAGACTTAAAAATCATCTAAGTACAGGGGTTCTTATCCTCTGGAGGCCATGAACTTGTTTGTCAAAATATGCTAATTACACTTCAATGCAACCTGTATATTTTACTATATATATGAAAAACATTCTTCTGAGAAGGGTCCAAAGGCTTCCCAGACACTGTCCTAAGGGTCCAGGGCACAAAAAAAGCTTAAGAAAACTTCATTAGTCCACCCTGTTCCCCTTCTTACAGATTATGAAACTGAGGCCAAGAGAGTTTAAGTTTATTGCCAAAGTCATACGGATAATAAACGGCATTGATGAAAGGGCTCTGGACCTCAAATGAGGTCATATTTGTAAAGCCCTTAGCACGGTGGCAGGTGCTTAATAAACCCTTTTTCCTCTCCCTTCTCCACTTTCCCCTGTTAGCCTTGATCTAACATTTGGTAAACTCATGGTCCACTGAGCAGGCACCATGACACCATGAAAAGCACTATGGATTTGGAGGTTGAGAAGATGTGTAGATGGAAATCTCTGCTCAGCTACTTATGAACTTTGTCACCCCACCACCCTCAGTTTATTTACCAGTAACATGAAGGAGTTGAATGATTCAATTCAAATCAATTTAACAAGCATTTATTAAAAACTTGGTAGTGCCAGGCACTAGATGGGATCAATCAAGCAATCAGCAACCATTTATCGATTGTTTCTCTGGGCCTCTGTGCTAGGAGCTGGGGACACAGAGACAAAAATGAAACAGTCCCTGCCTTCAGGAAGCTTACAATCTATCAGAAAGACATTTATATAAGTTTTTGTATATTTATTTACATAAGTATACATAAATTTAAAAATTATAAAATAAAACAAAAATATTAAAATTTTGAATTTATGTATTCTTATTTATGTAAAATAGCTACACATAAAAACATGTATGAAATAGCAGATAACTGGAGAACTGGCCACGCCCTGAGAAATCAAGCCATCCCCAGCTTGGGCAATTTCCGGACAAGTGGTCATTTGTGGGCCTGTGGTTCTGCAAAGAGGCTCGTGTGATTTCTGAAAACTTCATTTTCTAGATGCAACAAATGCAGATCTCATTTTAGTTAATAGCAATAACCCTTTATAAACAGTAACTTCATCTGATCTTCACAACAACCTCATGAATGATCCCCATTTTATAGCAGAGGAAGCTGAGGGGCTTAAATAACTTTCCCAAGGTCATTTAGCTAGGAAGTGCCTTCGAGGGAATGTGAACGTGGGTTTTCCTGTAGATCCAGTCTCTGACCATTGTACCACACCACTGTTCAGTTCTTCAAGAGACACATCAGGATGGATGAAAGTACATTGATGAGGATGGACGAATTACTCTTTGCTAGTGAGGTTGTCTACTAAAAGAGAAACTTCTCTTTAGACAGGTCTGACCTTGCTTGGTTAAGTGACTCTATCACCCAAATCAGCCTTCAACAAAAACATAGAACTCCCTCATTAAAAAAAAAAAAAGTCTTCCTTTACAGCCTTGCATTCTAAATGGCTATCAGCTTCCCTATGAGTAATTCTAATAATCAAGTAAATCTAATCAATAGAGTAAATCAAGTAATTATAATAATCAATCATACCAGAGAGATAAGACTTGTCACTTACCAGACCAAAAACCAATTAACAAGCCTTTATGATGTAACTTACTATGGGCCAGGCACAGAGCCAATACTAGGTATACAAAGAGAAAAATGAAACAGCTCCTACCCTCAAGGAGCTTACATTCCAACAGGAGTGAATCTGAGCAACACTAGATCCCAAGATATCTGCAGAGAAGATGGAAGGTGACAGCAAGGCCCTGAAGGTCATGGTGGAGGGGAAGGCACAGGCAGTTGGGGAAGAATGAAAGGCCTCCTGAAGAAGGCAGTCTGGGAGCTGAGTCTTGAAGGCAGCCAGGGACAGAATGGGGTATACAAGGAAAAGCAGGTCAGTATGGTTGAACCAAAGGGTATGTAGAGAGGAAATTTTTATAGAAAACTAGGAAGGTGTCAGGCTGTGAAAAGCTTTAAATGTCAAATGGGGAAGTTTTATTTGAGCCTAGAAGAAACAAGGAATCATTGGAATTTATTGAGTAGAAGGTGACATGGTCAAACTTGCCCTTTAAGAAAATCATTTGGGCAGCTGAGTGGTGGATAGATTGACCTGGAAAGAGACCTGACTCAGGAGACCAATGAGAAGGCTAAGGTAATGTTTTCCAGGTGAGAGGTTATGAAGACCTATACTAGGGAAGGTCCCTGTATGTAGGGAGAGAAGGGGACATCTCTCATAAGATCTGGCATCTGATTGGACATATATGAAGGAGGGTGGTCCATCCAGGATGACCAAGGTTGTAGACTTGGGGACTAGGAAGGTGCTAACACCCTTGACTGTCATAGGAACATTTAGAGTAGCTTTTTTTTGTCTTTTTGGAGGGGGAAAGGGAGGGTAAGTGGGATTAAGGGACTTGTTCAAGGTCACACAGCTAGTAAGTGTTAAGTGTCTGAGGTCACATTTGAACTCAGGTCCTCCTGACTCCAGGGCCAGTACTCTATTCACTGTGCCATAGCTGCCCCTAGAACAGCTTTTAAGGGAAATGTAATGAGCTGTTTTGGACATATTAAGTTTGAGCTGCCTATGGGACATCCAGATCAGAACTAGAAGGAACTTTAGAGGTCATCTAGTGGAACCCCGTTACTTTACAGATGAAGAAACTAAGGCCCAAAGAGCTTGAGACCTGTCCAATATCCTACAGGAAGTAAGAGGCAGAAGCAGGATTTAGGGTTGTGTCCTCTGGCTCCAGGTCCAGCATTTTTTCTGCGTATTCCATTCCTTCCTTTTGTCCATTATACTGAGTAAGAGATAGGCCCCCTTATTTAACAGATGAGGAGAATACAGCCCAAAGAAGGAAAGGAGTTTGCCCAGGGTCACACAGGTTGTAAGTGGCCGAGCCTGGATTCCAACCCCAGAGCAAGCCCGCCATCATGCCTCCTGTCAGTTCTGTTCTACCAGGATAGGAAGCCAATCTATGATCTCAAACTGCAGCAAAGGGCCCCATTTCACAAGGTCTGGCTTCTCAGGATGGCTACTTAGGAACAGGAATGTGGTCTGAATGATCAGCAAAGAAAGACAAATGTCAAGAATAAAATGAATTCACTGGGGATCATTGATCATTCACAAGAAAAATTCACACACACACAAATCTTAAAGAGATCAATTTGCTTAACATTGGGCTTTTTGTCTTTTAAATTACTTGTCGAACTTTAATAGTATGTGGATTATGGAATGAGTGATCATCCATGATTCTAGAGGCCCCAACAAAGGAGCAGGCTATTCAGCTCTTGACCCAGAGATAGCTGATGAATTCAGGCTGCAGAAAGAGACCCCCATTCTTGGACATAACCGACGTGAGAATGTGTCTTGCTTGACTCTGCATATTATTACATGAATTTTATTTTTCTTTCTCTTGTATCTACTGTGAAGTAGAGAGAGAAAAAAATCAGTGCTTGGTAATTGAAAAAAAAAGTTTTAAAAATGGCTTTAATTAGCTGTGGATATTTAGAGGCAACTAGGGTCTCTCCAGATGAGTCTCTCAGTCCTTCCCATTAGGCCAGTAACCTTCATGCTTTGCAGCAATGCAGCAAGATGCTGAATGCTGTTATCTTGCATTTAAAATCCATTCTGACAGTCCCCATTTTCCAGCCTTCCCCTGCCTGAGCCTCTTTCCTCCCCTGAATCTCTGAAGAAAACAAAACTGGATGGGTTAGGGATTTTGTGAAACTATTCAGAGGCCTGATCCCTGAGCTAACCTGGAAGGAGCCCCAAGGTTAACTAAAAGCACGCATTAAAATGAACACAAGATCAGGGAGAAAGTCATATTTAAAAAATAAATTAAATGAGCATAAGGCTGCCCTTTGTTCACAGAGGCATTGCTACCGCCCCACCTTCAACTTCTGTGTTGTTTTTGTAAGTCAATGACAATGAATTTGTCCTCTTCTGGCCAGGCCCTTTCTCCAGAGGCTGGTTCGGACCAAGGGCACAGGCATTTCTGAGATAGCAGGCTGTGGACATGAGCCAGCCAGCTAGTCCTTGTCAATCACAACCCATAACCTTGGCCTTCTTTACACTGAGTCCTAGCCAGAAGAGCTCACCCAAGTACCTTACACTGACATTAAAGTTGCTTTTTTAATTTGACCCCAAATCAAAGTATCACAATCCAGCAACAATAAAACAAGCAAGAGAAGTTGGCGGAGGGGTTGATTTGCTACATTTGTGGTCCTTGGAGTGAAATGTTTTTAAAGTTCAAATATCCTTGATACAAAACATATGTGTAGGTGATCTTGGACTGGGCTGCCTTGGACACTGCTGTGTAAATGAGGGGAAAACAATTACACAAGAGCAAATCCATGCAGATAATAACTGACATCTTTGTGGCACTTTAACTCCGCAGAATGAGGAAATTGAGTCTCAGAGAGGGTAAGTGATTTGTTCATGGTCACACAGCTAAGAGATGACAGGTCTTCCTGAGTCTAGTTTCAGGACTATACCACTGCCTCAAGCCAGGCATGGTCTCCATGGAGGAGGTGACTAAAATTCGGAATAAGCACATCTTCCAAAGCAAGAGTTCTTAACCATTTTTGCATATCAGATCCCTTTGGCAACTAGGGAAACCTACAGACCCCTTGTCAGCATCATGTGTCTAAATGCATAAAATAAAAAACATAGGCATGCAAAGGAAACCAATGATATTGAAGAACACAGATCCAAATTATTTCTAAAGCTGTGTCCGGGCCCCAGGTTAAGAACTCCTATTATCTGAAGTATAACAGACCCTCCAAATGCTTGGGAAAACACCCATAATAAAAATCAAGGCAATAGAAGCAAAACAGAAATGAAGAGGCTTACAAAGACAAGCCAGGGCTCAAACTGACCCCCCTAACCCCTACCCTCTCCACCTCCCATCCCATTTTCATCCAATGAAGTAAAAGAAATGACTGTTTCATTTCTCCTTCATTCAGTATCTGCAAGTGAGGTTAAACCCACATTCCCTGCTGGGGCTCTAGAGCTAAGGTTCTGAGAAGTCACTGCTAAAGATTTCCAGCAGAAATTTCTGGTTCCCTTAGAGAGGAGTCAGAGAAAAGCAAACAAATGATGACAGGGGACCAGCACCCAGGGTGGTGTGAGGGAAGGGTTGGGGCAGGCTTGTCCTACCTAGGTCCCTCACTTAGCCACAGGTGGGTTCAGACAACTGCTTGTGTTCCTTTGGCTACTCTTGTCTGCAGTCAGTATCTGCTGGGGCAGCTAGGCAGTGCTGCAGATGGGGTGCTGGCCCTGGAGTCCGGAACACTCTTCTGCCTGAGTTGGAATCCAGTATCAGTCAGTTACTAGCTATGTGACCCTGGGCAAGTCACTTAACGCTGTTTGCCTCAGTTTCCCTATCTGTAAAATGAGCTGGAGAAGGAAATAGCAAACCACTCCAGTATCTTGGCCAAGGAAACCCCAAATGGGGTCACAGAGAGTCAGACATAACAAGTCAATATGTATCAGACTGATTGATTCATTCATTGGTTTGGCCTTTTTACTCCAGAATGCAGGAAAAGAAGATTCAGGGCCTTTGTGCTAGGCATAAGAAGACATTAACAAGCTGTTATCCATCTCCACAAAGGGCAAAATCAGGGTCTTAAACTTCGGTCAGCACCAGGAAAATAATATAAGCTCAGCCCCAAATAAGGGGCAGGAGAAGATATTTCATCTCCCAACACACATATACCCATGGAGGAAGTGGTGCCCCATGGGTGTGGAACATTGCATATGTTGTCAGAATTTTTTTTTATTTATTCATTGTTTTTGCTGGGTTTTTTTCTCCCTTTGCATTTATTCACTATAATGGATGGCTCTCTGGGAGGGGGAAGATGAAAGATGTAGGGAGAAATTTAGTCAGCATAAAAACAAAAGATATCAATGAAAAATTTAAGAGAAAATGAATGTTGTAAAATTATAAAGAATTAACTCAGCCCCACAGAAAAAATCTAAGAAGACACCTTTCCCCACTGCTTTGGAAAGATCAGGTTCCACAGGGCTGGAACACTGCACACACCAGCATTTTTTATGTCTTGATCATTTTGCTGATTTTACTTTCTCTTTTTCCTTAAAAAAAATTCATTGTTATAAGGGATGGCTCTTTGAGAGGGGAAAAAGGGAGGTATATGAGGACATTTTGTTCCCTGAAGAAAAAAAGACACTGATAAAAAAAAATCTATTTTTAAAATATTCCCAATTTGAGAATTTCAGGATTGGAACTTGTAGTAAGAAATTTCCTGATGTAGTGTGCTCCTTGGAAAGAGAAAAGGATTGTCCAAGGGGTGACTATGTCATTATCTAACTGGAGAGCTAAGTCAGTGGATTGTTCAAACAGAATGTGGGTCCAATAGAAAGGAGTTAGAGACGAATGGTTAAAACCATATGTAGGATCAAGGGTTAAAACCATTTCTCGAGGGTCGCAAAATTCCCAACAACTTATTTAGATAAAAGAATAGAAAAACTGACTTATTAACAAGGAGTAACAAAGTTTTATATGAAAGTAGAGAGAGTAATCTTGCCACTCTCTTTGGATAATTTGGTCTATTTTCCTAGAAATATCTAGAAACTTCCAGAATATGTTGGTATCTGGGATCTTTGTACTTGTAACATTTTTGTGTATGTTACATTAAAAAGTGCCAAATCTAAAAAGAAGCAGAGCAAAGATAAAAGTTTGTGTGGGGGGGAAAAAAGACAAAGAACTTAATTCTATGTATTGTAGCCTAGGCTTGACATGGATTAGACCAGCGGTTCTCAGCCTTCCTAATGCCGTGACCCTTTAATACAGTTTCTCATGTTGCGGTGATCCCCAACCATAAAATTATTTTCATTGCTACTTCATAACTATAATTTTGCTACTGTTATGAATCATAATGTAAATATCTGATATGCAGGATGTATTTTCATTGCTACAAATTGAACATGACCCACAGGTTGAGAACTGCTAGATTAGATCTGAGGGTATCTAACCCTAAAGGGTCAGGTCCTATCCTTGGCTCCTTGGCTCTACTTGGAGTGTTCCAGGAAAATGTCTAAATATATCAATGTATAGTTAATGAAAATATTTCCCCAGATATGGATAGTAGGGTCTCCTACTCCTGTAGAAAAACTCATGGGATACCTTTGATCTTTCCTCATAGAAAATGCAAAAGATACAAAATAAAGAGGTGCACAAACACATAGAATATTGAAAGACTTCCTCTCAAGGAGAGAAGTAAACCAGGAGTCACCACGTCAGAGAAAGGCTCTGACATTCCAGGGGAATCCCTCTCTCCCACAGCATCATTTACAATCTATCCTTCCCAGACCATACTACCCAAGCAACTTGCATACACACACTGATTCATGGATCTCCATCTCTCTCCTCCCCTCATCAGTCAACACACACATAGATACAGTCATGCCCTTTTTCCAATTCCACCCCAATCTACCGTCTATGGGAAGTGTGCTATGGAGGTGTGCTACGGACCTTCCCATCTCTTCATCTTCCTTAGCAATGAAGTGGAAGGGACACCAGAGTATAGCCACAAGCAAGTGTGTTCAGATCCCAATTTTACAAAAGAATAACATATACAATAACTATAATTCTTCAAAACAAGACAAAAAAGAGACAAAGTGTGGGTCAGATTTTGTTAAGAAATGGCTAACTCTTAAGAATGGAAAGTTATGTTTTATATTAGATTGTTTTTCTTAACTATTATTTACAAGAAGGGAGGGTGGTTCATTAGGAACTGACTGAAATAAAAAATTAGTTAAATTCTCGTTCTTTGACTTTCTGTCAGAGTGACTGAAGCAAAGTCAACCCTGCCTGGTCTCCTCTATTTCTTCATCCAAAAAATGAAGGGATTAGATTAGAAGATCTCCCAGGTCCCCTCAGTGTATAGTACAGCTAACTAATCTGATAATTTATGCTAATGTTAGTGGGTGCTCATGAGATAAAGAGATTCTGAGGTGGGAGTTACAAGTGATTAATCTCAGGATATAGGAGAGGAAACCAGCAGTCACGAGCACCCAGGCCTGCCCTCCTGGGACCACTTGGGCAACCCCAACACTGGCCTTGCTCTTTCTTGACACATGACTTGGTTTCCCAGATGTGTATCTTTTCACTAGTTCCCTCCCATGCCTGAAATGCTCTCCCTCTTCTCTTTTGTCAGCTCAAATCCTACCTCCTGCAAGAGGCCTTTCCCATTCCCTCTAGTTGCTATGCCTCCCCCTCTCAGACTGCCTTCCATTTAGCCTGTAATGATCTTATATGTTTGCGCATTGTCTCTCCCAATAGAAGGTGAGCTCCCAGAGGACAGGGACCATGATTTTGCCTCTCCATGTATTACCTAACATACTACACAGTACCTGAGGCACATGGTACAGGCCTACTGACCAATAGTGAGTCCAGCCTGAGCTCTAGCATGGAATCACAGACATGACCTGAATGGGCCCTCAGAGGTCATTAGCCCAACTCCTCTGGGGCCCACAG
The DNA here is from genome assembly GCA_028646575.1 of Pseudocheirus occidentalis. Classification (NCBI taxonomy): domain Eukaryota; kingdom Metazoa; phylum Chordata; class Mammalia; order Diprotodontia; family Pseudocheiridae; genus Pseudocheirus; species Pseudocheirus occidentalis. The sequence continues at coordinate 29,650,154 of CM053597.1, read as the reverse complement.
AGATGAAGTAATGCCCCAAATCACACGGGTCATAAACAGCAGAAGCAGGACTTGAACCCTCAGACCCTAGAGTCAGTGCTATCTGTACAGGACTGGGTGGCCTCCCTGCAGCCTTCAGAGATAAATGACATGGCAGCTACTAACCTCCTTTACAGAAGAAATAAATGCTTTGTACATTCATGGTGAAACTAATTCTGGCTGGCTTGCAGTCATTCAACTCTGAGCTCAGCAGAAGAGAAAGAAAAGGAAAGCCACCTCAGGAGTCTGGGAGATGGGCTAGGCTTTACCTCCCAGCCTAAGGACAGAGCACTGCCTTTCCTCTTGGCCGGCTCCGCTGGCTACCCCTGCTCTTCTGATTTCGGAGCACTCTCTGAACTGCCAGAAGGACCCAGTCCAAATTCCTTAGCTTGAAATTCAAGGTTCTTCCCAGCCCGGGCCCTCCCTACATTGATTTACTGCCTCATCTCCCACCACCACACACACGGACACACCCTCTGTTCTGGCCATATCAGATGCCTGGTGCTCCCCACCTTTGCTGATGTCATTGTCCCCTCCTGACAGATGCTTTCCCCCTTCCCCTCCCTCTAGTCCAGCAGTTCTCAACCTGTGGGTTATGTTCAATTTGTAACAACAAAAATATATCCTGCATATCAGATATTTATATTACGATTGATAACAGTAGCAAAATTACAGTTATGAAGTAGCAACAAAAATAATTTTATGGTTGGGGTTCACCACAACATGAGAAACTGTATTAAAGGACCATGGCATTAGAAAGGTTGAGAACCACTGCTCTAGTTAATCAATCAACAAACACCTAGCTGGGTTCAAAGACAGACAAGAAATGATTCTAGAACCTGGGGGAGGCTGGAAAACTGGGGGGGAGGAAGGAGAGAGTAGGCTGGGGAAGGTCTACAGAAGGTGGAATTTGAGAAGAAGTGAAGAGGGAGAGCTTTCTAGGCATGGGGGACCATGAATGCAACTTCTCTGAAATGGGAATCCAACACTCTTGGCATATCATAGAGTGAGAACTGGAGGGTATCTCAGGGGTCTTCTAGACTGACTGGCCCCCTCATGCACAGGTAAGAAAAGCACTTGCTGTAAAAGCACCTGAGGCAGCTAGGTGGAGCCATAGGGCACAGAGCCAGAGCCTGGAATCCAAGCACAGAATTCCCTTTCAGCCATGGGATGGAACAGAGGCCCATGACCAAGGCTCCAATTCTGTGACAGGGGCATCTTCCTGGGTCTTTCTTATTGAAAAATATGTGTCCAAGAATGGGATTGATGCCAAGGTAAGAAAGTAAACCTGAGCCACAAGGCTTCTCCTCTGTGAGAGCTCTGTCTTTATGACCAAGAAAAGCCACCTTTCTTGGTAGAAATGCAAGGTAGTTTATTCAGTGGCACGAACATAACATAGTTATACTGGAATGAACAGTAATTGCAGAGGAACTCCTCTTCACCCCTTCCATGACAGCTCCAGAGAGTCCCAGTAATTATCTTCTGGCTGGATTTGCACAGCCCACCCACCATTCTTTTTCCAGGACACTGAAACTTATGCAAGCTCCCTCCACTGGCACAGGCACCCAACCCAATGCCAAGGGAACCAAAGAGGCTCCTGATAGCACTCGGACCAATTGATCTTAAAGATGTTCCCATTTTCAGAAAATGAGACATAGTTCTCTGTTGGCTTTTATGGAGTGATTGTCCTTGGTTCTGTACAACTGAAGATTTATAGGTGATACAGTTGATAGAGCACCGGATCTGGAGTTCAAATCCAGCCTCAGATACTTACTAGCTATGTGACCCTGGGTAAGTCACTTCACCCTGTTTGCCTCAGTAAAATAGAGAAAGAAATGGTAAAGCACTTCAGCATCTCTGCCAAGAAAACCCCAAATAGGATCACAAAGAGTCACACACAACTGAAAACCAACCAAACAATACCAACATTAACACCACTGACTTGGATAGTGAAATACATGGCATGTTTGTTAAATTTGTTGATGACACAAAGTGGGAAGAGTTAGTTGATGATAAAGTTAAGATAAAGATAAAGAGAGTTAGGATGATAAAGCTGAAAGTTTAAAAAAGTATTGATGAGCTAGAAATAAGACCTGAAAGCAATAAGATGAAATTTAATGGGAACAAAGTCATATATGTATATCCAAAGAATCAGCTTCTCAGTTACAAATTAGAGAAGGTGTAGCCAGATAACATTTCATCTGAAAAAGATCTGGGGGTTTTAATGAACCACATGCTCAATGAGTCTGCAGTGTGATATGACCCACAAAAATAACAACAACAAAAACTAATGCAAGCTTAGGTTACATTAAGGAGGGGATACTGGCTGAAACTGGGGAAGCGGTCTTCACTCCCAGTACTCCTCTCTAGTCAGTCTGGACCATGGCTGGGCAACCTGTGGCCTCAAGGCCACTTCATGAAATTTGGATTCAGTCAAAGGGCTGCACTGGAGGACCTAGAGGGCCACACGTGGCCGTAGGCTGCAGGTTCCCCACCTGGTCTAGACTACTGTATTCAGTTCTAGGCACCTATTGATAACATGGGAAGCATACAGAGGAGTGTGAGCAGGATAGTATAGGTTCCTGATATTATGCCACCTGAGTTTGGCTGATGGAACTGCAGAGAGTAAAGCAGAGAAGATCGGGGAAGAAGTGGGGATATGATAGTTGACTTCGAGTGCTTGAAGTGTTCTTTTGTAAAAAGTATTAAACTTTTTTTTTCTTTGTTCCAGAGGGCAGAGTAAGGAACAATGGGTAGAAGTAGAGAAAGCCAAATTTAGAATTCATATAAATAAAGATTTACCAAGTACTTGAGTTATCTAAAAGTAGAAAAGGATTCGTAGAAATGTAGCTGGTTCCCATTCACTATGAAGGCTACATAACCACTTGGGTCGTTCCAGAGAAGATCAATGTCAGGAGGGTTGGATGAGACATCCTCTAAGGACCCTTCCAAGACTGAGTTTATGGTTCTATGATTTATCATTTATCAGACATTGATAACATGCAAGGTTTTACAGAGACCAGAGCTAGAGACAGCCTAAATCCAAAGGATGAACCAAACCTGCAGGCAGGGAAGATACAGGAGAGTTCACTTAAGGGCATCACCTCATCCTACCTAGTCAAAATAATCCAGAGTTGGTGGAAGAAGGCTCGTGAGGTCTTATATTGGCTAGGATGAGAAAACTCTCAGTTGAGCAGTACCAGAACAAAAAAACAAAAAAACCGTGGATACAGAGGAAAACAAACAAATTCAGATGGGCATCATGGAAAAACTTAGCAATCTGTATAATTTAACAGTATGAGTCATCTCCTCAAAGATTTGGGAAATTGCAAAATTAGAAAATGTGTAGGTTTGGCAATAATTATTTAAATAAGCTGCTTACTGGGGAAAAAAAGCAGAATACTGTCAAGTGTTGTTTGTTTTTTGTTTTTTAATTTAAGTACTGAACTGTGTTGGGATTGGGACTAACTAGTTAAAGTAGATGAGAAGTCTTAGATTATTTCCATCAGCTTCAGTTTTAGAATCAATAATGCTCTGAGTTGCTCTGGACCCACATAAAGCTAGTAAGGAAGGAGCACTGGTCTCAGAGTCAGGAAGACCTGAGTTCAAATCCTACCCCAGATGCTAATTAGCTATGTGACACTGGGCAAGTCACTTAACTTCTGTTTGCCCCCAGATTCCTCATCTATAAAATGATAATAATAATATGTACCTCCTACAGTTTTGAGGATTAAATGAGGTAGTATTTATAAAAGGGATTTGTAAACCTTCAAGTACTATAAAAATACTGGCTATTAGCATTAAACTATTCATTTGATTATGGTATAACCCTGTAAGTGAATAAATGAGTTGCCTCCAAATCGCTCTGGTCCTTTAGAAAAACATAGAGGCAAGAACTTATAAAAGAATATTGTTCTCCCAGAGTCATGAAAAAGCAGAGCCATCTGCCCTGGCCCAGAACCCAACACCATAGTCCAAAAGGAAACACACAGACTCATGATACAGGGGGAAAGGGATCTGGCCTCTAAAAACTGTAGAGAGAGATTACCCAGAAGAACAAACACATTTCAGGTGAGAGCTCCCCAGCTCTTTATCAACCTGAAGCCCAGCCCTCCCAATCTGGCAGGAGCAAGGGAAAGCCGGCTCTTCTGTAACTGGAAAAGGAAGGCATTCTACACTGCTTCTTTTAAGCTGCAGGAAAAAGGACTGAAATGGGCATGGGACGCATGAGTCAGGAAGACCTGGATTCTGTTACTGGCTCAAATTTGTAGTAGCTGTGTGACCCTGGACAAGTCATGTGCCCCTTAGTGCTTCAGTTTACTCATCTGTAAAATGAGAAGATTGGACTTAATGCCTTTTAGGGCTCCTTCCAGCCTTCAATCTGTAGTTCCTCTGATAACTGTTTCCAGATGAGAGAGACTCCTTTATGGTTTGTCAGTTGCTTTTTCCAAGGTCTGTGGCTGCTCCAGGACAGATGGTCATCCTGTACTTTGGTGCCACAAAAGCGACAGCTTCAGCTCATGATTACTTCCTGTCCCCATATTTATTTCTTACCTGGACATCATAGTGCTTCACTTCTTAACATTAGACGTTCATTCCCTTGGGTTAAACATTGATCAGATCTCCTCTCTTTTTTTTGTCTTTTTTGGAGGGGGAAGGCAGGGCAATTGGGGTTAAGTGACTCACTCAAGGTCACGTGGCTAGTTTCATGTTAAGTGTCTGAGGCTGCATTTGAACTCAGGTCCTCCTGACTCCAGGGCCAGTGCCCTATTCACTGCACCACCTAGCTGCCCCCTAGATCTCTTCTTTTGAAATGCTACTTAATAATACATTAAAATGCTAGAATATAAGCTCCAGTCGAATGTAACCTCCTTGAGGGCAGGCACTTTACTGGGTTTTTTTGGGGGGGAGGCTTTGTTCTTTCCCCAGCCTTAGCACAGAGCCTTTCACACAGTAGGTGTGCTAATAGAGATTAGTTAAATTGTATTGAACCCAAGGACCTTAGAGCTAATTTCTTTACCAACTTGTTTTCTTCCCTGAAGGGAAAAACCCAAGGTTCTAGAAAAAGATTCAAGAAATTATCAAGATCAATCAAGATCATTGATTCAGAGCCATGAGGGAGATGGAGGGTGCCAAAGGCACCTGCTCCCTGCGTTAAAGGCTGGGTGCTTTCCTGGCCATCTTGGCTGGGCTTATGAATAGGGTGTAGGCGTGATTTCAGGGTGACAGGAAAGCCCATTACAATGTATTTCATCAGCCTTATGTGAATCAAGGCCCCACAGGATCCCAGTTGAATGAAGACCAATAATAATAATAGTTACTATTTATATAATGCTTTGAGGTTTGGAAAGAGCTCTGTACATGTGATTTCAGTCAATCTCACAACAACCCTGTTCTTGTGCTGTTCTTGTCCCCATTTTACAGATGAGGAATGAAGCAGACAGAAGTTAAGTGACTTGTCCAGGGTCACACAAACAATAAATGGTCAGCAGCAGGATTTGAATTCAGGTCTTCATGACTCCAGGTCCACCAATCTATCTCCAAGGTGGTATCTAGCTGCCTCTAAAGACCTTTTTAGGTTCTTTTCCAACTCAGAAATTCTGTGATTCTTGGGTTCTGAGTGTCTCCTGGGTTGGGCACTAACACCTCAGGGAGGGAGCAGCAAAAATGGGAGTCATAGAGTGTTGCAATTAAGCATCTTCTGCTGAGTGAAGTGAGTAGAACCAGAACATTGTAGGCAGAAAAAGCAACATTCTGCGATGATCACCTTCGAGGGCCTTAGCTCTTCTCAGCCATGCGATGATCCAAGACAGTTCCAAGGACTCATGATGGAAAATACCGTCCACACCCAGAGACAGAACCATGAAGTCTGAATGCAAATCGAGGCGGACAATATTCTCTCTCTCTTTTTCCTTTCTCAGGGTTTTTCCCTTTTGTTCTGATTCTTCTTTCCCAACATGACTAATGTATGATTGCACATCTATAGCCTATATCAGATTGCATGGGGAGGAGGGAGTAAAGGGAGGGGGGGAGGAGGGAGCAAAGGGAGGGGGGAGGAGGGAGTGAAGAGAAGGAGGGAGGGGAAAAAATTTGGAACTCAAAATGCTGAAAACTATCTTTACGTGTGATTGAACAAAATAAAATACTATTAAGTGGGGAAAAAAGAAAGTTTCTAGGTCATGCTCTATAAAGTTTGGCTGAAGAAGCTGGGATGCAGAGCCAGAGAAGAATTCAAAGGGGGGAGAGTGGTAGCTGATCATGGTTGTCTCCAAATATTTGAACGTATGTCCTGTGCACACAGGATCAGACTTGCCTTGCTTAGCCCCAGAAGGCAGAACTGGAAACAGCAGAAATTGCAAAGGAGCAGATTTTGAGTGAGATTTAGGTTCAGAGCTAGAAGGGTCTCTAGAGACTATCGAGGCCAACCCTTCATTTTACAAGTGGGAAAACTGAGGCCCAGAGAAATTTAGTGACTTACCCAAGGTTACACAGGGAATAAGTGATCTAGCAAGGACCACAGTCCTCTGACTCCAAATACAACTGATTGTTTGAGGAAGAACCAGGAGCTTGTCTTTCCCAGATATATGTCGCTCAAACAGGAGGCCTATAGCTGGGGTCTATAGACCCTCAGGGGACCATGGATGGAGTTCAGAGGGCCCATGAATTTTGATGGCCAAAAAAAAACCAAGTTTCTTTTCTTTTTCATAATATTAATTTATTTTTTGTTTTCAATCTTCACTTCCATGAGATTTTAAGTTCCAAATTTTCTCCTCCTCCCTCCTTGTCCTTCATCCCAAGACAGCATGAAATCTGATAAGGTTCTACATATACATTCATAAGAAATCTTTATTTTTACTAGCCTCTTAATGAAATCTGGCATTTCTTTCTAATATGAATTCTTAAAAAAAGAAACCAATGCTATTATTCTGAAAAGGGCTCCATACTGCCATAGGGGTCCACAATAGAAATAAGGTTAAGAACCTCTGGTCTCCTTGAGGAGATGACATTTCCCAGGAGGGACTCCCTTGCCTTGGCATCAGGGAGGTGGTGACTTTTCCCAGGGGCATCGCTGGGGGTCAAGTGACTTCCTCTCAGCAGGGACACTGAGTACAAATGCCAGGCTCCACTTCCCCACAGCTCCCCATGTGAGCTATATGAATATTCATGACCACAGAGGTCTGCAGTGCCTAGCCAGCAGATGCCAGGAAAGGAATATGTGCATATGGTACCATTAGAAGGTCACTCAAGGTTTCTGGACAGGACAAGAACACTGAACTTTGCCATTAGTTACTCCCTAACACAAGCTTAGCCAACGTGAGAGCAGACCTACAGAGTAGATCAAGGAAATTTTTAGTATGGTTCTTCCTATGAATCTTGCAATTTATCCTAACATGCAATAGTTCTTAACAACAATCATAATAATTAATAAGAAGAATCCCCACACACGCAGCTAAGGCTTCTAAGTTACATATACTGTTGTTTTCCACTACTACATGCCACCAATCAGTCAGCAAGCATTTATAAGGCACCTACTGTGTGCCTGCTATGCTCGAAAGATATAAAAGCAGAAATGAAACAATCCCTCCTCTTTAGGAGCTTAAATCACTCACTCAAGCTTGAAGTACCTATAATGTACCAAGTACTGTGCCAGAGGTACAAAACCAAAAATGAATCAATCCTGGAGTCAGGAGGACCAGAGTTCAAATGTGGCTTCAGAAACTTCTTAACTATGTGACCCTAGGTAAGTCACTTAACTCTGTTTGCTAAAAAAAAAAAAAAAAAAAAAAAAAAAAAAAAGAAGAAGAAGAAGAATCAATCCTTGTCCTCAAGGAGCTTAAATCAATCAATACAGTTGGATACACTCACTATGCATCAAGCATTGTGCTAAGTATACAAAGACAAAAATGAAACATCTTTTCACTCAAGTTTATATTCCATAGAGGGAGACAGTAGGTAAAATCCTCAATCAAGGATTTATGAAGCACCTACTATGTGCTAAGTATTGTGCTAGGTATACAAAGACAAAAATTATACATCCCTTCCCTCAAGGAGCTTACATTCTATAGGCCCAATATAGGTTCTATACATACAAGAGGTCCAATTGCTCAATTAAGCGTTTATGAAGTACCTACTATGTGCCATTTTGGGAGATGAGTACAAAGAATGAAACAATCCTTACCCTCAAGGAGCTTACATTCTAATGGAGAAATGTAAAAATTCAGATGGTATAAATGTAAAATAAATAAATGCAAATGTGCACAAAGTAGCAAAATACAAGGCATTCTGGGAGGAAGGGCACTAGCTTTTGGAGGGATAAGGCAAGATTTCTTGTAGAAGCCAGTGCTTCAGTGCATCCTGAAAGAAGAGAGGCACTGTGTGAAGCAGGAATAGGAGGAAGTGCATTTTGGACATGAGGGGAGGCCAGTACAAAGGCAGGGAGGTGGTTGAGGGAGTGTTTTATGTGAAGAACAGCCAGAGGGCGGGTTTGGCCAGATCCAAGAGCCTGGGAAGGAGAGTAGCGTCCAATAAGACTGGAAGACAGAAGCCAGGGTATGAAGGGCTTCTAATGTACAACAGAGGACCTTGCGTTTGATCCTGGTGAATGAAGGTGGCACTTACTGACCCGTGAGCTCCAGACAGCAAGTCCTTCTTCCATCCCTGAGCCAGAGCACATGCAGCCCATTGGACATGGCCAGAGTGCATGCCAATCATGCATGGTGCAGGTCCCAGACTACCAGATCTGGGTGGATTCCCTGAACTCCCCATCACAGATACAAAAGTCACCCAAGTCTGGCCTTAAGTCTCATGAAAGCAGCAAGCAGCCCCAGGGTAATCGTCCTCTCTGGCTCCTGGCCTGACTCCCTTATCTATGGGCCAGGCCCTGAGAAGGCTCCCATCTGATCCCCTTGGAATCTTCCTGGAAGAACAGAGTGAACCAGAGGCATATGAGCTATGAATTTGGCTGGCACAATGCTTGGTAGTTCTTCAAGCAGGGATGGGATCTCCATACACTGGGAAATGAACGTCTGTCACTCAGAACATAGCGGGGGCTCAAGGAAGGCTCCCACTGCTCAGATCCCTTCCCTTCCTTCCTTGCCTCTTCTTCTACCTTTCCCACAATCAAAGGTCATTTCTGGTGCTTCTGGATCTAAGTGACCTCTGACAGTGCTGAGATTGGAGAGGTTAGAGCCTGGAAGGACCTTAGACATCACCTACTCTTATTCCTTTATTTAATGGTGCAGTGGATAGAGCCCTGGCCCCGGAATCAGGAAGATCCAAGTTCAGATCTGGCCTCAGACACTTACTAGCTGTGTGACCCTGGGCAAGTCATGTAATCTCTGTTTGCCTCAGTTTCCTCAACTCTAAAACAGGAGTAATTAGCGCCCCTGGCTCCTGGAGATGTGAGAACCAAATGGGCTAATAATTGTAAAGCATTTAGCACAGTGCCTGGTATGAGGACAGCGGTACGTGAATGATAACTATGAGTATTATTATGACAAATGGGAAACCGAGGCCAAAAGAAGCTAAAGACTTGTCCAAAGTCACTTGGATATCAAAGAAAGCTAGGATTTGAATCCAGGTCTTCTGACTGGAGGCTAAGCATTTCTGCTATTTCTCTCTATGATTTTCCCCTAGGTGAACACCAACAAAAGACAATATGATGAACTCCATGTGGGCAAAAGACAGAAAGAGAGGTCCCACATAGAACAACAGAGTTGTCACAGAACTTTTTGTGGCAGGAAAAACTGGAGGTGGCATCAATTAGGGGATGGCTGAATAAGTCGTGGCATGTGGAATTAAAGCTTCTTGTGGCAAGGGTGTTATTTAGAGTGAGATACAGCTGTTTTGCCATCAGACACAATGAATATGGTCAAATTTAAGAAGCATGGGGAGAGCCGTATCAAGGGCTATATAAAAAGAAATGACCAGAAACAAAATATATAAAATGAGCCCAAGGCTGGGAAGGCAGCTTGAAGCTGGAACTCAGATCAATTGCAACAATTCACCTTGAGAAGACATGAAGAAGCACATTTTGCTCCTTGGGAGAGAGGCAAAGGGCTGGAGCACCAGAATGCTACACACACGGTCAGATCCAGCCATTCGGGCCATTTGTTTTGCCTTGCTGTTTGACCAGGGATGGATCACAAGAGTGAGGAGAGGACGGTATATTGGGAAACAATCATCAGGTAAAAATGAAAGTGTATCAACCAAAGTCTTTACAAAACTTAACGTAATTCCAAAGGACTCACTATGAAAAATGCTACTCATGTCCAGGGAAAGACCTGATGACATCTGAATGCTTATTAAAGTATATTTTTTCACTGTCTTTATTTTTCTTGTTTTTCTTTTTGTCTGTGTTTCCTTTCATGACATGACTAATATGGAAATATATGTTGCATGACCGCACATGTATAACCGTATCAAATTGCTTGCTTTCTCAATAAGGGGGAGGGGAAGGAGAGAGGAAGAGAATTTGAAACTCAATATTTTAAAAAATGAATGTTAAAATTTTACACATGTCATTGCAAAAAATTACTACAACTTAATACAAAGCTTTAATAACGAAAATTAATCCCAGACAAATGGATGGATCAGCTTTCTCAAGGACTCGGCTCAGATTTCTTGAGAGTTTATACTCTTTTTTAACCAGTCGTCCTTCTATTGTCCAGGGGGACAGACATTAGAAAGGATCCTTCCCTGGGGATCCAGTGGGAGAAACTATCAGGAAATTAAGTGGGACATGTTACTCTAAAGAGATCCTCTTAGGAGCTGCTAATCGTGGTGAAAGGCCCAAAGTCACAGGACCATCTGCCCTCCCACCTCACTCCTGCTCCACCCTTGACCAGTTGTTCTTATAAAGTGGCCCCCAGAGAGGCAATGGCAGAGTCCAAGCCCCTAGCCAGTAATAGCAGAAAGCCCTTCAACATCAGCCCAGGTGACCAGAGGGCATGCTGGACACTTCCCCATCCCTACAGTGACTCCAGATCAGGACAAGGGGTTTTTCACCCTGGTGGTCACTTTGACAGGGCAGTCATCACTCTTCTAAATGAATCCTAGGATTTAGAATAAGAAAGGGGTCTTAGACCTTTTCTTGTACAGCCCCCTCATTATACAGAAGAGGAAAGGCAAACATTCCCAGAAAATCCAGGAGGGAAGGCTATGGTGACTTTGACATAATTTTTAGTGGCAGAGCCAGCACCAGGAATCTTGGCACCTAGGACAAATTGAGTTGGCATTGAGATGCAGAAAGGCATGGAGATACCTACTGGGACATAGCCCAAGATCTCAGGAAACTCCTGTGAAAATTGGGTTGTGGGTCCCAGGTCTGGCAGAGGTATGACATGGCCCTGGTTGGGTATAATCATACCAGGAATACAGTGACACTCAATCCCTGAGAACTGATAGTTCTCAATTCCCAAACCCCAGAAACAGATGGGCAACAATGCAGTAGGTATAGGCAGGGCAAGTGAGCTGCAGGAGTAGGGTGTTTGACAGAACTGGAACCCTAGAGTGATATCCTAGAGGTGGATGAGGAAGTAGGAGCAGTCAAGTGTCTCTACTACACATCATGGAGCTAATAGGCTGGAGGACTATAATGTGCTGCCCCCTGCCATGACAACTCCTTGTGGCAAAGTCCTGATCCCCTCAGCCTAGTTAGGGTTCTGCTTACTGGAGGCAGCATGGTATACTCAACAGAATGCTGGACTTAGAGTCAGGAAAACCTGTGTTCCAATTCTTCCTTTCACACTTACCAGATATATGACCATAATCTCCCTAAGCCTCAGTTTCTTCATCTGTGAAATGGGGATAATAGTAGTAACCTAACATGTTTGTTATAAAGCTCAAATAAGACAATGTATATTGTATTCTGCTGACATTAAAGTACTGTGTACATGTCAGTAATTGTCATTATTAGGCCCTGCCCAAAGCCAATGTGGTCAGTGAGAATGTTAGGCTAGCCCTAGGGAGAATAGGACTGGGACCCAAATTATACTGTGTACTCCCCCCTACCCTACTCTACCCTACCTACAACATGTCAATATGGGTGAAATCAAGGTAAAACAAACATTAAGGGCAGCAGTGAGAAGAGTCACAAAGGAATGGCAGGTAGAGGGATCTGGTGGGATGGGAAGTCCATGGCAGAAGATTCTCTCCCTGTAGCCAAGAGCTGCTAGGCAGCTAAAGAAGTGGCATCCCACAATGCCGAGAGGCTTGGATACATGTGAATGTGACAGCTTGGCATGGTGTCCCTTGGAAGGCCAGAGAGGAAAGCATTGGGAGAGGTGAGTTTGTCTCTCAGCTCTGACCCTCACAAGCTGTAAGCTAACTGCCAAGTCAGTCAGTCTACCTCTCCAGCCCTCAGCGCCCTCATGGGTAAAGCGGGGATGGTGATATTGGGACAGACGGTGCAGGCAGGAAAAGGAGGAAGATACAAGGTTGTGTTGCATTTAGGAAATTGTTCTGCGCTGTGAAGGACTGAAATAAGGACAGCTGGCATCTAAATAGCGCTTTAAAGGCTGCAAAGTACTTGTGTGTTACCTTGTTTAATCCTGACAACAGCACAGCGAGGTAGATGCCATTATTATCCCTGTTTTATAGATGAGAAAACTGAGGTTCAGAGGTGTCCAGTGCCTTGCCCAGGGCCACAGAGCCAGGAAGGGTTTGGGGCCAGATCATGTTACTGTGTAAGCAGGCTCCAAGGGCATGGGTCTGGGGAGTGCTGGCCAAGGACGCCCCAATCTTCCTGGGGGTGATAGAGAACTAGACTAGGGATTAAGGAAATGGCCCTCACGTTTGTGATGGCCCATGTGCTCTCCTCAGTGACAACCTTGGCAGGACTGAGATGCCCTGTCCATTTTAGGGGAAATGCCCTCAGACTTGTCTGGTACTTAAAGGGGCAGAGATTCAGTTAAATGAACCTGGTTTGTTTTTTAAACAACTGCTTTATTGTTTGATATACTTTATATATATATATATATATATATATATACATACGTGTGTGTGTGTGTATGTGTGTGTGTGTATGGTTTGGCAGAGGGGAAGGCAGGGCAATTGGGGTTAAGTGACTTGCCCAAGGTCACTCAGCTAGTAGTGTCTGAGGTCGGATTTGAACTCAGGTCCTCCTGACTCCAGGGCTATACCCCCCCCCACACACACTTTTTTTTTTTTAAGCATACAGATAGTAACTCAGTACTTGGCAGGATTTGAATCCAGGTCCTTGAAACTCAATGATCTTTCCACTATACCAAATTGCTTCTCCATTGAGGAAATCAGGAAACAGACTGCCTGAAAGCCAAGCCTACATTTTGTGCCACTGCCCTGCTCAATCAACCCAGGTTTCTCTCAGAAAGATCTGTGAAATGCTCCGAGTCACTGTATTGCTTCTCCAATGATAATCCCTGGTGATTTGGGAGGGGAGAACCCTGAGGGAAAGTTCTTGATTTCTCCCTGCAGGGACCTGAAAGTCAGGACTTCTGTCCTGCCTGATACTTGTGAGGGGGGGGGGGGGAGGGAGTAAGGAGGGTCAGAGGGGCCCAGAGAGATCACAGGCTGGAAATACTTGTGCAGTGGGCATTAATATTCACCGGGCACGATTACCATTCTCCTTTCCCATCAAAACAGGGTTTCTTAACCTTCATCTCTTAACCAGGGTTTCTCTGAACTGGTATGTATTTATTAATTTATTTTTATGTGTACATATATATGTATGTATATACATGTGTGTATATAAAACGATTTCAATTTAATTGGTTTCTTTCATAATTCTTTGTACTCCATTTTACACATTTATAAGTACTATCCTAAGGAAGGTCCAATGGGGTCTGTGACACAAAAAGCTACGAACTCCTGCATTAAAGCTTTGATACAGTTGACTTTAAGGAAAATGCTGAAGGTGAAAGGTTATCTGAGCAGTGGGGGTGGGAGGATATACGCCCTGAGATATGATCAGAGGATGAAGACATGGCCCCTATCCAACCAACATCCATGAAAGGATGGAGTCAAGCAGTGAATGACAGTCAATGGCTCTGAGAGCCCGAGATAGCTCGAACTTGGTGGATGCTCCAGAGCGCCCTCTGCTGTTTGGTACTGTTCATCACATTAGCATCAATATTCTGCTCCTCATGGTGTAGGGCTGCAATTCATTGAATCATTTCATTTATAAATCTAATGGTTCAATAATTACAAGTAGTTAATGTTGTATATTATACAAAAGGCAATGGTGATAAACACAGGGTGTGTGTGAGTATACTGTGGCACGCTGCCAACAAATGATTGTCAAGAGATGAAGCAGCATAGTGTGGTTGATGGGGAACAGGAGGAGGACTGGGATTTGAATTCTGTCCCTGGACACTAGCTGTGTGATTCAGAGCAACTCACTCAACCTATCTGGGCCTCAGTTTCCTCATCTGTAAAATAAAGGCCAGCTCTAAGTCTTTGATGCTATGATAAATGGCAGAAGAGATTTTGTCAGAGAGACAAGTACCGGAAAAGAAAGCGAGATGACCATGTAGCTCTTGACAGATGATGCCCAAACCTGAGCATTCCATTAGAGTCTGAGTAATATCAAGCGATCCTTCTAGAGGAAGTGCCCAAGCATGGTGGGTAGACAGGAGGACACTCACAAGGCCATGCATATGAATGGGCTATATTCTGCCCCCTGGAGGAAGTGCCCATCAAAGTAGCCAATATTTGTACCACCTAAATGACATCGCTGTGAGTAAAACACCTCATAAATGTATCATTTATTTAATTTATTTATTAGTATTTATTAGAATTGTCTCCTTCCCCACCACTATTTCCAGGTAGCAGGAGGGAACAAAGGGATTCCCTGAACTCTAGAGAACAATGCAGTGGGTATAGGCTGGAAATCCGCCTGCCCACTTCTCTTCTCTACATATACTGTTTCACTTGGTGATCTCATCACCTCCCAGGACTCAACGGTCATCTCTCAGAAGATGACTCTCAGATTTATTTATCCAACCCTTCCCTCTATCTTGACTTCTAGTCTCCAGCTGCCTATTAAACATCTTGAATTGGATGCCCCATAGAGTAAGGCGTCTCAAACTCAGCAGATCCAAAATTGGTCCCTATTACTGCTGAGTGTACTCACGTCCTCCCTGGATCACAACTAGGTGCTCTGTACTCAGTTCCCGATCCTCTCTCACCCTCTATATCCAACTGATTGTCAAATTTCCACCTTTGGAACACGTTATGCTCCTTTCTCTCCTCTGACATTGCCGTGCCTCTGGTGCAGCCCCTCATCGCCCCACACCTGCCCCACTTCAGAAGCCTGCCACAAGTCTCTCTCCACTTCAGCTCTCCAGCTGATCTTCCTAAAGCACCGGTCCGATGCTATCACCTCTCTAGTCAATCAACTCCAGTGACTATCATCTCCACGATCAAATACAAAATCTTTTGTTTGACTTGAAAAGTGCTTTATACTTTTAATAATCTTTCCTACCTTTCTAGTCTTACACATTTATTCCCTTTAAGGTATTCTGCAATCAAGTGGCTCTCTCCCCCTAGGCCCTCCGTTGTCCAACCCAGCATTTTTACTGGCTGTCCTTCATGCCTAGAATTCTCTCTGGCCCCTGGCTTCCTTCAAATTCTCATTTCCCCAGATCCTGCTTTCTATAAGAAGCTTTTCCCAATCCTCCCTCAATGCTAGTGCCTTCCCTCTGAGATTTTCTCCAAATTATCCTGCATTTATCTTGTACATAGTTATTGGTATATAGTCTCCTTTGTTAGAATGTAAGCTTCTTGAGGGCAAGGATTCCTTTCTTTAAATCTCCAGCACCTAGCACAGTGCCTGGTACAAAGTGGACATTTAATAAATGCTTATTAACTTGACATAAAGTGTTATAGAAACAAGAGCTTTTCACATTACTCAGGAATGGAATACTGTGTCAAAGAGAGTTGGGAAAGGTGAAATGCTACCTCTGTAGGATACAACAGACAGGCATATGGGGGTAGTACACGGACCCTTTCTGAGCAAACTTTTAATACTAGAAAATTCATCTTTCCATGGAATGGCAGCATTTATTTATGCTAAGCCAAGTCATGTAAGTTATTGTAATGAAGAAGTACCACATAATGTGAAGATCACATGTGGCCAGGGGATGTTCCCCACATGTAGAACAGGGGTGTCTATGCATGGCTCCAATGGAGGCAGAACAGACATCTCTAGCGTCATCTCTCCCCACCCTTCTCTATGGGAAGCTTTAATTCCTGCCAGGAGAGAAAGCTTTGCTCTCCTCAGAGAGGGTCTTCTGAGCTAGAATTATGTCTATCTGTTCCCTTAAGTAGTATTACTAACTAGTAGTCATGGCGGTGGGAAACCTTCGAGCTCGAGGCCACATGTAGCCCTGTAGGTCCTGAAGTGTCCTTGACTGAATCCAAACCTCATAGCACTAGACAAGTGGCCCTACACATGGCCTGGAGGCTGCAGGTGTCCCACCCCAGTAGGAGATATGATCAGGTTCAATTTCTGATCAATGTTTCTCATTATTAGGAGGACTCAATCAATAAACATTAATTAAGTGAATTACATGGCAGGTGCAGTACTAAGTGCTAGGGGAGAAGGGAACCTATATCCAAGCTCTATAGCCAAGGCTTGACCTTTCCCTACCAAATACTAGTTCCACAAT
Organism: Pseudocheirus occidentalis; assembly: GCA_028646575.1. Lineage (NCBI taxonomy): Eukaryota > Metazoa > Chordata > Mammalia > Diprotodontia > Pseudocheiridae > Pseudocheirus > Pseudocheirus occidentalis. Next base: position 29,633,487 of record CM053597.1, on the reverse strand, counting down.
AAATATACATAGTGAAATAGCAAAGAAACCCATTTATTTAAATCATAGCAAAATAGAAATCAGAAAAGGTATATAAATATGTGTATATATGTATATGTGTGTAATTCATACACATACATGAACATAGCACAATACATAGTTAGGGTGCTCTCCCACTGGGATTGAGGTAACTCAGTTCACCCAGCGGGGCACTCCCAGAAGTCTGTGCTGCAGCCGGCTCTAAACCTTGTAAAAACTGAGCAGCTGCTGAGGCCTATGCCTGAATGAGACCTGGAGTTGGATATTCACACACATGAAATGCCATCATTTGCCCTGTTTGGGTTTCCTCGACTCCCAACCCCCTCCCTCGTTTATTGAATCGCAGAGTTAAATAACTGGGGTCCTGCTAGCGATCAACATTGCACTGAGTGTTTAGGAAGCTACCGTTCCAGGGCATGCCTCCCTGGGGTCGTTGGGGAGACTGAAGCAATTAAGAGAACAATGCAGATAAGACAAGAAAATTACTCTGGATCAATGGGCAAGAAAAAAAAAAGATTTCAGAGCTAGAAAGGTCTCAATGAAGAAGGAAAGAAAACCAAACCATTTCTTTACATTACCTAAGAAACTCCTAGGAGGAGGAGGAGACCTTGAACCCAGGTCTCCCAGCTGCTGAGCCAACACTCTCGCCAACACACCACCTATTTGACAGACGAAAAGCTGTTCTATAATCTTTGCTTTCTTCACTGCAGCCTGCAAATTTAGGCTTTAACTTCCGAATGATTTCCCACAGTTGGTCTCAGCTGGTGTCTCCCCCCAAATGACTTTTCCTCTGGAGTTGCCCGCGTTTTTAGAACAAAGAGAGAATTTGAAGCATTTAAAAAAAAAAGGACAGATGGGACACGGGAGTAAGGGGAGCCCTGTGAAAGAGTGGAAGGTGGACGGATCTCTTCAGGCAGTTGGTTGGCTTTCACTTTGGGGGCCAAAGAAACATGGTGAAAGGGGTCATTCAGTCCATCCCTTGGACTCTTAGCTTGCAGCTTTTCTTACCACAAAAAAAAAAGTGCTTCTCATCTATTTTTCAGTGGCTTTCTTCTCCCGGTTCTAATAAAAATGAAGAAAAAATAAAAAGAATTCTGTTATATACATTCTACGCACGGGGAGACTGTTTCTAAGATTTCAAAAGTATGTTTAATTTTTTAAATTCACGTATCAGTGTACAAAAATCCTTTTGGGGAGGGGCCCTTTGTAAAGTCACAGAACTACCCATTTTAGGTCAGTGGGAACTCTGGGCTCTAGAGCACCCCGAGAAAACAGACAAAGCCCGTCCCCTCCCCCACGTCGGCCGGAGCCAGACGCTGTGGGTCCGCCTCGGATACAATATAACACTCTAGGGCGCCCACCTGGGGCTGCGGCGTCTGCGCTTAACTCAGAGGCAGTTTACCCTGACTGTCGGTTTCAACTTGAAACTTTCAGGCAGCTGATCGATTTCTTACCGGAACTCGCGCTTTGTCTACTCTCCTTCCTCCGCCGGCTCCTCATCGGGCCCTAACCTTTGGACTTAGTCTTTCGTTCTTTACCATTCATCTCCTCCCTTTGTCTGCAGCGGCGCCGTGGCTTAGTTGGTTAAAGCGCCTGTCTAGTAAACAGGAGATCCTGGGTTCGAATCCCAGCGGTGCCTTAGGTTCCTCTCGAGGGAACGAGCATCTTATTATTCCCCGTCTCTACCTCACGATAGGATAAAGGCCCGTGGGAGAGCCGGATTGGCTCCATTTCTAGAAGGTTGGGAGGCTCAGGTATATTCTCGCTTCCTTCGGTATTGCGGGGTCAAAGTGTCAGATCTGTGTGGAGTATCCCAACCCGCAGTCCCCTTGTTACTGGCATCCTAGAACGCTGCCTGCCGACACTGGCCCAGGACATTTTCCCGCCTTCCGTTATCCACAAATTCTACTTGCTCGGACTGTGACGAACATTGATTATGCTCTTGTCTCCTAAGTTTTACCTACTTCCCTCCTACCCATCACCCACCCTAGAAATACTATCAGGAAGTTTCCAGTCTCACCTCCTCCCCAACTCGCCCCAGCACCTCACTTAGATATAAGCCCAGGCACTCTCTGGTCATTCTCTTTCAATCAAGCAATAAACAATTATTAAGTGCCTCCTGGGCACTGGACTGAGAATTAAGAGGTCCTGGGTTCAGATCCTGCCTCAAACACTTATTCTGTGACCCCGGCAAGTTAACTAACCTCGGTGTCTCAGTGTCCTTATCTGTAAAAGTAGAGAGTTGGACTCGATGACCTCGAAGATCCGTTCCAGTTCTAAACCTGCACACTATCATACAACATTCTACACTATAGCCATGGGAAGATAATGGGTTGCCATTACAAAATACATATCAATTACAAATATAATGAAATAGAAGGTAATTTTGGGGGGAAGCCCTAGGCAGGAAAGCCCTCCAGAAGAAAAGAGGCAAGAAAGCTCTCCAGAAGAAAATGGTGCTTCAGCTGGGTTTGAAGGAAGCTAGCTACAGGACAGACCCCAAAATGTAAAATATTAGAACATCTGCCATTCCGTTACCCTGGCTCCAGCAATACTGGGGGCTCTGTTGGTCAAATCATCAACCAGCATTTATTAAATGAATGAAAAAGGTATGAGGATAGATAACAAATCAGAACTTATTATGTGCTAGTAACTTCATAATTACTGTCTCATGGTATCTTCACAACAACTCTAGAAAGTAGGTGTCATTATTATCCCCACAGATGAGCAGACTGAGAGACACAAGTTAAATGTCTTGCCTTCAGTCACACAGCTATGAAGTATCTGAAGCTAAATTTGAACTCAGACTTCCTAAAATGAACCATAAAAATGAAGAGGAGCCCAAAGAAGGTTAGGGCTGCCTGAGACCCCAAAATACCAACATGCCGGGTCCTGTGGAAAGAATTCCACTCAAGTCTTCTCAGCCAAGGAAAAAGTAAAGTTTATTGGAAGTTCAAGTTCGCCACGTGGCCATTTAAAGGTGCTCCCACAGAACAAGTCTCTACTAAGCTATTCTACAGTGCTTTCACACAGCAAAGTTTATACTAAGCTATCCCATGGCGCTCTCACAGAGCAAAGTCTCTACTAAGGCATTCTAAGGCACTCTATCCCCTGGACCATGCAGCAGCCTCTTGTGCCCTTCATGGTTCTGAGAGTTTGAAATACAAATACAAAAGTGATGAGTCCCTGGTTGGATGGAGCTAACATTTCTAACCCTTCCTACCTTTCCAGTTGGACCCAGCCATACAGGTCTCCAGATTGTTCCTCTGGTATGGGCATTTTCTCTGGCTGTCCCCCATGCCTAGAAGGCTCTCACCTTGCTCTGACTACAGCCTACTCATTAAGTCCCAACTAAAATCCCACCTCCTCCAGGAAGCCTTCCTCAAACATCCCCTCCTGCTGTTGGTTTTTCCTATTTATCCTGTATATAGCTTTCTTGGTATATATTTATTTGCTTGTCATCTCCCCCATTAGATTGTGAGCTCCATGAGACCAAGAACTTTCTTTTGCCTCTTTTTGTATCCCCAGCACTTTCCACAATGCCTGGCTCTTAGTAGGTGCTTAATCAATGTTGATTGATTGATTGGAGAGACCCTTAAAGGTAAATGGTCTTGGAGGGGTATTTTTGGTCCAGAAAGTGACAGGATTGGTAAGGGTAGCAATTCTTCCTACTAGATTGTAAACTCTTTAATGGAATCAAAGATTGTTTTTCTTGATAGGATTACATAGATTTAGAAATAGAAGGGACCTTCTAAGTGATTCAGTGGATAGACTGAGGACCTGGAGTCAGGAAGACTTATTTTAAATCCAGCCTCAGATACTGACCAGCAGTATGACCCTGGGCAAGTCACTCAACCTTTTGTGCCTTAATTTGCTGGAGAAGAAAATAGCAAACTACTCCAGTATCTTTACCAAATGACCCACATGGTCGCACAGAGTTAGTTGTGACTGAACTGATAGAAGACTGATAGAAGAAAGTTGATCTAGCCTAGTTCCCTCATTTCCCAGACAGCCTGAATGACTTGCCCACAGATACCCAACTGGCAATTGTTGGAGGCAAGGCTCAAACTCAGGTCTTCCTAACTCCAAATTCAACATTTTAATCAGGGCACCCCAGAGCCTCAGTCTAAGCATACTCTCTTGAACATTGTAAGCATGTTGGTTGAATTGCTGAATGGGGATTTTTTTAAGACCAAAAAAAAAAAATGTCTTGAATTGAAAGTAACAATGGGACACATGATTTAGGTAGCAGGGTGCAAACTGTGGAAAACAAAGCTTATTTTTTTTAACTGTAATTCCACTTAATTTTTCTACATTTTGGAAGAGGAAGTTTAGTTCAGCAACTTAATTGAAACATTTATTCAACACCTGTTCTGTGTTAAGTACTAAGGGTTACAATGACAAGGCAAAGCAGTCCCTGCCCTCCAGGAACATACATTATACTGGGGGTGAAGGGGAGTACCAGGTACTGGTAAAATGGATACAAAATATATGCAAAATAATACAAGTAATTTCTAGTGGCTGAAACTAATTACTAACTGGTAGCCTGGTGGTTGCTGCTTACTCGTGTCTGTTTGTGATCCTGTGTCCCATACTGTCTATGGGGTTTTCTTGGCAAAGATACTGGAATGGTTTGCCATTTCCTTCTCCAGAGGATTAAGGCAAACAAAAGTTAAGTGACTTGCCCAGGGTCCCACAGCTAGTGAGTATCTGAGGCTGGATTTGAACTCAAGTCTTCCTGGCTCTAGGCTCAGTCCTCTCTCCACACCACCTAGTTGCTCCATGTTGTGGTCCTGGTGGAGATCAGGAAAAGCCTCTGGAAATGGGCACTACCTGCAACTGGGTCTTGTTAGAAGTTCCAGCTCCAGGTGTTACATTTTCCTTCTCAATTCTATTTTTAATTTCTCAATCACATTTTGAACTTTAAAATCTTTGACACCCAGTCTCTTAGTATAATGCAGTAAGAAAAAAAACAACAGTGAGTAAACAAAACAAAATAATTATGAACAGGAGAGAAGAGGGAAGACAAACTAATGTGCTGGCAACTATTTTAAAAGAAAACATTTGGCCCCATTTGTTGAGTTGTTTCAGTCGAGTCCTACTCTTCATGACTCCATTTGGGATTTTCATGGTAAAGATATGGGAATGGTTTGCCATTTTTCCTTCTCCAGCTCGTTTTACAGATGAGGAAACTGAGGCAAACAGGATTAGGTAATTTAGCCATGGTCACACAACTCGTGGCTGAGGTCAAATTTGAATTAAGGTCTTCCTGACTCCAGGTCAGAGTGCTGTCTAGCCAATCCTGACCATGATGTCATGAGAGGCCTCAGCAATGCTCACCTCACTATGGGCTTTGTGCTATGAGCTGCTGAATGAAGTCACAGGGACTAGAGCAGTAAGGGGCCAACAATCTGCTTTTCAGAGAGGTATTGGTCCGTTCAAATGCGCACCAGACCTGACTTTTCAATATACCCATGAATAGTTACAAGAGGACTTAATATAGTTTGCAAAGCCTGTGGACTTTAATCAACTTTAAGTTGATTAAACTTGACTCATTCTTCTGACTTCTCTATCTCCTGTGCTCTAGCCATGCTGCCTGCCCCACGAGCTAATGTAACCCACTTCCCACAGTGTATGGTCTTCCCTCATTAGAATATAAACTACTAGAGGGTCAGGACTGTTTTGCTTGCCTGTATGTATCCCTAGCACCTGGCCTATAGGGCTTGGCACATACTAAACCTTTAGAAAGGCCCTACTCATTTGTCCATTCATCCATCCATCCATCCATCTTTCCATCTATTGCAGAAATGGAATTAAAGGCAATTTCTTCAATTCATCTTCCCCATAACCTTTTTTTTTCTCCATCGGAAATAAAGGTTGCCAAATGAACCATGTGCCCCCCCCACCCTTGCAAGTAGTCAGGAAAAGCGAATCCTCAGCGCCCCGTTCAAATGTACACCCTTCCAACTCAGAAGACCTAAGTACTAGAGATGAGGAGATCCTTCAGGACAGCTAGGCAACAGATGGAACACTCTTATACCATCCAGAGGGTGGTCTGATGAAAAGGGGTGGCCCAAACTGTTACTTCAAGAATTGTGTGCCTTTGGCTTCCATGGCTTCCCAACGGGGCGTGTTGGAGGACAGCATTCTACCTGTGACCCTGCCATTTTCACAGAATCTTGAGAGCTGGAAGAGCCTTCACCAACTATCCAATCTAACCCACCCCTGAACAAGAAACTTCTCTACTACATCCGCTGATAAGTGATCGTGTTTTAGGGTCTCCAGTGCATGCGAAACCCATGCCATCCCAAGGCAGCCCACTCTTGTGATTTAGCTCTAATTGATGGGAATATTTTCCTTGTATCGAGGTGACATTTGACCCATGGCAACTTCTGCTCATCACTCCCAGTTCAGCCCTCAGAGGCCGGGAAGTCTAACCTCTTCCACCTGATGTCCCTTCAGATCCATAAAAGAGCCATCATATCTCCCTGACCCAGGCCTCAGAAACCTGGTAATATGGCAATGCTTGTACTCTCTTGTTGTGGCTGTTCTGTTAAATGTTGCTTTATATAAAAGAGCTAAGGCTTTGATATCTTCTCGTTATACAAATATATCTATTGTAAAAGGATGTATGTCCTTGTATTCTGGGGGGCTGTGATATGACTGCTCAGTATTCAGTCCTATGTACATGTTTGATGGGGACACTACACCATGTCTCTATCTTGTCCCCATCTCCAGCTTGCTACCCTAAAGACTCTGGGGAACTTCCCCTTGGGTGAGATCTAGGGCTCTTTTGATTGAGCTGAGTTACATCACTCCCAAGGGAGAGCTCCTTCATTCTACATTATCTGGTATATATTTTCACATGCATATTTCCCCTCATTTCTCTTTCTTGCTGTGTGATTTGGATAAACGGATTTCTTCACTAATTGCTATATATGTGTTTATTGTGGAAGTGGTGTTTGGTGGGAAGTGAATTTGCCTTAGATAGATAGCTTGGGATGCTCCTTTCCCCCAGTAATGAAACAGTGATAGAAGTTATATTGAAGTCAGTTATACTCCCTAGGCTAATAATATTTAAGGGAACAGAAATACACTTCTAGCCCAGCACCCTCCCTCACTCAGGGGAGCAAATTAGCCTCTTGCCCCAATTTCTTGCACCTGCTGGTAAGAGTGAAAGCCTCCCTTGGAGAAAGGTGGGGGAGGAGAGTTTAGAGATGTCTATTCTGGCCACACAAAAATAGCCCTCAAGGCATGTGAGCTTTCCCAACACACCTTTAAAATAAAGGAGCTGGGGGTCAATGATATGGAAAGATCCTTTCAGCTCTAAATCTATGATTATATTCTCCATAACACTCAGAAGTGTCCTATATATTCCTTTAGTAACACTTGCTGATTTGATTTCATCAAACCCAACATATTGACAAGAGGTGAAAGTCCAAAAAAATCACAATTTTTTTTTAACAAAAAACCTCTGGTTTTCTGTAAACAGAGATTATTGGAGTATGTGTGGGGGAAAAATGACATCTTCTACCATGGCTCCAAATGATTTATTCTATAATCTTCTCTTCCCTGGCCAGGAAGTGTGAAAGAGAAGCAAATCCTGACTGAAATAAAAATGACTGATGTGTGAGGGAGGTAATGAGACTGCAGACCCTCTGGAATCTTTGCTTGAACCACCTAAGTCGTAAAAATGAATCTGCAGATGGAAAGTAAATGTGTTTTCCTTTCAAGAAAGGAAACCTGTACCTCAGAAAGATACTTTCATTATCTATATGCTGGGAAGCTGGCGGACAACATAGAAGTTGGCATCTGCTAATTTAACTATCTTTGGCAATGCCCTCACAAGACAAACTCCATAGCAATGCTGTGGACCCACCCCATACCCCGTAACACACATATACTCAGTTCTCACTGAAGTCCATTGGTCTTCAATAACAGTAGTTGTGATTTGTATGTGGCTGGACTAAAGATGAAGCTCTTTGTTGTTCAGAGGGTTTGTTCTCAGTTTTAAACTGGCCTTTCCTTAAAAAGGGACACACCCTCCCTCCCCCCCCACACACAAAGAGTAACCTCTGGGCCTGGCATAGAACTTGAAATGCAAAAAATGTTCAGTTTTGCCTCCATCTCCCGGGAAAGTCTATTATGACTCTCACAAAAGAGAATACGATTGATTACACATTCCGTGACTAGACCAGAGGTAGAGGAAAAGTTTTAGGGAAGATGCACAAAGGCCTTTCTGTCTCTCACTCTCTTTGCCTTTCGTTCCTTTCTCTTGAGGCCCCTCTATTCTGGCTGCCCATCTTCCCCCCTTTTTTAATACCTGTGTGACTTCACACCAAGCAAGCCTAATGGAGGTATTTAGATTCTAATTCCATTCTGTTTGCAGCAATGCTTGGATGGCTACATACTTAAGATTATCATTAATCATTAATTATGTCCTTAATTTAGAGAACTCATTTTGGAAAGACTTACATGTTTCTGTTAAGAATTCCCCTGGAAGTCCACAATCTTTTCTCTTTAGGTAACAGACCGGTAGAAGATAATCTTGTCTGTCTTACGTGCTGGCTATTTACTAAAAGGTCCCAAGAGCTGTAGGCTGGGAAAGGAATTCTTGCCCATTTCTGAGCAATATTTATAAAAGGGTAACAGGGAGATGTGAGGCAGTGCTGGTAGTAGCCTGGTAAAGGTAAAAGCTAACACAGGTTGATGTTCCAGACCAGTTAAGAAGGTAAGAATGTCACTGAAATTCAATGGAAAATAGATCCCCTAAGACTTGGGTGGGTTAAACAGCCTTGGTTTCATGAAAAGAAGCCCCCTGTTTTGGTGATGACTCAGGGGCCGGGTCTTCTTGGTGACAGGAGATAGTCCCAGGCGGGGCTTTGCCAGCACATTTTTCTGTATGGTTACCATAGAAATGGATGATAGTGTTTGTTATAATGGTGACTAAGGGGAGGATGGAAGAAGGGAGATCAGAGCAACTGGCCTCTGCTGCCACCTGGTGAACACAATACCAACCTGTCCCATTTCTTGGATTTCAATGCTTTTCAAGCCCTCCCTGGGCCATCTATGCAATCTCGGACCAAATCCTGGGGTCTAGTTAACTTGGCTAAGGATAAGAAGTTCCAACTCGCCAATCCTTCTCTAATTGGCCTGGCTCCAGGCCTCCCTATCCTAAAAGGCCTGGACTGGACCTCTGCCATACCTGTCTTCCCATTTTTTCCCCAGGCTGGTTAATCCAGTCAGCAGTGACCACCTGCTGCTTTGTGGTTCCACTTAGAATCCTTGTGAGTGGGAGATGTAGACTCCATGTACGAAAGCTTCTATCTGTAGTCATCACAGTCAGCTCCTTGCACTCACCCAGGCTACATCCCACCCCCACACAGGGTTCCTGTCCCACTCTTGACTATTTTGTTGGGCTTTCTGGAAGTCCTGTTCTACTGACCTTCTCTAAGAAACCATGTTGCATGTATATTGTATTCACTTATATGCATGTTTTCCTCCCAATAGATTGTAAGCTCCTTGAGGCTGGGGTTTATCTTGTTTTTTTCTCTCTCATAGTTAACATCTTGCCTGGCACACAGTAGGTTAGTAAACGCTTAGTGAAATTCTTTAAAAAGTCTAACATGACAAATATTAACAGTTCAGGGTTGTGAAGCACTTTGTGGTCTTTCTCAATAATCCTGTAAGACAGGTACTAGCACTAGACAGAAGCAGTACACAGCGTGTTCTCTAACAGTAACGTAGGATACACTTCACACCTTCCTCTCAACTCTTTTCTGTTCACGTGGGTTTGTGTACTCCCCATGTGGTCTTGCAGATAACCTTGGAGTCAGGAAGAGCTGGGTTCAAAGCCTGTTTTTGACAGTGCCTAGCTTTGTGGTCCTTGGCAAGTCACGGCTCCTCTGAGCCTTAGCATCCACATCTCTTAAATGGGACAGTTGGATCAGGTGGCCTGTGCTGTGCTTTCCTGCTCCCAACGTGGGATGCAGGAGAGAAACTTGCCTGTGAACAATTGCCACTCCTTGGATATAATGACATACACTTATTTTCTCTGGGAAGAGCTCGAATTAGGATTCTGCAAAGTGGGCAGAGAGAAGGGGTGGGGATGCGTGTCAGGCCCTGTATTAAGAGCTGAGGAAGCAATTCCAAAAAGCCCAACAGTCCCTACCTCCAAGGGGCTTCACACTCTTAAGGGAGTGACGTTTGGGTCTAGGAGGTCATAGTGGAGACATGTGACAAGTCTGTCTGGAGAAGGGAAAAGAAAAGCACATCTGAACACTTAAATGCATGTGTATTATGTGCCAGAATGTTCTCTCTGCCATGGAGTTGTCTTGTGGTAAGGCAAGCCCCATGACTAACAGTGAAGGCTCCAGGCTTCCGAAATGTGCACGAGCAGGGTCCTCCAAAGTAGGTGGAAGGGGGCCACAATCTATCCTAGCTCTGACCCTGGAAACATTAGCCGCTTTTAACCAATGCCTTATTTCTCTCTCGGCTCTGCATTTCTCTGCCTCTCTGTGAAAACAAGTTAACGTTGCTCCAATCTCTTCTGACCATCTTTTCTCATCTATGACCGGAGCTTTGTCATTGGATTATTCCAGAGTGTCCTGGACTTCCAAAAGGGCCCTGATGGCCCCTGGGTATTCAGTCTGTGAGATCAACTATCCATCTGTCATCTTGCCTTCTGACCATGCCTTACAACAATTGTCAAAATAAGCACTGGTTCATGTAGCTGGGCCCTAAAACCATCATGGCAGATATAATGAAAATCAGGCAGTGGAGTGAAAAGAGAGTTAATGCATTCTGCCTTGATTCTGTTCCCTTTCAGACTTTTCTGGAGGCATCTGTGTTTGTGGCCAAACACTGTATTTGCTGGAGGCAGATACATCTGTTCCTAGCCCAAGGATGTGGGGAGCAATGAAGAGAACACACTTTCATACTTACAAGCAAAAGAACAAATGACAATGACAAGATTCAGATGACACCCACAATGCCCCACACCGAAATATGCACTTCGAGGGTTTTCCCCCAAATGTGGTCCTTCCTCTTCTTTCCATTCCCATGAAAGTTCACAGAACATTCTGAAATATATTTATTAAAAATCTCCCCTTGTTTTCAACAAAAATATAAAAAATCTCTACCTTTCTCTCTACTTGTTTTAAAACAATAATGCCCAGAAATAACCATTTCTGGGACATCCTAGTGCCCAGTGACAGAGAGGACTTGGGATCCTGAAGCTAACTGTGCACAAAAGAACAGTGGCCATTCAAACTGAGATGGGGACGCCATGCTCTTTAATAATCACCGTCCTTCATACACAGCCTTCCTTCTCAAGCAACCATCTCACCATCTGGCCCGCCTGTGTGGTAAAATTAAGATGTAATGGGATCCCCTTCTACTTGTATCTTCTAATAGTCCATCCTTGGAAATCAAGTTACGGAAGATGAGTATATGCTTATATGGTACCACAGAGGTACAAATCCTGTCGTTTTGGATAAGCACTCTCGGGGGCCGTGGGCCAGGCCTTCCTGTATTTCTCTCACCATGTGCACGCCTTCTGAACATATTTTCTGAAGCAAAATTGGGGTATGTGGCTTCCTCTCTCCCTGAACATGTGAAGTGGGATAAAGCCCCATATTTTTTGTGCTCCATGGCCTCCAGGCCGGTTGTTGGCACACACACCTTGTGGTACTGAGTTCCTGAGGGTTAAACACCCCGATGTGCCAATGGACTGGCATTGTGTGATCTCCTCCATCCTCGAGTGCTATCAACTCATGAGAAGAGCCATGGCGAGTGACACAGGTGGGCACAAAGCCGTAACGTTATGACTTCACTTTCCCAAGTCTCAAATTGCCACCCATCTGGTATGAAATGGATCCTCTAGAGCAGTGGTTCTCAACCTGTGGGTTATGTTCAGTTTGTAACAATGAAAATACATCCTGCATATCAGAGATTTACATTACAATTCATAACAGTAGCAAGATTACAGTTATGAAGTAGCAACGAAAATAATATTATGGTTGGAGGTCACCACAACATGAGGTACTGTATTAAAGGGTCACAGCATTAGGGAGGTTGAGAACCATTGCTCTAGAGGCTGCCTGAACAAGCATGTAGGTCAGCTGCATGATAGAGTGTGAGGGTTGACAAACCTCATGGGCAAAAGATCTGGAGCAGGGATCCCATACCTCTGTCAGTGTCTCCAGCCCTTTGGGAGTCTGATGAAACCTAAACCTGTTCTCAGAATCTTGTTTTTAAATGCCTAAGACACACAGGATTACAAAGAAGATCAATTGTACTGAAATACAGTTACTGAAATATTATTGAAAAAAGGTCACAGATACAGGGCATGAAGTCTGACACAGAAGAAGGCCTCTGGCGGGCAGCAGGGCCCCTCTGTAAAGGATCTGGGGAGGACACAGACAGGAACCATGAAGAACAAGAAGGCGTGGATGGTCTGTGCCCTGCACCACTGATCCCCTTTTGTGAGGTAATGGAGCCCCCTTAGAAGTGAATTCCTAAGCTGTGACAAAAACATTAATTTTAACTGTGTGTCCCTGCCCCAAATTGTTTATTCTGTGAAGGGCTGAGACTTGCGATCGAAGTGGTGAGAATTATGGTGTCCTTGGAGGTTTCCGAAATTTGCTCTGAAGAAAAACTCTTTGCACACATAGGCCTTCTTTCTTATTCACGGTTTCTCGAAGCACATACTCGTTGACCACTTCTTCGTATCCTGTTGCCCTGAAGAGTTGAGCCAGGAATACTAGAAGAGAGAAAGGAAAATGGCACCAATGATCTCTGCCTGGAGAGCTTTTCTATCACCTTACCAGGTCAGCACAGCCAGGAAGCTAAGACCACGTTTTTGTTTTAAACAAGTGAACAGTTTCCTTTGCCATTTTAGGAAAGGTTTTACTTTAATAGAAAAGGAAGATAACACGGTCCCATTTTCTACAAGTTTATTACTTTTACACACATAGAAAATTTTATTCACAAGAAACCGCTTTCATAGGCTTGTGAGCTAGAAGGGATCTTCGATGGGGCACAGTGAAATGACTTTTCTAAGGTCACATGGGTTATAAGAACCAGTCAAAAACAACAGAAAAGTTTCCTGACTCCAAGTTCTGCGTTGTTTCCATGACCCCACATGATCACTCACCCAAAGACTCCTCTTCCAGACTACATATTTCTAGTATAAAGTGGGATAGCTCCAACCTGTCCCATGCAAGCATGTCCAGGGCAGGTATCCTATTTAATTTAATCCGATGATCATCTGAGGAATATCTACAACTGCTAATGATTCCTTCAAAAGAAGCAACGAACAAGCATTTATTAAGCATCTATTATATGCCAGGCAGGCAGTGTGTTGAACAATGTACAATGTCTCCATTTAACTAAAAAGACATGAATTTCAAAGCTGGCTGTGAACAGCTTGAACAAACTTTCATCATTCATTTCAACCTCAGGAGACTTGTTTTCTGTGGCCTCTTTCCCCATACCTACAAGGGTGTGCAGGCTTCCCCAACATGGAGAAAGCCTTTTCCCAGCCCCAACCCCCTCCAGCCAAGCCTGCTGCCCCCTGGAGCTCCTGCCAATCAAACCTAGCAAATCTGATTACTGCTGTACTATCTCCCTCCTACCCTTTTCTTCAAGTTGCCTGTTTGCATTTCCTTGACAGCATCGTCCTAAATGCCTTTACATCTGGCTCCCTTCCCAGCCATTCTACAGAAGTTACCCTCTTAAAGGTCATGGATGACCCTCTGACTCTCAAATCCAGCACCCTCCTTGGCTGTCTCTGTCCCTGTTGAACGTCCCCTCTGTGAAAGCACCTGCCGTCACAGAGATTCTCTTTTTCCCTCACTTATTACTCGGCCTCTTCCACTCTTCCTTCTCCATCCATAGTTATGGCACCTACACGGACACCTTCCAAATTCCATCCCACTCTCTTCCTAGTCCTTCATCTCTATGGTCTCATAGACATTTCTCGTGGGTGGCTTGGTTTCACCTCCACAAACCAAGCTCACTCTCTTTTCCTTGAAGCCAGCTTCCCACTGGCACCGTCATTTCTCCAGGCCCTAAGACTCATAATTTTGGATTCTCTCCCTTGCTCCCCCCCCCCCAATCTTTCATTAATTTAACAAATATTGATTTAGACCTTTCTATAAACATACACAATATGGAGCAGAGATAAATGCAGTCTAGATGACAGCACCTCCATCTCAAGCCTCTTCTAAGGTGGGTCTTGAAGTTTTCAGACTCCTGTTGTTTGTCAGAAGCCAGGTGCCCCTCACTTGGGCTCTAACTACACGCCTAAGCAGTCACTGTCCTCAGGACAGGTAAGGATCCCCTCATGCCTTTGGTGCCTTAATGTCCCCCAGAGCCTGACTCCCTGATAAACCAGTCCTACTACCCTCTGCTTTCCAGGCCCCTGTCCTCCTGTCCTATGGCCCATCTTGCCCTGCCAAACTTTGGCCTTGAATCAGCCACCACCTGCTACCCTCATTCCTTTTTATGTGCTGCTGGAGAGAAAGTCACAGAACAGTGCCATCTGGTTCCCCTCCATGTTTATGTGCCAGCAGCTTACCTAGACCTTCACAGCTTCCAGGCAATCCTTTTACACCTCCTTCATTTGGCTCTTCTAAGCCTTCTCCCCTCTCCTCAAAATTCCCATGGCTCTCCCTGCTCCCTGGCCCCCAGGCCCCAGCCAAGACCTTGCCTCATGCTTCATTAAAACAGTGGAGGCCACTTGCTGAGAGCTCCTCCTCCTCTTCCTTCTCCTGCTGCATCACTAAGAGGCCTCTCGAGCCTCCCTCCTTCTTCACCCCATCTCACATGAAGGGGGCTCTTCCCATTGACCAGACAAACCCCTTGACATGCATGTGACCCTGCTCTATCCCTTCTTCTCCAGCAGACTGCTCTATCACCCCCATTCTCTCTCTAATCACTATTTACTCCTAGGCTGCTTCCCTGCTGCCTACAAACATACACATGTTTCTTCCATCTTCCAAAAAACCCTCCCCTGACCCACTCTGGGTTCATCCATCCCTCTTCTTTACAGCTCATTCTATCTAATTCATCATTCAGTGCTGCTGACTTCTCCTTAGACACCTCTCCTGGCCATCCCTTGTCCTCCATTCTTGCAGCTGACCTAGCCTATCACTCAATCAAGCATTTATTAGGCACCTACTGTGTGTAAGACCCTAGCAATACAAAGACAACAGCAAGCACACCATCATCCTGGTCCTCATCTGGCTCTAACTCAAATCCTTTCCCTCCAACGTGCCTTAAATACTGCCTCCAAGCTTCTGGGAGCTCCCTTTCTTCTGTGCTCCTGTAGTGCTTTAGTCACTTTCATGGAAGTTACTACCTTACATTCTTGTGTTGTTCTCTGAGTGTTTTATACACATGTACATAAAGATGTGTGTGTGTGTGCAGATGTAGAGACAGACAGATCTCTTTACATCGACACAGCCTGGCTTTGCCTCTCCACCAACATTATCGAGTCTTTGAGAGAAGGGATCTTGTTATAAACATCTGTCTCTCCCCCCACACCCAGCACAGTGCTGGGTCCAACAGACGGCATTAAATAATTACTCGTGGTTTGATTCCCTTTGGATTATTCAGGCCTACGTTCCCTGCTTACATACAAAGCAGTCAAGAACTGAGGATCTTTCCTGCACAACATCTGGCTTTTGTTTCCATCACTATACAAAACACTAAGGAGCTGAAGGGCACCCTTGTAAGGGCAAGGGACACAATTTCAGGCACTTGCTCAATGAGCCATTAATTTGTTGAGGTCCAGTCCACGTCCATTCCAAACACTTATTCCTCACTGCCCTCTCTTGCCTTCAAACTCCAGAGCTCAGTTAGACATGTAAATGTCTGTCTCAAGCTTTGTTTTGACACAAAAATCTGACTGGCAAACCATCGCTCCGTACTGATCACGTCATGATCTGTCTAAATACCAGAACGGAAAGGTGAAAAGGGGCTGGACAACCCTCTCACACATAAACTGTCAGCCATGACATCAGAATTAATCATAATTCAATGAACAACTGAAAACGGACAAAAAGCACTTTAAAGGGGACTATCCCTTTCATTTCTCTTACCATCAGTAAAGAAATAGGCCCTGGTCCCATCTTGTCTAACATAAAAGTTCTCTCCCAGCTTGTTGCCAGCTTTAAACCGAAGCATCGCGTGATCATTCAGTCCATAGTCTCGAAACAAGACACATTTACCAGGCTTTAATACCTAGTGAACACAAACATATATTGCACATCATTCTCACGTATTATGTAAAAAGCTCAATAAAAACTGCATGTCAGCTGGAATCTCCTTATTTCAGACACAACTAATTCAAGCTTGTTCAAGTTCTAGGCTGAGCTAAACTAGATTATGGATGTGATATGTGGCACAGCAATCAAATAACTGGAAAGAAGGAGATGGTGCCTCAACTGTGTAGGAGGATGAGCCTGGAACACGCCTTTCCTGCAAGCATCTGTGACATGACAAATCACAACGCTGAAAAAGTCCACGTTCAGGGCTTTGCCTGTGACAAAATTTTCCTCTGCACAGCTTTCTAAAAACAAAGATTCCCTCTTTCTTTCCCCCAACAATTCCAATTCATGAAGCTACGCAGCTTCATCTTCCATGGACCAAAAGGTATGGGACACTCAATTATAGATCACACAACCTTTTAAATTCCTGAAATTTGTGGAAATAGTTTAATTCTTCTTCAAAGTTTATCTTTCAGCACTATGAAGTAATTAAGTATCTGAATCAATTTTTACAACAATTTTTCTATTTACAAAGATTGATTTGACCCACATCATCTCCTGAGCAAAGTCAAAGACAAAAGTTTCTGATCTCTGACACATACAGAGTAAAGGGGACCAAAGGAAAAAGTGGTCCCTAAGGACTTTCCAGGAAGAGTGATTTCAAAGCCACCCTCCTTCTCCCCTCTCCAATCAGGCTCTCATCTACCTTGTAAATATTTTGCAAGACCAGGTGCATCTTGTCGGGGTGAACAGCAGAAAGCACAAATATCAGGGTGATGACATCGACAGAAGCTGCAGGGACATATTCCAGGAGATCATCTTGGGTGAGATCACAACAGAATGCCTTGCACCGCTCAGTGTCATACAGAGGGTTTTGCTATTCAGCAAGGAAAAGATGAAAACGTGACAAATTGTTTCATAATTAAGTCGGGCCAACATCGAAACAATTCAAATCTGACATTCACTGTGTCTACTGTATGTAGGGCACTGTATTAGATGCTGGGGGAACAAAGTTAAAAATGATATTGTCCTTACCTTTATTCTACCGGGAAGGGTATGAGCTGAATTAACTTCATGAAAATATGCATCAGGTGAAGCCTTTTGACAAAAGGCAGTGACTTTGGTAATAACAGGTATAAATCAGGTGATTAGCCAAATGCTATTGGCTGTTTCATTATATTATGCATGATACTAGTCATTTCATGACACTGCAACACTGTTTTGTGATGTCATAATAGTTTGGTCACAATATATGTAACTGATACTATGGGGAATAAACGTCAGAGCAATGTTATACAGGATACGCCCATGCTACAGATTAGAGAGACAAGATTACTTGTAGTCCATAAACAGAGAAGGGGGCAGCCTTGTACAAAGTAGCTAGTTCTCAAATGCTGCTAAAAGCCACAAGCTCTCATTCCTGCCCCAGTGGTTTTATTTACAGCAGAAGTCCCTTGTTACAAGTGACAAGACTTAATGGGCCACATGTTGCATTTTACTTAGAGCCCAACAGATCTTCAAAAATGTGCGTTTTATAAACCTATAACAGCAGATAAGCTCCTCAAGGTTAGGAAACACTGACTTCTCTGTAACCCTAGACTACCTAGCATACAGTGAGTACTTATGCTTGGTGACTGATACTGGGCCCAAGAGATGGTAAAAACCGATTATCTCTTCTCAACTCTTGGTTATTTAAGGGCTGACTTTCTGGAAAACTAGATAAGCAGACTTGGTATGAGCAAGTAACCAAGTGCCTCCTCCCTTCTGATGAGGGCCTTCTGCTCCTTGGAGAGCCTCATTCTCAGGAATCCAAAGGCGGCACTCATGGCAGTGCCTGTCCAAACCACCTGTGCTCCCAAGGAGTCTGAAAGTGGAAGGACACAGAAAAAAAATCTTTTATCCTAAGGAATTTCTTCTCTCTCTTGCTCCTTTGGAGCCAGCAATGGAGAAGGTATTAGGGTTGGGAGTGGAAGGGGAAGAAGAGAAAAGTCCCGTTCCTTCTGTTTCAGGCTTCAGTCCCATCTTTCCTCTTCCCCATCCACTCAAGTTCTTTGTGTAGCCATCAGGAAGGTACAAATGGAGCCCAAAGCCGCCTCCACCTCCCCTTGTCCCACTGGCCATTATTTCTCCTCACTGTAGTGGCAACCACACTGGCATCTCCAGCATGGCTCCTAGCACAGGTTCTTAGATCTGCTTTGCTAGGAAAGACAGATGGTTAAGGGGCCATCAATCTTTTTAAATTACATTCACTAGTTCAGGGAAAAAGTCAGCACCTTGAACTTCAGAGAAAATCCAAGCAGAGAAATAAAGACCAACACAAAGGGCTCTGACTGCCTGAATCAACTATACACTTTACATACATCCTTGCATCAAGAGTCTTTACATCTGAGCAGTGGGGAACTCTGAACATATGGCCACTCAGAATCTAGACCAGACACTTCTCATAAGTGAGTCTCCAAAGCAAAATACCCACTCAGAGTATATATGCCCTTCTCTCAGTCAGAAGGCATCACAACTCTAATGTTTCAGTGCCTAATTAGAAATTAGCAAAAGGTGTGAAAGCCTTCCTACAAGCAAGCCTCCCCTAAACAACTTTCCCTTAATGGGCTCCACACTGAGGCCTATTCATGGGCAGGGAAGATCTTAAATTCCATTAACATTATACTCAGCAAAGCCCCAAATGGCAAATGAATCAAGGGAGAAGGCCCAAACTTGGCAGGTAGGTTCACTGGGGCCCAGGACTAGGTCACGTTCCCTTCTCTTCCTTCCACCCCCATAGCTACCTTGGTGTTTGGGGCCCTTAGGCTCTTAGCAAGTATATGTAATGTATCTTGCTCTTCTTAAGAGACTACATAATGCATGGAAAGCCAGCTTCAGTCAGAAAGACCTGGGTTAGAGTCTTGCCTCCAGCTTCTACTGGCCCCAGGTGATATGGGGCAATTACCTCAGCTTTGGGGGCTTGGACCAGGCAAGCTGAGGTAGTCTGTACTTCAGGTCTGGTATATTATATACATATATACATACATACATACATACAAACACACACACATATGAAGGTATATATTTGTATAGATGCACCCACATGTGTGTTCTAACATGGCATAAAATATAACTGTTTTTGTCAGGACAACTTACAACTTTGTGAAGGCATACTTTTGGTTCATGTTTATGACAAGCATTTTCTCCTCTAAAGTTCATTCAAGGGGTGGCTAGGTGGTGCAGTGAATAGAGCACTGGCCCTGGAACCAGGAGTACCTGAGTTCAAATCCAGCCTCAGACACTTAACACAAAAAACTAGCCGTGTGACCTTGGGCAAGTCACTTAACCCCAACTGCCCTCCAAAAAGCAAAAAAAAAAAAATTAAAAAAAAATAAAGTTCATTCAAAGTATTTCAAGTCTGAGGTTGAAACAAACACATAAACACAAATACATACAAATATACCCCACACATACATATATATTAAAAATATGTACAGAGTTTTTATCTTAAAGCAAAAACATTTCTTTTTAGGAAATTTCTTCAGGCAGGATAAATAGAATAACCCTTGTAAATTTAGTGAACATAAATGCACTTTACACATCAGTCACTTCCTGGCTAGTAGAGACCTGTCATTTCTACATTTGCTCCCACACAGTGTTACTGCCTTTCTTACACATACTTCCGACAGTCCCAAACATTCTTCTGGGAAAGAGAGGGTTTGTTTTTTTTAATGAATAGCAGAGGCTCTGGACCTCCAGGCTCTGGGAAGGCCTCAGGGTAAAGCTGCCTCCCCCAGACAGTTCTCTGAATTTTCATGGTCCAGCCCATTGCCATCCTTTCATTCTCTTTGAAGCATCTGAGACTGGTGACCAATTGCAGAGGATCTTTTCCTTAGAAGATGAGAGGTCTTCCAATGTGCTGGAATCCCATGGAACTCTAGCTTCCCTTTCCAAGGTATCCCAGGACTGCATGTCTTACACTCTGACAATATGGCTGTAACTCCAGGACCGGGCAGAATCCCGAACTCATAAAATATTTGGACTCAGATTTCCAGAAACCTATTTTGTTAATTCTTACATCTTTTGATTCATTCAACACTGACCCAGATAAAGCAAAAGTCCTCTGCTGGGATGTAAGGCTGTGGGGGGCCAGTTATGGGGAGCCCTTCGAACTCTCAGCAGGAATGAGAAAGAATCTCCCACCCAGAGGTTGCTAGTGGGTACCTACCTAAAAAAAGAGATGGGACTCCAGGAATAGTGAAAGTAGAGGGCTAATGTCTATTCTTCCAGGCACAAGCTTTATAGAGCCAAAAATCTCCTTCCTAATTGTTTTCCCCAGGACATTGTGCATTTCTTTGTTCCAGGCCTTGGGTGTAAAGACCTAATCCTCACACCTGTGTGTTTGAGCTCTTTCCTGGGGGATGGGGAACCGATCCAGGCCCATTATCGGGCCAAACACCTGAGAGGGTTTGTTCAGCCATCAGGGTCAGAGTCCCACTGGCCCGTGGTCCTCTACGTAAGATGAGACTAACAAGATGAAAACTAACAAGGAAAAAAGGAAAAGACCTGAGCTAAGAAAAATCAGCTAAGGGGAGAAGCTTGGGACTGCCAAGTAGCACAGTGGATAGATAGTGTTGGGCCTAGAGTCAGGAATACTCAACTTTGTGAGTTTATCAGACACTTATTATCAGACACTTATTAGTGTGCCACCCTGGGCAAGTCACTTAACCCTGTTTGCCTCAGTTCCTCACCTGCACAATGAGCTGAAAAAGGAAATGGCAAACCCTCCAGTACTGTAAAAGGTCCACAGGATGACGCCAGCTAGTCCTAGGACAAAGCCTTTGATGCTGTGGGACCTGGTACCACCCAGACCAGAAGAAGAGAAGCTGAAGGAAGTGGAATGTTTAGTTGAAGATGGGGACTTGAGAGCTTCCCGCAAATGTCTGAAACCTGACACGTGGCTTTGTCATGCTGGCTTGTCCTGCTTGGCCCTCCGGGACAGATGGAAATTGCAGGAAGGCAGATTTCAATGCAACATGAAGAAAGATATTTCACAATCAGTGCTGACCTAAAACAGGTGAGGATCACTGAGAGTCTTCACAATTCACTTGAGGATGTCTTCAGCGAACTTTGTGCTTTGGGGAGGAGTAAGACTTGGAAAGTCTCTTCTATCTGCCAATTCAAGAGCAAGTCATAATGGGGTGCCAGACTGACAAAGTGAGTCCGTGAACCCGTCACCGTCATTCTGCCAATTACCAAAAGGGGTCACTGCCTAAAAGCTTCTGGTCAGAGAATTTTCTTTTGCAGTCTCAGTATATCCACACTACCAACTTATTTTCCCTTTCACAATTAGCACCAATTGATAACATCAATTAAAAAAGCAACGATTAATTTAGCCTCCCTGTTATACTAACCTTAACATACTCCACAGCCCGGGGTGAGAAGTCACAGGCATAAGCAAAGATATTTAGATCTTCTTCTAGAAGTGGGAATAAACAGTTTCCAACCCCACAGCCAGCTTCAAGGATAATCAACTTCTGATCATCAAACTGGGGGGAAAAGGGGGAAAAAAAGAGCAGATGTTGTATTTGCACACTCAGCAAATTCTCACATGTTTCAAACCCAGATCTTACTGTTGAATAGAAAGCATGTGATCATTCTGTTTTCTATTTCTGTGGTCTTGATTTGTGCTGGATTGAGTTTCACTAGAAGCTCCCAGTCACTGGTTTGTTGGCCAGCTATATTTTCCAGGTCACAAGCACCAAATGAGCTTAATAAGATGTCCAGAGCTTAGGATAGTCTTGAAACAAGTTCAGGAGAACAAAAAAAGACACTCTCAAGTTGATGGCTAAGCATTTAATGAATCTCCAAAACCTGAGACCCATTCATTGGTATTTACTCAACACCCACAAGGTGTTAGCATTCATTAAGTGCTTACTAGGCACTAAGTGCTGGTACTTCTGGGCTAGCTGGCACCAGCAGTCCGGGAGGCAGGGGTTAAGGCCCATTTCTGACCCTCCAAGTCTTGACACCTGGATGTATAACCATAAGTTACAGAGAAGATGCTGATCCCCATCTATCCTCCCCAGGAATCCCCTCCACCCATTCAGGCCTTATCTTTCCTATAAGAGGCAATATACGATGGCTTACCTCCCTACATGCCCTCAGTTCCTCAAACTCTCTGGTGGTCCAGTGTCTGTCTTTGAAGAAATTGGTACTATTTCTCTTGTAAAACAGGTCCCAATTCTTCTGGGCTTCCTTTTCCAGTTTGGCCTGTTTAAAGGCAGATACGACAATACCATCTCTGTCTTGAGGCCTGGTCCCTTGTTCTTCTTCCCAAAGTGGATCCTTTCCAAGGGCAGACATCACCACCTGTAACCCCATTAAAGGGTTACAAATCCATCTTCTTGCAGCCTTTCTGAGGATAAATTTTTTTTAAGCTGTGTTTCTCCATATTCATTTTCAGACAGCCAATTCCCATAATGCAAGCAGGATCAGGAGCTTAAAAAAAGGAATGAAAATGACCGTACAATAAGGTGAATATTTTAAGGTGGATAAGGTAAAATGAGATGGCATTTGTAAAGCTGTATTTGTAAGCATGTACTATTTCTTTTCTTTTCTTTTTTTTGAGGGGGGAGGGCAGGGCAATTGGGGTTAAGTGACTTGCCCAAGGCCATACAGCTAGTAAGTGTTAAGCTGCTGAGGCTGAATTTGAACTCAGGTCCTTCTGACTCCCAGGCTGTTGCTCCATTCACTGGGCCGTCTAGCAACCTCCCCCCCCCCATGTGCTGTTTCTATCCTCTTAATTTAGATTAGAGCAGTCATTCTCAACATTCCTAATGCAGGGACCCTTTAATACAGTTCCTCATGTTGTGGTGACCCCCAACCATAAAATTATTTTTGTTGCTACTTCATTACTGTAATTTTGCTACCATTATGAATCGTAATGTAAATATCTGACATGCAGGATGGATTTTCATTGTTACAAACTGAACATGACCCACAGGTGGAGAAGGGCGGCATTAGAGGCTACATAGTAACTGGTTGACTTTCTGGTTGTGGTTTTACAGTCACAAGTACACAGGCCTGCACATAGTGGGCACAATATAAATGCTTATTCAAACGAGCTCACTGTAGAGCACTTGGACCCGGCTCACATTGGGTGCCTTATGTTGCTCTCTTTTCTCCCCTTCCCCAGAGGAAACTTTAGCACACACACAATTCCTGAAAAAGCAAAAAACATTTATTTGGTGCCCCATTTGTGCCAGGCTCTTGTCTATGTAATTTTCTCTATATCCAGCGAGTTGGAACACGAAGGAAATAATTGCAAATGTTGGGGTAGGGGAGTGTAACACCTCCCACCCCCCACCTCTCCGCACCCCTCTCTGCGCCCCACATTCCAGGCCACCCCCTGCACCCCTCTCCCCACTCCGTGCCCCAGCCCCACTCTCAGGACCAAGGTCCCAGGACTGCAGGAGAACGCGGGCTGGACCCGACGGGCCAGGCGGCTGGGACCTGGCCTGGTTCTGGATGCAGGGGCTACCCCGGCCCTCCCCCACGAGGGTCACTTCCTCCCGCCCCTCCCCCCCTTAAGCAGTTCGGCTTCTGCCCGAATCCAGCCTCTCTGGGTGGGTGGTCTCTTTCCTTAGAATTGTAAGCCCTCTGAAGGCAGGTCCCCTCCCCCACCTTGGCCAAGCGGGGGGGGGGGGGGGGGGAACAGGGCCAGAAGGGGCCTCGGGTCCGGCCCCCTCGTTTGACAGATGAGGAAACTGAGGCCCAAGAAAGCTGGGTGGAGCTGGCCCAAGAGTACACTGCTAGTAAGAGTCAGACGTAGGATTTGAACCTGGTTCCTTCGACTCCAGGATCAGGAGCTCTTTCCACTCTGATTTTGGAACGCAATTTTTACAAACCGGGAAACTGAGGCGGGGGAAGAGTGCTTGCGTGTCGTCACAGAGCTGGTAAGTGGACGGGCCACGAGGAGGACTCTAGGTCTCGAGGGCCTCAGTTTCCTCATCTGTGGAATGGGCACAACCTCCGTAACCGGCCTTACCTACCTTTCTGGCTAGCGTCGAGAAGAGAGCTTTAAAGCCTAGAGCGGCCAAGTCGGCCTGGGGCTGGGGCGAGGCGGGGCCTGCCAAAGGCGCACAGACGAGGCCTGGGCCCGGCAGAGAAGGTGCGTTCCCCTCCCCCAGAGCGGCACAGCCCGTACCCTCTCCGGCGTGCTCCGCTTTAGTCCTGGGGAGGGGAAGGGGGGAAAGGGAGGGGACCGGAAGTGCTCTCAGCCACGGGCCTCGATCGGAACGCTTTCCTTGTAGCACTTCTCCGCCCCCACTTCCTGTAGGAGCGCCGACGCCGGAAGCTCCCTCCCTATTCCCGTAGACCACGCCCCCGCGCGGCGGAAGGGCGGGAGGAGATTCCGGCCGCTGACGGGGTCTTACCCGCCCCCCTTCAGTTTCGGAGCGGAGCGGTGTCCCTGTTGCACCGTTCCCCCCGGCCTCTGCCGGAAGCGCCGGCCGGCCCTCAGGTAGCCGGCGCAGGGGTAGGACGGGGCGGTGACTGGAGGCCCCTTCCCCGGCGGGGCAAAGGCCATGAACGGCACCGCAAATCCCCTGCTGGACCGCGAGGAGCACGGCCTGAAGCTCGGCGAGAGCTTCGAGAAGAGGCCCAAGTCCTCCTTCCACACCATCCGCTGTGAGTAACCGGGCGCGGGCCCCTGGGGTGGCCCCCCCACACACAAAGAGCCCCCCGGGCCCTGGTGGGATCGCCCAACCTCTTCTCCCCCCCCCCCCCGGAGCCGCGCGTGGCGGTGGGCAGAGAGGGCCTGGGGGGGGAGGGGGACGGGACGGGACGGCTTTTCATCTTGTTTTTCCTGACGGCGGCGGGCGCGTCCCTCGTAAAGGCCCGGCGGCTGGAAACGAGCTGACGCCGCAGTCTGATTCACGAAGCCGCCCCGCTGACCCAGTTAGGACTTGCTTTTGCCGGGAAAGCAGAACGCGTGTCTCCCCGCGCGTATCACGGGCCTGCTCCACGGGGCGGTGTCGGGGCCGGGCACGATCCGGACTAAGTGACTTAGGTTTACACAGCCGGCTAGCGCCTGGGGCGGATTTGAACGGGGGGGGGGGCCCTCCTCGCCCTGGCCGCTGCCCCCCAACGCCTCCCTGGAGGGGCAGAGTTGAGCAGGTAGCAGTTCTCGAGCTGCCGCCTCCTGGGGTCGGGGGCGTCCGCGGTTCGGGGAGGACGCTGAGGCCCCGGGCGTGGGTCGGACCCGGCCCCTTCTCCGCCCCGAGCCTCTGCCTTTCCCCGAATCTCAGCTTCTGTCCCCGGGGCTGGGGGGCTCCTGTTTGCCTTTACAGTCTGGGCGGTGCCTCTTTTCCCAGAGCTCCTGTGGGGCACTGAGACCCTACTTAAAACTGCTATAAAAGTTCCGCATCCTGAGCAGTTGACTACTTCTTGTGGTCGTCTAAGACAACGTTCTTCTTTAACGAACTGGCTTTTGTTAAGGAGAGTTGTCTCACCACAAACAGTGACGTTTGAGTTCTTAGTTTAAAATATCCAGGAAACTGTAGGTATAGGCAATCTAGCCATTGCCCTCATAATTTTTATCTTCTTTAGATGATTTTAAACCGGCCTCCATAGACACTTCATGTGAAGGAGAACTCCAGGTTGGCAAAGGAGACGAAGTCACAATTACGCTACCGCACATTCCTGTAAGTCGAGAGTGTGTAGGCTTTTAAAAAGCTTTAGGATTGCTCTGATGTGCCTTATTTGTGTTGTGGTATTTACACTTTCTCTATCATTATGTTTTTTTTATATGATTATGACATACTAAGGGTCACCAATATATAGGAAAAGTAGTTTTTATGTAACTTTCTCAGAGATGTTTGATTAAAGTAGCCCCTGAGTGATGAGCACCTCCTTCGTAAACACATGGCTTCCCTGAGACTTGGGCTCCAGCTGAAGAAGACAGGCCAACTTGAGGGGAGTGTGCATTGAGACCCAGGGAGCCTGCCAGTGCTGTGAGTTACTTAGGTGGGGTGTTGAGTCCATCCTGATCCCCTAAAGCCTGTACCATACTTGGGTCCAGAATTAAAGGTCATCGGCAAAGATCTCAGGCGGAGACCAGAGAGTTTGGGCACCTGGGATTGAAGCAGGAGGTCTCAGGAAGCCGAGCCCATCATCTAGTGAGAACAAACAGGATGACATCAGCTCCAGCTGTCAGAGTCCAAATCAGAAGATCCTCATGTGCTGCCCAAAGCAGAATTGGTCCAGAGATATTTGAGCCCAAGACTACTGAGAAATGGGCACTTTTAAGGTTCCTTGAGAGGGAAGAGGCTTGTTTTTTTCTCTGAATCTCCAGGCCCAGTCTGGGCTCTGCACTTTTTTGTCCGGAATGGTGATGCCCTTAGTGCATGAAACTCTTGGGGGAAGGGGGGGGAATATGATGGACCAGAGCTTGTTAAGATTTGACTCAATAAGATGATGGAGATAAAGTGCTTTAGCAACCTCAAAGCACCTAATCAGTGTCCATTATTACTGTTTCTGTTAATGAGACAATATACCAAAATGTATGGGATGCAGCCAAAGCAGTTCTTAGAGGAAGTCCTATGTCTGTAAATGCTTACATGAATAAAATAGAGAAAGAGGAGATCAATGACTGACTTGGGTATGCAGCTAAGAAAGCTAGAAAAAGAAGAAATTAAAAATCCCCAAATAAATACCAAATTAGAAATTCTGAAAATCAAAAGAGATTAGTAAAACTGAAATTTGGAAAACTATTGAACTGATGAAAATAAACCTAAGAGGTGGAGTTATGAAAAAAGACAAACAATAAAATAGATAAACCTTTGGTTGATTTGATTAAAAAGTACACCATATTATCAGTATCAAAAATGAAAAGGGTGAATTTACCACCAGTGAAGCAGAAAGTAAAATAATAATTAGGAGCAATTTTGCCTAGCTGTATGCCAATAAACCTAACAATATAAGTGAAATGGATGAATGTTTACAAAAATATAAATTGCCCAGATTAACAGAAGAGGAAATAAAGTGCTTGAATTATTACTGTCTCTGTTTAGGGTCATTTAGTCTACTCAGGAAAAATAAACACCATATTGCTGCTTATGTTGATCCCTAGGGGGATCCAAAAGCTAAATCAGAAATCAGTCCATTTTGTTCTAAGGATGGAACTACTTATTAGTTGGGAGATTTTGTTCAATGAGTTTTGTTATTTGTGCTGCCTAACCATTTTAAAAGTCACCTTTTTTCCTAGTTAGCAACATGTTCCGTGTGTGATTACTGTCTTGTACTTTTACTTTAAACAGGGATCAACACCTCCAATGACTGTGTTCAAAGGAAACAAAAGACCATATCAGAAAGATTGTGTTCTCATCATTAATCATGACACTGGTGAATATGTGTTGGAAAAGCTCAGTAGCAGCATCCAGGTCAAGAAGACAAGGTGAATTGCATGATGAATTCATACCTGCACACATTGCTGAGTGGCAGTCAACAGAGCCCCTCAAAGGCTCTCCTATGAGACAGGAGGGTGGGCCCTAGAGAGTTCCCTGAACCCCACAGAGGTTAGTGACCTGCCCAGGGGTACACAACTAAAAAGTGCCAGGTCTTCCTGACTCTAGCACTCAACCCATGGCAGTGCTGCTTTCTGTGAGGGGTACCGGTGAAGAGACTGGAACTCTTGTGAGAGCCTAAATTGAGACTGGCCTAGGGTCATATGGTGAATAAGGGCAGAGGGGCCTCAGACCCAGGTTATCTCATTCCAAGCTCTGTGCTTGACTGGAAAAGATGCTTACCTTTCCCTTAGTTACTTCATTTCAGGAGGTAGGTTCATTTACTCATACATTTTTGAGGGCCATTTACTGCTTTAGGTGTAGCTTTCTCTAAACAAATTTTGAAGTACCAGGAAATAATTTTCTGAATTGTTATTTTGTTGACTTGTATGAGAAAGCAAACCATCTTCATTTTCAGAAAGACTGTCTGTTTCAATGATGATTTGTGCTTCATTGATAATGTGGTTGTTCACACAGGAAATTCTGAGATATCAGATTTTGGCACCTGAAGTTCTAATGGCAGAAGAATATTGATTATTACAGAGGTTATTTCTCTAGGGTGAAAGCACAAGCTCTGACCATGACGTGTCCCAGATGGCTGTATTGTGAAAATAAAACCTCACTGACTTTTTTTTGAGTAGTGACCACCACTTCACTTGAAACAAGAAATTTTATGAACACACTATTTAAAATGCATAATTTAGGGGTGGCTAGATGGTGCTATGAATAGAGCACTGGCCCTGGAGTCAGGAGGACTTGAGTTCAAATCTGGTCTCGTACTTAACACTAGCTATGTGACCTTGGGCAAGTGACTTAACCACAATTGCCCTGCCTTCCTCCCTCCAAAAAGCCAAAAAAAATTTAAAAAGCATAATTTAGTCTCTATATGTAAAAGAACCAAGGAACTTTAGGTCGTTGTAACCCATACCTGGTCTAAAGTGCATCATCTAGTCCCATTAAATATTTCTGCCCTTGTTTCAGAGCTGAGGGAAGCAGCAGAATCCAGGCGAGAATGGAACAGCCACCTGCTCGGCCCCCGCCACCTCCCGGACCATTCAGAGCCCCGATGAAACCACCAATTGGACCAAAAACCTCCCCTGTGAAAGATAACCCTTCACCTGAACCCCAGTTGGATGACATTAAGAGAGGTAAGTAATAGTTTGTGGAATCTTTCTTCTCAAGAAATATAGACCACAGCAATGGCCACTGTGGGGTTTTATAAGTGACTGTAAATCTGCCTGGAATGTCCATCTAAGGATTCTACCTCAGAAGAGACACATACATGAGCTGTATTTGTTCCTCTTGGGGGCCTCCCTGGATGTCTAGGAAGGTTCTTTCTCCTAGTAGTGGCTTGAAATCAGGGCCCCTCAGAAGCTCAGAATTTAAACTAGTATATATCACAAACATGAAACATGAGGCAAACTGTTAAAACTACAATCATTTGGAATGCCTGAATCCCCTGCAATTTCCTCTTTTGGGTAGTGACCTTGGCAATAAAAGACCATCATAAATGTGGATTGGTTGGTTAGCTCATGCATACATTGCTCTTCTTGAAGAATGGGTGTGAGGGAGGGCAGGAGGATTGAGCACTCATAAACCCTGGTGAATCAGACCCTGTCTTGTTTATGCCCACCCATTAAAATGTAATCTCTTTGATGGCAGAGACTGTTTTATTTTTGCCTTTCTAAAGAGGTGGTTGATTGATGCTGACTTTGGGTAACTCTCCAGTTCATGACCCTCAGGTGCTTCCTCTGCAAAATATGGCCTTTCAGTAGCTTCCAGATGGAAGGATCTTTTGAGATTGAGCCATACTCCAAGTGTGTGAAATGCTTTAAATACTGCAGTGGCTAGGAGGGTGCTTCTGGATAGTGTCTCCCCTGTTAGCCAGGGGCTGTACAAGTCAGATAATGAATGTAAAAAATCTGACCCTAGTGCTCAGCTTCAGCTTCCAGCCCCCAGGATCCCTCTGTGACACTTGGCACTGCAGACATTAGGAGCATGTTTAGGTGCTCAGTCTATTGTTCTGACTTGGGGTTTTAAGGACTCCTTCTATTTACTTGGATGAGAGTTTTAGACTGTGATGCCTCCTTAATTCTGCTTATAGAAAAGAGTGTTGGAAATAAGTGAATAGGTTGTACCGTGTGTGCATGGGAAGGGCTGCTTTATACATAAATGTTAGATCTCAGCAGTGGACAATGTGTTTGCAAGAAGACTTCACATACATATTTGATTTTCAATCCCACACAATAAAGAATCCTACAATTGCATTTTGGCCAAATCTTTTGGCAAGATGTGGTATATAAAATGGTAGAGCATCTTCCTGCAGATGTTCTTAGCAGTGGAATTAATGGGGTCACATATCTAGAACTGCTAGTGGCCTTAGAGGCCA
This sequence comes from Pseudocheirus occidentalis, assembly GCA_028646575.1. Taxonomy (NCBI): domain Eukaryota; kingdom Metazoa; phylum Chordata; class Mammalia; order Diprotodontia; family Pseudocheiridae; genus Pseudocheirus; species Pseudocheirus occidentalis. The sequence continues at coordinate 29,603,260 of CM053597.1, read as the reverse complement.
TTTGCATCTAGTTCAAACGCCTTAAGAGGTGGAAACTGAGTCCCAGGAAGTTTAAATGACTCACCTGCTGTGACCCAGGTATAAGCATCAGAGACAGGATTTGAGCCCAGGTCCTTGGACTCCAGAACTAGTGTGCCCAACTGCCTCATTAGTCTGGCATTTTCTTCATGTAATTGGTGTCATTTATTTGTTTCTTTTGTTGCTAGAACCTTAAAATGGCTGTGAGAAGATTCATTCATGCCCATTAACAGCAATATTGTATATTGGTGTCTTTTTTGGGGGGGGGGGGAGGGCAGTTGGGGTTAAGTGACTTGCCCAAGGTCACACGGCTAGTTTTTTGGGTTAAGTGTCTGAGGCTGGATTTGAACTCAGGTCCTTCTGACTCCAAGGCTGGTGCTCTATTCATTGTGCCACCTAGCCACCCCGGTGTCTTTTGAGACTAGTTACTTTTTTGGCCCACACTTTGAATTCTTTCTCCTCATTAATAAAGTCACAAACCTGTAGTTTACAAAAAATTTTAAATATTATGCTTTAAGCAAAGAATGTAGTTTAACCTGTTGCTCTCCTGACCCACAAACTGCCGTTTTATTCCAGAGCTGAGAGCGGAGGTTGAGATCATTGAACAGATGAGCAGCAGCAGCGGCGGGAGCAGCTCGTCAGACTCCGAGAGCTCCTCAGGCAGTGATGATGACAGCTCCAGCAGCGAAGGGGACGAGCCAGCCGCCCGGGCTGCCCCCTCCCAACCTCCCCCCCAGCAGTTGAGTCACAGAAACCCTGTGGCCAATGGCACTACCCGGCCCCCTGGAAACAACCAGCTGATGAACACCCTGCGTAAGTGGGGAGCATACCCTCAGGCTGTGATGTCCGTGTGGTCCCAATTCATGTCCGAGCCCAAGCCCAGTCCATTTTGTGATTGCATTTCACGCAGCTTGACTCATCCTGAGGCTTAGGAATATCAGGGTGAAAAGGAATATTCCAGTGTTTGCACAACGAAGCTTAGAGTCGGTCTGGTCTACACTTGGCCCTTTGGACTTTTCACCATCTTGAGGGCTCCAGTTGTCCAACTCGGTAGATGCTGAGACCTTCCACAAATGCCTCATTTCCTTCGGCTCATCTCAGAGGGCACCTCCTCCTGGAGGCTGCCATGGGCTGTCTTGGGTTTCTTGTAGATGTTCCCCAGCATTGTGCAAGCTCTTCAAAGTGGGGACTATGTCCTTTTTGTGTGCTGAGGTCACAGCAGCTGGCCTGTGATGCAGTCTTGACCATTGCATTAGCATAGGGGACTCCCCACACCAGCCAGTTTGGAGCAGCACCTGGTCTGGTCTTGGGAGACACAGTCTGCAAGACCCGAATCCAGGTCTTCTAGCACCCCTTCATTGGCCCACTGTGCTCTGGCCATTAGGAGTGGACACAGGGGGGTCAGGCATTCACGGTGTTTGGAAGCATTTTACTGCAGCCAATTAAAAAGAGGAGAAAGAGGAAGACCAATCTGAGGGAGAGAAGGATGCTGGGCTTTTCTGTACGTCTGACCTGATTCTGCTGCTTGTCTTCACTGATGAATGTCCTTCCTTGCAGTGTTGAAGCTGTAGAGGAATTGGAAACTCTTGACAGTAACAGCGGGGAAGCTAATTGAGTTAACTCTGCCCTTGTGATGTGAATTGGTGACGCAGACACATTAAATGTAAGGTCTCTCTGCCTGCACGATACCCATTGCTGATGCAGGGGTATAATTGTAGGCTTTTTACAGTCTCAGCAGCCCAACAGTATCAGTAATTTGTGATGTGTCATCATATTAGCCAAAAAGTGACCTTGTAAGGTTTAAAAGAGAATTCTTAGTGATACTGGATGTGGTCAGCCAAAGAATTTTAAGGCAATAACTTAATTCTGTGACTTTGTTTTGATTTGTTCTTACAGGAAATGACTTACAATTGAGTGAGTCTGGCAGTGACAGTGATGACTAGCCTGGTGCTTCCTGCATCTGTCTCTTTGGTAGGAGAACATGTGGACCCGAGCAGAAAGCTCAGCACCAAGGAGAGCGCTTGTGAGCACTGAAGAGCTGCCACCGAGCCCGAGCAAGAGCACTCTTGTATATATTATGTGAATACAGTTTTAAAAGTTTTACCTAGGTCTGCAGAGAGAATAACTGGGAGAGCTGGTTTTGGTTAATGTTGTGGATGGAAAACCTGAACACTTGGGGGAGGGGGGATCTTGGTTGTTCAAAGGTTGAGTAAGACATATTCTTGGCAGTCACACGTTCGGACATTATGTCTTCATTGCCAAAGTAAGTTATTTGGCCTTTAGGGGGAAAGCAGCACCCCAGAAGCGTGTTAAAGCCTCTTCTAATTATTGCCCATGTGGAGATGAAGGCTATAGCCTTCCTTGCCTAATTAGACCTGACCTGATAGGTCAGTGGAGACGGACTTAGGCATAGACATTCAGAAGCAGAGAGAACATTGTAATAGGATTCAGTCCAAGCTGAGAGAGGCAGATGCACACTACTAGTTGATAACAGATGGGAGTAAAACTCAAGGCTCCAGTACTTTCTCTATTGTACCATAATGCCTCCCATTATATTTAATCAAATATTTATTGAACACCTACTGTGTGCAGAGCTTAGATATGTAACAAAACCAATGATCTGTGTCCATAGAGCAATCAGATACATATTGGAGCTTTGTACCTAGACTGTGAAAGCCATGACTACCATTTTACTATTAGTTTGAATGTGAGCCAGCAAAAGTTGGCTCTGTACAGAAGAACTCAATGTGTAGGTGCAGTGACCAGAAGAAATTGAAGGCTTGAGTACTGAGTTGATAAAGGAAAACCATAAGCCCATGTTTAGCTTTCATTGGACATAATCTGATTCAGGGGATTTCAAGAGGAATGGCTTGTTTAAAAAGAAATAATAGGAATGACTGACTAGTAGGGGTTAGAGGAGAAAACTACTGAATGTATGAACTAGAAGTGAGTTTTTAAAAAATATCCCAGGAGTTGTTTGAAAGTATCATATGAGAGGACCATAATTCTCCTTGATTTGCCTGCCCCCCGCTTTTGTACAACTATGTTTAAATTACAGCTTGTATTTTTATGTAGCTGGAAGCAAGACAAAATATGCCTTGTCTTGTACAGATCTTCTGCAAAATGCATAAAATACTGACAAAATAAAAACGTTCTAGGACAGCAACCCTAAGTTAAAATTAAGTGTACATGTAGGAGGTCTCCATCCAGCCTAAGTGAACATTCCATTGCCTATAATTGGAATACGTATTTAAGAAAATTTTCTAATGTTTGCTGGGCATATACATTTTTTTTTTTTTTTGCTTTTTTGCAGGGGGGAAGCCAGGGCAGTTGGGGTTAAGTGACTTGCCTAAGGTCCCAAGGCTGTAAGTGTTAAGTGTCTGAGGCCAGATTTGAACTCAGGTCTTCCTAACTCCATGGTCGGTGCTCTGTTCACTGTGCCACCTAGCCACCCCTGGGCATGTAAATTTTAAATTAATTTCTGGCCTGTTGCCTCCCTGATTTATGTCTCCTTTTCACCCCCACCATTCCCCTGCCTGTCAGCTTTTCAATGCCAGTTCTGTAGTAGGAGAATTTGAATTGAGAATGGGGTACAAGACACATGGAGGGAGCTCAGAGGATTATAATTAAGTGGAGCCGTAGGGGGCAGGAGGAGAGGGAGAAACACTCTTTTCCCCTTGTAAGCTGTCCAAAGAAAGCTGGGAGTTAAAAGTAAGAGGGAATAAACCTCATTGCCTTGTGACCTTTTAAGTACTTTTTGGTTCTTACCCAAATCTCAGGCTTTTAGATTGAATTTAATGGAGTATAAGAATTTATTTATAATGAATTGATTATTTATTTATAATCTGTTGGTAATGTTGACATTAGAGGTGGACAGTACCATTATCAGTTTATATTGTTGCTGGAAATAAGGAATATTTAAATATTTCACTGCTATTATTAACTTGCCCAATTCTTTGAGCCAGATTTCAGTCATTTGAACTAAGGTTTCCTGTGTAAGCTTTTAAATTTAAATAAAAATAAATGCTGAAGGAAACAGGCAGGGCCTTGGTTCTACATCTCCAAGTTAGGATGTTCATTTGCTAATCATCAAAAAGGATTGTGTAAATGCATTCTTTGCACATAGCACTATGGTTATTCAGATGTAGTAGACAGGTAGGGGAGCCGTGGAAGGCAGGACGTGTCAAGAACATGCATTCTTTGGACGACAACTTGGGCATGGGAGCCATGGATGTTTTTAACAGTTTGAAGCATCTCATGGAATTTCCCAGATTTTCTTTTGTTACTTGTCTCCCGTCCTTTTGTGTTTGTTTAGAGACTGGTGGTCGTAGTGGATAGTCAGAAATCTCAGAGCCTGCCTTTTCAAAATACTTGTTGGACAATGCTTAAATATTACATCTAAAATCACAGGAGGGTTTGGATACTAGCAAACTCGAGGTTTTTAGCTGAAACCAAGACTACTTATTCTTTATTTGCCTTTTGTCTGTAACAGTCTCATGTTTTTCTGTGTGTGTGGTGTTTATATTTGCTTGTCTTTGGTGGTGGGAAAACTTAAGAACCCAGAATCCCTTTTCCTTGATTAAGATACCAGATTCAGTAGGATATGTGTATGTGTGTGTGTTTGTGATGTATTTATATGTTGTTTTGAAAGAAATATTCTCATGTGGATATATATTAGGTTATAGTAAAAATGAAATTATTCCAGTGTGGTGTGGTAGGTGACATTTTGGAAACTCAGGTGCAAGTTGAAGTAAAAGACCAGTAGAACAATGATCATCACTTGCCATTGCCATTTCCCCATCATTACTTTTGTCCTGAGTTCATTTAACAAGTTAACTTAAAGTTGTCTGGCTCTGTGGTTACAATTTTTTAAATCTTGTGCCTAGAGTTTATTTTCATAGCTGCTTTACTATAGGGTAGAAATATGCATGTTTACATTTATGTAAAGTATTTGCAGTGTAAAGTTTTATAGTTTACTCTTTTAAAAAATCATTATATTTAAATGAGAAATTAAAGTCAGCAATTCTTTCATTGTGTTTTGTTTTTCTTAAGGTAGAAATAATGAGAATTCTTTACAGTAACCCTTCATACTTGAATCTGATGATAATGGAAATTTAAAATTATTCTTAAAACTAGATATCACTAAATTTAGGAAGTTGACAAGGCTAGTAAAATTTCAAAATGAATTATCAAAGGTATGACTTAAGAGCACTTTGAAATGAAGAAAGGAGTGGTTAAGAATCATCGTGGGTTCATCAGGAACAAGTTATGACAAATTTAACTTCATTTCCTTTTTGACAGTATCCCTAAAGTAGGATGCCAGGGAACTTCTGTGGACCCCTAGGTCTTAGCAGCTTATTCACCAGAGTTACTATCTTCTTGTGAACAAGACAGAAGGCTATGCATTGGATGGAAAATGGTTAAGTAAGTGAGGACTGACTAAAACCCAGAGAGTGGGAAAAGCCAACATGAGGTAGTGGAAGGAGCACTGAATTTGGGGTCATTCTGAGGACTTACCATCTCTGTGACCCTGAGTTGAGACGTGTCATCTCTCGAACAAAGGGGCTGCATCAGGTGATTTCCAAGGTCATGAGGGGCAGTTAATGAAGGCCACTGAATGGCAGTCTGATTGGACAGAACTCTAGTGGAGGGCCACATGGTTCCTTGGGCCACGTTTTGAACACCATTAAGAAAAATCAGTGATTTGAATGACTACTGATTTTTATGCTTTTTAAATGACAAAGCTATGACTAGCCAGTATATTAAATGACAAAATTAGAATTCAAAAAGATCTCTTTTTTTTTAAATTGATTTTTGTTTACTTTTAGTTTACAAAATTCAGTTCCACGGTCCCTTGAGTTTCACATTTTTCTCTGCAAAAAGATCTTGATGAGCTGGAATATTAGCTAAAGCCAACAAGATGAAACTGAATAGAGATAAGGATGAAGTCATTCACTTGGGTTAAGGAAAATCAACTACCCAAGTATAGAATGAGGCAGATGCAGTTAAAAAACAGTTCATAGGGGAAAGTGGGGGTAGGGAGTTTCCAGAGATTGAAAACTGAGGGGTTTAAGAGTCAAGGAGGTAATGATGTGACTTCTTTTCCTGGGTCAGCCTAAATATGATCAGTTGTGACTAATTCCAGACAAGTACATATTGAGGATAATTGACAAGTACCTAAAAAAAGGAGAGAGATTCGATCTTCTAAAAGGCAAAAGAAAAGGCTTTTTATCAGGAATAACTTACCTGCAAGACTAAGCATTTTACAGAGGAGAAACATGGGCTTTAAAAGAGAACTTTTCAAGCATTCATGATGAAAAGACCAGGGACAAATAGAATTTTTGAACTGTAAGCACAGAAGACAAGAGAAACCCAGAAAAGTCAGTATACGTGAGCATTTGGAAGGGGCTTGATGATAATGAAACATACTAATAGGAGAAGAGATGAGTGTCTCTTTTGGATCCCCACTGTCTTTAGACTTCACAAAAGGGGAAAAAAAACAGGGTTGGGAGTGGTTTTTGTTATATCTTAGTTGTAAGGGAGTTGTAAGGGAGGCTGTAGGTAGACAGAAATACACTAAGGAAGAAACGAGGAAGGGGAAGGAAGTGACTTGCATAACTGAGGTATATGAGAAGATATACACAGAAGGTGAGAGCACCAGGCTTCTCATGAACCTCATACTTGGCTCATTTGGGCCACTGAGGGTTCATCATACACATTGTTGAGTGTAGAAACACATTGCATTCAAGAGGGAAAAGGGACTGGGCTGAGAAAAAGGAAGGGGTGGGTTGAGGGTGATTGGAGAGGGAATGGTGAGTTCAAACCAACATCAGAAAGTAGGTCGTTAAAGCAGGGGATTAAAAGGAGAGAACAGAAGAACCAGCCCCTAGGGTCTGGGTCAGGAGAGGCATCAGACCATTTCAGTACAGCTTACTAAGACTAATCAAATTGCTTCTCTTTCACCACCATCTCTAAAGGAGTGCTTTAGATGGAGGGGAAAACAAAAACAATTTCGGGTGAAGAATGTGGATGGAATAAACTCGTCTGTCAAAAAGGAATGGGTAGCAGAATGGATCAAAAATCACGTTTATAAGAATTACGGTGTTCGAGCTGAATTTATTATGCTTTATAGGTGAATTTTAAAAGGAATGCCAATTATGATCTCACATAAGAGTAAGAATAGAAGTGGTTTATAGAGATAAGTAGGGGAGCTTTACTGTTTAAAGGTAAGGCAAGTAATAATGTCAGTAATTTATATGCACTGAATGTTAATGTCATTTAAGTCAAAGATGGGGAACCTGTGGCCTCAAGGCCACATGTGTACCTCTAGATCCTTGAGTGTGGCCCTTTGGCTGAATCCAAACTTCACAGAATAAATCCACTAAAAAGGATTTGTTCTGGAAAACTTGGATTTTGTCAAAAGGCTTCACCTAAGAACCTAGAAGGTCACAGTTTCCCCGCCCCCTAAGTATTCCAAGGAAAAGTTAACCAAATGACTACAATATTACAATAGTTGCAGACCTCAGTGTGACCCTTTCAAATCTGGACACATCTAACAAAAAGATAAGAAAGTTAAGGACCTGTATAGAATTTTTCAAAACTGGATGTTATTGATCCTTGGTAATTATTGAATGGGAATTGAAAGAATTATATATATACACCACTCAACTCTACATGGCACATTTACAAAAATCAAACATGCTATGGCATTAAAAAAGCTACAAAATTCAGAGAAGCAGAAGTATTTTAAGTATATTTTTATTTTTATCTTTTGTTTTTACATTGCCCACATTTCTTCCTTCAACCCTTCCCTCCCTCCACTTGGAGAGCCATCCCTTATAAAAAGAATTCCTTTTAAAAGGAAGAAAAAAAAATTCAGCAAAAGCAATTAACACATTTTTTTTTAAAAAATGATGCTATATGTAATGTCCCACACCTGTTCCCTCCTTCTACAAAAGAGCCAGAGGGATGTGTCTTTTTGTATTTTTTTTTTAATACCTAACCTGTCACTCCTATACAAATTAGGAGAATTTTTCCTTAAAGGGTATTGAAAACACCCTCCCAAGACTTAATTGGTTCAAGGGAATAATGGTTAAGGCTGTTGTTAGCACCTGGTCACTTGAGTACAAAGCAGCTAGGAGGAGCTCCAGGAGTTGGAGGGCATTGTGGGAAGTTAAACTCAAGAGGAGAGTTTTACTCAAAATGAATCAATTTGATCCTTAAATTATATGCTCTTGTTGAATGTCCCTCCATTAGCCTATAAGCGTTTTATGTCCTTACATTATCGAACCAAAACAACCAGGGAACTGACCTAAGGAAGGGACCAGGCATGGTCTGTAATTTCACCATACACAACTTCCATTTATTGTTGAGTATATTGTTTTCCCAGCTCTGCTTACTTACTTTGCATCAGTTCCTGTAAGTGTCTTATGGTACAGCAATATTTTATTGCATTCATGAATTACAATTTATATTCATTCCCTAATTCAAGGACATCTACTTTGTTTCCAATTCTTTGTTAACACAAAAAGTACTGATATAAATACTGTAGTGTATATAGAGTCTTTTTAAAGTCACCATTTACATACTTCTGAATTGGAAGAACTATAACACAAAAAAAAATCATTTAAAGAAAGGAGTCAAACTTAAATGGAGACTAATCCTAAAGGATAAGTGGATCAAAAAACAAATCATAAAAACAATAGCTAATTTCATAAAATAACATGAAGACTTTTGGGATGCAGCCCCAATATAGTCCTTGGGGAGAAGCTTATATCTTGAAATACTTAATAGCAAAAGAAAAACAATAGATCAATGATATGGGCATTCAATTAAAAAAACAACTAGGAAAACAAAATCAGAAAATATCAACTAAGTACAGAAAAAAATAGAGAAATCAAAAATAGAGAAATGAAGAGAAAAACATTGTGACTGAAAAAATAATCAGCAAAATATATGGATATGACGTAAGCCCACAAAAATCCATCAGCCTTTCTAAAATAAAACCCAAAGACATAGAAAAATAAATTCCATTCAAAATTACTATAGAATGTATAAAATATCTCAAATTCCACTCACCAAAACAGAGAGGAATTATATTGATGTAATTACAAGACACTTTCCGGAAATACAAGAAGACTTATCAACTGATAAATGAAGCCAGGAACTGGTATGTTAAAGAAAAATAAAACCCTAATAAACAGCTTTTAAATTTTATTTAAAAACAGAAGAAACCCAGATGGGCAAAAACAAAAGCAGGAAAAATGAAGAAAATTATGGACTATTCTGCTCAATTTTACACCAACAAAAATGATAAATGAAATTATTAATATTTATATGCCCCAGATTAACATAACAAGAAACAATTTAAACAACCCCTAAAACTTTTTATGTTTTAAATAACCAAAAAAACCCTTTAATTTTATGAATTATAAGGGGATATTTCCTTAATTTTGGCAAGCAGTATCTATGTAAAACCAAAAGCTGGCATCTGTAATGGAGAAATGCTAGATACCATTCCAGTAATACCATGAGGCAGACAAGGATGTCCACTGTCACCACTATTATCTCTGCTATAATTCTAGAAAGTCTAGCTTTATCAATAAGATAAGGAAACACTGAGGGACTAAGCATAGACAAAGAAAAAAACCCAATCACTTTTTCAGATGATATTTTACTTAGAAAACCCTAGAGATTTAACTAAAAGTGACTGAAAAAATAACCAGCAAAATATATGGATATGACAAGCCCACAAAAATCCATCAGCCTTTCTAAAATAAAACCCAAAGACATAGAAAAAGAAATTCCATTCAAAATTACTATAGAATGTATAAAATATCCCAAATTCCACTCACCAAAACAGAGAGGAATTATATTGATATAATTACAAGACACTTTCCAGAAATACAAGAAGACTTAAATAACTGTAGACACTAATTGTTCGTTGTTGAGTCAGACCAATGTAATAAAAATGACAATACTACCCAAATTAATTTAGAGATTCAATGCCATAGCAATCAAACTGCCAAATAATTTTATAGAATTGTACATATTAACAGCAAAATTAATCTGTAGGAACAAAATATCAAGAAGCTCACGATAAATAATGAAAAAAATGGGAATGAAGTGGGCTTAGGAGTATTAGATCTCAAACTATAAAGCAGCAATCATCAAAACAAGCTGGTACTGGTTAAAAAATAGAAAAGTTGATCCATGGAACGGATTAGGTACAAAAGCCTCAGAAGCAAACAATGTAGCATAGTATTTGACAAATTTCAGGACACAACTGTTGAGGTAAGGATTCATTATATGACAAAAACTGCTGGGGAAATTAGATTTAAACTGGCATCTCACATCATACACAATACATTACAAATGTATCCCTGACTGAGATATAAAAGGTCATGCAAACAAATTAGAGGAGAAGGAAAGAGGTTCCTTTAATACCCATAGAGAGTTCTTGACCAAACAGGGAATAGGGATATTCATAAAAGATCAACGATTTTGATTTTGTAAAATCAAAAAGTTTTTGTACAAACAAAATTAATGCAATTAGAACTTGAAAGGAAATAATTAACTTGGGAAAAGTCTTTGCAGCATATTCTCTGATAAAAAAAAAGCTAATATCTAAGACAGAACTGATACAAATATCCAAGAACAAGAGCCATTCCTCAATAGATTTGATAAATTATCAGAAAATGTGGACGGGTATATTGCTAAAGAAGTGTAAGCTATCAACAACACATGGGAAAAAATGGTTCAAATAATAAATAATAAGAGCAATGCAAATTAAAATGACAATTTCTATTTTACGTTCATCAGACTGATAAAAGCTGGCTAAAAAAAAAGGGAGGGTTAAAAAACAGTTGTGGGAAGACTGACACTTTGCTATCCTTTTGGGGAAGGTATGAATTGGTCCAACTAGATTGGAAAGCAATATGAAACTATATATCCAAATTCATTAAACTGCATGCCCTCTGGCCTAGGGATACCATTTCTAGGCATATATATCCTAGAGAGGCTAAAAATAGATGGAAAGGACCCATATATACACAAAAATATTTATAGCAATACTTTTTGTAGTAGCAAAGAACTGGAAACAAAGTCTGAACAAATTACCGTATTTGAATGTAATATGATATAATTGTGCCTTAAGAAATGACAAAAAAGGACAGATATAGAGAAACACAGGAAAACTTGCATAAACTGATATGCAAAGTGAAATGAACAGAACCAGAAGAACAATTTCTGCAGTGACCATGATATTGTAAAGGAAAACAACTCTGAAAGATTTAAAAACTAATCACAACTTTATGTGACTCATGGCAAAGGATTCTTCCTACCTCTTGGCAGGGAGGTGGTAATCTGTGGGTACAGAACGAAACATTTTCAGATATAGCCAATGTATAAGTTTGTTTTACTTAACTATATTTTTAGTTATGTAACAGAATTGGACAGAGGCTTTAGGGAAAGTAATAATAAAATTAAAGGTAAACATCAATGAAACATTTGAAAAACACAGAAGAAATCAGAATGTTCCGAAGGGGAAAGGGAGAAGCAGGACAGTGTTGATACCATCATATTAAATATGATGTAAATTAAAAAAAAACAAATGTGATAGAAATTGATAGTTTCACATACAAACTTTTGCTGTTCTTTGTATATGAAAATATTCATATTTGTCAAATTTATTAAAAGGGAGGGACATGACCCCCCCAAATTATGAGAGATTAGCTGATTTTGCAAGACTTGATACACTTAGACAAACAAAAACCCCAAAAGACACATTTTCTAGATGATGGCACTAAGGATTCACGTGGCAGGGGACTGCAAGGGCCAGAAGAGTCACACTGATGAATCTGATTTACCTCCATCCCTACTCCCCATCCTTGTGGTTCTGTTTCACCTTGGGTTCTGAACAATGGCATGAAGATGGCTGGATCTGGAGTTAGAAGACAGGGATTCAATCTGTCTCCAAGGCTCTTCCTCTCTCTGGACCCATTTATTCCTTCTAACGGCTAGTTATGAGGAAATGATAATAAACTTGGACACTTCTATGGCAACTTAAAGTTGACAAAGTGCTTTTTCGTTCACTTATTTGAGTCTCATAGCAGCACTGGGGCTGGATACTATATTCCCTCCACTTTGCAAATGAGGACATTTAAATTAAGGGGTTAATTGCCTTGCCCATGGGCATGCAGCTGCTAATAAGCAAAGGTAGCACTTGAACCCAGATCTCTGGACTCCATCTATGTTGCATTCATCACAACAAAGGAAACCTTAAAGCATTTTTACAAAAACATCAATTACATCATCACGTAATTTTATAACAAATACATGTAGCCCAAGAGAACAAACACTTGCTGTTTCTGACATGGACAGAGAATACAGATTAGGAAAGAGGAGACCGTATTTCAAAGAAATGGATTTTATTGTGTGTAGGTTGTGTAATATGGTCAGTTCCAAAATGTATATGATTGATATATTAAACGTGTATTACAAGATTACATGACTCATAGGGAAAAGCACATGTAACGGGCAGGATGTAATACACTGTACAAGTCAGCTCTCAAGAAACGCATCCTCCGGGAGGAGAGACTCCTTTGCTCTAGAGGTGTGGAAGAAAAGCCAGCAAAGGGGAAAGAAAACAGGTCTCCAGGGATATTCCAATGCAGAGATAAGCATCCAGTAATGAGCACATGCTTAAGGACTCCCATGGCAGCGACACAGTTAGCAGCAGAAGCCATTTTATGGGGCAGACAAAGTGAGTGGTTGTTCATGAGGAAGTCCTGCTGGGCGTGCAGTGTGAATGCTTATATCCACCCTTATCTCCCATAAAGGATCTACCCAACAGAACCTGCTGGAGGCTTTCCTCTGCTTCGTTCTCCGTCCAAGAGGGGAGCAAAAACACGGATGTGTCATTAAATCGTGAAACCTCCATAGACCTTCCCACAGTTTTGGAGCATGCAGGTCCTGTCTGCAATCATTTAAGAAGACAGTCTTCATCACTATGGAAAAAAATGCATAGTGCCCATGCTACTGAGGACTGGACAGATGGTGTCAAAGGATGTTACAGGTGGAAGGCCTTCGGAGTCAACATGTTCACCTCGTGGCTCTAGTGATGAAGAGGATGAGTCCCAGAGAGGCGGGTAGGTGACACGAGACCACTAACTTGTTCCACCCCACCCCAGACAATCTGTTCCAACCACCTCTTTCTGCTGCCAAAATGCTATATGCTGTCTAAATTAAAAAGAACTGAAATTCTTTTTTTTCTCTCCTTTAAAAAAGAATTTCAAATCACCCCTTTAAGATAACAGGAGCTGAATTGTACCAACACAGAAGGTCAATAAACCAGATTTAAATCCAGACTCTTATGCCCCACCCTTCCGGCAGTGTTTGGCAACCCTGGTTACAGACCACTAAGCAAAAGCAGAACCGCCTTTATTCCGTCTGCACCTGTGAATGACCGTGCACGGAGCGCACGGCAATAGCTCCTCTCTGTGTGATGGAAGGGAAAGTGCTTTGTTCACTGACGAGACGGGAGCCTTCCTGCCTGCATCCAGTCTTTGGGGAGACAGCAACAGGACTGCGTCCAGCCCCAGTGATGCATATATGTGACATCTTCTTTGGGAGTCTGTGTCATAAGCTGGGATACCAACTGCATCCGCTTGCAGTCTGCAGACATGTGCACTGTATGGCACATTCCCTGCCCTATTTGTGATGGGTTTGCATGAAACATACAAAACATTCATCATCCTGCACAGAATAAGCCGTCTGGTAGTTCTAGTAAACAGAGACGTGGCTGTTGTTAATGCCGTAGGGACAGGCGGCAGATCACATTTGACCCTTTTTTACAGGACAGAAGAGAGACCCGTCTAGCCAGACTGCAAGACAATTCACAGTCCTGTTGGATTCACATGTAAAGAAATGAGGAACTCCTATGTGCAGATACAACAAGAAGATCCACGCATGATTCATGCCCCTGGAGGCGTCACAAAGAATACACTCAGGAAAGATGATATGCACAGAGACATCATTTTCAGTGGCAAAACCAGGGGCCAGGTTTCCTGGAGGACTGAGAGAAAAGGACGGACTGCACCCGGTGGAAAACCACATCCATTCTTTACAAGAGAATGGTGTAGAGGTGTGTTCACTAGGACTGGATAATGAAGCAAACCAGCAGAGAGAAAAGAAAGCCTGCGGCACAGAAACAACTCCCCCTTCTAGGGAATGCCAAGGAAAGGGACACCAACCTCCAGGACAGTTTTTCCAGCTAGTCTAGAAAACTCTCAGTAAGCCCCTGTTCTCACAGGGATCATGATGGGAACTGGCCTTCCATCTCTTTTTTGAAGCTAGCTTTCTCTGAGGTCTAAGGGAGACAGTGACTGCTCAATGTGGGGCTGAACCAGCATCTCCCCAGGGAGGGACAGTTGCACTTCCCCTGCAGCTTCACTACATTTCAAGAGTCTCCTGAGGCGGACCAGTGGCTGAGGGTCCCTTCACAGCGGCATGGGCTCTGTCAGCTATCGGCATCCCTGGCACTTCAAGTCAGGATGCTGAAGTCTGTACTGTTGTGTGGTCCTGACCCTGCACGAGGTCAGAGGAGGGCAGAAGAGTGTTGTGGTCACCCTGAGATGGCCAAAAGCTGCAGATCAAAACTCAATTCAAACAACACCCCCAAAAGTCTGTGTAGAGATAGTGCTAAACTGAGGCATCATTGTCTTAACACGTAGTTTTCTGGGATGTGGAGATTTGCTGCTGTTCTCTGGTTAATCTGCCTTTACCGCTGGGCAGCAGCCCAGCTCCCACAAGTGAGTCTATGAGACGCCATCTACATTTTGGATTAAGACAAGAATATGGTGGTCCATTTTTCTTCCACTCAGAACTAATTAAGCATACATCTCCAATCACCGGCAACAGCAAGATGGTTGGTTTTTGTTTTCTTCATGCAGAGATTGGGCATGACTATGCCGGTCTGAATTAATGTCATGGCAGTTGCTGTCCATTCCACAGGGGATACTGCCCACCCTGTATCCCTTCATGTGAAATAGCGACATGGTGTGGAGTCAATGTAGCAGTGTGAGGTACATCTCAATTCCCCATAGGACCTGAGGCGAGAAAGAGAACCTTGGGTCAGACAGAATTCTACGGATACCGTGGGACCGTAGGAGCCTGAATGATAACAGATGGTATTGAGAGCTTTACACAGGGGGAGGTAGGTGCTACTGTGGTCTCCATTTTACAGAAGAGGAAACAGAGAGATTGACTTGCCAAGGCCACACAACTCCTGCATCTGAGCCCAGTGCTCCATGCGCTGAATCACTGGGATCCCTCATCTCATCCAAGCACTCTTAACCCTTTTTGTGTCACTGACCCCTCTGGCAGTGCCGTGAACCCAACAGTCCCCTTCTCAAATCCTGACTCCAAATGCATAATGTAAAGCCTAGGGGACTGCAGAGGAAACCAATCACATTGAAATGCAGCCATGATCTAAACATGAAAAACAAGTTCACAGACCTCCCAGAAATCTGTCCGTGTCCCTCTCAGCAATCTGGGGGCCCCACATTAAAGACCCCTGGTCTAGTGTGATGCTCTCACCTTTTGCAGATGAAGAACTACCAGCTGAAGACCCGGGATTTGAACCCAAACTTCTGGACCCAGTGCCCAGAAGCCAGAGCCTCTGGAGAGAGGAGTTGTTATAACTGATCAACCAATCACAAACCTTTATGAAGCACCCACTTTGTGTAGTCATTGTGCTAAGTGCCAGAAATACAAAAAGAGGCAAAAGACAGTCTCTACCCTCAAGCAGTTTGCAGTCTAATGGAAGTACTGATCTCATTCCCTCCTGTAGGAAGCAGTCCAGCAGGGCACTGGCCTCCTCCTTTGAATCCGTTCCCTCCTTGTTGCCTCCTTCCACTGTTCATGCCTGCCAGCTCTTCCTCCTGGCTCCCCTCCCCACCCCCCAGCTGAACAAGGGTGGAGGAAATTACACAGGCGAGTAATGGGGTCCACTGTGGATTCTTACCTCGCTTCCCTGCTCAGTGAAGTCCTTTTCTCCTTCTTTGATCAACATTCTACTGCCCATCCACAATGGTCCTCCTCTCTTCTGAGGCCCTCAATCGCACCCTCCACACTCTGCCTTGCAACCCTGGCTCCTGTCTAGTAACTGAGGCCCTGCCAAATGACTGTCCTTGCCTCCCTGCTCCCATCTGCCCCAGACTATCTTCACTTTGGCCTTCCCTCTGTTGCTCCAGCCTCAGAAGCAGCTCTTTTCATTTTTTAAAGATACAAGTTCAACAACAAAGTTAGCAAGTAAATACCTCTGACTTGTACCCTCAATCTTATCTCATCTTATGGGAGTTTGCCTTACTGATTATTCCATCTCTCCCTATCTACTGAGGCATTCCCTGCTGCCTGACCACATGCTGAGGTCTCCACATTTTTAAAAACAACCACAACCAAAACCTTTCACTTGACCTCACCACCTCCTTGAGCCCTCTCACTGCCAAACTCCTAGAGAAACGTCATTTCCCCTCACTGCTTCCATTTTCTCACTAGCCACCCCATTTCTTTACCTCCTGCAATCTGGCTCCTGACCTCATCATTCTACAGAAACCACTTCCAAGCATTAACAATGATTGTTCATTTCTTAGTTCCCACCCTTGCTGACCTCTCTCTAGTTCCTGACATTGTCAACCACCTGCTTTTCCCAGGTACTCTCTTTTAGGGAGCTGAGCCTTCTTGCTTCTCCTAAGGGCTTAGGAGGCTTTCTTCTCAGGCTCCTCTGCTGCATCTTGCCCCCCCAAGACAGATGTCCCTCAAAACTATCAGACACTGGCCATTTGCACCTTAGGGCACATTCTGATGACTATGGATTGCTTCTGGAGGGCAGGCATTATTTGTGTCTCTCTTGGGAGCCCCAGCTCTTTACACCGCACCTGGCACATGGTCAAAGATATGGATGGAGACCAGACCTGTGATTTCATGGGTACGAGGAGCCTTGGCGAAGAATGCCCTCTGCCAGGGCACACTGGCACCTTTCCTTCCACTGAGAGTCTTCAAGAGTTCTCTAGAGTGGGGCCTCCTAAACTTTTCTCCTCAGGATCCCTTCAGCCAGGGGTTGCAACCCACAGCTTAAGAAGCACTGCTGTGGAGCACCAAGAGGCTAGCGAGTGTTTGATCCAGGATTGTACTACAAGTATCTACCTGACATAGTGCTTGAACCCACGCCTTTGTGCCTCCAAGGCCAGCCTACTCTTACAGGCACAGGGTAAGTGCTTAAGAATTGCTCAGTGATGGACTAATTCTTCACATGGGTGAAGAATGCATTCCACGTTCATTTTTTCATTTTAATTATATTTCCTGTTTCAAGTGAGCAAGCTGAGCTACAAAGGAGTAATGGATTTGCCCGAGATCAAAGTTCCTGGTGGCAGCAGTACAAGAATTCACTTCTCCCAACTCTGGCCCATTCTCTTTTCCCTAGAGGACACTGCCCAGGTTGGAGCAAGACCCAAAGGGGGAGGGGAAGCAGCCAAACCAGGAACTGTCTGTGACAGAAATGCCAGCCCACATGGGCCTCTGGCTGAGGTGGGCTCTCTGCCAGAGGTGAAGCCAGACTTCAGGTTTAGTTTAATCAGGATGTCAGACTCAACAGGGGGTACTGTTGGCCCCAAGGGCAAGAGTTTATGGATGGAAATGCCTTTAAAAAGCAGTTTGTGGCTGGATGACCACTAAGAATGGGGTAACAAAAAAAGCTCAAAACACGGGCTGTGACCTTTTTTTTTTTAAAATCTGTTCCTCTGTCTTGCTTGAGATTAGGTAACATCTTGTAAGTAATTGGGTCCCGTCAATTTTCATAAATGCAGCCTATCTCTATTTAAAGCTGTCTATTCCAGCTGCTTCATTTGGGGCTGCCAGGAAGAAGGACAATGGGAAGATGTCTAATTTTTAGAAATGTGATCCTATCAAGGGCATGCAAGGACAGTGCTGTCTCTTTCGGCACTTACCACAGTATCTTAGGTAAAGCGTGTGCTCAATAAGTATTTTTGCAATTAAACGGATCTGGTGCACCTGCTTTGTTCACTTGTCTCTCCTTTCCATTCACTTCTGGCTTCCTTTTTCAAACCCATGGTCAAGGAAGCACAATGTATGCAAGCCCATTTCAAGGAAGGAGGGGCTGAGAAGATGCTTTTCTCATGAAATTAAAAAAGGTGCCCAGAGGTTGCTTAGGAACAGACGGCTTTGTCCTCCCGCTGGACAAAGGATGATGCAAACTGTATCCTTGGTCCCTTGCCCTCCATCCCTTTTGGTGCTGCCAGCTCCCAGGAGGAAGTAGCTTTTTGCTTTCAAGTAACTAGCTCTCTGAGGACCAACAAAAGCAAGCTTTCTCAAACCCTTTTCGCATTCACTCAACAATGCATCATTTTATCCCTACCCGGGGAGATAGGTCTCGCAGGTCAGATAGCCAAAGTCCCTTCCATCACAGTCTTCCACACCTTCATGTCGATAACCATCTCCACAATATGCTCGATGACATCCTAGATGGACATAGGAAGGGAGTGACACTAAGATTAAGGCTAACTGGGGAGGCTGGCCTTGGATCACATAAGTGCTTGCTTGGTGAGGAGGCTGTGGCTAAAAGGCCTTTCCCAGTCAGCAGGAAGCAATTTTGTATCTACAGTGCCTTGTATATTGAGATCCATCATTGGGATATGTTGACCATCAATCTCCATGTAGGAAATTGGGAGATTGGGAGCAAGTCAAGGGCCAGAGCCAAGGAGTGTTCCAAGAGACCCTAGTAACTGGCAGTGGGGTTTTGTAGTTTAAACAAGTATAGGTTGTTACAAGGTATGGACCACTCATGTGTTTGGGAAGGAAAGATCTAGCTTATGGACCATCCAGACCCTTATTTACCAGTCTCTCCCCTGCCCCTAGTCCTTTCATTGCTCATCAGTATTTCTACTGATGAAGAAAGCTGATAGAACTCAAATCTCCCTATTTGGAGGAGGCTCTGGCAAACACACTCTCCCCACCCCTTAAAGAAAAGTCCATTCCCCAGTGATTCAATGAGACCCTTCATTTCACTCCTGAAAGCACTGATTCTAAAGGAAAGGAGGCTGACACCCAAGGCCGCTGCCATTACACTGCACTGACTTCCCCTATGCCCCTCATCATTACTAGACTGAGCCAAAAGGAATCCTGAGCTGGGCTGGCTCCTCCTCACCCAGGGACTGGCCCATCACTCACTTATGCAGTCATCAGCCACCATGTTATTGCCGTCATCACATTCCTCCCCAGGCTGTAGGATCCCATCTCCACAAGAGCTGCCATCGTCTACAGGGTAATCCACAGGATAGAAAGGGGTAAGCTATCCAAACAAACACACAATAATTACCGGGAGGGGACAACAGATGCTCTGAGGAACAAGAAAGAAAACATTTGAGCCTGGAAATGACACTCTGGAGGGAGGTACCAGAGAAACACTAGCAAGGGGGCAATGGGATTCCACAGGCCATGGGGACAAAAGCAGGGCTTTGTTTGTTCCTTCCCTATAGACTTTTCACTGATGCGGGAGCAGAGGCTCTTAACCTGGCTTCTCTAAACTTGGTTCGGTTTTAATATTTTAGTGACTTCCAATATGATTGATTTCCTTTGTAATCTATGCATTTTTGTTTTCTGCATTTAAAAACATGATTCCAAAAAGAAGAGGTTTCATAGGTTTCACTGGACTGCCAAGGATCCCTGGCTTGGAGGGATTCTAGTGGAACTGGACGGAGAATCAGGAAGCCCAGGGTGTGATTCCTGGGGTAGTTCAGTCTATGCTCACAGTCCTCATATGAAGCTCTATTCACATTCATGGGGGAGCTTCAAAGACATGATCTTCCTGTCCTGGCTATGTGAATGTGGGCCAGTCATTTATCCTTGATGGGCTATAGGCTTCTCATCTCTCAAATGGGCATGATATGGGGAGGGGCCAAGAGAGGGAGAGAATTTGGAACTGAAAATAATGTTGAATTAAAGAAAATTAAATGAGCATAATACTGCCTACATAGTAGGTACCTCACAGGCTTGTAGTGAGCCTCAAAGGAGATCACAACCTTCGAAACATGACATAAATGCTGCAATTATTTCTGAGTGTTGGACGAGCGTGACCTCTGTCACTGAATATAGGAAGCTAGTCCGGTGTTAAACAGATTAGGTGGAACTGGCAAACATGGCCTCTGGGAATCCTCCACCTTGAGCTCACCTATAGGCTTCTGTCCAAAGATAGAGTGAAGAAGCGTCAAGAGAGAAGTGAGGTGGGGCGCTGGATGGCGGGAGCTAGGGGCCTGCTTCCTACCCGCACTCCCTCCCCCCACCCTCGGAGCAGGAGTAGAGGCTGGAGAAGAACGCAATCATATGTGGCCAAACCCTGGGATCTCCTGACTTCTTTAAGGCTCCAAGAGTGGCTTCTGAAATGGTCCTCCTGCATTACCTGGATGGGGAGCCAGCCAATGCTGTCCTTGAAATAGAGAGCTCTCTGGTCTTTGCGAAAAGCAATCGCGTTTCGGGTGCTCAGCCGCTCCAGCTCCTCCCCATCGTTCACCACAAAAATCTGTCCAAAAAAGAGATCAATAAGGACTCTGGCCAGTGGCTCTCTGGTGCAGAGCCCAGTGGTAAGCAAGCAAGCCCCACCCCACGGCCTTCCATGGGTGGATCCCATGTGATTTCTTTGCCCTGGACACTAAGAGTTGAGTTTTCACTCTAGAAGTCCACAAAGAATGAAATGGCTCGTTTGGAAGGCCGTCCACTGGGGAAGTCCACTGAGAGGGACCGAGGAGCCACTGGTCTCACACAAAGCAGCCTTACCACAGGCACTCTGGGGTAGTCTGGTCCGTGCTCATAGTCCTCATAGGATGGGCTATTCATGGTCATGGAAGATCTACAAAGACATCTTCCTGGAGGCCCAGGAGGTCCTCTGTCCCCTTTGGGTCCAATTACAGATTGTCCTGGGAAACAAAATACCAAACCTTGTTTTATGTTTTATGGCAAAGGCCCAAAGAGCCAGTTCCTAGGAAAGGGGTACATTTTTAAAAAA
>CM053597.1:29528000-29580500 GCA_028646575.1 Pseudocheirus occidentalis | reverse complement strand
GGTCCTGATGTTCCAGGCTCTCCCTTCGGACCCATTTCTCCCTGCAGAGAAGACAGAGAAGAGAGAGGAAAATCAGGGAAAGAGCAAAGAACACTGCCGGGCAACTGGACTCCATTTAGCAGCTTTGCCCAAACTTATTCCTCATGAAGAAAAGTTTAGGGGTGGGAGGTGGAAGGCAGGTACAGGGGATGGAAGACAAGGCTTCCCAGGAGGATACGGAGAAGGAAGGTGCTCGGTAGCTGGAGCCCAGAGAACTTGAGCCACAGAAATCCGAGGGCCAAGTTTTAGCAACCGATTCACCTTTCTGCCAGAGCCTGGCAGACAGAGATAAAAGGACAGGAAAACCTCTGGGCCCCATGTGGTTACTGTCACCATGAACTATCTGACAAATGCTTGGAATAAGTTTAAACGTATCACAAAAACTCAAAAAGAAATTTTATCAGAGATTCTTCTTATTTTAAATTCCAATGTTTTTGCCCCAGCAAAATTCATCTGTGGGTCTGGACCAATCCTTGCTGGTCCCATAATGCTTTCTGTGCAGGGTTCTGGAGCGCTACTGGCCTCAGATCCAGGCCTTCACCAGATCTTTTTAGAAAACTGTTTTTCCTCCCTTAAATCCAAGTTATTTGGATTGTTACCTCCATCCCATTTGTATTTTAACAGAACTTTGCTGGGGGTGGAGGGAACTACATTTTTCTGACTTATGCCTAAAAGGTGGCTCTAAGTAGGTGCAAGTACAGATGGTAAAGGAAATGGATGATGGGAAGAGGTGGTGGGTGGGTCCTGTAACAAGAAGGAAGGATAACAACTGGATAGAATGGTGCCCTTCCAATGTAATGGCCTCCTGAATGCTGGGTAGATGTTCTCAGTAGGATTGATGGGAGGAGATGGACAAGATGGCATTGATGTACTGTGGTCTGAGCCCAGAGCCAGCTGGGTGTGGCCATGTGGTTTCACGGTGAATATTTTTCATTAAAAGTCACAACGGGGGGAGAGGGGGCAGGGGGACAGGTCTGAAGGTGGTAGATGTCCCTAACCAAAGACTTGCCAACCAATAAATGTCAAATGTACCAACTGCAAAAATTCAGAGTTTTCAAAGAAAACCTTAAAGTAGCCTATTTCCTCCATTATGCCTTATGTCTCTTCCCTATTTCCATCTAAGATTCCTTATGTCTGACGGCTGGTTATTAGGCAACAGCTCATCTTCTCTGTTGGCTACAGCCCTAAATGCCCTGCCAACGCTTACCCATTTAAAATGACCATTGAAAAGACAAGGTACATTTGTCATAATATTTATGACAATATTTATCAAGCCTGGGTTTTTGATGTTCAGTGGCATGATGAAAACTCTGGTCTTTGCCTGGCATCATGTATCTCCCACCCCCAAATCCCTGGTCTTTCCCCCTTAAAACCTATTATTTTCTCTCTGGACCATCGTTCCACTGTTAGTTTTAGGTAGAAGGGAGTGCTATAATTCAAATGGATAAAAGTTCAATTTGTTTGATATTAAAGACATTGAAATATCATCTACTCATCTCTTCTGCATTCCTTAAATGTTTTAAAGTTCATATTTAAATGAAATGCATCAGTTCTCTAAGAAGTCAGGTAAAATAAAAGGCTTATTCACATGACATCTCTGAGGCTGCTTTGTATGGAGTTTGTTGGGTAGTAAGACAGATACCAGAGCAGAAGGAAAAACAGGTTAAGATGGGATGAAAAGTGACCCTTTTTTCCAGGGAAACCTCTGGGGCTACTGTCCCATTTGGGGACTCCCTGGCTTCTGCAAAAACCATGTGTTTGCACACCCGTACACGCCCACATGTGTTATTTACGTTTTTATGTAAGTATTCCTAGGATTCTCTTAGCACAAAATTCCTACAATCCTGGCCTGCCCTTCTCCAACCGGAAACAGCCAGCATTCTCTTGATCTAATTTCTCTCCCAAGACTCAATTATGGGTATCATATATAGCCTGTCTTAAAGGAGCATGTCCAAGGATGGAAAAGAGCCTCCTTTAGATTGCTGTGGTAATTACCAGTAGATAACAGGGAGAAATCTGTCCTACTTGACTCTCTATTCTTCTCTTAGCTGAACTGAATGGAAATCTCTCCAGAATTATCTTTTTTGAAGGTTATCAAGGTAGTGATGAAACATAACATTTTATACAATATGATATGACAGCCCTGCCAGTGAGATTAGACCAGAATAAAAATGTACTAAGAATCTGAAATATGGAAAATTAGGAAATAGTTAACACTTACTAGAAAAGGACTCTATTAGTCTGTCTTAAAAATAGCATCACATGAAGCAGATGAAGCCTGAAGCCCCAAATGAGGCTTTCCATGGTCATTCCCCCAGAATCCAGAGGAGGCCTCTTAATGTCAGTAAGTTAGGAGACGACAATACAGGGACACAAGCGTCTCTCCCCCTTCCCTTCGCTGCTTCCTCCAACCTTTAGGTACTTACTTTCTGTCCCAGCATCCCAGGAAGGCCTGGAAAACCCTGTGAGGGAAACAAAGGCGGGGATCACTTGCAGAAGGGTGGTTATCTACACCAGCTGTGGAGGGAGTCAGCTCCAATGAGGCCTTCTCCAAATGCAGCTGCCCCATCAGTCAGTCAGGGGCACAGCTGCTCTCCCATCTGGGTAACTGCCCAAATCAGGGATGGGGAACCTGCGGCCTCCAGGCCACACGTGGCCCTCTAGGTTCTCGAGTGCGGCCCTTTGACTGAATTCACCCTTTAATTAAGGGGATTCTTTCTGTGAAATCTGGATTCAGTCAAAGAGCCGCACTCAAGAACCTAGGGTGAATTTCAGTCAAAGAGCCGCACTCAAGAACCTAGAGAGCCACGTGTGGCCTCGAGGCCGCAGGTTCCCTACCCCTGGCCCAAATCGTTACCTTTTCTCCTTTGGGGCCCAAGATGCCCTTGTCGCCTTTGGAACCCTGGGGGGAAACCATAGGAGAGACAGGTTGTATTAATGGCATGTGAAAGAAGCACAGAAGCCTAGATCAGAGAGAGATCTGGAGGGGACCCTGAATGTGGCCTGGTCTGGCTGCCTCTCCTCTGAGGTCTGAGGAGGGGAATGACTGCCCAGAATCACCCAGAGAGCACAGCGGAGCAGGAATGGGATCTGAGATCTGAGCGTGTGTCTGGGTGTGCGAGCAGGAGATGAAGCCTTTACTCCTGCCTCACTCACACACTAGGTCATGGTCCTGGGGAGTCCCTTAACTGCTGTGCCTCAGTCTCCTCATCTGTGATTTGGACTCAATAGCCTCCAAGTTCCCTTCCAGCCCTAAATCTAGGATGCTGTGGACCAGACACTCCTTCAGGGAATAAGGACATTAATCTCCAAAGAAGAGAGCCCATGCTACAAGCCCAGTCTCCCCAGTTCTCAGCTCTACCATGTGGCTACCCATGGTGGGGCTCCACCTATGAATTCGGTATCTAGTGTGGCTAGCCCAGGTGCGGGCTACAGATCAGAGCTACCTACTAGGATTCTGCTGTATATTACCTTGGTGGGAGCATGGAGAATGGATGCTCTCAAGGCCAAAGAAAAGGTCAGACCACTTGGATAATGGTCCAGAAGAGAAACAGGGAAGTGAGGGAATGTGGAGATTTCAGCTCTACCTCCACTTGCCCCTTTTGTTTGGGGGAAGGAGCAGGGTTAAGTGACTTGCCCAGGGTCACATAGTTAGTAAGCATCCTAGCTGCCCCTTCCCCCTGTCTTTTGACTGGATTGTTCAGATCCCAGTGAGTCTCACTGGATCTAGCAGACACTAGCCTTGTCCTTCCCCTCCACAGTCAATTATTCCTGGATCTTGTCTTGGAAGGAGACATGTGCATCCTCATGGGACTGCTCTCAGAGGAGGCCCTGCAACTGAAAGAACTGATTTCTAAGCAATTGTAGCCTTAGAGAGGCTGGCTGAACTGGATGTCGTGCAGAGAGCTAAACATGAACTTTTAACCATTTTATACTACTTAACATGCTCAAAGCCTGGGCTGTTTTTCAGAAATTAACTCCCCAATGGGTGATTTCCTTTGACATGTTTATCCTCCACATGATCTTTCTCTGATGCCTCTTGGAGAACAGGGAGGAGAACCGGGGATGCTCAAAGGTAACCGATGCCAGCCAGGCCCCAAATCTGCCACATTCTCCCAAGCAAAGCAAAGTTCCAATGTGGTCCCCCGGTTCTACTCTGCCCACGAGCCAAGGCTCAGTCTGGATAAGAATCAAGAGAACCAGAAGACTTTTTTCTGGCCTTTCATCATAGGAAGACAAAGATGAAATAGCCCAGGTGCTGTGGGACACCCCTCTGCTTCTATGGGTACAGCAGCATAAGGTGGAAGAAGCCAACAAGTGTGGCCATGAACAGGCATCCAGAGGCTCAGACTCTGGAATTGGACATCCGTAGTTACCCAACTGCCCACTATCAGGTGATAGTGACCTAAAGGAACTAAGTCATATCCATATTGTTGTTGGTCAATCATTTAGTCACGTCCAATGCTCTGTGACCCTGTATGGAGTTTTCTTGGCAAAGATACTCAAGTACTTTGCCATTTCCTTCTCCAATAGATTAAAGCAGAGGTTAAGTGACATGCCCAAGGTCACACAGCTAGAGAGTGTCTCAGGCTGGATTTGAACTCAGGTCTTCCTGATTCTAGGCCCAGTACTCTATTCACTGTGCTGCTCTGCAGCAGACTATTACTGAGAAGATCTTATGAGCCACTCATTCCAAAAGAACCTTTCTCAATCTCCTTATGAGAGAGGTTTGGGGGCTGTCCCATTGGGGAAAAGGTCAGAAGTGGCTTAGAATATTTTTTATTAGGGGACCTGAACTTCCAAGGAGCTCCAGGAAATAGAATCCACTAAAAATTCTGGGTGCCATGATGAGGTAGGGTGTGGGGATTCCTTCTGTCCCATCTGATTTTAGAGTGGGCTGCCTGTGAGGGAGGGGCTCTCCTTCCTGGGAGGTCTACTTGTTAGGAATGCAAGGAGAGGGGCTTCTTTTGGGCAAGGGTGGGGACTAGACGGCCACCAAGGTCCCTTCCAACTCTGGAGTTCTTTGTTTCTGGTGCTGGGTGGCTTGGATGCTACACTAATGTCTTCTTCCAGAATCCCTACCAGTCCATTTCATGTAATTCTGAGAACAGATCGGTAGGCTTTCCAGACAAAAATGTACATGGCAGAACAAAGGTGAAGAACCCCTAATATGGAGACACAGCCTCACATTCCGTTGAGTTAGCTATGGGGCTCACTGATAATATGCAAATAAATTTAACAGACAAAGGATTTTGTTTACATATGGCCTGATCACGTCTCTGCCACCAGGGATGTCTGTATTAATTATGGTTCTTAAAAACAGTTTCAGAAGAAAGTAGGCCATCCAGAACTTTGAAGGCCACTCAGAATGGCCTACAGGAGTCAGGGCCTCAAAGTAATAAAGGAACTGAAAGCTCTGTACAAGCCCACCAGTCTGAGTGAGGTGAGAAGACCCCGGATCCTTTACTGCCCCAATCACAGATGGGTGAGTGAGATAAGAATAAACACAGAAGCTGGTAGACTTCCCCTGGGTGTTATTACTTTAGGGTTGCAACAGTCATCCTAGCTCTCTCCACCTCCACTTCCCCCCTCCTTTCTCTGTGAGGGAAGAGGCCTGGTCATCATCATTCTTTACACATCTATGAGGCCATTTTTCCGCATGGATTGTTTGAATCCTATGGCTGAACTCCATGGTCCATACTCATCCACCTCACCTGTTTTGGACCATAGTGCTTCTCATCAGGGCCCCTGAGAAGATCCCAACTCCTAAAGCAATGCCACCCACCCTACCCTCCAACCCTCAGCCTCCCTGCCTCCATCTGTCTAACCTAATCTCAAAAGCCCTTATGCACTTATACAACCAATTTCTAATGGACCATCTTACTGTCACACTGACCTTTTCCCCTCTGGTTCCAGGGTAACCCTGAAAGAAAACAGAAAGCCCTTTTACAAATCCATATACCTACATCTGCTGCTTAGCCTCTGACATTAGCACAGCCAATTCTTACTCACAAAAAAGAGACCAGGGCATGCAAAGGTTTAAATACATCCCCACACTGATTCTAAGGTTTTCACTAGTGCCCATGGTGGTCAGAATTCAGGATACACAGATGTGACTGCTACTGGTTAGGTTTCCAGGGGTCTGAAGGCACATCATATTTTTCTTCTTACTCTCTATAATGTGTAACAATGACTTCCCATCAGCAGCCTTCTTTTGCTATCCTGGGCTCCTTTTACAAGACAAACAAACAGGGTCTGCCATTGTAAGCACGAGTAATTTTTTTTTTTTATGAGTATGACCCTTGCGGATAGTATTTATAGAGAAGTGCTTCAGAACATGGCAAGAAGTGTTCCCGAGTTAAAGAACTGCAACTAAAGCCATTTTCAAAGCATAAAATATCAAACCAGCAATCTCACTGTAAGGCTTGGTCATGGCTTAGAGGTGACCTTGGGACCTGGAAGGCTATACCAATAGAGCATAAGCACTGGCAAGGTCTATCACGCTGGAAAGGTTTGGGGGATGGTCCTGGCAACAGATCAAGCTTGGTTTCTGAGAGACAATAGAGCTAAGTAGAGAGGACTTCATCACCATTAGGGGAGCTATTTGGTGATAAGTTCTCTGTCCATGACAATGACAATGCATGACCCCCCTCCTCTTTTCCCCCTTCCATCTCACTCTCTCCCCTACATATGCATATGTATACATATAGACGAATTATAAAACTTTTCAGACCCTCTGACTTTGAATGAATGAATGAATGAATGAATTACTTGGTTACTAAGTGCAAAGCACTGTGCTAAATGTTGGTGAGACAGGTAAAAAAAGACAGTCCCTAATTTTGAGAGACAACTAACCTACTACTAGGACTTATATAATCTAAAAATATTATAGACAGAAAAAAACCACAGCCAATCTATTCAAAAATATATCTAGCAATGATGTCACCATTCAAAATAATGTATGAATTCATAAATATGAGCAAGTATTATTATTCATAATGGCAAAACAAACAATCATCTGGGGAATGGTTGAATGAATTGTGGAACATGAATGTGATGGATAGTTTTGTGCTCTGAGAAATCACCAATATGAAGAGTATAAAAAAAAAAGAGACCTATTTGACTAAAGAACCAAAATGCGCACATTGACTATAAATAGGCAACAGCGCCATTGATAGCTTTGAGACTGGGGGGGGGAAGACAGATCGTCATAGAGATTAAGTGAGTTTCTTGTGATTATCCAGCTAGTAAGTGTCAGAAGTGGGATCTGAACTCAGAACTTCCTGAAGCCAAGTCCAGGGCTCTAACCACTAAGCTGTCCTGCTTTTCAATGATGAGAACAGCAAGAAAATCCATAATGGGGAAAAAAATGTCAAATGAGAAGAGCGAGATGAATCAGCTGATTTAGCTGCCATCTTGTTAAAGTTACGTTGCATGATTTTAAACAAATTGGAAATGAGAGAAGTTTGTCATTTTGTGTACAATTGTTCTTTTATTCTCGTTTGTTCTTTTGAAAATCTGTTTTTACTATTACTAAATTTTTAATAATTTAAAAACAAACTACATTTTACTGACAATATCACCGATACTGAACCTTTACCCAGAATTAGGAACAAGTGACTCTGAAGTACTCTTATTTTCAGCCCACCTTCTGGGGGCTGGTATGAACATGTCAGAAGAACAATCGAGAACAGTCCTGGACCCTCCACAAACAGATCATTTGCCCCTGAAGAAGTGAGAGCTAATTATGTGACCAGGATGAAATGAGACAGGACCCAATGAATGACCACTAGCCAGTGCCATGAATACTGAGTGATCTCTTCCCACCAGGCACTTGGTGAGTCAGACCACATGAGCTCACCTTTAGATCATCAATTCCATTAAACTATACATTGGAGGCTTTCATATTGAAGCTGAGAAACCGGCAATAATGCCTACACCTTAGAGGTGTGGTTTTTTAACCAGACTTCAATTTAAGGTTCTGAAAGTTCATGTGATCAGCCCAAGGACACTCCGCTGGCAGCTCTAAGAGCCCAGGTCTCTGGATGCTCTGCCAGTTACACCGTACTAAGGAGGTCCAGTCTGTGACATGGGGCTGAGCCTTGAAGGAATATGAGTTGTGGAGGGAGGGGGACTTAGAAAGGTAGCCTGAAATCTTGGAGCCCATTTTTTTGCACCTTTATTCTCTCCCTTTGCTCTCTGCTATACTTTGCTGCTGTTCAGTAGAGAGAAGAAATGTCTACAGTACGTCTAGTACTAACCTCAAAACTTTCAACAGAGAACCAGAAAACAAAATCTGAAAGTGCTCCAGTTCACAAACCTGACTGCCCACAGGTCCTCTTGTACCTGGTAATCCCATCAAACCCAGATCACCTTTTTCACCCTGCAAGGGTTGGAAGAGACAGAGAGAGAAAAGGTTAAAGTTCTTAGGAGAATGAGCTGCTGGCAGCCAAAGCACCATTGATGAGCAGGGGAGAGAGCTAAACCAGCTTACTCAGAGGAAGGCCCTCCAGAGAGGGAGGGGGGGAGGGCTTGGAAGGCCCTCCACATCCCATACCTGCCTTACCTGATCCCTAAAATCCCCAGAAAAGGTGATGAAACCTTTCATTTCCCTAGGAGAGTTCAGGCTAAACATGTAAATATCCTTTCATAAGGCCAGAGGTCCCTGAGTCTCAGAATTGGAAATTCCCTCTACATTTTCCCCCACAAATGGCATCCAGCTTTTGCTTAAACACTGACAGTAAAGGGGAACACATGCCCATCCACTTTGGAGGAACCTGAATAGGGAGCATGCTCCTCAACCAAAGCCTAAATTCACCCTTGGCAGTGCTGGCAGCACATGTATAACTGTAGAGTTTCCAGTACTCGTCTGAAATTTTTATTTTGAGATTTTTAGACTTGGAAGAGACCTGGGAAACCACCTACTTCAACCCTTTCATTGTACCGATAAGGAAACAAAGCCCTAGAGAAGCTGACTCCCTAAAGCCATGCAGTGAGAGCCAGCTCCTGGGCAGGCAGGGGTCACAACAGAGTTTAGGAGAACGGATTTTCAATTTCATAATGGCAATTAGCAAGGCAGTCACAAAACTGGAGAGCAGAGAAGGCCCTGTGAGGCCTCCCACTTCACCCTCCAGCCCAATAAAACCGAATTCCGTGGCTGAAATTCACCCCTTGGCTGCAGAGCAGGGGTGTACTGCACTGAGGGGTGCCTGCAGATATCTCTCTTCCGCCCCTCTTCCTTTCCCCCTTTGGGGATTTAATCAAATGCACCCCTGCCAAAAATACCCCCTGGTCTTGTTCAAAGATCCAAACTTTCTCCTTCTCAGCTGGTGTCCTTTTCTGACACCTGCTGATTCAGCCTAACTCTGCTCCATGTCAATGAGAACAACTCATGGCCACTAAGATCTGCACCGAGGTGTAAAATGACTGAGAAAGCAATCCATAGTCATCAGAATGTACTCTAAGGTGCACATGGCCGGTGTCTGATGCTCTCTTGAGAGCAGGCTTGACTGGAGATGGTGGAGAACTTGGTGGCTGGGGGCATCACCTGGAGGTGGGGCAGGAATGCAGAGGAAGTGGGGAAGACAATGAGCAAGGATCCTTTCTAGAGCATCTGTGGCCCCTGCTTGGACTGCCCCACTGAGCAAGCCCATCCCTTTGGGGAACGGCCACACGGGTGGTCATCCAGGATCAAACCCATTTGTCCTGACCTTCCATCACCTTCAAGAAAAGATAGAGGCCCCTCCCCTTCCCTCTGCTGGGCGGCTCCTAGGGGGTTTGTGTGCCATCTTCCTCTCCCCTTGTGGATCTGGCACAACAGGAGGTCCAAGGGGACGGCACTTACCTGAGGTCCAGCAGGGCCTGGCCAGCCAATAGGCCCAGGCATTCCAGGGGCTCCTGGAGGGCCGGGCCTGCCCTTCAAAGACCAACAACAAGACATCTGGGTTAGTTTCCCATCCATGCTGGAGTCATAGTGAAAGCTGACACTCTGAGGTTTCACCTTGTCCCCGGAGCCTCACTACAACCCTTGGAGGGCAGTATTATGCTTCCTATTTTACAGATGAGGAAACTGAACCTCAGAAAAATTACATGATTTCCCCATGGTCCCAGTTACTCAATGCTAGAGGCAGGAAGCATGGCCAAGGACATCTCTGCCTACTGCTCCAGGTTGACTTTTTCAGCACGTACATGGAAGCAAGGGGACTGGACTCCTTCAAATCAAAGTTCTTCACTCCCCCAGGACTCCTAATAACTCACAAAGGATGTATCTGTGTCCAGTTCCCATCTAAGACAAACTGTGGCATTTTCACTCCCTGCCCTCAGGTTGACATCTAGCAGAAATTATTAATTTTTTACGTTATTGACCATTCGGTGTCTGATAAATTTCTCAAAATATTTTTAGTTGCACAAAAATAAAATCCATCAGATAACAAAGGAAATCAATTATGTTGAAACAGTTATCAAAATGTCTCAAAAACCAAGTACCCAAACCCCAAGTTAAGAACTCCAGTCATACAGGATGGGCTAATTGTGCCCACTTGGAAAATGTAGTGGGGAAGGGAGAGAAGGCATATGAGTCTCTTGTATTTCTGTTTCACCCAGGAAATCTTCCTACCCCTTTCCTCAGGGGGGCCTTCCCACAAAGGCACCCTGGGATGCTGGTGAGAAACAGGGCAACACCTGTAGCTGTAGAAGGAGCAAGGGAGGCCAGCAAAAGGGGATGGGGAAAAAAGGTGAAAAGGAATATGGACCCACCATTATTGATAAGCTATGGAATATAGACCTGAAGGGCTCTTACTGAAAATGATTTCCTATAGATGAAGATGAGGTTAGCCAGGAAACTAAAGTAACCGTGGATATGTAACCTAAATTATTACATCTCTTTGTCACCAAGACCTGGCCTTCCAGTGTCAGAATCCACTGGCCACAGAGAGCAAGGATGAGCCCCTCCCTTTCCTTAAGGGTGTCCCACTTGCTTGTCACTCTGGTGAGGGTCTTGTTCAACTCTGGTGAAGCTCAGAGTCTGGTTGCTCATTATGATCTTAAAGCAAACTTATTTCAATTGGGGGAAAAAGACAACACCCCCAAATCCTCTTCAGGTTGCTTGGTACTTTATTTCTCCTTAATTGGCTAGTTCAGAAGAACTAATTCTACTAGTGATCGGAGGCCAAATGAGAGTCAAGTGAGAGAGTCTGTGGAGACTAACAGTCCTGAATCAAAATCAAGTGGGTCGAACTTGTGGCTTAAATTCAGGCTACTAAGCTGTTGGTTACAACCTCTGGTTCCACTGGAGACTCCATTGTGCCAGGCTCAGTGTCTGCAGCAAGTCACTGCTAAGGGCCAGGGTGACTTGGCACATCATTATGACCAAGATGATTTCATCCTGGTAGCTCCATGGACACCCTGCCTGCCAACAGCACTGGTGCCAAAGGAAGTGAATTCTGGTAGGGAGGGAGGGAGGGAGGGAAGGAAGGAAGGAAGGAAGGAAGGAAGGAAGGAAGGAAGGAAGGAAGGAAGGAAGGAAGGAAACCTAGAACTGGGTTATTTACTTGAAAATGACCCAGAAGAATACACTTACCTTTCTTCCTGGCCGGCCAAGCTCCCCCTGTGGAAGGAAAGGACACATCAGCTACAATGGAGTGTCAGAGGGTTCTATGTGACAGTGGCTCTAGATTCACACACTCATGTTCCTTGCTTTGATCACAGATCTAAAATTGCAAGATAACTTAGCTATCATCTAGTCCAACCTTGTCCTTTAAAAGATAGTAGTAGCCTTGGGTCCACGGAGACAAATGACTTGCCTAGGGTCACTCAGCCAAAGCCTCTAGCATTCAAACCCAGCTCCTCTGACTTTGAAGCCAGCTTCTTCCTACTCTGCTAGTCATTTCAGTACACTCAGGTATTTCAGTGGTACAAGATGAAAGGCCAATGAGAAGTTTAAAAGTCCACACAGCCCAAGCAGGTGATTTGCTAGGACCCCACAGGATGGTGGCGTCTGCCTTTACCCTCTGCACCTCAGCAGGGTGTCACTAGCTAGAAGAAGGGCTTTACAGTTTTCTAGGCCAGACGTCGTGGGTGTCTGCAGTGAGAATACCTCAGTGGTGATCTGCCTTCCCTATACCTATTTCCTACTTGTCACTACTGACAGCTTGTCTATTGGATCCTGTCCAGCCCTCAGCTTACTACTGGTTGTTTTGGGGCAGAAGGCTCAGTGCTAACTTGTAGCAATGCCCTTCCTTACATCCCTGGAGAAGACTTTTAAGTCTCCTTTGGTAGCATGTTAATGTCTTATTACCCTGAAAGGCCCGAATCTGAGCCAACCTGGCCTTGGCCTCCCTGCTCTCTCCCCTCCCCGCAACACACACACACACACACATCTAGGCTGAAAGAAAGGTCAGTACTCACTTTTTCCCCTTTTGGTCCTTTCACTCCAGGAATCCCAGGGGGCCCCTACATGATGGAGATAATAAAATGTAACCAGTGGAGAGGATGTCTCCATTCCCACCATGCTTATGGATGAAAGACCCTCACTCATTCCAGGGAATGAAGCCAGCCCGTGGGTGCTTTCTCTACAAAGGTGAAGATAATGCCAACTCTGGGCACGGAGAAGCCCAGTGGCACACAGGAAAGGGCCCGGGATGGGAATCAGAAGATGGAATCTCTGCTCTGTTGCTTTCTATCTGTATGGCTTTAGGCCAGTCAACTGTGTTCTCGTGCGATCCATGCCCCTTTGAGGCAGGGCTCAGGAGGGCAACATTATATGACCTGTGACTAGCTAAGTGGACATGCTTTCCATGGCAGACACATGGCCCCAGGAAATAGTCCCAAATCCCTACAGAGCAAACTCTTTCCAACTCCTCTCTCTGCCTGCCGGGATTCCATTCTGGACTTTGTTCTTGTCAGACCACCATGTTGGTTGCCCTCTAGGATTTCCTGCTCCTACCTCCAGCTTCCTGAGGCAGAAACTCCTCCACGTTTTACTTGCCTTTCTGGACTAGTGTGTCTGTAACATCGGGAGTATCTCTGAGCACTTGGTAAGAACATTTGCAGAGAGATAAAATGACATTACTTTCCAAAATGAGCAAGTGTGACAGCACCTCCGGTCTCATCAGCTGATCTACCCAAGTCTTCCCAGGTTGCTCTGCTTCCAACCAGGAAATCAGACTCTGGTTTCAGCAGAAACGCTGTTCTTGGAGCTCCCCAGGCGGAACCTAGTCAGCAGCAGCCTCAGTAGTCTTCCTGCCCCCTGCATCATCAGTAAAATGCCTTCTTAAAACAGGAGGAACTGTCCAAGAAAATTTGGCATTTTTATTCCCTGGATCAGCCACAGAGCTGAGATGAGCTCTGGCTTAGAAATGAGGCATCGTGCAGAGTGAGCAATACTATCGCTTCTAATGACCCTTGCAGGGAGATGCTATTTCTGCTCGGCCTGTCTGGGAGAGGCTCACTCAGCTAATTGCTTTTTAAAGTCCTCAGAATTGGGGGCTGGGAGGCAGGGGCAGAAATCCATCCAGATTCCCAGCCAGTTACTGAAGCCCAAGACCTTCAGGATGCCTCACTGACCGTGAACCCTCTTTGAACCATGGGAACAAAGAGGTTTGGCCAGGATGACAGAGGTGGACTTTCCCCAATCGAGCCCCAACACTTCTTTGGGGGGGCTTCATTTCATTTTGAGGCAGCGGAACAGCTCACGTTTCTTTTCACAAGGGCTGCAGTCAATAAATATTCTAGAATCTGGTAACTAGAACAAGCTCGAGAACAATTTGTTTTCTTTCATGTGAGTTAGAAGTCCTAGA
This sequence comes from Pseudocheirus occidentalis, assembly GCA_028646575.1. Classification (NCBI taxonomy): domain Eukaryota; kingdom Metazoa; phylum Chordata; class Mammalia; order Diprotodontia; family Pseudocheiridae; genus Pseudocheirus; species Pseudocheirus occidentalis. Next base: position 29,566,665 of record CM053597.1, on the reverse strand, counting down.
AGTCTTTTGTCTTTTCCTTCACACCAGCTGCAGGTTCTAGAGTGAACTGTGCTTTCTTTTACATGGGCTCAAAGTTCTAGAACAGTCTAGGACTTCTTTTACTTCAATGATAGGCTCTAGTACATTCTGAGATTCAGTTGATTAAAACAGCCACTTCCCTCACATGTAGCACTCTCAACCTGGTGAGGCAGCCGGGTGTAATTACTCCGAGCTCCATTTTACAGATGAGGATCAGAGAGATTAAGCAGTTGCCACGTCTCTCCCTATTGAATGAACTCCAGGGTCTCCCTATTAACTCTAGGCTCAAATATAAAACCCTCCTTTTGGCTTTGAAAGCCCCTGCATAATCCAGCCCCTGCACACCTTTCCAGTCTTCTCATACCTTCCTCCCCTCCTCATGACACTGACCTCCGGCTGATCCAACAAGACCCTCCTCTCTGGTTCAGGCTGTTTCCCCTGAGACGCTTGCTCTCCTCACCTCTCCCTTCTGATTATTCCAGCTTTTCTCAAATCCTTGCTAAAATCTCACCTTTCACACTTGTTAATTTTAGGGCCTTCCCTCTGAGATTAGCTCAGGCTCACCTTGTCTCTGTCTAGTTTCTGCCTATTTGCAGATGTCTCCTCCACAGACTGTGAGCTCCCTAAGGGTAGGGACTGTTTCTGTTTTGTTTTTTGCCTGTCTTTGTATCCCTAGCGCTTAGTACGGTGCCTGGTACATTGAAGACAGTTAGTAAATGCTTGCTGATTTGACTTGTCTTGCCTGGAAACACAGGAAACAAGTGTTAAAGCTGAGATCTCAACCTAAGTCTGGACTTTTCCCACTGTTCCATGATACTATTAAAGCTCACAATAAAAAGTGCTTCCCATAGTTTGGTGCAGGGACATCCGTTCATATAGAAATATTTCCTTCTGATAAACTGTCTGACATCTGTTTTTGCTCTCTTCCTCCTGCAAACGTTCCCAGATTGGCCTAAGACCTCTGCTGCTCTGGAACTATTCTCCGTGCCCACAGGAGGGAGATTCATTTGATTCCTTAATGTCTCTCACCCCAATTCAAACCCCAGAACCAAGAGCCCATTTTCCCCCGCACTCAGATCTCTCCCTCAGGTGCCTTGCAAAGAATTTCTGTTAAAAATAATGACTCTCAAGTTAGAGAGAGACCCTGGGACCAAAGGCTTTAAGAGAATGGATGTGGAAATTAGGGAGTTAACAAGCACTGATGGGCTTGGCACGTATACAGTACTAAGACTACAATGACAAAATGAAACTGGTCTCAAGAGAGTCTCACTGGCTCTCACACACGTCTTTATCCATTTTCTATTTTCAATTTATTGCCTTTGCTGGCTCCTTAGCTTTCGTCTTCATTTTTATGAGTAAGGGCCCTTGATGCTAATTCTCAGGAGCACCATGAGAGTGGGAGCTGGAAGAGAGTCCCCAGAAGTCCAGTCCTGTGCATAACCCCCTGATATTGTTTCTGCCATCTCCTTGATCCTAGGGAGCAGGGAACGGTTAAGAAATGGAATTTACCTCCAGCCAAACTGGGTAACCAGCTCCTCCTCTAACTCAAGTGTGATGCCTCCTGCAGAAGCACTTCCCATGCCTGTAATGTCCTCCTTCCTTCTCCTGATTCTGCCAGCTGAATGACTCCTTCCTTCCTCAGATTTTCCTTTAGCATTTTGTCTGGATCTCTTCTTAGACCCAGCCTTCCCTCCCTCATATTAAGTCTTATCTGCATACATAGCATATTTTCCTTCTAGATGTAAGCTCCTTGAAAGCAGGAGCTGTTTTGTTTTGTCTGCATCCCCATTACCTAGCACACTACTTTGAACTGAATTAAATTGAAAGATCAACATATCATCATGGCTTGGATGATGCAGCTGGAGGCACAAACTAAGGAAGTATCAAGATAATCTATTTTTTAAAAAATAAAATGTTAAGGAAAAGAAACACCGGTGTAGAATAAGTCTCATGTAGAGTGTGTGCTCCTTGAAGGCAGGAACCACTTTCATTTCAGAATTGTATCCCCAGTGCCTAGCATAGTAACCCTGAGCACAGTAGGTACTTAATAAAGATTTGTTGAATTTTATTTCATTGAATGTATCTTAAAGCTTTAAGCAGAAAAGGCCAAGAAAGGGCTAGGAAGATGATACTCACCTGGGGGCCTGGAGGTCCAGGGGGACCGAGGGATTCTTGAACACATGGAGATTGGGTTGTCTGTAGCTCTAGAAAGAAGTTTGGCATATCTGGAGACAGAAGCTTCAATGGGAAAACAATACATAGGATGAAAGATTAGAGCCTGTATCCAAGCGACATGGCTGCCGATTCATGAGACTGACCTACCCAGGAACTAACCAGCTGCCCTGCCCGTTCCCTTGCTGGTTCCCAGCCTCTTGCTGCAATGCCTGTATTCTGCCATCTTTTATGTTCCCAAAGCTTTAAAGCCAAGGATGGTCTGTCCTGATGGCCAATGGCAACTTCTGAAGAAGTTAGGAAGCTCTAACTAATGCACACGCCTTACAAGGGTTTTCTTTTTCTTTTTTTTCTTTTTCATTGGTGGGGAGGGGGTCAGGAGGAAGAGAAAAATCAATGTTTGTTCCTTGAGAAAAAAATGTTTCAAACAAGTGAGGTGTCCCTCACACCAAAGTTGGGAGCTTCCCAGAGGGCCTGAGAGCCCCCAAGGAGGGGTGCACACATCCCTAGAGTTACATATTCCTTTTCACCTAGAGAGCCCTACTCTCAGGTGGAGATTCAGGTAACAGGAATGGAAACTGGGATGAATCAGCATCCTTTGCCTCTCTAAAATGATTGATATGTTTCGGTAATAAGAGGGTTTTACTGGCCAGTTGATACTTGAGGCAAAAAAGAGCAAAGAGGGAAATTCTGCTTCTGAGGTAAAGTTGACTGGAGCCAAGAAAATGGAAAGCTATAGGTAGAGTTCACTTCTTTTTCTGGGCCCCAGAGAGACCTTGATGACATTACAACTCAGAAAAACAAATGAGAAGAAATTTCCTGCATCAGTTGAAGTCTTAAACAGGAAGTCCCCAAATCCCTAAACTCATGGACAAACAAAGCCATGCCCAAACCTAGAGAACATCCTACTTTGGGGAACCAATCTGAAGAATAGGGGCAGCAATGCCTTTATACTGATCAGGAAAAGGCACCGGGAATAGAGCTTTTTGTCTGATGAGCAATCCTGCAGTTTCTTCCTCAAATGAGTCCCAAGATACTCACAGTACTCCGGTCCCCTCTGAAAAATGGCGGTGGAAACATTGGCGGAGGAGGAGGGGTCAACAGGCAGCATCCTTTCTGACTGCCCCGTTTCTTCTCTTCCAAACCAGGAAGGGCTGTGCAGAGAAAACTGTCACTCAGTACCAGGGTGTGGGAAAGAAGGCTTAGCGTTAGGGTCCTGTGCTTTACAATACAGTATCAGCGTACTAAGAAAACCAATTCTGTCTCCCTTCATATAGTCAGGGTCTGATTTCATTGCATTTTGACCCATTGGGATAAGACCATCTATATGATTCATAAAATTCTTTATAACCTGTCTAGGTATGATTAGGAGGTTTAACAAATATACTGATCAATTTGGTCAATATGTGCTAATTCCACCCCCAACAAATATTTATTTTTTTATTTTACATCCTAAAAAAATCCACAAACAACAGAATCAAGGAGTTCATATTAATAATAAAGATGATTACTCACAGCACTTAAAAACTGACAAAGAACTTCCTAAAAAGTGGTGAAAAATATTAATATCCCCCATTTGACATATAGGGAAACTGAGGCTTAAAGAAGTTAGGTGATTTGTCCAAGGTCACACAGATGGCACAGCTGAGACTCCAACCTTACTCTCCTGACCACAAGTCCAAAGTTCTTTCCACTATTTTATTCAATTTAACAAACTTTTACTTAGTGCCTACTATGCACCCTGTACTACACTGTGCTGATTAAAACTTGGTGGGGATAAGTGTTGAATACAAATAACTTTAGTACAAGGCAGTCTATGCAATATTAATGGTGTGAATGAAGAATTCAAAGGCGAGGCGGTCCTTTCCAGCTGTGGTGATCAGGGAACCGATCAGAGGACAGAATATTTGAAGTGCGACTCAACGTAGGGGTTCTTAACTGGGATAGACTTCAGGGGGTCTGTGATTTTGGATGGAGAAAAAATTTACATCTTTATTTTCATAAACATTTGTAACTAACCCTACAAATTTTATTTTATTCATTTAAAAACATGATTCTGAGGAGTCTTATCAACCTCAGCAGATTATACCAAAGGTATCCACGGCACAACAAGGGTAAGAACCCTGAAAAAAATATTTCACCAGGCAGATATGAGACCAAGGATCAAAAGGGATGCAAATATCTGGAACATGACTGGGCACAGGCACACAAAACAGGACATTTCTTCTTCTTTTTCATAAATGCACTTACATTTAAGGCCAGAAAATCCCATGCTTTGTGGAACATAGGTATTTGTTTTGTGATGACACTTAAGACTCAAGACCTCTCATTGGACAGCAAGGCACAAGGGGTACAATTTTTGAACCTTGCCTAGGGATCACAGATGCCTTGTCTAGGCTCTTGGGAAGAGAGGATAGTAGGCTGAAGGGACGGCAAGACCAGAGCAAAGATCAGGAGATACCACAGCAAAGAAGACAATTCAGAGTGTGGCAGTAGCGGGAGGGGAGGGTAAAGGAGGAGGAAGGGGGAGTGAAGGGGAGAGGGAGAAAGGAGAAAGGAAGGAGCAGGTGCAGCTGTTTGCACTAGAAGAGTGCACTAGCGTATCTGTCTTCACTAGTACAGTGCATTGCTGGTATACTTAAAGTAACAAAAGTGAGAGTCATTGCTGGAGTATTTGAGACTGCAATTCTATTCCTTGACCCAGTAATGGGAAAGAGAGGAATAGTCAGACAAAGGGTGGGGGTAGAGGGGACAGTAAGTGGCAAAATTTAGGTCACTGGCATATTTCTGTCCTTTGTGTCTCAGGGTATCTGGATGGGGTGCTGTGGTATTGTTTGCATTATTTTCCCTCACCCCACTCCTCATCCCTCACTATACAATCTCTTCCTAGGGTGCACAGCATCATGATTCATATACACTATCTGAAACAAAATTTGACCTTACAAGACTTTTCACCATTGTTTGAGCCCTATGGAAAGGGGGAGGCACTAACAACCAGGACCCTCACTCACTGTATTATCCCATCTCTTCTTTTTCAAATTGTCTCAGGTTGTCAAGGCCTGTCATTTTCAGCTCTGCAACATCTCTTGTCAGTTTCACCTTTGCCCATCTCTTTCAGTTTCACCTCTGCAGCATCTCTTACAAATTTCACCTCTCTAGCATTTCTTGTTGATTTCATCTTTGTACATTTCTTGTAGATTTCACCTCTGTAGCATCTCTTGCTGGCTTCATCTTGGCAATATCTCTCCACTTCTCTCCTCTGACACTGCCACTTCCCTAGTGCAGATCTGCCTCATCAGTTCATGCCTGGACTACTGCAATAGCTGCTGGGGCATCTGCCTGCCTCAAGTCTTTCCCCACTCCAATCTATACTTCACTCAGCTCTCAAACTGATTTTCCTAAGGCACAGGTTTGACCATGTCACTCCTCCTACTCAGAAAATTCCGATGGCTCCCTATTACCTCCAAGATCAATCAATGCTGAGCATGGCATTCAAAGCCCTTCATATACTAGACACCTTCTACCTTTTCAGTCTTCTCACATCTTACTCTACAACATGTCCTCTTCAATCCAATGATCCTGGCCTCCTGGCTGTTCCATGACCAAGACCCTCCAACCCTTGCTTCTGGGTATTTCCTCTGGTTGTCCACCATGCCTGGAATACTCTCCCTCCTCAACTCTGCCAACAGCTTTCCTTGGCTTCCTTTAAGTACCAATCCTACCTTCTATGGAACGCCTGCCCTAACCCTCTTAATTCTAGTACTTTCCCTTTGTTAATTATAGGCATATCTCATTTTATTATACTTTTATTTTACTGTTCTGTGCAAATACTGTATTTTTTATAAATTCAAAGTTTATAGAAATCCTGCATGGGGCAAGCCTGTTGGTGCACCTTTCCAACAGCATGTGTTTATATTATGCCTCTGTATCACATTTTGGTATTTCTCACAATATTTCAAACTTTTTCATTATTATCACATCTGTTATGGTGACTTGTGATCAGTGACTTTTGGTGTTATTACTGTAACTGTTTTGGAATACCACAAACTTCACTGCTAAATGTTACATGTGTTCTGATTGCTCCATCCTCTCCTTGGACCTCCCTGTTCCCTGAGAACTATACTATACTATACTATACTATACTATACCATACCATACCATACCACACCATACTATACCATACCATACCACACCATACCATACCACACCATACCATACCATACCATACCATACCACACCATACCATACCATACCATACCACACCATACCATACCATACCATACTATACTTCTGAAATCAGGTCAGTTAATAACCCTACAACGGCCTCTAAGGTTTCATGTGAAAGGAAGAGTTAATCACTGGGGCAAACTTCCTTGTTGTCTTATTTTAAGAAATGGTCACAGCCACCCCAACCTCAGATGATAGTTGGCACTTTTTAGTAATAAGGTATTTCTTAATTAAGGTATGCGCATTTTTTAGACATAACACTATTGTACACTTAATAGACTACAGCAGAGTGAAAACAAAACTTTTATATTCACTGGAAAACAAAAAATTTCATGTGACTCGCTCTGTTAGGATATTTGCTTTATTGCTACAGTCTGGAACCGAAATCAGAGCATCTCCAAGGTCTGCCTGTATTTCCTATTTATCCTGTATGTGATCTTGTTTGCACAGATTTGTTTGCACTTTGTTTCCCATTAGATTGGGAGCTCCTTGAGGGCAGGGACTGTCTTTTGTCTCTCTGTATCCCCAGCATTTAGCACAGTGCTTGGCATATAAGCACTTAACAAATGTTTACTGAATGGTTGTTGCTTGACTTATTGGCTGGATCTCCTGACACCACCTTGAGGGTGCTGTTCGCTCCCCAACACCCTACTCTTTCACTTTCCAGCTTCCTGCAGCCTCAGGCCAACACCAATTTCTCCATGGGATCATGCCCTACAACTGGAAGGGGCCCTAGAGGACTAGCCCAGTCCTATTATTTTACCAGTGAGGAAGCTGATGCCCAGAGAGATGGAATGTCTGGTCCAGGGTCACTCAAATAGTAAGTGGCTGGGACTGAACTCGGGTCCTCTGACCCCGAATCCAGCAATCATTTCCCTTGAACCACGCTGCCTCGGAGCGATTGGGCATGAGAGAATCTCAGACATCATCATGCCCAATTATCAGGCTCCTACAGCTTTCCTTTAGCTCCCTTCCTAAATCGATGCTTTGCCTGAGCTGACTGCCAGGGGAGGTCCAGAGCAGAGGGCTCCTCTTTAGTAGTGGGAGAAAACACGGTGGGGCATGCAACAGGCCAGAAAGCTGGAACCCCTTTGAAGGCGCCTGGCTCCCGTTTGTCTTTAGTCCCTTCCCTGAGGCTCTAACGACCAGAACTGCTTTCCTCCTGTGAGGGGGGAGAACCAAGTGGGAGAGAACAGCTGAGGCCCGAGGGGGCAATTTTCCACGGCGCTTCTGGAAAGCCTGGGCAGGAAAGCTCCGGGAGTGGGGGTGGGGGTGGGGGTGGGAGGCGGAGGATCCGAGAGGGAGGCAGATGAGTGGGACGATTTGCATTTGCTGCGATTGATCGATTTTCCAGTCCATATATAGCCTCTGAGTCTCGCCTCCTTCCTATCCGCTAATGAGGGGCCAATGGCATCCAAAGCCCTTTGTGACTAACGTCTCATACCTGGGCTTCCCCAGGAGGGTGAGATTGGTCTTGAGCGGCCTCTTTGTGCTGGGGCCGGCCCGGAGCCCCCTCACTGTCCCTCCGCTCCGGGAGCCCTCCCCCTCCCACTGTCCATGGCGTTCTGCATCACTCTGCTCAGGCAATCCCGATCTATTTCTGCCCAAGCTGACTCCATGGAGCTGTTTGTTTTTAGCACTGTCTAGTTTATTTACGGCTCGTTCCAGCTCGGAATATTTCCACCAGGTGGACACGGCTGAAAACAAGGCTGCCCTGTCAAGTGAGCTCAGAGCTTCGAGTGGATTCTGTCTGCAGCGGGTCGTGCGGGCCTCTCCCCAGCCCCTGCCGCCTGCTGGGTCCACTCCACAGCCTCTTGAATTCTGGCTACCGGAAGCCCCAAAACATCATGTTGTCATGGAAACAATGATGTGTCTCCCTGTGGCCCGGATCCTAGACTTAGCGCTAGAAGGGCCCTACCCAAGAGGCCATCCAGTCCAATGACTTCATTTGACAGATGAGGAAACTGAGGCAGGCGACGGTTAAGTGACTTGCTCGAGGACTCACAGGTACGGACTGAACCAGAAATCACATGAAAAAATAAGAAAAAACCAGGTCTTCTGACCCCAAACCCAGTTTTCCTACTACATCGTGCTATCTTCACAAGGGCTCCCCACTCCAGTGTTCTCAGTCCCAAGCACATCCTGCCCCCTACCTCCAAGCTCACATTAGGGGGAGGGGTTAGAGTTGCTCAGTAAGCCTCAAAGCTACTTCATTCCCTGCCCAAACAGCTAGAAATAACGGTGATTCTGGTTCTGGGTTTCCCAAATGCCCTTGCTCCTTGGGTGTCCTAACAGTCTTCAAGAATGCTTCCCACTGTACAGCATGCAGCAGGAGACACTGAGGAACAGGTTAGTGGGATGATCCAGCACAAATCAGTGCAGGAAAAACAGGAGACTGGGTCAGAGAAAAGGGGAGTCCCGGTGAGTGGATCCACTTAGCCTTTTCTGGTCCTCCGTGCTCAGCGGGAGAACAAGGGCTTTTGAGAAGCCTTGCAAGGTTCCTTCCAATGCCCAAACGCTTCTGGCTGTACGAATGCCAACCCTGGGCCATCTAGAGCCGCTAGTATGCAAATCTCACATTAGTCACACCCAGAATTTCCTACAGCTCATTATTTCGAATTCTGCTCTTGCTCCAGCAAAGGTAATAATGAGAAATTAGGAAATACAGGCTGAAAATGGTGGGGAGTCCCCGCTGACATCCAGACCTTTGCTTTGGAGACTGTTTGCATATGTGTGCAAAGATGCACATGTGAGGGTGAGGGAAGGAAAAAAAGGGATGCTTGAATCAACCAACTTTGCTGTATAGTAACCACACCAGAAAAGGCAAAAGTTTGGGCTCAGATACAGCCCAGGGAGTTCCGGGGAATCTGATTTCCCAAAGGTCTGTTTCACTCTACAGTGACCCGATTTTCTCTGGCCCCCCTTCTAATAAGGGCCTCTGGAGGGTGGGTGAACCAGCTCAGCAAGGAACGTCAGAGAAGCATTTCCACTGGAGAGAAAGGCATGATGGATCAGTTCAGATCAGTGGAGCTTCCTCAGGCCGAGGGTTTGTTTTGAGAGGTGCATGACAGGTAAGGGAGGGTATGTTCAAAAGATCAGAAGGCCAGGCAGCGATGCCAGCAGTCAGCCTGCACCTCTGTCCTCCTTCCAGGGGGTCTCCTGCCAGAAGCCAGGCAGCAGGACTCCCAGCTGGCTGCAGCCTGGCGCCCCACTAGCACAGGCAGCCCTGGAGTCCCAGTGCAACCTTGAGCAAGTAACTGAACATCTCTGGGCTTCCGAGGGGAGGAGGCTGGACTGGAAGCAGGGAGAGGGGCCACCCAGATGGCATCCAGGCCTAGTCTGATGCTGCCCTGCTCCTGTCATCTCTGAGGACCCTCTGAGCTCTTACATTCTACAGTTCTATGGTGAACGACCAAACTGCAAACTGCAAAGACAGCCAAAAGGAGAAAGGCCGGACTAGTTGCTTAGAGCCAAACACGAAGAAGTCCAAGCAAGCAAGCATCCGAGGGCACACACAAATGCATACACCTGCCAGGGACACACACACACACACACACACACACACACACACACACAAGCAGAATGATTCCATTAGCCAGTCCCCTTATTAGCTGCACAACCTACAGTATCTGAGGATTTTTCATGAAGCCCCTGCAAAAGCTATAACATCACAGATTTCCCAGAGAGTCTGTCTCCTTTTGGTTGGTTGTTTTTCCAAGAAAACACACATACTATTGCTCCCTCCCTCCTTCTTCCTTCTTTCCTCCCTCTTTCAACTCACCCAAACAGGTGGAGTAATAGAGCAGCCCCGAGATGGTGAAGAGATGAGAAGTCCTGAAGGATGGGCTGGCCATAGTGGACCCCAGCAACTCAGGCTGGCCCAGGCCAGGAGGAGTGGGGATGCAGCCCTGGATCAGAAGCCCTGCTCTCTGCCTTCTCCCTGAGCCCGCAGCATGTGCTGTGTGCCGGGAGCCGCCTCCCCTGGCCAATGGGAGCTTTAAATATCTCTCGCTGCTCGCTGCCCCAGAGGCCAATGGTCCAGGGGCCAGCCCAGAGCTGTCTCTCCCCAGCATGAATGGGGAGGCAGCCTGTCCTGGTGGTGAATGAACCAGGGGGCGGGGCGACGGTTAGAGGGACCAGAGAAAAGTTCCCCCACCCTTTCCCCTCCTCCCCAGAAGTGAAGGCCAAGTTAGCCTGACCGCTGGGAAAGCAGACACCAGCAGAGTGGAAGACCCGCTAGCCTGAGGGACTTTTTGCTTGCAGTAAGACCTTGGCAGGGCCGATGTGGATCTCCCAGCCCTTTAAGCCCAATTCCCATGACCACCTCTGGAAAGGACTTGACCAATCTCGTCTCAATTAAGGCCTGGGTATTAATGCCGCTCTTTCTGTCGGCACCTGGTTTGGGCTGAGTTACATTTCATGAAACTCAATTCAATCAAATAATCCAAAAGTTCTTTGACCAGCTGACTAACAATGACAGCTCACACTAACACACTGCCTGAAGGCTGACAGATGGCTCCCCCCTCCAGCTGGCATTTCTGTAGCGCCTACCAAGATCCTCATGGCAGCCCTGTGAGGCAACTGATATTATTTCTATTTTACAGAGGAGGAAACCGAGGCAGAGCGAGGTTAAGTGACTTGCCTAGGGTCACAGAGCCGGTAAGTGCCTGGCTCCAGGCTTGTTCCACGCTGCCTGTTATCCCCCTGCACATACTCTGTGTTTGCCCAGATGCTCCCCCTCTGCCCCTTGAGATTCTGATCTTCCTTCAAGGCTCAGCTCTCAAGTCACCTCCTACCAGGGGGGGCTTTTCCTGAGGGATGAGTGTCCTCCTCCCCCTCCAAGTTACCAGTATTTACTGCCTCGGTTATGAGTCTTCTCTCCCCTGCACGAGGAGATCTTATTGTCCTTTTTATCTCACTATTAGCACAGTACAGGGTGCAAACCATAGGTGTTTAATAAATATTCACTATCAAACTGCATTTCATTTGATCCTCTCAGCAGCCTTGTGAGGGAGATGCGATTATTCCCATTGTACATCAGACGAAAAGTTGGAGAGTCAGGGATAACACGGCTAGTCAGTGTTAGAGTCAGGATTCAAACTCAGGCATTCTCTCAACTCCAAAGTATCAGATCACAGATTTAGAAGAAGAGACCTTCAAACACTTCCTCTCTCCCCGTTTTATAGAAGGGAAAACTGAGACCTCGAGAGGGTGGTTTGCCCCAGATCATGCAGGTAACAGCAGGTGGCAGTGTTGAGATTTGAACCTAGCACTTTTCCCTCCAGACAGCACTGCTGCTGGGCTCTTTTCCCTTATGGATGGGAAGGGGTCATAAAGGAATGCAACCTCTTCTTCAAGTCGAGAAACATTCGTTCCCCATTCTTCTGGTCAGACACTAGCTAATGGCACTGTGAAAAAGGCACGGTTCAATGAGCGTTACTCACAGTCATTTCAGAATAGCCAGTAAGTAATACAGGCCACATTGTGTATTATACAAAAGAACCGTCTTTAAACCCACTTAGAAAAAAGCAGTTTGAACAAAAGGACACTGCTCTCCGCTTGGAAACGGAGATTTCTTTAGTCTTCCTCTCCCCACTGCCCCCAAAACTCCATCACAAACTTTCTGACAGTGAGAATGGCCCAATGTAGATCTCGCTCCATTCTCAAGGACAACTGCAGAAAATTTAGCTACATCACCTTTCCTGAAACTGTCCCATGATGGTCCTTATTAACCTTGCTCTTGGGTCTGCAGGCCTCGCCTTTGTTGGCCAAGGCAGCATGATTCTTTCTGGACTAACCCATCGTCCCCATCACAATCACCTCTACCACCATCACCACCACCATCACCACCATCACCACCAGACAGAACAGTTAAGACCCCAGCTACTTGGACACGACAAAGGATGAGTCATTTTGGATCATTAATGTTCCAAACTGCCAAGAATCTACCCCCTTTAAATACCACAACTTTCATTTTAATCCTTTTGCATAGAAATCTTTACAAAAGATATTATAGACATCTCTGCCTAATTAAGGTAAATATGTTGAACATTAGGTTTTTTTTTAATAAAGCAGTTAGATTAGATGACCTCTCAGGTCCCCTTCAGCTCTAAAATTCCCTCAATCTATAAATGTGCCTTCTCTCAATGTTTCAGGTTTATCATTAGGAATATTCATTATTATTCTGTGTAGTAATTGAGTGATGCTCTTGGGACTTATTGAGTGAGATTTATGCAGTATTTGCTCATATACTAAATGGCTACAGACTACTATGTATTTTACTTTTTGTATTTTTAACTTATATAAATTATATATATTTAAAATATATATAATTAAAATATTTAATTGAAATTATTTATATTTTAAAAATATATTTGTTTCCTTTTAATTCTCATATTTTTAGTTTATTGTTCTATTTTTAATATGTAATTAATATATTTAATTTAAACTATATTTATATTTTATATTTTTAAAAGATACTTTCTGTCTTTCCTCTTGATGCCCCTGTTCCCTGCTGTCTACCCCTTGTCCCTGTGCTCAGTGTGCCTGCCTGAGTGTGGACATTCTCTCTGCTTATTATTTACTTCTTTTGATCAGTTCTGGATTGAGAAAACATACTAGGTTTGATAGAATTGTGTGCAGGGTAAGAGTACATTGGTTCCGAGAGACTTTCACCAGTGTAGTGAGGTTATTAGAGTTATCTGAGGAAGGGCCTTTGAAAACCACCGTGAAGCCTCATGGACCCTCCAGACCAAGGGATATCTGGCCTTTCATTGTCTCAGCCACAGAGGAGCCTTTCCTCGCTGTGCTGGACAGATGTGGCTAAATGGAAAGGTCACAGTTATAGAGTTCTTGGAAGTTTTTGAAGGCCCTTCCCCCCAGTAACCCTGACTCTGAGTCCTCGATGATACTAGCTTGCCTTTGCAAAAGAGAACAAGAATAAATCCTGGACTCATGGACGGAGGCTGCCTGTCACCTCTCTAGCACAGTAAGGAGAACCTTGGATTTGGGGTCCAAGGTCAGAATGCTGCTCCTTCCCCTTACTAGTTGTGTGACCCTGGGTTAGTCTTAGGGCTCAGTTTCCTCATCTGGCCTCTATCCAGCTTACATCTGTGACCCAATAACTTTAGAACTTATCCAGAACAACCCTGTCACATTTCACAGATGAGGAAAATAGAGATTCAGAGAAATGAAGGTGGTCATCATGGACAGAGGCCTGGACTTGAACCCAAGAAGCCCTGGGTTCCAATCCTAGCTGTGGGACCCTGGGCAAACCACTTCATCTCTCTCTTGGCCTCAGTTTACTCATCTGTAAAAGGGGCACAATGGTACTTATCTCAAAAATGAGCCAATCACGCAACACTTAGCGAGTGCCTGCTCTGCACTAGATACTGTGTGAGATGCTGGGGATGAGAGTACAAGGAACGCTCTGATCAGGGACAGGGAGGTGGCCAGCACACGTGCACATGCATGAGCATGCACAAGGAGGGGGGGGAGGAGGAAACGTGTCCTGGCAGGAGGCAGACTCCAGGCAGAGCCGATACAGGAATCTGGTTTGCTTATCTATGTGTGTTTCTGATGTGGGTTTCATTGTTCTTTCTTGCTTTTGTAAGGGGGAGTCAAGGGAGAAGTGGGAGGAAGAGAAAGCAGATTTTTGTTTATAGAAAAAAAACCCAGATTTTAAATGAAAAAAAGTTGTGGCACCTGACTGTATATCTGGGAAAAGGGAGGGCATGACGGGGTTCCGAGCCTGGGAGGCTGGAAGGATGGGGGTGCCTTTAACAGAAATAGGGAAGTTTGGAACAAGGGAGGGTGTGGAGGGGAAAATGGGTCAATGAGTTCAGTCTGGGCGGGCTGAATTTTGGATGTCTCTGGGTGTCCAGTTTGAAATGCCCAATAAGAAAGGACGGAAACGAGTATTTCTTAAGTGCCTGCTATGTTCTAAGCAACTCGTAACAACCCTGGGAGGGATGTGCTACTATTAGGCTCATTTTACAGTTGAGGAAACTGAGGCAAACAGGGTTAATAAGTGACTTTCCCAGGGTCACACAGCTGGTAAGCTCTGCGGCAGGATTTGAACTCAGGTCTTCTGACTCCAGACCCAGTGCACTACCTACTGTCCCCCCGAGCTGGCAAGGCAGCCGAAACAATCTGGGAGGTATGTGCATAGAAATGATCATTTTTGGTGTCTAAATGCAGATCAGAAGCCTTTTTACTTTATTTTTCCTGGGTTGTTTCTTTTTCTTTTGATACGTGTTCTTTTTTGCAACATGGCTAGTATGGAAATGTTTTGTGTGACTGCCCATGTGTAATCTATATCAAATTGTCTGCCTTCTTAAGGGGACTGGGAGGAAAGGAATTTGGAACTCAAAAATCTAAAAATAACCCAACAAATATTAAAAATTGTTTTCACACGTAACTGAAGAAAAAAATTAAAATATCCTTTTTTTTTATTTTTGGAGGGGCAATTGGGGTTAAGTGACTTGCCCAAGGTCATACAGCTAGTAAGTGTTAAGTGTCTGAGGTCGCATTAGAACTCAGGTCCTCCTGACTCCAGGGGTGGTGCTGTATTCACTGCACCACCGGGCTGCCCCTAAAATATTCTTTAAAAAACAGAAATGATTATTTAAACCCAGGGGGGCTGGTATGGTTACTAAATGAGAACATGTAGAGGGAAGGTCCGAGAACCTTGGACAACCTTCACTGGGTTGAAATAATTATCAAGTAGTATATGTAAAACACTTCACAAACCTGACATTTCTATATACTCATGACTATTATTCAGGGCTGAAGAGGCCCCGAGGAGCAGAGCTAGGACCAGGAGGTCTAGACCGAGACTTCCACCTGACCATACGACCTCTCCCAGACCAAGTCAGTCTAGAATTCAGGGAGCAGACAGACTGGGGTCTGAGACACCAGAGCTGGCCATGCTATCTTTATGGATCAGCATCCTCTGACTGCCTTGCTGGCTAAGTGGGTGGCTGAGGGAGCAAAGAAAGGGAGCAAAGAAAGGTCCCTTCTATAAAGTTCAAGACCAGCTTGGCCAGGACATGCCAGAAGCTGGAATTGCAACTCTCCAGTCGTTGGACAGATGGATGGAGTCAGGGCTCTTTGTTTCTCATTGCTCTTGCCTGAGCCCTGTCAATAATCCAGCTCCTTATTCACAGCTCCCCAGACTCTTCCCTCATTTGGCTGTTTGTTATATCACAGGCTATACATAAGCAAATTATCCCCAGCCTGACAAGCCGTACAAAAAATCCGCTTCAAGGACCAACAGGGACTGGAAGGGGGAATGAAGGACGAGGGGCCTGCATTCTGTCACATTCCCCTGGATTGGAAAGTCCCAGCTGACCCTGCACAGAGTTGCTGGGCCTGCTCTTTTAATCTTTCCTAATCCTTGGTAGAGTTTTAGTCCAGCATCGCCCATTGCCCAGTGTGCCTGCAGGCTCGTCAGCTGGGTTTCCAGAGAGAGTTCCGGCCTTCTCAAGGGCAGGGTCTTTGGCACAGTTTGTCCCACATGCGGAACAGGAGCCACGCAGTTTTATATAATTCTTTCCACTTATTTTTTTTTTTTTTGGAGGGCAGTTGGGGTTAAGTGACTTGCCCAAGGTCACACGGCTAGTTTTTTTGTGTTAAGTGTCTGAGGCCGGATTTGAACTCAGTTACTCCTGACTTCAGGGCCGGTGCTCTATTCACTGCGCCACGTAGCCGCCCCTATATAATTCTTTAAGGTTTACAAAACCCAAGATTGGACACTCCTTCAAAAGGAGGCAGTCCCAGAGAAACCTGGGAAGATTTGTATGAACTAATGTAGAGTGAAGTCAGCAGAAGAAAGACAAGAGTTTATACGAAGATCCAGGTAAAGGCCATCTGCAACTGGGGGGCTCCATGGTGATGCCTACTACCCACCTCCTATCTAAGATGATGGGCCCAAGAGCCCAGATGAGACGAAGGGAAAAGGCTAATCTGGCCATCTGTTCCTCCTCATGACACCTACTTCTTCTGAAGGGTTTTGTTTTGTTTGATGAAGGAGAGAAGGGAGAGGAAATACATGCTTGGTAACTGAAAAGAAATAGTTTCTGTGCCCTGCTTGACTACAGAGACTGTTGGCTTCATATTCCCAGTCCCTGGCCAAGGAGCGGGTAGAGTAGATCCTTCACAAAATGCCAACTGAATTGAGTTGATGACTCGGATGGATGTTGTTTCGATTCTTCCCATTTGGTTGTGAAGGGGGTGAGAAGGAACGATCTGCCCACATCGTCTTTTCTGGCTCTTTGTTTTACCACCCGTTCTTGTTAATGGTCCCTCCCACTCTCTTCTCAGTGACTCAGGTTTGAAACCCCAGAGCTCTATTTCGTTCATCATCATGTGCCCAGGTTCCCCCCATGCCTGGGGTGCTTCTTCCTTACCCCCACCTTTCAGAGCACACCAGCCCCACTCCTCATGCTGTGCCTCCCACACCTTTGTTCTGAATGCACTCAACAAAACCCATCCTCCCATCGTTTCTGGAAAGGGGATCTCAAATCGATTGACTTTCAGAGCAACTCCCCAGACCTTTCTCTCCACAGTTACCACTTCGGGGGCAGTCGGGGGGAGGGGGAATGCATGTTGTTTCCACCATTAGGATGTGAGCTCCTTGAAGGCAGGGACTGGGTCTCCTTTTCATTCCCACCCCTAGGCACAGAGATGAACCCTTCATAAGCACTTAATAAATGCTCTTTTCAATGGGAAAAAAAGACCCACACCTACAAAAATATTTTTGGCAGCTCTTTGTGGTGGCCAAGAACTGGAAATTGAGGGGATGCCCATGAGGAATGGCTAAACAAGCTGTGGTATGTGAACACAATGGAATACTATTGTGCTGTGATAAATGATGAGCAGGCGAAGTTCAGAAAAACCTGGAAAGACTTGTATGAATGGATGCTGAGTGAAGTGAGCAGAACCAGGAGAACGTTGTACACAGTAACAGCTTCATTGTGCGATGACTGACTTTAACAGACCCGGCTCCTCTCAGCAGCGCAAGGGTCTACAACAACCCAAAAGACTCAGGATGGAAAATGCCATCCACATCCGGAGAAAGAACTGCGGCGTCTGAATGCAGAGGGAAGCAGACGATTTGCTCTCTTTTTGTCTTGTGTTGTCTTGTTTCCTTTCTTTTTTGCAGTTCCTCCCATTGGCTCTAAACTTTTTTACAACATGATGAGTGTAAAAATAGGTTTAATATGAATGTATATGTAGAACCTGTATCAGACTGCATGCTGTCTTGGAGAGGTGGGAGGGGAAGGAAGGGGAGAAAATGGAAAACTCAAAAGTTTATGCAAGTGAATGTTGAAAACTAAAAATAAATAAATAGATATTTTAAAAATGTTTTTTTCATAGATCTACTCATTCATCCCTTCCAATTCCTTAACAGCATGGGTTAGCTTCTGGCTCTGTTCAGATGTTCCTTCCCCCAGTGGCCCTTCATGATGTCCCCAGCTTTTCCGCTTCTCTCCTTTTTCTATCATTCCTAAAGCTTCTTGTTTGTTACCCCGGACCCTCCCCTACCTTCTTTTTAGAGCAGATCAGGATCCTGGACATCGGCTACTCAACCTCTCTCATTTTACAAATTAGGAAACGGAGAATCTGCAAGGTAAGTGACTTAAGCACCAGGTCAAAGACAGGATTCTAACTCAATCCTCTGCACCCAGGGCCGGTTGTTTCTCTCTATCATCCTACTTCTTAGAACAGAACACTTCATGGTCTCAATCTCCCCATCTGTGAAATGAATGGGTTGAGAGACCTTTAGGATCTCTTCCCACTCTCCACCTCTGAATCTCTGGTTTAAAGGCTGAGGTAGGTCATTCAAGGCTCTACTCAAATGCTACCTCCTCCATGAAGCCAGCCTGGATGCCTGGTAGGAAACCATTTTTCCTTCCTCAGACTTTGCACAGGCATCATGAACCTCTCTTGGCTGCTTGTGTTCTATTGGGTATATGATGTATTTATATATGAGTCATATACCACTATGAGACTGTAAGCCCATGAAGGCCTCCTGACTTACCTAAACTTTGTCCTCTACCTGCCCAGCCCACATGCCTCCCACCAGTGCTTTGAACAGGGCTCTGCTTAATAATGTGCGTGGAATTTAATTTGCTGAACTGACTTCCTCCCAGCCTACAATTCACCACAAGGCCACCTGCAGAAATGTAATTCTTCCAAAGTTCCCAGGGGCTGCCCACCAGCCAGCCAACAGGTGTCATGTTTATGGTGTTTTGTCTCTATCACAGCTCTGGGATTCGTCAGTTGAGAGAGGAAGCGGCTTCTGTGGTACGGTTTCCCTGGGATGCCTTCCAAGAGCCGTCCGTCCTTGTCTCAGATGCAGGCCTGCTTCCACTCTAGGCTGGGCTCCAAGACAGCATCTTCTCGGAAGGTTTCACTTCATTTACCTTTCTCAAGAAGTCTGGTTTGCATTAGGGTTGCCTTTGTCTGGGCTCTCTGCCACAGCAACATCAGCTTTCAGGGATGGACCAATGCTGACCATCAAGGGGCAGAGATCCCAGGGACGCTTGGGCCACCTGGTTTCTTTGGTGGCCCAATCCTGAGCCAGTATGGGTCTCCACTTAGCCACATGGGCCCCCATTTTCTCATCAATGAAATGAGAGCATTGGTCTGGATGGCCCTGAAGGTCCCTTCCAGGATCTGAATACAGAGTCATGTGCATCAGAGAGTACAGGATCGGTGGGATGTCGGTCCAAATCTCAGCTCCAATTCTACCTTGTATGACCTTAGACAAGACACTCAAACTCCTCTTGAGGCCTTCATTTCCTTTCAGGTAAAATGAGGTACTCTGACTCAATTACTTCTCAGGGTTTCTCCAAACTTGAGGGCTATGATCCAATGAGTAATTAATTATCTAACTAGGACTGTCCCCAATAGAGAGCCCAATCAGATAAATCATACCCAGTGTGCCCCCTCCAAAGGGTGAGGCTGTCCGAGCCTGAATTCTTAGCTTATGGTTTCTGCACTGAGCCATCTGACCAGACAGCGGTCCAATCTTCACTTACAGGAAGCTGTGTAGACACAGTCTTAGTCACTGATTCACCTCCGGGTCACAGTTACAACCCTAAGGACAAAACTATCTGGCGCAAAAAGTAAGACAGGAGAGCTAACCTGTGCCTCACTTCCTCAGACTCCAAAATGGGGATCATAAAAGCGACTCTCCCTAAAATGTTTGCCAAGTGAACGGCCCTGAGGAGAGTCCTGGGAGAGGAGTTTGGGCATGTGGGTTCACATGCTGCCTCTGACCCTTCCTAGCGGTGGGACCTCGGGTGGTCTTCTTCATTCGGGCTCTACAGGCTTCAGATCCCTCATCTATAACACGTGGGAATCAAACAAGATGACCTCGGAGTCCCCTTCACCTCTGGAGCCATGATGGACCTTTTAAATGCTCTCCTATGAGCACCTATCTGGAACCCATGTGAACAGAATAATAGAATTTTAGGGGAATTACAAGAAAAGGCACTTACTGAATACCAGAGCTGGAAGAGACCTTCAGAGGTCATGGGGCCTGTCCAACCCCTTTGCTTTTATATCAAACCCCCAGAATTTCAGAGCTGGAAGAGGTCATACCCAATGAAGACTCCCTTCTACAACAGACCTTACAAGCAGATGTTCATCTGACTTTTGCTGGGAAATCCTCTCCTGGCGCAGGGCAGCTCATTCCACTTTGGGGTGAGCCACAGAGAGGTGAGGTATTCTACTGAAGAGAACAATGGATCTGGAGCCAGAAAATCTGGATTCAAACCCTAGTTCTGACCATTTTAAGCTGTGTAACCTTGGGCCAATCCCTTCAACTCAAAAACTCTATGATTAGTCTTCAGTGACTTATCCAGGGTCACACAGAGAGTTACCAGTAGAGCTCAAACTAGAACTGGGCCAGTTGTCTTTCCATTAAGAAAAAGAACTAACACTTTTATACAGCACTTTGAGGTTCCCAAAGCACTTTACAGATTTTATCTCATTGAATAATAACATCTAGCATTTATGCAGTACCTACTATGTGCCAGGCCCTGTGCTGAGCACTTTACAATTATTACCCCCATTTCACAGATGAGGAAACTGAGGCAAGCAGAGATGAAGTGACTTGCCCAGGGTCACACAGCTAGTAAGTGTCTGAGGTAGAATTTGAACTCAAGTCTTTCTGACTCTGGCTAGCTTCCTCATTAGATAACAGCATCTTGCCCTGAGAGGCTTCCAGGTAAACAAAACCTCCCTGGCTACTTCAGTGGGGTTTTTTCAGCTCCCTTTCCTCCCTACTCCCTACCCACCTTTTTTTTTTTATACTCATGCTTACTCTCAGCGTCCTGGGGCTTGGCTTCTAATCACCCTGGATTTGGAGGCAAAGGACTTAAAATACAAATCTCTATGTGGCCACTTGATAGCTGTGTATCACACTGAACACATCGCTTAAACCTTTGGTTGCTCCAAATGACATGTTTGGCTCCCGGGGCTTGTTGCCCACAGCTCAATGGGAAGAGCCACGTAATCAGAAGGCCAAGGTGGAGCTGGCCTCCATGCCCTGCTCCCTGGGGCAGGCCTTGCGCCCAAGTGTGGGGTCCCTGCAGTCCAGCTGCCCCAAGCCTCTTCTCTCCTTGGACCATGCAGCACTCCTGACTCTGGCCTCTCAACCAGGGTGATTACCACTGTCAGTCACAAGCTCTCCTTCACCTTCCCTTCATACCCAGCAGAGTGTTCTGATGCTCCCAGAAAAGCTACCAGGTCTTTTCTGTGAGGCTGGGGCCCAAGTCAAGGTCAAGCTACTGTTCATCTCTGCTGGGATTTTAATTCGTTTTCTACACTGGCCCTCTTTCCGCTGAAGTTACGCCAAGCTTACCAGACGATAAGGAACTGAGGCACGGAGAAATTTAAGAGAAAGATTTCTTACATACATGTAGATAGTGGTTAAAGGTCATAAAAAACCCCCAAATTTTCCATATACCTGGCCATGTCTGAACCTCAGAAGAACCTGGCTAGATTTGGAAAAAGTAGATCTGGGTTCAAATGGCAGTTCAAATGGCTATGTGACCTTGGGCGAGTGACCTAGGTCTTCTGGGCCTCCTTTGTCTCATCTGTAAAATGAGAAGGCTGGGCCGGCTGACCTTCAAGGTTTCTTTCTATTCTAAGCCTATGATCTAATATGAACATACTTACACACAAAAACATAACAGAAAAAGGATTGCACGTCAAATGGCAATTGCAATAGGTTCTTTTAAAAATAGATCTTAATTAATAGATTTTACTTTTACATAAAAATTTATATTTCTACATATAATATTTTTATAATATTAATATTACACATTTCTCCCATATCTTTTCCCCTGTCTCCCTTCCAGAGAGCTGTCCTTATAACAAATAATTTTTTAAAAGAGAAAAACTCAGTAAAATGAATCAATATATCAGAAAAATCCATTGTTATCAGTCATCTTGCCTAAACAGTGTTTCCTACCTGTGCATCCTCTGCAGAGAAGCAAAGGGAGATGTCTGGTCCTTGGAGACAAGCCTGTCATTGATCATTCTGCATTATTCCACTTTAGATTCTGTGGTTATTGCTTTCTCAACTTACACTGTTGCTGTCACTATGTACCTTGTATTTCTGGTTCTGCTAACTTCCCTTTGTATCAGTTCACAGAAACCTCCCCATGTTTCTCTGTATTCACTGTGTCTGTCTTCTCTCACAGCACATTCACGTATCACAATCTGTTTAGCCAGACCCCAACTGACTGTCATCCATGTTGGTTCCAGCTCTTTGTTACCACAGAAAGAGCTGCTGTAGGTATGTCATTGTATATGGAGGCTCTCTCTTTGTCAGTGACCTCTGTAGGGTATATTCCTGGCAGAAGAATCTTTAAGTCAAAGGCTAGGGACTTCCACAATTCCAAATTGCTTTCAAAATGTTTGTATCAATTCACAGCTCCACCAACAATGCACTAGTGTGCTCAACCACTCCAATATTAATTATTCGTCTTTTGTCATCACTGCCATTTTGCTGAGCATGATGTAAAGTCTCAGAATTGTTTTTATTTGCATTTCTCTCATTAGTTATTAATAGCATATAATTATTAATAGTTTTCAATTCTTTTGAACTGATTGTTCATGTCCTTTGACTGTTTATCTACTGCAATACACTCCTAACAAGTCTTCCTCCTTCCTTCTTCTCCTACTGTCCTCCCCCCTTAGCCAAAGAAGCCTTCACATGATACCTACCAGAGATACCTTCCTCACTCACAGATGTGCTCAAATTACCTCTAGGTTCAGCGGCTTCCTGTCACCCTCCTTCCACTTTCTTCCTCAAATGCTCTCAGGATGACCTAGATAAGTCACCAAGCAAACTTCAAACTCAAGGCCCTACAAAATCTGGTGCCACCCAAGTTCTCTAGCTTTATTTATCTCCCACATCTTCCCTCTACATTGTCTCTCCTCAGACAGAACAGGCTCCTCAGTGGCTCCCCTGCCCCCCCACACCTTCACCTTGCTATCAGGCTGCTCCCCACATCCCTAATCCCTTCTTCCTGCCTCATGAATTCCTACCCACTCCTTTAAAGCCTAATTTAAATGCCACCTCTCCCAAGGATCCTGGACTGATCCTCTCAGGCCAGCAAAGCCTTTCAATCCAGAACTGACAAGCCAATGCTCACCTCTTCTTCCAAGCACTTTTTTGAATCTGCATAGACTAGGGTCTCTTTGCTGCACTAGTGAAAATATGCAGCTTACAAGCATTTATTCTGCTATCACCTATTATTTTTTCCTGTATCTTCCCCTTCCCCAATCCCAGCGCACCGTCTCTGATAAAAAAAAGAATTGCAGTTTATAAATATTCTATGTATAGTGTGACCTTGGCTAAGTCATTTGCCCTGTGTGGGATGGGCTTAGTGGCCTCCAGCGTCCCCTGGCCACCCCTAAAGCTACGCCTGTATTTTTGATTGCTCTAGGAAAGATCTGTGAGATTCCTCTCCGGGTGTCATCATTTCCTCTGTGTGCACCCTTCTGGACATCTGTCCACAGAATAAGAATAGCTCATATTCCCATAGCACTTTAAGATGAGGTAGATGTTATTATTGTCCCTGCTTTAACTTAGACAGAGGTCAAAAGACTTGCCCAGGGTTGCAGAGCTAGGAAGTCCTAGAGGCAGGATGCAAACTCAGACCTTCCCAACTCCAAGTCCAGCACAGCATCACCTGGTTGGGTTACCTTTTGTAGGGAGCAGCAGATGGGTCTTGGGCATCCATATGGAGGGCAGGCATGAGCGCTGGCACCTGGCAAAGAGAACTCCTCCGATTGGCCCCAGTGTCTGAGGCTGCCACCAAGATGACTGTGACCTCACAGCATGGATTAGACATCCCTCATCACTTACTCCCTTAAGGGACCAGGGATGGTAGGCCCTGAAGCACCCATCAGGAAGGCACTCTGGTACCTTTTGTGTTTAAGTGACGGGGACACTTCAGGGCTGAATCCCAGAGCCTGTCATTAATGAATGTGTGACCAGTGTGACCTTCTTTCTATAAGAATGTGACTTCTATCTCCCTTATAGGGATTCTGCAAGAAAGCCATTTAAGCTACTTAGATACATGGAAATCCTCTGAAACATGTTCTTGTTTTATTAAATAATAACTACGCCTGTATTACTTCAAGACTTGCCAAATATTTTAGATATACTACCTCATTTGAACCTTGTAACAACCCTGTGAGATGGATGCCATTACACCCATCTTACAGATGAGGACAGTGAGATGGAGGGAAGTTCAGCGATTTCCCCCACGCTCTCACAGCTAAGGGTCTGAAGTTGAATTTGAACCCAGCTTTCCCACTTCTAAGTCTGGTTACTCCACGTCACGGATCATGAAGAAGTTGACTACTTTCAGCTAGTATAAGATGCAAGCAGGAAAATACTCTGTAGCACAATGATTAAACCAACGCTCCAATGGTTAAGCCAATTGTATGTGAATGAACGAAATACGATTGTGCCACAAGAATCAACAAATATGGGAAACCCTCAAACGTGGGCAGAGTTAGATAACAGGACACAAGCCAGGGGACCACCATACAGAACAGCTACAGGAAGGCAAAGAGAAAGCATAAGAAAACAAACAAGCTTGGCGCTGGGGAGGAGAGAAGGAAGGGGCTTCCTGACAGTGGCTAAGAAGTGAGAGTCTCTCAGGGTGGAAGGAGGTACACACTGGGAGCTGTGGCTGATGTCTGCTGGATGGCTCTGTTTAACTGGTTTTTCCTTCCATCTTGTTAAGAGAGAGGGAGCTGGTGGGGAGGGAGGATGGAAGAGGAGCATTTTCAGAAATGATTGTGACGTTGAGCCAAAAGGCATCATTACAATTTACAAAACAACCATGCTGGTTGAGGGACAGGGATTATGGCTGAAGGAATGTTTTTTGACCTTATCTAGAAAAAGACATCAGCTTTGAGAATTTGAGTCATCATTTGTCCAAATGACCCAGGGCAAAGAAAGGAGGAGGAGACAATGCCATTACAAGGCTGAGGGAACAGAAAGAAACCTCTTAGCTCTCTTGTCTGTGCCTTTTTTCTTAACTTAATTAAGGGGACAGGCATAAATCCCTAAGTGCTATTAAACTGTCTAGTCAGGAGGCATGGATAGGGCATGAGAGTCAGGGGACCTGTTTTATAGGATAATTCTATAGGACTGGTCATTGGCCAATAACAAAACTCCCTGGCTGCCTCCCATACCAAGAACAGACTATTTCCAGTAACAGAGGCTGACCACGACAGCTGGATGGAAAGACCCTCTATTTCCAGCTTTTAGGCTCCTCTTCTGTTTTTGTTTTTTTCAAGATGAGATTTAAGCTAGGAAAGTGTTCTATTGTCAAATGCTACATGGTTTACTTAGCTTCCCTCCTAGGACCTAACTCTTCTTGGCCCTCGTGGCATCCAGCATGGGTGGGTGGCATCCATAGCAAGGAGATCCAGGCAATGATTGGTTTCATACCTGGAAGCAGGTTGCCATATTCCTGAGATTCTGTGCGACCTCAGACAAGTCCCTCAATCTGGGCCTCTATCCCCTCCTCTATAAGATGAGGGCATTGGGCAGGATGATCTCCGAGAGATCTTTTCTAACTTGAAATCTCTGTGATTCCAGCTGGATGGCCCGTGGTAATCTCAACTCTAAAATGACTAACACAAGATTCATTATCTCTTCCCCAAAGTCACAGCTCTTCAAAACTTCCCTATTTCTTTCAAAGGGCCTCCCCATGCTTCTAGTCCCCCAATTTCCATCCCTTGTACTCTTCAATTCTTTGCTCTTCATATCTGGAATCTTATCAGTGGTCAAGCCACACCTTTCTCCATCTCTCTGTCTCCTCCCTCTTCTCTCTACTCCCATGGCTTCATCACCTTTTACCTAGACCAGTACAGGGATCCTACCTGGCCTCAGTTCTCTCCCTTTGCCAGTCACCCTCCATCCATATTTTCCCAAAACACAGGATTCTGATCCTGGCACAGGAAGCATCAGTAGTTCCCTATTGCCTCTATTATAGAAGATCAACTCCTCTTTCTGACATTCGGAGTTCTGCCCAGGCTGGTCCTTCCAGGCTCACACATTGTACAGGCCCAAAGTGGCCCACCTGCTTTTTCTGGTACTGTCTCCCTCCTTGTGCCTTTGCCCTGGCTCTGTCGGTACTTGGAATGCCCCGAGTCCTTACCTCTCTAATCCTTCGCTTCCTTCAAGGTTGAGCTCAGGGGTCCTCTCATCCCGGATCCCACGATCCCCCCAGGCACTTTGTATTTGGGACTGAGATTGAGGGGATTTTAGAGGTTGCTGAGTCAAAACCCCTCATTTTACCAATGAAGATGCTGAGGCACAGAGAGGTGTAAATGGCTTCTCTCAAGTGCCACTGTGAAGTATCAGGAGGTCCTCCTGACTTCTGGTTTCCTGGAGCTCCTTGGAGGAAGGGGCTGTTTCACCTTTGGCTCTTAATTCCCTGGCCTGTGCTAAGTGCTGGCAGCTTCATAGATGCACATTGATTGGTTTTATAGAGGAAGGAACTGAAGCCAGGGGAGGTAAGGAGACTGGTCCCAGGTCATAGGGCGGGTCAAGGACAGAACCAGAGACGGAACCAGTGTCTCAGACAAGGCTCTTACCCCAACAGCAGACATACGACCTTCCTCTCTGATGCCCTTCCCAGAACCCCGGGTGCACCTGGTGTGTCTGAACCACCCTGTATCTCCCCTACAACCAGGATCTTTGTTGGAATACAAATGCCATCCCGCACAAGCCAGAAGCAGCCAATAAAAAAGGCCAAGATTCCAAGGTGTTCTAGTTAGGTCCTAGGAGCAAAGCTAAGTAAACCATGTAATATTTGATAGTAGAACACCTTCCAAGATCTGAGAATTTGAGTCATCATTTGTCCAAATGATCCAGGGCAAAAAAAGGAGGAAGAGACAATGTCATTACAATGCTAAGGGAACAAAAAGAAATCTCAACTCCAAAAAAGACATCAATTTATGCTGCAGGTCTAATAAATGAGAAGCCCATCTCCGTTTAAAAGCAGTAAAATGGACAATGTATTCCTTAAGGAGGAGCAAGTGTGGCTTCTCTGGGTGGGTCCTTCACATCTCAGCTTCAGGCCCATGTACCCTGAAGGAATTCTACATGATTCATCAGTGAGTGAGACTCTAGCCTCAGTTTCCAGCTCTGTAAAATGAGAAGGTTGAACCCAACCTTGCATAGGACCCCTAGGCTGACCCCTGTGACCCTGGGCCCCTTGGTCAGCTTTCACACTATCTGGTCCTGACCGCCCTCCTATGTGCGTTCTTCTGCTGTTAGAAGGTAAGCTCCCTGAGGCCAGGGGCTGTCTTGCTTACTTGTTTCTGTAACCCCCCAACCCCTGCTTAGCACAAACGCCTGACACAGAGTAAATGCTTAATCAATGCTTTTTCATTCATTCAAATAAATGGTGCCTGGAAAGATTGTCTCTGAGTGCTGATGTTTTCTGCAACTCAGGTAAATTACTGGAGCCTCCTACCCAAGAGACAGTGTGACCGAAGGGGAAAGAATGCTACCTTGGCTAAAGACAGGCCCAGCTTCCAGGCCTGCCTCCCCATCTGAGAACGTCCTGCAGCTGAGAGCTGATACCAACGGAACAACATGTGTGCTGAAACCAGGCATTATCACTAAGGAGGCCTTCTCTGGGCGCCAAATTCCTGACCCAAAGTCCTTCAGTAACCAGATCTCCAAGGTCATCAGTTACGAGACCATTTGCTATATCTACAGACCAGATTAGTAAAAGTTCTGACACCACATTTCTATTTAGAAGCATAAACCTGAGCTTCATTCAGGGGGAGGCTCCTCCAAGGGACAGCCCAGGGCTGTCCTCCATGTTCCTACCTCAGACGCGCATATGCTGAAGACACTCTGTCTACACTGGCAGAATAAAGCAGGGAATCGGTGCAAGTAGCCAGATAACTCAGGCAAGCTCCTAACCCTCACCTTCCTCTAGCCCTCAACACACAAAATCCCTTTGTCGTGATTATTTATGAGTTTGAATTTGAATAGTCAAATAACTGCCTCAGTTCTCATATGTGTAAAAATAAGACATCCCGGCACTGTAGAAAGAACACTAGGAGTTGGGTGACTCAGGGTCCAGGCTCAGCTCTGACTCCTCCCCTGGACCACTGTGACAGATTCCAAGTTGGTCTTGGCCAAGCTAATTTTTCCATTTGGTTCCTTTCTTTATAGAGCCAGAACCAAGGGTAGACAAGGCAGAGAGTCCCTCACTTCTCCAAACTATAAATATCTTCAGCGTCCTCTAAGAGCAGCCTCTTGAGGGCAAGGTCCTAATGGCCCTACCCCCCCCCCCAAAAAAAAGCTGTGTGACCATAGTCCTTCTAGCACTAACAGGCCACGGGCCAATTCTACTACAATAAAAACCTATAACAGGCTGTCATTCTCCACAGTTCAGCTCCTCCTCCCAGATGTACACTCCTTGTCATCTTTCTGGTATCTCCAGACATGTGCCTGATGGACAGTGGAACCCTGCAGTCTGGGTGACTGAACAGAGTTGCGGAGGGCCTCCCTCACCATGCCCATTTCCCTCTGACTCACCTTCCCCTGCCCCCCAGGCAACCTCACCCCCAGGAGACGCTTCTGCAATGAACCCCCTTCTCCTGACAGGTGACTCCCTAGGCCCAAACACCAGCTTCAGCTCCCAAATCATGCTCACCCTCCTTAGTAGCTGCCTTGCCCCCTTTAAGATTACAGTAAAGGCTAGCATTTATGTATCACTTTAAGTTTGGCAAAGAGTTTTATACATTAACTCATTTGGTCCTTGAAACTACACTATGAGGTTGATGCTATTATTATTCCATTTTACAGATGGAGAAACTGAGGCAGAGAGTGGTTAAGTGACTTGCCCAGGGTCACTCAGGAAGGTAGGATTTGAACTCAAGTCTTCCTGACTCCAAGTCCAGCAATTGGTTTACTGCACAATCTAGCTCCCTCCTCCCCTAGAATGCTCTCCTTTATGTGTGGTTTTCACCTGTTAGAAGGTAAACTCCTTGAAGGCAGGAGCTATACTGTTTGTTTATCTTTGTATCCATAGTGCTTAGGACAGTGCCTGCCAGAGCTTAAAAAACACTTCACAGATCGATCAATCGATCTATCAATCTACCATCTCTGTCTGTCTACCTATCTATCTATCTATCTATCTATCTATAGTCTATCTATCAATCATCTATCTGTCCGTCTATCTATCCATCCGTCCCTCTATGTATCTATCATCTATCTGCCTCTCTATCTATCCATCCATCCATCTGTCTATCCATCCATTTCTCTCTCTCCCTCCCTCCCTCCCTCTCTCTATCTCTCTCTCTCTCCCCCTCCCCACCTCCCCACCTCTGTGTCTGCCTGCCTGCCTCCCTGTCTGATCCACTTTCTGCTGTGCACTTGAGGGGCCATCCTCATGGTGAGGCACCAGCTTG
Source organism: Pseudocheirus occidentalis (assembly GCA_028646575.1). NCBI lineage: Eukaryota > Metazoa > Chordata > Mammalia > Diprotodontia > Pseudocheiridae > Pseudocheirus > Pseudocheirus occidentalis. Next base: position 29,537,265 of record CM053597.1, on the reverse strand, counting down.
TCTAGTGGGCACTAGAGTGAAGGGCTTGTAGTAGGGAAACTGCCCTTGCTTGGCTGAATTTCTTTGAAACCACCCACTTCTGACACCTCTAAGACAGTGGCCCATCACAGGAGGACCATCTTCTGGGAACGAGTCCACAAGTCTGTTCTACCCAGGAAAGCAGCAGGTGATTTGGTCTGATGCAGCAGAGGGGCTCTGGCAGGGCCATCCTAGGACAGAGAATGACCTTCCATGCTCCCATCTCACTGTGCCCTCCTCCTGAAGCCAGATCCCATACCTTGGCAACTGCAGAGTTGTCTTTCCTGTGGCACTTCCTTTAGAAATGGACTCTCAGGAGTGGGAAAGCTGACAGGACATTTCCCCAACTTCTAGGAATGCAGGAAACTGCGTGTGCTCAGCAGGATTCCCAGAAAAGGGGGCAGAAGAGGTGGGAGAGCTGCAGAAAGGGGATGTGTCAGACTCACGGGGTTCAGGCTATTTTCTCCCCTGTTCTTTTCTTTTTTAACCATCAGTCTGAGCTTCAGGGGTGCAAGGTTTGCACCTCTGCTTTCAGCTCACACAGGATGAGAAGTAATGACACAGACACAGCTGCTTTCCCCCATCCCATCCCTCAGGCTTCCAAAGAGAAAAGGGATAAACATCTTTTTTTTTTCTTTTTAACAACTATGGGAAACCTCCAACCACAAGCCTCCTAAGTCAATGCAACCCATTCTAATGCCAGGTCCTCCACCTACTCCTAGGCAGTAAGTACAGAGCTAAAATTCCACAACTGCTCCAGTCCCTGGCTCTGACCTTCCCACAGGAGGACCGAGTGGGTGTTGCAGTAGGAATTTAGCTTCTCCCCTGCTCACACAGGCATCCTTTAAACGAGACAGATGTCATTCTTCTCTACAAGCTCTTACCCAGATGCAACCATCTCTCCTCCAACTTGCTGGGTGTTAAAATAAGCAAAAGTTTTTATTTAATTAGAATAATTATCTGGGAAAGAAGCAAGGAAGTCAGGGAAGCCCTGAGTTCAAGTCCTGCCTGTGATATATACTAGCCATGACCCCAGGCAACTCACTAAGACCAGAATTTTTAGAGTCACAGCTTTCCACTGGGGGAGGCAGTTTCCCTAATAAAAGCCCTTCACACATGAAATTAAAGGTCAGTGAATAAACATTTATTAAATGCCTACTATTCACCAGGCATCGTGCTAAGCTCTAGGCACACAAGAAAGGCCAACCTGCTCCCTGCCCTGGAGGGGCTTCCATTCTCCAGATCAGTTATCCAGAAATGGTCCTGTTGCTTCATTTCAGATGTGTAGATACCACCAGATACAAAATATTAACATCTGTACTCTGCTGAGGAAGCAATAGGTCACGTGAGCTATTTTCCAGGGACTGAGGAAGATCTTCCAACTAGTCCCCCGACCCCTGGGGATCGACCACAGGTTACTGATGAGAGGCTTTGCACAGCAGTGTATGAGATGAGTGAAAACTTCTCCATTTGGGGTTGTTCACTTCCCTTCCTCCCCCCTCCTCCATGGCTGTTGTCAATCACTTTTACCTTCCTCTGTCTGTTTTCCCACCTTGGTGGGACCCTCCTCCCCTCTTTTCTTACTGTTCCAGGTGGGAAAGAATTTGGTGAAGCATGCCTCTCCACCAATGAGAGAGGAAACAGCCGGGAAAGGGGGCTTGACTGAGTTAAGTTATAAATTTCCTGCACTACCTTTTGTAACTGGCCTCTTCTCTATAAGAATAAACTCCTGTTGTTATCCTAAGAGATCTCTGTGTTTATTTTTTCACTAAATTAAGGATGAAGGGTATTTTTCATCCCAAACAGTAGGCACTTAATAAATGCTTGTTCCTTTTTTCTCTCTCCCTTTGAGGTTTATAACATGATAACATATATAACTTTTTTAATGCAAAACGTAATTTAGTGGGATGAGCACTGGGCTTGGATTCTGTTTGGGGTATGGGGACCCCAAAAATCCCCTACCCCAAAAAATTAAATGTCAGAGGTGTCTTGAGGAAAGAACAGGAAGTTTTATTTGGTTCTGGAGAGAAGGCATCCCTTCCACCAGTGCAATCCAGCGGAATGAGGTGTGTTACAGAAGACAGAGCAAGAAGTTATACCCTAAGGCAGTCAAGCCCCCTCCTGCCACGGTCCCTTCTCCCATTAGCTGGGAGGCAAGCTGACAGTCTCGGCAGAAAAAGGCCACTAACAGGGAAACAGGGGATTGTTTATGTCCTTATTTGGCAAATGCTAAGGCAAGGAAGGGGAAAAGGTCAAAAGCAAGGGTGGAGATGGAAAAGACCCTAAAGGGCTTAATGCTGATATGGCAGTGCTAAAGAAGGGGGAAGGGTGAAACCTTACTAGACTTTAGGATACAGGCTGAGAAGTTTTTACCCACCTCTCCTACTCAGATTCCAATGACCTGAGTCTAAGCCCTCACCAAGTATTTACTACCAATCTAACCTTAGCTAAGAATTCACATCTTTTTTTTTCACATTTTAATACATGTGTTTATTTTGTTAAATATTTCCCAATTATGTGTAAAAATTTTTAACATTCTTTTTTTTTTTAATGTTGAGTTTCAGATTCTCTTCCTCTCTCTTGTCCATCCTTCCCCTTCCTTGGAAAGGCAAACAAACTGGTATCGATTAAACATGTTATTTCACTTTGTTTGGAGCCCAAACCTTCTCATTGGTAAAACCAGGCTGGTACCACCTTCCAGCCTACCTATTTCAGGGGGTTGCTGAAGGTGATATCAGGTGCTTCAATGTCTGTAAAGTTCCTTGCAACCATGGAGCGCTCTACACTTAAATGATATGAAGGCTGTCATTTTCATCACTAAAAACAACAGAGACCAAAGCAGGTGCTATTAATAAATGCAAAGGCACTCTAGGAGTGTAAAATAGAATTTTTACTCTTGCTACGAATAAATTCCATCAACCTATTGATTAGCCTTAGAATATATAACAAAATCAAGCTATCACTTCAGCAGTGACTCATAAAAAGTAACACAGGTCTTCCCATTCATTCTGGAGACTTTTGTTTATGAGTTTATATAAAATATCAGACAATATGTAAAAAGAAATGAGAAGCCCAAAGGAATAGCTATCAACAGTAGCGTGCAGTTGAGTGTGGAAGGAAAGAGAGCTTGTGAACCAGACAGTGGGCTCGCCGATGAAGGAGGTAGAATGTCCTGAGTGAGCGCCAGGAGATGATGACCCCAGGATCTGGACTGGGTGATAAATCTGGATAGAGGAGGAGATGGTGTTTAGTGCCCGTTGTAGAGGGAGAGTTTAGAAGTCAGAATAGGGATAGGATGTGGCATAAGCATTTAACCTCTGTGATTCTGCTTGCTCATCCATAAAATGTAGGACTTGGATGAGAAGACATTCAGCTCAAAATTTACATTCTTAAGTTTCTTCATATGACCAAAAAAAGAGCAGGGTTGGTCTTAGAGTAAGGGCACCTCTGAGCAAGCCAATGGATGTTTAGGATGGCTAGCCCAAGTGCTGCCCAAACAGCCATGGGATGGACCCAAGGGAAAGTCAACCTGGCAGACTGGGGAAAGTACCTTTAGAGAAGGAGCTCTTAACCTGGGTCCATGAACTTCTTTCTCTAAAAATATTTTGATAACTATACGTTCCTATAATTAATTTCCTTTGCTATCCCATGTATTTCATTTTATGCTTTTAAAAACACAATTCTGAGAAGGGTCCCTAGGCCTTAGCAGCCACCACCTTGGTCTGTGACATGGCAAAGATGAGGAACCCTTTTGTAGAGGACTGATGGGGAGAGAAGACCAAGGGTCCCATCAGATGATGTGTCTGAGGGAAAAATCATCTCAATGAAGTGACAAACCCACTGAAATATGGAAGTGATACCTATAACATTTATCTCCCAGAATGATCATGAGGATTAAAGGACATCCTATATGTGTTTCTCTCGAGCCTAAGGAGTGTTCTGAACAGTAGGCATATTATGACTAGTTTTCCACAGAACAGAGTGGGTGGGTGGGGGATGTGTTCCTGAGGCTAAAGGCTTGATGGGCAGAGAAGCTTAGAACTCCTTAGAAGGCCTCCTTACATAAGTACAAATGATTGCTTTATTACCTAGAAGAAATATGGATATTTGAATGGGAGAAGAAGGCTGGGAAGTCCATTAGGAGATCATTTAAAGAATAACCAATTAGCATCAAGCACAGAAAAATAGCTCTGCCACATGCCTGGATAACTCCAGCTTTACCCCCTCCCCCCAACAATTCTCTGGCTACTTTCCATGACCAAACTAAATATCTTTAATGTTACCTTGATCACAGAGGATAAATACACAGGCTCTGCCTTGGTTGAGACTAAAGCCACCCAGGCGGCAGATGTTCAGAAATTCATGTGTGTTTTCCCGACTCCCTGGTCCCTCTGGCTCTCTTACTCCAGCGCCATAACACATCTTTATATTATCAGATATTTGTGGGGAAAACCACTTTATCTATACTGCTGAAGGCTGGAATGACTTCAGCACAAATCCCTGTAAATCCATCACTCAAAGGGCCATGGGCTTCTGAATGGCACCTTAGGGAAAAGCCAATTACTGGAAGCAGACTGCCAGTTGAGTTGACCGCACTTGGGGGCAGTTTACTGAGGGGACACAGATCTCTAACATTAGGTCATTTCAAGCACTTGCCAATGAAGGAATGTCAGTGTCTCCTGGGGCAATCCCACTGGTTCTGAGAGGACCATCTGGGGGGCTGGGCCCTTTGTGATTTGGGGGATGGAGGGTGGGAAGGCTTCCCCCACCCTCATATGCCTCCCTGCTACTTCATCATTAACCACCACGACCCCCTCTTCCAGGCAGAGAGCCATGAAGGTCTTAGAATTCAGAGCCAGAGAAGGGCCCAGATCAGCTTGTCCAATCCCAACTACTCCCATTTTTCAGGGGAGAGAATTACAGTGACTTATACAAAGTCACACGGTAGCAAGTAGTGGTAGAGATCTGAGCCCGGGGCCTCTGACTCCAGTCCGAGTGCCTTCCCCATGCCATCAGCTTTGACAACTGCAAAAAGTCCTGAGAGAGGGAATCTTATATTCACACAAAATCATGGATCTGGAGCCAGAAGAGCCCATGAAGGATCTCTGCCCAAATCTCTCACCTTACATGAGGAGAGTGATTTGCCCTCCCGGCAGACTTGAGTCTTATTGATAATTTACATCTCCTTACACGTGATTGGTAATGGATGCCTCTTCTTGAAGAGGGAGACTAAGGGCTGAGAAGACTCTGAATGAGAGCATCGAGGGTAGGGGGGAAGAGGGGTTGAGAAGCAAGAACCCGGGGCAGGGAGGCTGGAGAGCGTGGAAGGGCCTGGGGCTGCACCGGCCTTGCTTCTTCCTCCACCACTTTGTTGGGGGCTGGATTAAGCTCTGCCTGGAGGCAAGAGGGATGGGAAAGCCAGGACTAGGCGCCTATGTCAATTCGCCATGAAAGTCAGTTAATATCCTCCACCTTCGTGTTCAGGCCATAAACCGAGGGCTAGCCTGTCAAAGGTTAAACTTCTCCAGGAAAATGTGGGCTTCTTGAGGGCAGGGCCTGTTTCTGTATCCTTAGCCTTTGCACATAGTAGGTGGGTGCGGAATAAACACCAACGAAATAAATGAATGAAATATGACTTAGGATCATGGAATCTATTGATTTTCCTTCCACTTACTGAATGCCCCCACCCCAGATCCGACAATGAACCCCACCAACTTCCCACAATTAACTCCTGGGCCCCCCCCCCAGCTCCACGTCTCCACAGGCTACCACAATGCAGCCCTCTCTTCTGTCCATACCTCTTTCCCTCTCTCTCCCCCTCTGAAATGGTGCCTCTTTCTCCCTCAGCATCTGCCATCCAAGATCCTGCGACTCTGAACTTCACTTACTCAGACAACGGCCAGATCTGTATCTGCATGGCTTCATTTTCCTCTCTCATCTCTCACCCCCGATGACCCTGAACAAGTCATTTCCCTTTTCTGGGCCCCAGCCTCCTTGGCTTTACCATGAAGGGGTGCCTAGGGGCTCCTAAAGTCCTTCCAGCTCCTTCTGTACTACTCTAATGCTGAGCTCTTCCCACATGTTGCCGTCGGCTTACTGGGCATTTCCAATGAGATGACCTGCAAACATCTCCAGCTAAAAATGGAGACCCCCGACGGGTCTCAGGAGGGTTGTGCAGCCAGAACTCTGCTTTGTGAAGATCTCTTTAGCCTGGAGACAGGACAAACTTGAGGCAGGGGGACCCCCTCACAGGCTTTAGGTAATGAGGGCCCACCCCTGGCTCCAGCTTACTTGTCTACAAAGTGGGGCCCCTTCAAGGGCCCCACAAGCAGAGGGCTCAGGCTCTGGGGTGGCCCTTCTGCCTACTGCTCAGCCAACTCCATTTCTCACTTGTGTCCTAGATCCTGGATGTGCTCTGGATAGCTGAGGTAGCCAGAAAAGTGAGGGAGGGGCTACTTCACAGGGTGCTGAGAATGGAATTCACCACACCAATTATTCTACCCCTTATCCTTCATCCAGAGTGGAGACAGCACTGGGTGGGCTTAGAGTCAGGGAGCCCTGGGTTCAAATCTTACTAGCTGCATTGTCTTGGACAAGTCACTTAACTCTCTGAACCTCCATCTCCTCCTCTATAAAATGAAGGGACTGGTCTTGACCTCTAAGGTCCTTTGGGCCCTAGAGCTGGGATTCAGAGAAGTGGCTTCATGTATGTACAGGCCTTCAGCTTCTCCATGTGGGAAGTTAGGGGAGGGACATTTACTTAGTACCTACTATATGCAAGGCACTGTGTTAAGTGCTTTACAAATACCATCCCATGTGTGCAGTTATTATCTCAATTTTACAGGTGAGGAAACTGAGGCAGACAAAAAAGTTAAGTGACTTGCTCAAGGTCACACAGCTAGACCATATCTGAGGCTGGATTTGAATTCAGGTCTTCCTGGGTCCAAGCCAGTGTTCTATCCACTGTACCACATGGCTGCCTAGTCCACCTGGTTCCCACCTTCATCTACTGACATCCTATGCATGTTTCCAGACCCAGCCCGGCACCTCACCCCTAACGTGCAAACACACACACACACACACACACACACACACACACACACACACACAGAGCTTTGTCTCAAAGAATTTTGTTTCTCCTGCTCTTAAACATTTTTATCATATTAACCCAACTAACCTGTAGATTCCATGAGATAAGAAACCAGCCTCATTCTTTCCATTTCCTTCTACCAGCTAGGACAGTTTCTAGTAAGGAAGGAAGGAAGCAAGGCCGCAGAGCAAAGCTGGCCTGGCTGCAGCTGCTAATCCCCACCCTCTGCGTTTCTCTCCTTTCTCTATACCACATTCACCCTCTTCTTCCCAACAGGTCTCTCCTCCCTCCAAGGGGTGGCAAGGTCCCTGCTGACTCATTCCCTGAGGAGCTCCCCAAGGAGCTCGGGGAGGATCATGTGCCCAGGAGGTGGATCATGTGCTTAAAAAATACAATACAATAAAATAAAAAGTCCCAGGTGTGCTCAAAGGAAAAAGCCCTGGAAGAAGGCCAGGAAGCTGTAGCCCCCTCACATCCTAAGGAAGGGAGAAAGAAAAAAGAAGGCCCCACTGCTGAGATGGACTAGGATCCCTCTTGACCATTTCTAAAGGCTAAAAACCCTTTTCTCGAGTCTACCCTAATGTCACCTTTGCTAGGCAGTGAATGAATGAATAGCATTTAACAAGCACTAGCTCTATTCCAAGCAGTGTGCAAAGTGCAGGGGTGCAGAGGAGAGGAGAAGAAGCCCAGGGTGGGAGCCAGGAACATGCTGCAAGATAGAGCTGGGCTCCAGCGGCCCCCTGCTGCATGACCAGAAGGAAGCCCTCCATAAAACGGGGACAAGGAGCCCTCTAGCCCCGGCTGCGAGGCTCTGGAGAGACTGCAAAGGGAAAGCCCCATTTTCTCAAGTCATTGTCAGTCACCCCCTTATTCTATAGAGGAGAAAAATCAGGTGATCAAAGATCGCCTCGGAAGTGCCTGGGGGGGCTGCCTTTGAGGGGCTTACATTCTATGGGGGACAGCACACATGCGAAGTCTAGCCAAACTAGAGGATTACACATGGGAAGCTGGGAGTGGGGAGCCTGGTCCTAGGCCTCGAAGCCGATCAGAGACTGAGCCAGGACCAGAAACCCCCAGCCTCCCCCTCCTCAGCCTGCTCCTCCCACTCCACTTGGCATGTCTTACCGAGGTTTTCATTCAAATAAGACACTGTGGATCAGCATGAGGACACCTGGCCCCAGAAAGGAGTGGATTCCTCCTACTTGGGCATTACAAGACTGACAGGCAACCTCCTGGGCTCAATGGGGAAAAGGCTGATGTCCCACCTCCAGGCCAATGACCCCACCTCTCCTCCAGGCACTCTGTTCCTTCTTGCCAGCATCTGTTACCCAGAAGGGAAAGCCCAACCCAGAAGCCACCCTTCCAGGATTCCTCTCCCCTGCCTTGATTAGGAGGAACTGACTCCCCCTCTTTCTTCTTGAGGATTTCCTAAGCGGGAGATTCTGGGGGACTGTGAAAATCATCTGCGTGTGGGTTAGCGGTGTCTTCTCCCAGACCAGAAGATGGTCACTTTGCAGATGTCCACTAGGTTGCGGCCAGCTCCCAGGGACTAGGTCAGGGGCTATTTTTAGAAGCAGTTTTATACAGGGGCTCTTTTCTTTCTCTTACTATCTTCCCCTTGGCTGCTCTCACCTCTCACGTGTGGCCAGCCAGTCTTTATCCCCAGAGAGCTGAGAAGACAGTGGTTTCTTAAAGGGTGACTTGGGTTGGACAGACTTAGAGGCAAATAAACTGGAACAGGGAGTTGAGGGCTCTTCAGGGAAAGAGACAAAGCAGGGAACTGAAAGAGGGAGGCAAAACCACCTGGGCCTTTCGTTCCAGCCCAGACCCCCACTAGCATCCTGGCTGAAGGCTAGGGGCTGCTAAAGATTCCAAACAGCACATTTAGCAAACAGATCAATAGCACAGACATCATTTACCTTCTGAAATGGGCAAGCAGCAGTTGAGGAAATCAGTGTGAGCCAAAACAAGGGAGAAAAAAATCTGGAGATAAATCCCCAAAGTGACTGGATTCAGAACCATGCTGGCTAGTCTGAGACTCCAATCTAGTGCCAATGCTGGTCTGGATTCGGGACGTGTCTTTGCTGTCTTTGTCTCTCTCCCTTAACTGTCTGTGATCTCTCTCTCCCTCCCTCCCTCCCTCTCTCTCTCTCTCTC
>CM053597.1:29511992-29527500 GCA_028646575.1 Pseudocheirus occidentalis | reverse complement strand
CTCTCTCCCTCTCTCTCTCTCTCTCCCTCCCTCTCTCTCTCTCCCTCTCTCTCCACCTCTCTCTCCCTTTTCACCCTCCCTACTCCGTCCCATGCTTTTTGAAAGAAAGAATGTCAACCATTTCCCATGAAATCTTCTCCTTACACTTGACAGGGTTATATTTAACTCAAGCTGTGGGTCAAATGCCCAGATTAAAATTAAAATCTTGGAATTCTATTTTTCAAACAGTTATGTCTTAGGAGGATGCGCATAACATCATGGGGGGAGGGGAGGAACAAGACTGCGCTCCAAATTGTCACAGGCCAATCTGGAGCCCACAGACACATACAGGGCACAGAGAGGCTGGTCATCCTCCGTCATTTAATCACTCTAGACCAGGCTCACACAAAAAAACAGCATCAGCCCAATTAACTGGGCCAATGACAATGAAGACCACATGCTGCCAAACTGTTCCCTTCTCAGCCCAGCACATTTTCCCTTTGACATCCCTCTGGTGACAAAGCTTAACCTTGGAGGGTTCTACAACCGTCCCTTTAGATCTGGAGTCTATAAATTTGTATTTTTTTAAATGGTAACTATATTCTAATATAATTAGTTTCCTTTGCAATCTTATGTACTTTATTTTTTAAAAGAATATTATTCTAAGAAGGGGTCCATAGACTTCCTTGGACTGTGAAGTGATAATTTCTCTCATATTAATAACCAATTACTATAGGGGAGATCCAGGATTTTTTCCTTTCCTAGTTCCTCATTATCTACTAGGTCAAATCAAGCTCTGAAGAATAAGGGTGATAAAGAGATTGGATTTAGGGGTGGCTAGGTGGCGCAGTGAATAGAGCACCAGTCCTGGAGTCCCTGAGGACCTGAGTTCAAATCTGGCCTCAGACTCTTGACACACTTACTAGCTGTGTGACCTTGGGCAAGTCACTTAACCTCAATTGCCCTCCAAAAAAAAAAAAGAGATTGGATTTAACATGATCTCCTCCACCTGGTTCAGACCACACCCAACTGAGGAAGCTTAGCTTTGATTAAAGAGTGAAAGGAGTCCTGTCTAGATGAATTCCAGTCCATTAAGTTCTACTCAGGCTGGGAACTTGGGGGAGGAAAAGAAGGGGGAGTGTGTAGAGCCTTTATGTAGATTGCCCAAGGCTGGGTATGATCTGTGAGTAAGAGCAACATAATCAGTCAGGCCTCCAGCCTCTCATTATAATATTCATTCTCTCATTAATTGTTAACCAATCAGAGTTTATTGCCACCTGTCAGAAACACCCACTCTAATTAGGATATATAAGCATCAAGAGAGCTCCAGGAGGGGTCTTTGGTTTAGGAGAGTAGGCCAAATGATTATCCTATTATCAATTATTCACTAGTCATCATTAATAAAATGATTAATTATCTAGATATTATAACTCTTGAACCTTTTATTCATCACATAACAAAGGTTAAGGATCCCTACTTTTTAAAAAATGAGTTAAATTTTAAATGAGTTCCACTTTCTATAAAGATATTAACTTTCTATAAAGATATTCCATTTTCTATAAAGATATTAACATTTCTCTGTAAAAGTTGGGACTCTTATTCATGTCTGGAACCAAGGGCAAGAGATTATCAGGCTGACTGATACACCCAGACCCATTTATCAATTTGTATTTCCAGAAATATGCTCATGTTATCTTCTAGCTTAGGCTGTACACAATTCTCCATGGTGGCTTAACAGATGGACAGCTGGTCTGAGAGTCTAGTCTACACCTGGCACATCCTGGCTCTGCGATGTGGGCAGCTCCCAAACCTCGAGGTGCCCTCTGCCTGGGCAGAGGAAGCTCCTTTACTGGAAGTTCCCTACGCTAACAACTCCAAGACCCTGTTGCAGTAACCTGAGGATAAATCAAATTCAGAAATGAAAGAGCTGCCAGTGCAGCCGATGGTTGGGTTGAGGTGGATTTTCATGTCTTCAGTATCTTACGGGAGATCCATTAAGGAACAGCTGAGATGGCCTGACAACCCCTAAACGCTAGAATTTTGTTCCTGTGGCAGCAAAGGGGTGTCACCTTTCAAAGAGCACTGGACCTGGAGTCAGGAAGACTTGTGTTCAAATCTAGCTTCAGATACTGACTATATGAATGACCCTGGGCAAGTCACTTAACCGAGGTCTGCCTCAGTTTCCTCAATTGTAAAATGGATACAACAGTAGCACCTACCTCTCAAATTATTGTATCAAATGAAGTAATACTTGTAAAAAGTGATTCGCGCATGCCTGGCACATAGTGGGCACTTAGTAATTGCTTGTCTCCTTCCCTCTCTGCAGAAGGAAACCAATTGTGTTCTAAGGACAAGGGGGGAGGGGATATAATGAGGGCCCCCGGCTCCTGGTCAGGTCCAGGGGAGCTGTGGCTCCCTCTGATTAGTCAGGGAGAAAGATGCCCCTGGAGTTCAGGACAGAAACAAGGCAGATGTGCCCTATAAGGCAGGGCTTATTAGCCTTTTCTGGTATCTTCTACTTCTCTGGCAATCTAGGGAACCTTTCTCAGAAGAATATTTTTAAATGCATGAAATTAAATAGATAGGATTACAAAGGAAACTAATTTTATTGAAATAGTTATTAGAATCTAAAAAAAAAACCACATTTGCAGTTCAGTACCCCTGCTTTAGAAGGAAAGGTTCTGTTTCGGAGGAAAAGCAAAAGAGTCTGCTCTGGTTATTACCGGAGCACAAGGAACTGAGCAAGGAAAACCAGCTCCTGTTTGGAAAGATCATCCTTGAAAGACCTGGCTGAGCCACGATGAGGGAACTCTGAAGCTCTCCCTGTTTACTCCCCAGAGTGGAAAAGAAAGCCGAGAGTTTGCTTGGGGCAAAGGCACCAAATCTGCTGACCACATAGGAAAGCAGCCTCCCTTCTTTAGCAGAGAGAACTCTGGACTGGGAATCAAGAAGACCCCAGTTAGAACTCTGCCTCAGGCACTAGTCCTGTGACCCTGGTTGGGTCTCAGTTTCTCCATCTGTGAAATGCATCTAACAAAAACACCTACTACACAGAGGCAGAGTGAGGAGCAAGAAGGACAACACTGCCCGAGTCGAGTTTTCTATAAATGTCAGCTATTGTCAACGTTACCCATGTGATGCTGTCCTTGAAAGCAGCCACAAGTAGCCTTTCCAACAGTTGGCACATACAGTGCTGTGGGCGAATTCAAGAACTACGTGCTGGGCTCCCGGTATATGTGAAGCTTTGTGCTGGGCCCTGGGGTTATGGAGAAGGACTGCGTAACCCCGACCCCAGGGATTTATCATCCAGCCTCTACAAAATATCCACATACATCCCAGATAGGCCGGAAGGAGCCCTGGGCCAGGCCTTCCTCTAAGAACCAGACAGACGGACCCGTAGAGGCATGAGGGGCATCGAGCCCAAATGCCCCTGCCCATCCCACAGGAGAGGAAACAGGTTCAGAGGCAGTAGCTCACTCCCAAGGTTGCACAGGTCTAAGCAGCAGGGCTTGAATCTGGGCCCAGGGCCTCTGACTCCAAAAATAAAAGATGAGTAAGGAAGAGGAGGCCACCTGTCATGTCAAGGGCTTGGAGGCAGGAAGACCCATGTCTGACACCTGGCTCTGTCACTCCTTGTTTCACCTTGGGCAAGTCATTTCTCCTCATCCGTCTGGGTGTAACATGAGGGGGGTTAGCCTAGATCAGTGGTTCTCAACCTTCCTAATGCTGTGACCCTTTAATACTCATATGTAGGCATATGTGCATGTGGGCAGACCCGCCTGGAGATGGAGAGAGGAGCGGTGTCTTGGTTCCTAAGACCATAGGAAGTATGTGTTTTCCGATGGTCTTAGGTGACCCCTGTGACCTCTGTGAAAGGGTCCTTCGACCCCCAAAGGGCTTGCGACCCACAGGTTGAGAACCGCTGGCCTAGATGACCTCAAAGGTCCCTTCCTACTCTGAATCTATAATCCTGTAGAGAATACTCTCAGTAAACAAGCTCTCTGTTCAATTCTACCAATAAATCCTCAAGTCCAAACCAACATGATGTTTACTGCCATCATACCTCATGGGCTGGAATTTACCCCAATCCCAGCAGGGTGAGGACAAGGGCCCAAAGCCAGGGCTGTGTCCCCCATTCCCCTCAGAGCCTGAGCTAGGAGTCCTCCCCCTGCCCACACCCTCCCGGGGCTCAGCTGGCAATACGCCCTGGCCCCCTGGCATCTCGAGCCTGGATAAAAGGAAAAGTAGGTCCCCCTAAGGAAGAGGTGGAGCCGCTTGCCCTGCGGTATAATCTGTCGGGCAGACTCAGCCCTGCTGCAATGAGTACACATTATGTGAGATCATAACAAATTAAAATGGTATTCAGAAGCGAAGCCAACTTAAAACCACAGTGTAACATCCTGTGTAATATGGTCCAAGAAAACACCCAAGTCAACTTGGAGTCAAGAAGACCCAAATGGGAAGCCTGTCAAACATTCCAGAGCTGTGTGACCCGAGGCAAATGCCTTTAATGTCACAATGTTTCAGCCTGGGTTTCCTCCTCTGCAAAACAGAGGTAATAATGACATTTACCTCCCGGAGCTGTGGTGACATAAAATGGGATAATGATTGTAAACAGACAAGCACGCCTTCAAGCTCCAGTAAATACTAGTTTTCTGTATTTCTGTTGTTGTTGTCTCACTGAGCACAATGATCATTGATGCCCAGACTCCCGATGTTTTAATTTGTCATGAAGACTATTTTGATGTAGCCACATTTAAAATTCTGAGGATACAGGAGAGGTCTGAAAATGGGACACAGACAATTTCACTGAAAATTAGACAATAACCGACTCAAAAGGCTGGGCTATTTGGCCGAGCTTGTCACAAGCGGCACCAATCTCAGAAGACGCATAGCCCAATGCATCCTTGCCCAAGAATCTCCCCAGAACTCGGGATCTGGAATGAGCCAGAGCACTGAGCTTCACTGAGGAGAAGACCCAAGTTTGAATCCCACCTCAGACAGTAACTAGCTGTGCCGTCTTTGATGAACCACTTAACCCCACTCATTATCGGTTTCCTCTTAAAGTGGGACTAATACGACATAGTCCCAGCCACAGGGACAGTATCTGGACCACAAATAAGACCACACTGTGCAAAGCTTAAAGCGATACAGAAATGCCAGCCATGACCACTGTTTTATTACTCCTTTATGAGGGGCAGGGCGGTGTAGTAGATAGTGAGCCAGTCTTGAAGTCTGGAAAACCGAGGTTCAAATTCTACCTTTGTGGGATGACTGGGACTCTGGGCAAAATCACTCTGGTGCCCAAACCTGCATCGGTAGAGAGAATTTCCTCACTGGGAGCTCATACTAATAAAACCACAGAGCTACTCCCTATTCCCCTTTATTACTTCCACTATTACCAGTTCTTTGGGAACCAAACAGAATGAGTCTCATCCTTTTTATGGCATATTCTCTACACCCAAATAATCTCACGGACCTTGGTTTCGCTAATTCAGGAGGACCCTCCAACAAGGCAGATACCACCCATCCCTATGCAGCTCTTGTCCATGCTCTCCCCCAGGTCCTCCACAGCAGGCTCAGCCAGTGTGTTGGGGTGCTTCCTTAATTTCCTCTGACACTGTGAGGCTGTTCACCCAGCATCCTTCACTCTTGTCACACAACCGGCCCACCTGTTCTTTCTGTCATACAATTCACTGACATCACACATTCCTGTTCTTTGGTTAAGTTAGAGCCCCCTCATTCCCACCTTGTTCCTTTCCAACACCCTCTGGGTAGTGCTCATCTTTAGTTCTAGGCTTTGGTGTTTGAGGTCTCAGTGCCATACAGTAATACTGGTAAAAATGTTTGTACTGAAAATATCTGTTGTTATGGGGAACTTGTGGTTGGTAAAAGTGCTTTGCAATTTCCCAAAAAGAATCCAGTCTACTCTCTTCCTCCTTTTTAACTCTGGGCCCAGCTCCTTGTCCACCACATATACACCCACTTTTGGACAAGTTCTATTAGGTATCCTCTCAGATATACATGTTGAAATTTGGGCAATAGACATTCTTTATCCATTTGATCTTCCCTGTGTGAATGGATGGGCCAAACTCCTTTGAGTGATTTTAAATCTCTTCCAAGAGTCTCCAAAATGTCTTGAGGTTTGAGGAAATCAACATAACTTCATCCACAAAATGGAGCATCTAGAAGACCTCCTCATCTACTTTAAAGCTCTCTTCAACATGCACTCTTCTACAACAGATCACTTCCATCACAGCAGCAAATATGCTGGGCAAGTATACACATCCCTGCTCTGTTTCACTTGACACTTTTCCTCAGAGGGATACTGAACAACAGCTGTTACAACTTTCAAGAGATCTTGAATGATCATGACATGGATGGGAGACACATTACTGTATGACAGCCTATAACATGGTGGCTTGTTCTTCTAAGCCAAAGGCTTTTTCCCCTATAATCAGCAATGAGCATAATGGGATCTTATCTCTTCTACATCTTTGAGCCAGTTGTGAGATGGTAAAGATGCTGTCTGTTGTAAAAATAATTTTCAAAATCCTGCTTGTCCTCTACCAATATCTTCATTGAGGCTGCCCACAATTCACGTGCAGATAATCCTCATAAGTGTTTTGTATAGATGAGAAAGTCTGTCTAGGCTGGTGATTGCTGATGCTCTCTTGGTCACCTCTTTATGATATTAGTTATGGTCTGAGGGTTTCTTCCCCCAAGCCTCTGGCACTCTCTCTTCCTTCAGATAATTTGTAAATTGGTTTCTCAATGCTTCATGGTTGTATTACCTCCAGCAGTGATCTCTATATTTAATTCAATCCAGCTGTTCTCACCTGTGTTCTGTTTAGCACCATATCTTCTTCTTCTGCAAGAACTTCGAGGGACTGTGATATTAGGGTCCAAGTGTGGTGGCTCCACTCTCCTCATGGGTGGAGAAAACTGTTCGTTATGATCATTTTTGCAGATCTTTTCCATTTTTCTTCTATTTGTTGCCTTTCATTTTCATTCCTGAATACCCTTGAGATGACTTTTTTTAGTCAAATATCTTGGATATCTTGTCAAGCTTCCTTTAGAATGGTTTCCTCATAGTTTTGCCCTCTGGGATGAAGCAGAATAACTCTAATCTCTTTTTTTTTTATCTCATAGACATTTAAACACTTGAAGATAATTATCACGACACACTCAAGTCTCATCTTCAGGCGACTCAGCCCCAGTTCAATCAACTGATTCTCATAAATGCCAAACCTTTCACCCGTGCCCTCTCTGGAAATTCTCCAGTTTACCAACGGCCTTCCTAAAATTCAGTTCCCAGAACTAAACACAATATTCTAGATGTAGTTTGACCAGGTAAGAGTACAGTGATATTATTACCTCCTAAGAACTGGGAGTTTTGTGTCTCTGTGCAGCCCAAGAGTGAATCAAAATATCTGCAAACTTTTTAGACTAAATGCAGTTTGACCTTATATCTCCTATCTTGTATTTGTCAAATTGATTTTTTAAACCCAAGTGTTAGATGCTCATCTCTAAAGGTCTCCTTCATAGAATGGCCCAATATTCCACCTGATTTGTTTGCCATGAGGAAAGCTATAGCAAAAATGGATAACATAAGTTTAGATTACAATATACACTACTCTGCAAAATCTTCACAGAAGAGGATGATTAAAGATTATCAGTAGCACTGTGGTGGCTCTGACAATGTTTTGCTTAACTGATTTTCTCTTGTTATGAGGGAGGGTACAACTTAAAAATGACACTGGAATAAAAAATAAAAATCAGTAGTATAACATGAAAGAAAAGGAAAAGGAGGAAGATAGAAAGGAAGAAAGAAAAAGGAAGAAAAAGGAAGAAATAAAGAGAAAAGAGAAAGAAATAGAAGGAAGGAAGGGAAGAAGAAAAGAAGGGAGGGAGGAAAAGAGGGAGGAAGGGGGAAGGAGGAAGGGGGAGGGTGGAGGGAGTAAGGGAGGGAGGGAGAGGAAGGGAGAAAAAGAAAGAAAGAAAAAAGGAAGGAAGGAAAGGAGGGAGGGAAGGAGGAAGGGACAGAAGGAGGGAAGGAAGAAGAAATGGAAGGAGGAAAGAATGGAGAGAAGAAAAGAAAGAAAGCACTGGTCTCAAAAGTCAGAAGACCTAGCCCGGAATGCCCGCTATTACTCTCCACATAAACCTGGACAATGACATCTGTCATGATGGCCCTTTGGTTTTCTCATCTGAACAATCAGCAGAGAGAACTTGGTTATCTCTAAGCACCTTCCAAGGCCTGATGTTCTTGTCTAGCAGAAAAAACAACCAGTGGCTTTAGAGTCAGAGCATCTAGATTTCATCCCTGCTCTGCTCCTCACTACCTGTAAGAGCCTGGCCTCAGCCTCCTCCCCTGTAAAAAGATGGGGTTGGACAACCTGGCCTCCAAGGTCTAACAGGCGTAGATGCCGTGGTCCTGGTGTGGATTACTCCTTCGGTGCCACAAGGGGGCGATGGTGCAGCAGTAATGTACGGCCAGCATCCCAATCAGCCATGGATGGGCCAGTTTGGCTGAAATGCACATTAAACAGGATTCCGTGTCTCAGCTCCCCAGGGTCTACAGTACCTTCCTGGGATTATACACTGAGAGGCTCTTGTCCTCACCCCTTGCCTGAGTGCAGTGAGGAGCTCAGCCTCAGCCTCCCCAGACATGGCAATCACTGCATTTCTGTACAATCCTATTATCTCCCACTCAGAAACCAGAATTTTGAATATCATCAGTAGTATAAGGAGACCCTCCATGACCTTGCGGTGGGGTTGGGGGTGAGGCCTGGCAGAAATGGGGGACAAGACTCTTTCTGGCCCTAGGAACAGAGCCTATAAAACTCCCCGCCCAGCAGGCAGTGCTGACAACAGCCACAGAGGATTATTGATCAGCTCTGGCCTGGAAAAGGAATTAGAACCTGGTCTTCCTGCCTACAGATTAGGGATGATTCAATTAAACAGAGAGTGGGCCTCGGTTTCAAGTCCATCCACTTAGCCTTGGCATATCTGTTCTTGGGCAAGAAGAGAGGACTATGGCTGAATATGAATGAAGGGTGCCTACCATCCCCAGAAAGCACACATTTATTTAAAGGACAGAAGGGACATTGACTTCTTTAGTTCAGAGGACAGAAAATCTGCACAAGAGCAGGAAAAAAATTAGGATAATGAGTCCTATCAATCCAAGGATTTAACATCTAGCAGTATTTATAAATCTTAACAATTCTGGGAAGTAGACAGGGCAAGTATTATAAGGTAGGGAGGTGGCACACAGGCTACAGCACCAGGCTTGAAGTCAGGGGGACCCGAGTTCAAATTCAAGCTCAGATACTTACTAGCGTCAGGCTCAGATATGACCCTAGGCAAGGCACTTAACTTTTTCTGCCTCAGTTTCCTCATCTGTAAAATGGGGCTAACAACAGCACCTATCAGGGTTTTTATGAGACTCGAACAATACATATACAACACTCTGTAAAACTTAAAGAACTATATAAACACTATTATTATTATTATCTCTATTTTATAGATTATGGATCTGAGACTAAGGAGGTGAAGCGACCTTCTGGCCCACATAGTCTGTAAGTGGCAAAAGTAGGATAAAAATCCGGGTCTTCTGACTTTATGGCCAAGCTTCTTTCCCTAAACCATGCTGTTCAATTTCCTTGGTGGTGTTCAGGAAGACGCTTCCTCTATTCTCTTTATAAACTTTCTGGAGCAGCCAAAGTCTGACCAGGACCTGGGCCATCTCTAGTCTATAGGATCCCAGAGAGACTAACGGCAGCCTGGGGGACATTCTGGAGGGCTCAGCCCTTGCTCAGCAGTCCTGGGTTTGTTATAGAGGCCTTGGACCTAACTGAGACAGGAAGAAGTCTCAACTTCCTGAACAGTCAAGTGAGCAAGCATCTTTCCTTCCTTCTCTCCCTCCACCAGGCCCTCACCACTGCTAGGCAATCCTTCCGTACTTGCCACATGAACTCCTCTCCCACCCTCCTTGGAGGACTGCCCACAGCTGCCCTCCCCCCACTCTGCCAGCTGAGAACCTTGCCTCATGATCTCCCTCTTCTCTCCTCTTCCTTATCACCTCTCTGATCCCTTCTGCCACCGTCTGCCTTCACTAGTCCTGAATGATGAAGCAGCCTTTCTCCTTACCGAGGCTAGACCCTCTTCTCATTCAGACGCTCCCAGCCAGTCTCCTCCCACAGACTGCTCCCCTCTCTCATTGTACTCTTCCACTTCTCTTCAGCCTGTCTGTCTCCTGGCTCCTTTCCTACTGCCTACAAACCTGCCGGAGTCCTTCCCGTCCTGAACCAACCCTTCCGTCCCAGCTAACTAACATCCTCTACCTCTTTGCCCCTTTATAGCAAAACCTGAAAAGACCATCTACAATAGGCATCTCCACATTTTTTCCTCACTCCCTTTTTTTTTTTTGGAGGGCAATTGGAGTTAAGTGACTTGCCCACAGTCACACGGCTAGTTTTTGTGTCAAGTGTCTGAGGCCAAATTTGAACTCCATCCTCCTGACTCCAGGGCAGGTGCTCTATTCACTGCACCACCTAGCCGCTCCTCTGGCTCTCTTCTTAACCCCTTTTTATCCAGCTTCTGACCTCACCATTCCACTGCAACTGTCCTCTTCAAACTTGCCAGTGATCTCTTAGCTGCCAAACCCGTTGGCCTTTTCTCAGCCCTCCTCCTCGACCTCTCTGCAGCCTCTGGCCATGTTGTTCACTCTCCCCTCCCTGATACTCTCTCCTCTCTAGGTTTTCAAGATCCCCTCTCTCCTATGTGTCTGTTCCTTCTCAGTCTCCTTTGCTGGGTCTTCATCCAGATCACATTCTCTAAATATGTGTCCCATAGGACCCTGGTGCAGGCCCTCATGGATGTCTCAGGCAGGTGACCTGGATTGGGACTCTCAGGGTGCTCCCTGGAAAGTCTCAGGGGATAATGCTCCTATGTCCTTCTTGTCCATGTTTTCCTTAAGTTTACTTTTTGGGGCCCACCCAACATGCTGGGGCCCTTCCTCAATTTCTGATGACACCATGAGGGTGCTGATGGAGCACACTTGTCCCTTGGTCTTGTGTGACGAGGCGTCTTTTTTCCATTCACATACTTCTTTCAAGCCATTCCTCTATAGCACTTCTTCCTAATTCCTCGGTTGTTAGGTGTTATGGCCTATTCTGCTCCCTATTCAATTCTTTATTGCTTCAAAAGCAATTCTCAATTTTAACTCTTCAACACTGCAAAGAGACATTACTCATTACAACATAATGACCTCATATTCTACTTAGTATATAATTTATATGAAGAAATGTTGTCTCCCTTGATAGGAGATAGCTCCTTGAAGGCAGAAATGATTTCCTTTTGTCTCTGTCTCCATATCCTGCATAGCCCCTGCCATAAAGTAAGCACTTAATAAATGCCTGTTGATTGATTAGAATAATATTGATATGTTGATTTACAAAGTTTCATTTTAAAATGAAACTGAAAGGTTACTTTACAAAGTTTAATTTGTACATTTTCATGGAAACTCATGGGTTGACATTGGTTCTTCCTTGGAACTCAGGTAAACTGGATCCATTCCCCTCATCTTTACTGGTTTCATCCCAGAGCCCTGGAGTGAAAGCAACAAAAATGTAGCCCATGTGTGACTCGAATGGAGAGAGAGGGTTGGAGATAAGGAGAAAAAATGAACTGTTAAAGAAACTGGGGCACAGTGGGGGAATGCTGCTGTACTTAAGGTTATAAGACCTCAAGGGGTGGTCCTGAGAAGGATTGTTGCTGAGGGAAACTGGCCTGTTCTGGGAAGTTTCTGGGCAGAGAACCTCTCCCTGGCTCAGCTCACAGGACAGCCAAGATAATGAAGAATCAGAACAGGGTGTGGGGGACATGGTCTTTGTTTCCCCAGACACCAGGAGAGCTAAGAGATCAAATGAGTATGATGCCAAGCTCAGAGCAGAAGGCAGGACAAGAAACTAGAGGTGACTGAGAGCCTCACTAGGGGAGGTCAGATCAAATACTGTGGAGAAATGGGGCTGGCCATTTACCACTTAGTTTCTGCACTTGGCTCATGCCCCAGATTTACTCACACTGTAGGGAAGAACCTTGGCCCCCTGACCAGGTGACAGAGCATGGGTTTAGCTGAATAGGCCAAGAGGGAGGGCCAAAGTCCTAAGGTCCCAATATCTGGAGGAAGAAACTGGAGCAAAGCCAGGAGGCAGTGGCTGTGGAAAGTTACTGGCGGCAGGATGATGGGAAGCCATGGGTCTGTATCATCATGAAAGTGAAAAGGCTTCCAGAGGAAAAGACCAGTTGCCCACCGCTAGAACAAAAGGAAGCCAACAGAGTGGGGTGGGGAGGGGGATTCCCTGGGAGAAAAGACTTGCAGGTCCATAGAGTCATGACTAATAGAAAGATGCCAGACTAAAACTGGGAAAGCATTCTGCTCCAGGGGAGCCTGAACAGGAGGAGAAATGTGCAAACACCATCTGTCACTTGGCTACACCAGCTGATGGCTTTAACTCCTTGAGGCTTTACAATGGGCTGAGCTAGATGTTGTTTGGGTGCAGCATCTGGAGGACAAGGGAACACAGCCCATCACTGCAACTTCCCTGCCACATCCCGATCAATGAATCACGACGTGTTGGAGCTGGCTGGGCCCTCAGAGCCTCTCATAGCCAGGCTTTTGCCCTAGTTAGCCCAAATGTCCAGAATGCTCTTGGCCCCTCACCTCCACCTGCAAGGTTCTGAGGAGTAGAGTCTAGGGCCTCATTCTCCTAGGCCTGCCTCCCTTGTACACAATCCTAGTACACTTAAGGTTTCAGCATTATGCGGTTCTAGTGAGAATTGGCTGCCAAGGTTCTCCAGCAAGCTTATAATTAGTTATAATTCCACTTTCTTCGTCCTGAATAGACCTTTCTGGTCAATTTTTATAGATCTTGCTTTTGATAATGATCCACACTCCTTCCCATCACCCAACCTGTGTGTGATATGACAACAGACACAGCAGACTGTATCCGATGTAAATGTAACTTGTAGTGGCTTTGGGCCTCCATGGAAGAGCGCATGCCACTATTTGTCCCAGCCTCCACCTAGCACATTGCCTCATGAGATGGGGGTGAAAGGGAGCCCCATTCCTGAAGTGTACTGCTTGTATCAACTTTCTAACCCATTCCAGTGTTGCTGCTTGCCATTCACCTGAACTGGGTCCTAAATGTGCAGGACCCTTTCCCTGGCTTCTATCAAGACCCGGCTCAAATACCACCTCTTGCTAGAGACCCCTCCTGGTCCTTCCAGCTGCTAAGGCCTTCTCCTGGCATATTACCTTCATTAACACTGTACAGATTTTGTATGTGCCTAGATACTTAAATACTGTCTTCTCCATTTGAGTGGACTTTCCTATGGGCAGGGATGGATTTTTACCTTTCTTTCTATCTCCACCACTTGAGTGCAGTACCTGACACAAAGTTAGCATGAATACCAAATTTGATGACTGACTAATCTCATTTTCATGTGGTTTAGGCCTCATTCTAAGACTCCAAAAAGCTCCCAAAGGTCATCAGCACCCTCCTTGTAGAGCAGCATCCATTCAGAACCAAAGCTCACAAGCCCCTACCAAAGTTCTTTTCTCTAGACCAACCAAACTACTAGTTAACACAAAATAATAATAAAGCAAAATAAAAGACAAGAAAAATTGACTTCCCTCCCCATACATGCAAGGATAAAACCTCTCAAAGCAAACCCCTTCTCTGACTCCCTATTATAAAGCATGATACAGTACAAGAGTGCTAAGTCCAGTGGGTGGGGCAGTAACTAGCATCTGCTACTAGAGCAAGCTCCCACAAACTCTATTCCCTCAGTTTTAGAGGCCGTTGGCACTCCAGTTCTCTTTAACCACTTAAAAATTAGTTTTACAAAGGAATATGACTTTTCTTTTGAACTACGATTTGATCTCCCAGACTAATGTGCCTTTCTGATGCTTCATGAAGGCATGGAGGGAGAATAAAATCATATAATTCCTACCAAGCTGAAGAGTTTAAAAATGCAGGCCTGGATGACCAAGGGAGAAACAGTGTAGGTAAGTTTAGAGAGTCTCATCTGTTTCCTCAACTGTGAAATGGGGATAATTATAGCACCTTAAGTCTCAGGGTTGTTGTGAGGATAAAATATTTGTAGAGCACTTTGCAAAACTTAAAGCAAATGATAAACAATATATACACATATGACAAATAAATAAATGATAGTTATCACTGTCACCATCATGAGGTTGGACACTAGGTAACAAGTTTTTTTGGCTGCAAGAACTCATGGGCACCATCTAAGAAGCATAGGCTTGCCCTCTGCATCATGGTGTGCACACTGATACGACTGTGGGTCCTGGAGGTGTACTGAAATTTGAGGGTATGCTGATGAAGCCAAGCTGGGAGGGCTGGCTAACACACTGGTCAACCCTTAATAGAATGGAAGTTCTCTGACGGCAGGGGCAGCTTCACCTTTTTCTTTGTATTCCAGCACCCAGGCCTGTGCTTTGTCCAAAGAAGGGACTTGATAAATACTTACCTACTCACTGTGAGTCAGAATTCCAAAAGATCTGCACAGACTAGAACATTGAGGAAAAGGGAGAAGGAATTCAAGAGACCAACATAGTCTGACCCTTGGGCCCAAAACTCTTCCCAAGAATATGGGGAAAGCACAGGCAGATAGCAAAATGTGCCAGCTGGAAGGAACCTTGTCAACCACCCACTTGGAGACAGATAGGACAGGGATTTTAAATGCAAATAGATGAGCTGGTATTTATCCTAGAGAGAGTCACTACAGCTTCTGCAGTAGGCGAATAAGGCCAGAGCTTGAGAAACATCCATGTTTGACAGTCACGTGGACCTTGTGTTGGAGTCGGGAGAGACGATGCAGGGAAACCGACAGGGAGACTCCCGCAATCCTACATAGGCGAGGAATAATGAGGGCTCACGTCAAGGTGAGCGGGTGAGTGAAGAGATGGCAAAGAGGCAAACTGAGGCTTGATGCCAAGAAAAACTTCCTGCCAATCAGAGCCCCCCCAAAGGTAAAGAGGCCGCCTCTGGGAAGAGCGCACTCTCCTTCATTAGGAGTCTTCGAGGGGGGCGGAGCCAAGATGGCGCCATAGAAGCAGCAAAGCACCACAGTTCCCACACAAACACGCTAAAAAACTCATAAAATGGGACTCTAAAACAGATTTCCAAGCTCCAAAACTCTCCACAAGACAGAAAGCACATCTGTTGCTACAGGCAGCGCAGCAGGCGGGGCTCTTCGCAGCAGTCTGGGGGCCGCGGGCAAAACCCGGCCGGCTCAAGCCCTGGGGCATTGGGCAGGGAGCCGCGTCTATAGGAGAGCAGATCAGCTGCACTGGAGGCACAGTTACCACATCTATCAGGCCAGAAGAAAAAAAGGCTAAGAGAAAGGTCAGTGGATTTTGCTAACTGGGGAGGAGAAGAGCGGTCCGGCCAAACTGCTCCCAGGGCAAGGAAGCAGCAGGAGGTGGCTGTAGCACCAGGAA
>CM053597.1:29372449-29511492 GCA_028646575.1 Pseudocheirus occidentalis | reverse complement strand
ACAGATTGTGGGAGGGGTCTTACAGTGTGATCAATATTCTGGGCTGGGGGGTAGGGACAAAAAGGGGAGAAAATTTGTAACTCAAAACCTTGTGGAAAAGAATGATGTAACCAAGAAAATAAATTAAAATTAAAAAAAAAAAGGAGACTATTTTTCTAGTGGATATATCCATTCCAGTCAAAAGGAAGCTGTTTTCTAGAGTTCAAACATGATAACTCAATGCCACTGGAGCACAGACAGAGCTACCCTAGAAAATTTCTGGTTCCATGTTGATCAGGTCATCTGATTAGCAGCTTCCCAGGAATCTCACTACCAGGAAGGGGGCTTCCCTAGACAATGGTGCTCCCAGTCACTAGAAAAGTAGTTGATGCTCACTTGCAAATTCGCCTGCTCACTTTTTAACCTGCAAATCAATATTCATGGTCTGTCAAAATTGCTTTTCCATGTGTAGAGTGTAAAAAAAATCTGAGTTGCCCAATGTACAAAGTTCTTGCTGTGGTTCAACAAGGCAACAAACCTGCTTCTTAACAAGTGTCCTTTTTGCCTTCTATTTAGTGCTATGCTTTTTGCATTTTTGTGCTTTTTGTTGATGATTTTGCTATTTAAAATGGGCTCTGTTTAAACTCAAGAAAGATGTGATGTGTGTCAGAGAAGCTTATTCAGGCTTGAGTTACGGTGCTACTGGCTTTCAGTTCAATGTGAACAACTACTCATTACGTCCATTAAAAGGAAGAGGAAATGTACTTGTATGTGAGACCACTCTGGGAAGTGTTACAGTCAGTATGGTTCCAGAGCCTCCCAAGACCCTAGCCCTATATTTCCCCAGGAGCAATGGTCCTGTATTCACCAGTTCAGTGTTCAGAGGATACAATTACTGCAAATGAGAATTCTGGGGAATTCACTGGCATTCTGGTTCACAGACCCATTCTGGGTGTCCGGGCTTTGGCTAACCAGCATCAGTTCACCTGGTGAAACGAAACAAACCAAAGATGGGACCGTGGAGGCAGGACGGCCTCCAGAGGACAGCAATGGTGAAAAGGCTCTCATACTTCAGGGCTTATCACAGAAGGAACTCCCATGAACACTTGTCAGAATCTCTGTCCCCCTCCTCTCATCAGCCTCTTATGGTCTTCCTTTTTCATCTTCTCTGAACTTCCCTCTGGTTAGGCATACAGCCTCTGATGACTGCTCTTATGGAGATGGAGTTCACGCCATATACCCATGTGGTTGCTACTGGGATGGCACATAGAAGGATCTGCCCTCCAAGATGTAGGGGATAGGCCCCACTCCTAATTTATTAAAAGGAAGAAAGTAATTGGGAGCATAAGGCATGGGAGATGGAGCCTGGGTTTGGAAAAGGTGGAATGCAGAACTGAAAGTTCAAAGCAAAGAGAAAAAAGAGCAGGCAATGCCAATGGAGAGGTAACGTCATCCTGGGCAACGTATCATACCTGACAATTAAAGGGCACCTTCCCTTCCATTATAAATAACAATAGCAATAGTAGTAACAGCTAACATTTATTTGGTACTTTAAGGTTTCCAAGTGCTACAAAGTTTACAAAGTACTCTAATGTATGGTCTTAAAATGCACTTTTTGGAGGGATTTGTTTGGGAATGTGTTAGGAAGCATCATTTGTGATGCAGTAGATGGAAAGCTGCTCCCCTGAGGCAGGAAGACCTAGATCCCAGGCCCACCTTAGTCATGCCCTGGCTGGGCAGCCCTGAATCTCTCAGTATCTCAGGCCACACCATAAGACAAGAAGTGGCATGCTTCTTCACTGATCTGCACTGGCAGAGGAAATTTCCTCATTGGGGTTCCCTCTACCAATGAAATCACAGACTTGGTCCAAATAAAATCTGGTGTATCAAAAGAAAATATCCATAATTTTTAAATGGTGAACAAGATAGAGAAGTATGTTATAAATTCACATGGACTGGAAACAGGGCTCAAATAAACTTAAGCAATGAAAACCTACAAAAGGTGTTTAATACCCTCCCTGTATGTCTGGCTACTATTTCTCCCGCTTATGGTATTAATCTAAGAGACAATACAACTATAATTGTTGTAAATCTTTTTTTTTTTTTTTTGCTTTTTGGAGAGCAATTGGGGTTAAGTGACTTGCCCAAGGTCACATGGCAAGGTTTTTTTGTGTTAAGTGTCTGAGGCAGGATTTGAACTCAGGTCCTCCTGACTTGAGGGCTGGTTCAGGGCCGGTTCACTGCGCAACCTAGCCGCCCCCCGACTAACTGTTGTAAATCATAAGTTATAAGCACGAAAGAAAAAAAGCTAAAACCTCAATGGAATCCATTTCTTAACATGTCAACAAGAATTTTAAAAGCCTCCCAGCCTATTCTCTGCCCTTTTCTAAGAAGGAATCGCATCAACATGGGGCAGTTTGGGTGTAGAGGGAGCACAGTGGGCCCCCAATGGGCCATCACAAACACCAGCACTGAGACAGAACACAAGAACCAGAGGATGCTGGGCTTGGCATGTGCGTTTTCTTCCTCACTCACACGGGCAGCCCTTACCTGTTTCTTCCGACCGGCCTGAGGCTCGATCATAACATTGATGAGCGACGGCACTGTTTTCTCAGCTAAGCTGACTCTCAGAGCATTCTGCAGCTCTCCTGGAGTCTGTACGAAATATCCTTTGCCTCCAAATGCAGTCATAACTTGCTCATAATGGGAATTTGGCAGGAGAGAAACTGGAGGTACCCTGAAAAAGGCAAGTAAATGGTCACTGATGTTTGCCTTCTCCAGGTGCGTTCTGGAATAATTTGCTGAACTGGAATTAAAAAAAAAATACTTATAGTACATATAATTCTACAGATTTTTTAAAAAACTTGTAAAATACGTTCATAAAATAAGTCAAATTGCTGATAAAAAATACAAAGTAATTATTTAAAAAGCTAACTAAAGAGATAACTAAGTAAGGAAACTATCAGGAAAAAAGAGAATCTGAGAAAGTTACTAAAATATGGGTGGGCTATTTAGTCAGAAAAGTAAAAACTGTATGTGGCAGAGAACCTGGATAGGAGAACAACATTTTTATGAAGGTTTCTGAAAAATTCTGAAACAAAAGGTGATTCCAGCCACTGCCTGAGGAATGTCAATTATTCAACATGGAGGTGGCTGGCACCAAGGTGGAAGGGAGAATCCGGAAGTCAGGCTAATCTGGACCACACTCGACACAAGCTGGAGCAGGAAGTCAAGTCTTCCTGATGATTCAAAAGAGGAAGATCCAGTCAGAGTACTCCAGAAACTGCCACTGTTTTCTCTGGATGCTTTACTGTGTGTGGTACAGTATGAAGATGACAATCCTGGCAGGCTTCTTCTTCGCTTTACTCAGCTCTTATTTCAAATTCTGAATACAAATCTAGTAAGGTGATCAAGCCCTGGAAGTTTACTACCCATCCTAATGAATGGTAGTGCACTGGATTCATTTCTTATGGAAATGGCAGGCTACTCCAGGATCTTTGCCAAGAAAACCCCAAATGGAGTCACAGAGAGTCAGGCAACAACTTAAATAACTCCACAACAACAACACTGGATTCATTAGATGATAACATTCCGACCTTTACCAAAAAGAAGCCAGAAATAATTCCAAAGTGAGAGTACAGCACAGGCCTGGGAATCGGCATACTTGAGTCCCAAGTGTCAGGGGTCCTTGGGATTATTTTCACTTCTACAGGTCCCCGAAGAAGACTCAAAGGAAGGAAAACTTTGGCTAAAGGGGTTTTCAAGGTAATCTTTTAACTTTCGAAAATAAGCTTTTTAATATCATCACAGTTTTCCTTAGCCGCTCCCCCTCCCTTTCCCAGATAGCCGCCCCATATAAAAATGAGTATTTTTTAGAGACAAAAAAAGGAAACAGAGAAAAAAACGAGTACAATTGATTAATACGCTGAAAAACTCTGAAAAACTTGCACAGCGTGTGCACCTCCCACTGTGTGTGTGTGTGTGTGTGTGTGTGTGTGCGCGCGCGCACGCGCACCTCCCACTGTCACAAAGGGGTAGGTCAGAGCATCCTCCCGCCTCTCTCCTTCTGAGCCAGGCTTGTTTTTTTTGGTTTTTTTGTCATTTTTTTTTTGTTTCTTTTTCAAAATTTTATTTTAGACTCAAACGCCAGAACACAAATTTAGAAGAGAGAAAAGAAACAAAAACATGTCATAAACTTAAATACAAAGTTAGAAAGAAAAAAAAACACATCGTGTGCACAGCAGAGCATAGGAGAAGATGCAAAATATGGAACAATAAATTTTCATGTCACGAAAGCCTATGTGCTAAGGGCTTGTTCTTTATAATTTTTCTAACTTCACGTGTGATTTTCTGGTGTGCTGTTCTTTCCATTTATATTGTTGTAACCACTGTCTATTTTGTTTTCTTGACTCTGGCTTACTTCATTCATATGTTCTTTGGTTTTTTTGTTTGTTTTTTTTTTTGGGGGGGGGGGAGGTGATCATGATTAAAAGACTTGCCCAGGGGGGCCCTGGAGTCAGGAGTACCTGAGTTCAAATCCGGCCTCAGGCACTTAACACAAAAAAACTAGCCGTGTGACCTTGGGCAAGTCACTTAATCCCAACTGCCCTCCAAAAAGCAAAAAAAAAAAAAAAAAAAAAAAAGACTTGCCCAGGGTCACACAGCCAGGAAGTGTCTGAAGCCGCATTTGAACTCGGGTCCCCCTGACTGACTCCAGGGCTGGTGCTCTACCCACTCCACCACTCAGCTGCCCCTCATCCCTTAGTTCTTCTAGCACAGTAATACCCCATTACATTTGTGTCCTGTGGTTTGTTTAGCCATTCCCAATTAGTTCACATCTACATTGTTTCCAATTCTTTGGTACCACAAAGAGGGTTCCCATACATATTTTAGCGTATGGGGGACTTTCTTCTTATCAGTGGCTTCCTCAGAGCATATGCCTCATTGTGGAATCTTTAGGTCAAAGGGTATGAATAGTTTAGTCGCTTTATTTTTATAATTCCAAACTGCTTTCCAAAACGGTTGCCCCGATTTACAGCTCCACCAACAGAGCAGCAGCACTAGCTTCCCACAGCCCCTCCAATACTGACTACTGTCATTTTTTAGACAAATGTGCAGGGCACAGATGAACCTCAGGGTTGATGGATTTGCATTTCTCTTATTAGTAGTAATTACGAGCACTGTTTCATGTGACTGTGAATACTTTGCAGTTCTTCAGAACTGATTCTCTGACCATTTGTCTTTTGGGAAATAGTTACTGTTCATACACAACCCCACATAAAAATTGCTTAAGTATCCCGGGTACCACAATCTTGGATCTTATGAGAGAAATCTGACATGAAGATTTTTTCCCTCATTCAACCACTCCACTTATTAATACTATGTGCATTAACACTGTGTGCAGAAGCTTTTCAGTCTTATGTAATGAAAATAATCTTTTTTTTGTAATTGCCTCTTTCATTTAAGCGTACATCTCCTACCCAAAGCAGCAAGAGGTATAGGATCTGTTTTTCTTTTAATGTTTTTATAGTATGATCTTTAATAATAAGGTCATGTATCCAATAAGAATGTATTTTGAAATGTGGTGTAAGGTTAGTCTAAGCCTAATTTCTATCATACTGCTTTCCAGTTTACCCAGACACTTTTAATTAGATAAGAGTTCTTTCTTGAGGATTTTATGTTTTCAGTTGCGTCCAATACTAGGTTACTGAGTGCCACTGTTTCTGATTCCCCCTAGTCTAGTCTGATCCATTGATCTCTCTATTTTTTAACCAAAAAACTGATTTTGGTGACTGTGCTTTATAATGTAGTTTGAGGTCTAGAAGCACTAATTCCCTTTCATCTCTAGTTCTTTTCCCCTGATATTCTAGATATTTAAAAATGAAATTTGTTATTGTTTTATTAAGTTCTACAAAGTATCTCTGTAATACTTTGATTGGTGTAGCATTAAAAATGTCAATTAATTTTGGCAGTATTGTCAATTTTATTATGTTTAAAATTTAAAGCAGTTTGGACCCTTCTGGACTTTCCCATAGCAATAAAAATTTCAGTCCTGGTCTCCAAAACAATAAACTCCTGAATATTGTAAATTATTTTAGTCAAACCATTAGAAATTCATACAAATCACTACACTGCAGTTTGATACCTGTGATATTTGGAGAAAGAGGAAGATGGGGGAGATGAGGCAGTTAACTAGGACGACCTTACAACAAAACACACCCCAAAGTACACTTGTCCTCACAGAGTGGAATATCCCAAAGTGGGCCTGCTTCTGCCACAGCAACTATGTAATCACCACACTGTGGCAGAAGGAACCTATGTTGGCAGCATTCATATGAAATGGCACTAACTAAAGTCTGTATACATGTTTAAAGTCTGTATGTATGTTTAAAGCCAACTCTAAACGACTGTCAATTATATGCAATAAATGGGAGAGAAATGTAGATGAGATAAAATAACTGACAATTTCAAATCATTCACATTTGATTTTGGAATACGATACACCCCCCCCACACATTCACAAATTCAACGTCCCCCCCTTCCACATCCAGGAAAGATGACACCCTCTTAGTCTGTTCCTACACAGATCAGCAGGCCAGGACCCAGCAAGGCAGGAGAGGGAAGAAAGCCCCAGAGCATTATGGGTTATGTACAAAACATACCATGACACACCGAAGTGGCCTGCTGCACCAGATTCAGACCCCAAGGGCTAGATTCCAGTAAGCTGGACAGCAATCTTATGATGAAAGAATGGTTTTATACTGTTTCTCTTCACTTACAGGATCTAGACAATTTCTTCTCTTACCTGAACTTGACAAAGACTTTAATAAATCTAATGAAACGCTAATTAATCCCTTTCAACAGTGGATAGTGTTTTATAAAAAAAATTATATCAACATTATCCTTGACCTTTAGAGGAGGTAATCAGTCTGGAATTTATAATTACATCATAGACTATATAAAAAACAAAAAATTTAAAACTAAACCAATATGAGAATGGAAAATATACTTAACATTTGTTTCTCAGCGAGTCTACAAGTCCAAGTTTTATGATACTCACACTTGGGAAATTTCTCCAAGTTTTGTCATCTCTCTCCATGTTTCTGCATCAAAGCCCTGATAAATTCCATTATTGTTTACCACGATGAGAAGGATTGGCAAATTATGCCTGAAAAAATGAGAGGAAAACAGATTTAGTGGCTTGGATTCAAATCACCGCTCTTATGTTTCCTATGCCTGTGTGGCCCCAGACAAGTCACTTCATCTTCCTGGGCCTCAGTCTCCCTACCTGTGAAGTGAAGGAGTTAGACTATCAGATGACCACCGAGGTGCCTTCCAGCCCCCGAGCTGTGATCCTAAGAAATCAATCTTTTGTCATTCTACAGTAATGTTCTATCTTTAGGAAGGAATTGTTACACAAGGATGAATACAGCTACGTTCTATGTATCTCTGTATGCTTTGTGCACATTAAAGTCAGACCAGAAGACACATATTCTTTATTATTTAAGTAATCTCCACTCCAATCCTCCCCTCCCCTAATGTCTCATCACAGTGCAGAGCCAGATGACCCTGTGTCTTCAGAGGCCAGGGGAGGCCAGCACAAGCTCAGGGAGGATCTGCCATGCTGGAAGAAAAGCTGTGAGCACAAGCCTGGTGACATCCTCCGCCTGTCTTCTAGGGAGCAGCTTGGCTAAGCTCTGAGAGGCCCTTCATCAGGCTGGCCACCAGGTGTGGAGTCTTTTCACTACAGGAACCTTCAAAGACCATCTCCTAAAGAAGTCTTGGAGAATAGGCAGATAGAGCACCTGAACTGACGAAATCACAGATCCTAGAATTGCTGGAGTTTTGGCCTAATAAACAGCTAACCAAATCAATAAGGATTTGTTGAATGGCTCTTATATTTGCTTGTACTGTGCAGGGAGACCCAGAAGAAAAAAGAGAGAAGCTTCCCTGCTCTCAAAGTGCTCTACAGTCTGGCTTAAAAAAAAAAAAACAAAGAAATAGACACATTAAGAAATCAAGGAAACCAAGACAATATAGTTATGACAAAAAAAAAAAAACCCAACTCCAGATGAAATTTCATTAAATTATTCTAGCGAATAATAATAAAACACAAGAATTCCATCGTCTGCACTCCTATTTTTCTGGAGCTGTCTCTTTATAGTTAGTAGCTGAGCCTTTGTAAAGCTGCGCTATTTGCTGTCACGTGTGGTGGTGGGCTGTTTTCTGGAGTCCTCTAACACATCTAAGTTTGCAATACATCCAGGCATCCTAACAAGGGAACAGTAGTTACCCTAGGAGGCTCAAGCTAACATTTAGGAGAGAACTACTTTTTAAAGATGTTAAATGCTCATGCCCTCTCTTTGGAACTTCAAAGTTTTATATGCTAAAACTTTAAACAATCATTATAGCCATAAATCCCATATTAAGATTCATTGCTAAGACTCTGAATGGAACTGTGAACAGATGAAATGTGGATTTATAAAGCAGTCCTAGATGGTCTCAGGCTACTTATAAACTATGTTCTATAATTTCATGGTAATCTTCCAGAAATGAAAATGGCAGACAGTAAGAAAATGAATACTACAGAAACAACCATTGGGCTATGGACTCCTACAGGACCATAAAATTATTATGAATGGTCTGTAATGCATAAAAAAGCAAATACACCTTCTCCTTCCCTCCCCCTCCCAAGGCAATCAGGATTAAGTGACTTGCCCAGGGTCACACAGCCAATAAGCGTCAAGTGTCTGGGACCTAATTTGAACCAGTTCTCCTGACTTTAGGTCTGGTCCTCCATCCACTGCATCACCCAGCTACCCCTAAACATACCTTCTTTACACTGAATAATGATTTTCTGAAATCACATTTGTGATTATTAAAATACCAATCCAATTAAAAGTATAAAAAACATTTTGGAAAAAATAGTTAACATATATTTTTTTAAGTTTGCAAAACACTTCTACATATATTATCTAATTTGAAATAATGATGATTATCTCAATTTTAGTCCTATAGGACTTAGCCTGTCCTGGAGGGGAAGGCAAGCTGTGATTTTGTGAGCAATCAGAACTCTTCAAAGAACCACCATGTTGTATAGAATTTAAAGTAAAGTGACCCCAGACAAGGCCTTGGGATGACTTTGTCAGTGGCATCAGGACTTAGGAACCATAGTATCAGTATCTTTATAGACTTTTTTATAGCATGTGATAAAGTAGCAATTTATACTGTAATTATACAAATTATACTATAATTTATACTGTACACACATGAATTCTTCATATGTAGGAAAAACTGAAACACCCCACTTTTACCTGCAGATAGTTTCCACCTCCATGCCAGAGAATCCAAAAGCACTGTCTCCTTCTACGCAGACCACACGTTTTTCTGGATTTCTATCTCTGGCTACCACAGCAGCAGCAATAGCAAAGCCCAGTCCGACTCCCATTGTCCCAAAAGTACCAGCATCCAGCCTACAGCGAAAGTGCTCAAATGATTTCCTTCCTCCAAAGAAGAATGCACTCTACAGAACAGCTGGACTACAGAGCCTCACAATCCTTCGGATCTTGGCCAATAAACTACTTGAGAAAAATCTTAAAATAAATAACATTCCAAATCATTTTAGAACCAAAGTTATTGTACAATTGTCGAAGATAGTCAATAGAAAAAAAATCCATATGGTTATGACAGTTCAAATTTCATTTTTATCTTTTTCTTTTTTTGGAGGGGCATTTGGGGTTAAGTGACTTGCCCAAGGTTATGTGGCTAGTAAGTGTTAAGTGCCTAAGGTCAGATTTGAACTCAGATCCTCCAGACTCCAGGGCTGGTGCTCTATTCACTGTGCTACCTAGCCGCCCCAACTGTTCAAATTTTAAAATGAACTTTCACACAAAGGAAGAAATATATGCTTATACTTAAAAGAAAAAATTAATTTCGATCTTTAAATTTAATAAAATTGATAGAAGCATAGTTGAAACCTTATTTATAGTAATCTTCACATAAAGACACTTCAGTATGTCAAGCTATTTCTTACTAAGCATGTACAATCATTTGAAGCTTTAGTAACTGTGAGTTAATTTATCAAGTACTCTTATATACGTTCACATAAATAATGACAAATATCTTAAAAGAAAATTTTGGTTTTTTACCTATGACGAGGAAGGTAGTTCTGAAGCACAGTCCGTCCAATATCCATAGTATTCGCTCCTTCACTCACTATAATACAATCTCTCGGTAGCTGTTCTTGGACATGGGAGAATACTGTGTAATAATTCATAGGCAAAGATTTTTGTGATGCTAATTCCTAAAATTAGGGGGGAAATCATTGAAGCAGATTTATTAGTAAAGAGTTATGGGAACAAAAAGTCAGTAAAGGGATGAGAGAATTAAAAGTTCATATCTTAGGTAAATTAATTTTGGGGGGATCCTATTAGAGGGATTATTATACGGACAGCAATGAATATGCTTATAAATGGCTATCAAGAAGGTATTGTGAGAGTACCAACTAAGTCTTATGTTTGGAATTTACTGCTTTTGTACATCCCACTCTTTCTGGCTTTTTGGAGGGGGGAGGGGAGGGCAGTTGGGGCTAAGTGACTTGCCCAAGGTCACACAGCTAGTGTTAAGTGTCTGAGGTCATATCTGAGCTCAGGTCCTGGCTCCAGGGCTGGCGCTCTATTCACTGCACCTCCCAGCTGCCCCAGTACATTCCACTCTTAAAAATCATTAGTCTTCCTCCAAGTTCAGTTCACATCATCTTCTTTATGAGGTCTTTCCCCAATTGTTGAATGTCTTCCCCAAACAAAAACTGTTGTGTATTTATGCATTCATTTAGTATATACTTATATATGTATTTATTATCTCCTTCTATAGACAAAAAACTTTATGAAGGCAGGGACCTTTTATTTTCTCCTCTGTATCCCCATAGTGCTGGGCACATAGGAGGCACTTAAATGCTTGGTGATTGATGGAGTCTTATGATATATGTGGGCATATTGATAAAGACTAGCACAGTGAACACAAAGCCAGGATCAAAAGAGGGAAAGATCTATTTCTTCCTCTTAAACCAAGGTGCTTCCCAGGAAAAGATCTGATTCATGAAAATGTGATAGAGGAAAAACATTGAAGCTAATTATTACTAATTAGAGAAACTGTCACTGATCAAAAATTTTAGCAGCTGGCATAATAGTGAATGAACTGAAAACTCCAGAGCGGATAATAATGGCTGCCGTGTAGTGCTTTATTAATGGTATTAGACTGTCAGAGCAGTCTGTAAAGTTCTATTATTTATCCCCCTCTACAGGTGAGGAAAGAGGCTCAAGAGAAGGGATGTCATTTCCCCCAAAGCAGAGTTGGTAAGTGAGCACCAGTGGGACTCCAGATTCCGACCCCAAATCTAGCCAGACCCAGCCAAATAGTCACACCTGAACACCTCCCCCACCTCAGCAGCTCCCCCACCTGAACACCTCCCTAAGGCTTCTCCTTACCTTGGATGCTACTTCATTGCTCTTCATTTTTTCTCTTAGTACCTTCCACCATTCAGCATCAGGAGGATACTGCCATGGCCTTTTATTATAATATTCTAAAAGCTAAGAAATAATCTTACATTAAAACACTGGCATAAAAAGTCTTTTTGTAGGATAACACACATGACTTGAGTTTTAACATTTTTTAAAGGCAGCCTGTTTTTTTTAGAAAGTTAATTTAAATTTAAGTTAATTTATAAAATGTGAAATTATTTTATATCAATAAAGATCCCCTCCAGATAGTGAGACTCATAGGACAAGCGATACTGTTCCATACTTCTCCACACCTTCCGACTGGCTTATCAAAAGGAAAAGCATTCCCCAGATCATCATATACCCTATGGGTAGAGGTGGAATTCCACCCCCTCACATTTAATCCTTGCAGGTGACCAGGTTTGTCTAAAATCCCACAGGCAAAGGAAGGGGCCCACCCTAATGTGGGACAATACTTAGTTCATACTTTTCTATCATGTAATTCTGATAAATACCACTATTTTAGTTATGAGAGCCATTCTGACAAAAGTAGCACGACTGTTTACCAACACCTTTTACACAGACGCTAAAATGTTGCTCTATAATTTTTATATCACCTACAAAAGGAGAAGAGAACACCAAGATTTGGCCAGTTTCAAATGACAGATGGTAAATCTGTATCAATGGATCTTTTTTGCCTAAAGAAATGTTGAGAAATCTTCATAATGCCTATAAATTACATTCCTTTCAAAATTAAATTACATTTTTCAGGCCACTGAACGACTAAATAATACTCTTCTTGTATCAGAGGGCAAAGTTACAAACAGAAAGAGAGAGAGAATCCATAGGTTATCAAAGAGAAATCCTAGCAATCACACCAAGAAAGACGGTCGCCAAACTCCAGAGCTCCCAAAGGAAATATCACTGTGCTCTTTTTGCTCTTAATTCATAGTTTCCATAAGTTCCTAATTTATATATAAATGTCAGTATGAGGAGCTCCAATTTCACATTTCCAAGTGAGTCGCATAGTTTGTATTTTGGTTTTTTTTAAAACAATATTCAGACTCAATTGACTCAAGAAAGAAAGGTTTTGGAGCGGCTAGGTGGCACAGTGAATACAGCACTGGCCCTGGAGTCAAGAAGACCTGAGTTCAAATCCAGACTCAGACACTTAACACTTACTAGCCATGTGACCTTGGACAAGTCACTTAACCTCAACTGCCCTGCTTTCCCCCCTCCAAAAAGGAAAAAAAAAAGAAAGAAAGGTTTTAAAGAACAGAACGCTCTAAAAATGTCTATATAAGGAAACTAAAACCAAGGTCTTACCTGTGCAATGACAGCGTTTATATCACCTAACAGAGCTGCGGCAGGCTTAACATTATTCCCCAGCTCTTCTGCACAGATATCAACCTACAAAGAGATGCCAAGGGTGGAAAAATAAGGCAAACTAGTTCTTTAACAAGTATAATAATTCTATCAGAAAATTTATATTCAGGTCTATATAACAGATGTTCAGTATTCTTGAAGAAAGCTTTAGGAGGCGACAAGTTCTACTAAAAGCAGCTCTTAGCAAAAAACAACAACCCCAAACACACACAAACACACACACACGCACACGTACACGCGCACACACACACGTGCGCACACACACACATACACACACGCACGCACACACACACGCACGCGCACACACACACACGCATGCGCACACACACACGCACGATACAATAGTGCAACCTGACCACTAAAACAGGTCAGTGTGAATGGGGGTCTAGTTTTCAGCTCGCCTTCCTGAACTCTGACACAGGTTTTTTTGCTTCAGTATTCCCACATGGAGAGTAGTCAATCTGATTATTTCAAACCTGATATGGAAGACTTTATCAATTCTATACAAGTTCTACCTCAACCATAACAAAACAACAACTCACGCCCATTTGTCTAGAGGTCAGAATTTCAGATGATTGCAACAACTGGGTAACACCAAGAGAAGCAAAAAAAGCCTCTGGGTGAGCCCAAACCTTTGCACACAACACTCTGATTAAATTTAACTCAACAATTCAACAAACATTTACCAAAAGCACTCTGTACGGCCAGCACTAGGGACACAAGGGTTCCAAGTGAAAAAATGTAAACTGTCTTCACTCCCCACAGAGTAGTAACAGCACATACACAGATAAGTAAATACGAGTTATGTACAGGGTAAACAAAAGTAATTTGGGAAGAGAAGAAACTGAACATTTGGGAGGTGGATGAGGAATGTGTGTAGGAGCAGCACTTGAGCTGAGCTTAGGGATTCCAAGAGGGGGAGGTGAGGAGGGAGAGCGTCCCAGGTGTGGAGGAAAGCCCCGAGACGTTAATGTTGGGGAATAACACACAGGTCAAATTAGCTGGAACAAAGAGGGCATGAAGAGAAGTAACAGGAAATAAGTTGGTGAGATAGGCTGCAGCCAGAACTCGATGAGCTTTGAATCACATTCTACTGACTTAGCTTAACTGGATAAAACATTCTGTCAGCACACTTCGTTATCTGGTTTAATATGACAATATAAGGCTAGGAACTGACACACTGACAAAAAGCAACCACTGCTAACTGCGGGGAGGGGTTTGGTGATTGTTATTATCAATCATAAAGCAGTTTGGAACTGGTTAGGATGGAGGAAAGAGCTCTGCCTACCTCAACAACCCCTGAGTAGAATATACTCAATTAATATTCACAATGATGGCCTTGAGTGACCATACTATATTACGTAGTATGTAGTATACAGTACAGAAATGCCTAACATATCCAGAAAGGCAATGATCAAAAGGAATTCAAATCTGAAAAAAAAAATTAGTGCTCAAAAAATAATATATTTATTTAGAAAAAAGTGACTCCCATGAATCATATCCTTTCCCAATGATGCCAGATCACTGTAGCTGTAACACACTTCACTACTTAAAATAACAAACCTTTCATAGGCCAAGTAGTCACTTCTCCCCTTATTTCTCAATCTTGTACATTTGCACAAGCCAATCTGAAGTAGTAGTTTTTGCTTAATCCAGCTTTTGAAAATTAATTAAAAGAAGGGAATCTACCCAAAAGGCATCTACCCAAAATTAGCAGAGATTATAAGAAGACAGTTCAAGGATTATAACAGAGAGAACTCTCATTTTAATTTCTTTCCTACTCAGACCTGGATAATCTTCACATCAGCGCGATATCTTGGCGGGAGTCCAAAGTGCAAAATCCAATTTAACCTGGCACCCAGTAATATGATTACATCAGCATGTTGCAACGCCCTGATACAAGAATGAAAAGATATAAGATGTGAAAAAATATCTTATATTTATAATATGAAAATACTTAAGTTACTCTCAATTGTTTGGAAAAACCTAAACAAATCATTTGTCACTACAGAAATGAGTCTAAAACCTATTTTATCTTGCATTCTAAAAATGTCTAATTTCATTTATTTCTGAAAGTGTCCTTATTGATTAGTGTATTTGAAATAAGGGAACACATAAAAAAATCACAACTGATATTTGTTATTCTATTTTCTCTGACTTCTCAATCTTTATTGTTACAAAGATCTATCCATTGATCTACCTACCTTTTAGTTACTAAAGCAATTTAAAGTCTATTTGGGGCTGAGGAATTGCCTCTGAATTAAGCCTGTGTCATGGAAACATCTATTCACCACCATCAAACCGGACTTCCTTAGTGCTGTCCATGGTACTACACTAGGCACGATGGAATCCACAAAATTCAGGCTAAAACAGCGGTTCTCTACTTACAGATTCCTTTAACCTATTGGGAAGACAATGTGATTGCTTCACCTCTTAATGAAGCTTCCCTTCTCCTCTACCATCCATCCTTCATAGCTCTGATAACATCATCACGTCACCAGCTCAAACACATTCAGGGTCCCCTCACGTACATAGGCCTTGGCCAGGCACACAAACTCCCTTCCCTGTCTCTGTTCGAGGCAAGCTTGGCCCCGATTCTCACTGTCTCCAGGCCTTTCCAGGGGATACAAACACAAAAACAAAGCACTTTCTGCTCTGAAGGACCCAGACGCTGAATTCATTTTCTCATCAGACAACAAATGATTTTATTTTTAGCTCTCCAAAACACAGAACAATACATGGCACAATACTCTGCAAATGGCTGGTGAATTCAATAACAAATGAATTAAAATTCATCAATTTAGGACAACTTCAAGGTCAGTCTAAAATATGAAAAGTCTAGGTTACAGACAATTTCTTTTGTTCAGTCTTTTCCATGACCCTGTCTGGGATTTTTCTGGCAGGGATGTTTTGGAGTAGCTGGTCATTTCCTTCTCATTTTTTTTAACAGATGAGGAGACTGAGGCAAACAGAGTGAAGTGACTGGCCCAAGATCACACAGCTCATAAGTGTCTGAGGCCCACTTGAACTCATGATGATGAGTCTTTCTGACTCCCGGTCCAGCACATTATCCGCGGTGCCACCTGGCTGTCTCTGATACTTTCTAGAGAAATACAATTTTATTCATTTTAGGTATATACTAACTACTAATAAAAGCTTCCCACATCAAAGTT
Source organism: Pseudocheirus occidentalis (assembly GCA_028646575.1). NCBI lineage: Eukaryota > Metazoa > Chordata > Mammalia > Diprotodontia > Pseudocheiridae > Pseudocheirus > Pseudocheirus occidentalis. The sequence goes on along the minus strand of CM053597.1, from coordinate 29,495,456 downwards.
CCATGAAACCCAATTTAGTCGACAGCCAAAAGATGTGGAGATTGCAATATGTTTGTACACTGTGTAAGAATGGCTAATTATCTTAAGCAGTTTGTCAGTTTGTAATCTAGGTTATAGTATTAATTTGCTTATGACAAAATCTCAATCAGTGGAATAGTTATGGCAGCTAGGTGCCACAGTATACAGAAGGCTGGGCCTTGAGTTCGAATTTGACCTCAGACACTTACGAGATGAGTCAGTCACTCTGGGAAAGTCACTTCATCCATCCTAGCTTCAGTTTCTTCAATTTTGAAATGGGGATAACAATAGCACTGTCTTCAGAGGGTTGTTGCACATCTTAAAATTCTAAGTGCTAGCTATTGTCTTCATCATCAGAGACAAGAAAAAGTGGCACAGGTTTTCAGAGTTGGGAAGGACCCTCAACAACCATCTAGTCCAACCCATACTTGAAAAAAAACTAAGCACAGCAGGCAAACAGCCATGCAGCCTTTGGGTCCCCACCATCTCTACGACAGCCCGTTCCACATCTGAATCCCTCTGCTTGTTAGAAACCTTTTTCTTCTTTCCAGCCTACACCGATCTCTTTGTTATTCCTAGGAGTTTCTCCTAGTTTTATATTCTGGGGACAAGCAGAACCCATCTCTTTCCTCTCTTCTACCACAGACTTGACAACACAGTTACTGTGACTCCCTCACCCAACCCCTGGGCCTTTCTTTTCTTTTCAGGCCAAACATCCCCAGATTCTTCAACTGATGCTCAAGTCAAGTCTTGGGTCCACCTGGATGGTTGGCACATGCCAGCTGAGTGATACACAGCAAATATGCTCTGATAGTTCTTCACTGGTCTCAGGAACAAGCACATTCATGTTCCCAAATATGCTCCATATTAACTTATTTGCAGGATGGTGCTCACCAAACATGTTTTTTCCTAAGCACAGTGTGACAGGTTTCATAAGAATTGCCAAAGGAAGCCTGTTTTTCATTAAATGTAAAAGCTGAGCTGCAGGGTGCGTCTCAGGAGGATTAAAAAGTGGGTGTGATTTCACTGCAAGATACTTGATTCAATTCTTCTAATGAATTCTTCCAGGATTCATTAAGGTCACAAAAGCCTAGCTGAACTTAAACCTGCTAAAGTGACATAAATTGACAACTTGGTGACCCACAAACCTGGATCTGGCTGCAGCCACACAGTTGGGATGGTTGTCAGGAACAACACCTTTGCCCATGGGTGTGGGCAAAAATGGCAAGTCACACTGCTCGACCAACTTCCTGATGTTATCTTCCGCATGTGCATATGCAGCACCTGGAACAAGAAACATGGCATAAGCTCTCTGGGTAATCTCTGGGTAAACACCTAATGTACAGCTGGATACAACTCATGGAGAATGACTCCCAGGATGCTCTTCCCCTATCTTCTCTAGGCTAGAAGAGCAGCAGCCACTGGGGGTCCCAAAGCTGGAAGCTCCTCTATTTCTGACCTGGGCTGGTCCACCCCACTCTCCCTCGGTAATCTGGTGTCCTCTTTTCCTCCTCAATCCCAGGGGCTCTTCATATTGATTCTAGACTCGGTGCAGACACCGTATTCACATGGCCCATAAAAGCACAGAACTCCAGAGCTCAGATAGCCCACCAGTACTGGCTTCCTCCAGGAGCAGGGATTACAGGAGTACAATACCATACCTGGCCTTCCTACCTCTATTAAAGCTTCAATCTAAAACTGTTACTATGGTTTTGGTTTTATTTTAAAATACAACTTTATTCTAATTATCCCCAATACTATTTATCTTCGATGTTTTAATGCTTCTGTTTTCACTATGTCTAAGTATCTATCATATTCCCTGATTCTCGTAGACATAATTATTTTCCACATGTTTCACAGATGAACACAATACTAATAACTTAGAAACAGAAAAATCGGTGAATTTTTGTTTTCCAGACCCGTGACTGCCCTGTGAGGAAACCTCTTTGGTGTGCAGAGCAGTCCCTCCTCTATGTCTCATGGACCACTGAGGGCCAAGTGAAGTGACTGCTCACAGTCACGCAGGCATCAGAACTAGGCCAGTCCTCTAGCTAGGTCATGAAGCTGCTCATGTTGGTGATACTAAATAGATAACACATGCCTGGGATGTCTAAAAATATTTATTTAGAAAAGTTTTTTGGGGTGGCTAGGTGGCACAGTGAATAGAGCACTTGCCCTGTTCAGTGCTTGAACTTGGGAGGACCCAAGTTCAAATCCAACCTCAGACACTTTAACACTAGATGTGTGACCTTGGGCAAGTCACTTAACTCTAATTGCTCTACCTTTCCCCCTCTAAAAAGAAAAAAAAAAGAAAGAAAAGTTTCTGATTCCTATTACTTTGTTCAGTTTCCTGGAAATATTCTGACAATTTCTTTAAAAACAAAACCTGTCTGAATTCACAGATAATCCTATAACATAACCCAACAAATGTAGTCAATGGATAAAAAATAGTATTCCAACTTCCATGTAGTCAAAGTGTTTGATAAACAAAGAGGCAAGAGCCTGGCGACTCAGGGATTGTGCTTAGGGCACCAGGCCTGGAGTCAGGAAGACCTGAGTTCAAATTGACCCTGGGCAAGTCACTTCACCCTTTTGCCTCAGTTTCCTCATTTGTAAAATGAGCTGGAGAAAGAAATGGAAAGTTTTTCCAGTATCTCTTCCAGAAAACCCCACACGGGATCATGAAGAGTGACTGAAAAAGACTGACTAGCAAACAAAGAAGGGAAACTTCCCAATGGGATTTGCATTCTCTCATACGCTTATTAAAGCTCAAATGTCTGTCTCCTTCATTACCTTTTCCAATGATAAGAAGGGGCTGTTTTGCCTCCCTGATGATGGAAGCTGCCACAGACACAGCAGAAGTGTCCGCCATGTTAACTGGGGGAGGCATGCAGCACTCCACATACCTGCAAAAGATAATCGTCACTCTTGTGTCAAATAAAACAAAGATCTGCAGCCATTAAATACTAACAGTCATGACGTTCTGGCAGGAGCCTTTACCCTGAACTGCCCAGTGTTAGGGCCATTAAAAGGGGAGTTGAAGATGGGAAAAGGTTAAAGCTGGTCATCATACTTAGAGGGAATTGTTCTATTTATTAAATGAATGCGATGTAAGACCAGAGTCGGTTTTTAGGTCAAAATGTCCCCAAATAAGTTCGACTAGACAGAGGAAGAACCTAAGGTCTTACTCTAAGTTTTCGTCCTAACTACTTCACGCCACTCAGATTCACAGCATCCCCTGAAAGACAGCAGGCCTGACGTGTCTGATTTTCCCAGGCACAGACATACTCCTTAGTAAACTTGGGACTTGAGGAGGGAAACAATCCCTTCTTGTGCATCAGCTCCCACGTGCCAGGCACTGTGCTAAGGAAGCAGTTTATAAATATTATCTCAGGTGATGCTCACAACCACTCTGTGAGCTAGGTGTGAGTATGATCCCTATTTCACAGTTGAGGAAGGAAACTTAAGAGGATACTTGATTTTTTTTCAGGTCATCTCAGTGTTATTTGGTAAGATATTTAAGATATTTGTTTAAGACAGGCAAGCCAGCCTAGCTGCAGCAGCACGGTACTCTGAGACAGAGAGCACACAGGGTTCTAGGAAAGTCACCACTATTGTTACTCCACAAGTAAGCCAACCTTGGCTGAATCATCAGGGCATGCTAAGGGCAAGAAGGGAGCCAGCACAAGTGCAGACAAGTGATGCCAACATTACCTCCCCTCGGGCCCAAGTGGAGAGAAGCCACTTGTACCCTGGACCCCAGCGTCTCAGGGATAGCTGTGCCTTCCTTGACCATAAGTCCTGCTTCCAGCCCGGGCCCCCATCATCATCAAGGGGAATAATCACTGTGGAGGAAGGATTCATCTTCTTCACCAAGCGCTGACCTGCTTCCCCTGACTGACAGACAGATAAGCCTAGGAGTGGGAGTCCTCCCAGACCGGCAGATCTACTCCTAGCCCAGCCCCCAGAGCCACTGTCCTGGGACTGTCCGAGGAAGCAATCCCCATAAAGATTAAACCAGGGAACTGTTTCTGCTGAAGCCCCAGGGGGGAAAAAGGTCTTTCCATCAAAGTCCTTGACATTCTCAAGTGGCTCAGGATCAGAAGCAGATATGACTTTGTCAGTGGAACTGACACTGATCTGCTTTACTGTTGGCTCCCCACCCCCACCCCAACCATCTGCCCCACAGCTCAAAGTCTGTCCATCTCTGAGAAGAGTACTAGAGCTCCTTGACAGTAGGAGCTGTCTTATGGGTCTATTCATGTCCTAAGCACCCAGCAGAGTGTGGTGGACATTGTAAGCGCTTCCTAAATGCTTTTTCATTTGCTCATGAAGAGCAGCAGGAATGGACTAAACGGTGCCCTAGTCACAGGGCCTTGCTTAAAGAGGTGAACAAGACCGCGAAATGAGAGGGACTGAAGCAAGCACAACTGTTGTTGGCTGGCTTGGTTTGGCATTTTAACCTGAAACAAAAGAGACGTGTTGAAATAGGACTGAAATAGGAGCCCTACAGCAGGCTCAGATATGAGAGGCTAATTCTTATTTTCTCTCAGTAAATAGCTCTATAGGTGGGTCTGTTATACTTCAAGGATCTATCATTCCACCAGCAGGGGCACCCACTTCACCAACACAGATGCCAAAGCAGAGGGTGTCTGAGGGTCATTACAGCCCCCCCCAAACACAACACAACACACACACACACACACACACACACACACACACACACACACCTAGATCAGTCTTCAGATAAAAGTTCAGCCAAGATTTGCCTGAGATTGCGCTTTGCTAGAATGACCCCTAAGGTTTATTAACCTGAGGTCCGTGAAAAATACTTTTTCAATAAAACTGGTTTTCTTTGTAATCCTCTGTATTTTCCTGCAAAGCAGTTCATGCACTATCCCCGCCCCCATCCACACCAGGATTAGGTGCCAAAGTAGGACTTTGGTGGAGAATGCTAGTATTTTACAATGTAAACCACAACCCTGCCAATCCTCTAAACTGGCATTTATAATCTATGGTTATTGTAAAACAAAATAATAATTTGTGGAGGGTTTGGGTAATTCCTTTCTAATGATAATTAATTAATAAGTGGCTTACTACTGTTCTTTAAATTTTACAGTAGTATAATTTTATGGGGAAAAGAACAATCAAGATACCCTTGTTATTATGTTTTAAAGATCTTTTTAACCAAATGTTGAATTCAAATAATTTCCAGAAAGACAGAATACTAGAGGAGGAAAAGACAACACACAATCCACTTTACAAACAAAGGCAACGAACAAGTGACCAAGCAGTAAAGTGGCCCAAGGTCGTTAGCAGTAGAGCTTCGTCTCGCACTGGGCCCTCTCCTAAATGCACAGTTTACATCCATGATGTAATCCTACACTCATCGACAGCTTTACCTAAGTCTGTCACAGGCTTAAATTATGACATTCAAAATCACTGATAGTATGGCCCCTCATCTTCCCACACAAAATGTGCAAAGTTAACATGGAAATACAATAATAAAAGAAGTCAGACCTTATGTCAGGCTTAATTTAATTAAAAGGAAATAGGCTTAAAGGATTACAGAAACTTAAAAGAAAACTTATTTCTTAAAAGGCTGACAAATTATTTGGAAATATTTAAATCTCATTAGAAAACTTTCACCCTAACAATTACTCACTTTATAGAGCTTGCATTCACCTGTAAGTTCACCAGGTCCCCAGGTATGTCAACATAGCAGGCACCTGGCCGACCATAAATACTGGTTCTCACAGCCTAGATTTATTGCAAAATAGTAGGAGCATGTATTAGTATTTTAAAAATCTTAATCCACATGATTTTATTCCATCTGACTCTTTAAAATTTATGAAATTAGTAATTTTCTAAATTTCCTATTTTATACCATATTAAGAAATACAGGTTACATGCCTAAAATGAGAGTTCTTTGAAAGGTAATAAGATACATTGAGTCTACAATAAAAAGAAGAATAATTATGAGTCTCACCTAGGGCATTCAAGTCAGATTTGGAGAGGAAATGTAGCCTGTATTTGGACCATACTAAAAAGTGGAGTAAAAGTAGGTAAACCAGGAAGCTAGGGGAGTGGGGAGAATGCTGGACTCAGGAAATCTGTGTGGCCCCTGCCTCAAGCCCATCAGCTAGACCCTGGAGAAGTCCCTGCACCCCTCTCTGACTCAGTTTCCTCATCTGTGTTGTTGTGAGAATCATATGAGTTAACATATGTAAAAGCACAAACCTTAAAGGGTTATATAAAAGCAAGTTGGCATAATGATCAACAGGAAAAGAGAGGGCGAGAAGCAGCATCTCCAGAGTGCCCGCAGGTCTCTATGCCAGGCACTGTGCTCAGCACTTTACACATAGTTCCTTACTGGATCCTCACAACACTCCTGTGACGTAGTTGCTTATACTTATGCCTATTTTTCAGCTGAGATAACTGAGGCAAACAAATGGGAAAAACAGTGGAAAACATGTTGAAACTAAAATTTCTCTCCAATGGCACTGTCTTTAATTAAAAGGAAGATCAGTCTCTGACTGAAGTCTCAAACCTTATTTCCTGTTATTTTTACTCTTACAAATGACCAACTGCCCCCTAAATTCCAAGGTTTCACTGCCACCAGGAATTCCTATTTTTGCCTCAAAAGTAAAGGGTTTTCTGCTGTCTCCAGGACCAAGGCGGCTGTGGCTTGTCCACTCTGAGGCTCATTGTTTAGAGTCGGCCCAATGTGGAGTCACACAAATCAAGGAGGGTCATCAGCATTTCCTTTGTAAGGTGATATTTAAAGATCTTTATCATTTATTTCAACTATAAAGGGGATTTCCAACATGAAGACACAGCCAGGGACCATGAAAAGAGAAGAAAATGGTTTTTCATGCAGAACTTTTGTTTTGTTTAGCTTCTTTAATCGAGATAAACGATTAACATCTTTAAAATATGAAACAGGCAATTAATAGTCTATGAAAAGTGAGGCAATTCTGAACTATCCGGCAGTGTTCTTTTTTGTCACATTTTACTAAGTGGAATGTAATACTTAGGGCAGGAAAAACCAAGATTTCAAGCATTAAACATAAATAACCCAAACATTAGAGATCATTTATATTTACATACTGTACCTTTTCAATGACAAAGGGAATAGCTTCGATGCTGCTTGGTCTGACAGACAGCTTGCTGTATAACCTACAAGCTTCAACCTATACACCCAAAAAAGAAAAGTTTTGAAGTCAATCTACAAACGGCAATACTCTTCTACATAGAAAGAAAATGAATAAACGTGGGTTTCCATTATAGGAGCAAGTTACACAATATAAGTGGCTAAGACTCAAGATAAACAGTCAATATAAACCCAGGTCGATTAAAGCTATGGAGTCAGAGGGTCTGGGTTCAAATTCTGCCTCCATAGAGGGCCTTCTGAACCTGACTGACCTACTGACCCTGGGCAAGTCACTTAACTTCTCCCACCTTTCTTCTCAATTTCCTTATCTATAAAATGAAGATAATAGGTAACAGTACCTGCTTTCCAGGGAGTTGGATCAATGACCTAATTTACATAAAGTGCTATGTAAATGTTCACTATTATCATAGTGAAGAGGATTCCAGATCTACACATAAAGCCCTATAAGCATGCTGGGCACACACTATAGTATCTTGAATCTGTGGGTTGTTTGGGGGTTTGGGGTTTTTTTTGCATTTTGTGTCTCATTTTTAAAGCTGTATTTTTAAAATAAAGTTGAATGATTATTTTTTAAATTAATTTTTTGTTTCTTTAATTTGATGAATAAAACATTTTTATGATTAAACAGTCATTCAATGTTTGCCTCAAGAAAAATTCCCTGGAGATGTTAAGCACCAAAATGAACCGCCCTAGGCCTCAGGTTCTTTCCTAAATTCCAATCTTGCAGCACTAGCAGCCTGTTGGCCACCTTAACTTGGCTATCCTAACAGTCCCCCACTCAGTCGTGTCAAAAACTGAACTCAGGGTTTTCTCCTTCAACTAACCCCTTCTCCCAAATTCCCGCCTAGCCAGGCTGCTGACCTTGGTCATACCTGACTCTTCACACTCTCTTCCCTCCAGTATCTCATCAGCTGCCAAATCCTATCCCCTCTATTTCCACGTCTATCTCTCCATCACAATGCTTGCTGCCTAGCCCTGCTCTGATCCATCCTTCTGGCAGAAGCCTGAATATGCTGTTGTTTGTCCTTTGTGCGTGGGTTCATCTGCACAGAAACCTCTTACCTTTAGGCTAGTATAGAAACTCCTTAGTCTGTCACCTGGCTCTCTCCTGCCTTCTCCAGCAGCATTTGCTAAGTGCCTACTACGTGTGAGGCTGATACAGACTCATTACTCAAAGGGCTTTGTGATTTTACTGATTGGGAGACCCTTCAGTGATGCAGATCACAGCCCATCCCTGCCTGCTCATTCTGTGTGCCTCTTGTACCAACTCCCCTAAGTTCACCACAGGGTGACAAATTCAAGGACCCCTTTTTACCATCAATGCGTCTTGATTCCCCCTCCACAGGGCTAGAGACTTCCTCAATTTCTCCTGACACTGGGAGGACACTTGTTCTGTACACCTGCCAGCCCTCACTCTCACCACCAGCCTCTCTTCTCTTCCTAAATCACTCTATTTCCCTGATGACCTTTTTCACTGCTTTCTTCTTCAAAGTTCCTCCCTGACTATGGCCTGCTTCCATCTGCCACGTACCTTCCCAGTGCTCTCTGGGTGATATTTATCTTTAATTCTACAGAGACAAATGTAGTCCAAGTCTTGCAGCCATACAGCAATGCCACTAGAATGATGGTGTTCAAAAGATAGGCTTTTGTGCCTGTGGGAAGCTGAATTATTAGAGACATCTTGCAAGTTCCTGAAGGCAATTTGGCCTGTCCTCTCGTCTAACTCTGCACCTAACTTGCCGAAGCACATCTGTCTTGCCTCCCCCAGACACACATCTGTTGAACAAGGCTGCCAGTCCAAATACATTTCAAGTCTAGGTAATGGACACTCTTGACCCTATTGGTCTCTCCAGGATCGATGGTCATTACAGATCACTTCCAAGAGGCTCTGCAATATTCCCAGACAAATTAAGGTGCCTGGAGGACCTCAGCACCCACAGAATCCCTCTACAACCTGGCCTCTTCAATGGATCTTCTCCATCATGGCTACAGACGGAGAGCAGAGTTCTATGTTCTCCGCTTCATGGGCTATTTATGAGCAGAGAGCTGGTCAACAGGTTTACTTCTTGTGTATCTTTAATGGAATTACAGGCAGTGAAGGGAAGTAGCAAAACACTGGTCAGAGAAGAAACATCAGGGGTTTGAAATCTTTTGGAATTCAAGGACCCCTTTTTACCATCAATGCATCTTGATTCCCCCTCCACAGTAAGTTATACTATTAATATCAAACAATTAAGAAAAATACATAATGTGAGCTACTGACTGGTAATATTTTAAAATTAACTTGTATTCTATTTTGTAAGTTCTATTTCAACTTATAAGAACATCTACATACACCTGAAAAACACAACATACATATATGAAAGACATGATTTACTCAGTCCCCAAGAGATAGGTTCACTTATTTAAGGATCTGTGTATCTTTTGCATGGACTCCATTGTCACCAGAGAATCCGCAGCCCAGAGACAAGCAATGGCCTCTATATATAATACTAAATTTTACACTAAACTATACATGGAACACCTTATGGCTAAGTACCTGCGGGAACTCCTGGAAGGCTCCCATCATTTCTTGATTACTGTCAGAAGAACCACCAACAACAATCAGAGGCCTGAAATAAAGAATTTTATAACAAAGATAAATGTCCTGAAATTCTCTCGAGGAGTTGATATTAAGAGCAATAAAGAACAATGAAGTTGTAAAGCTTTGCACTGAAGAATCAAGCTGTAAAACTTTGCACTAAGCATGTCAAACCTTAGTAAATGGCTGAGTGATAAAGAAAGGTCATAAAGAAAAAAGGAGAAGGGTTTGGGGAGCTATGACCATGAGACAGAAGACAGGAGAATAGCATCACATCTCCTGTATCCTTCAGAGAGCCAAATGGAGTGTTAGATTTGGGAAACACATTAGAAACAGTAGAGCAGAAACCCCCAAGTGAGAAATGGGAGTGCCACCAAGGGAAAGGGACCTGGCCCCCACCCCGGAGACAGTAAGAGGACATTGGCCCACAGAGCCTCGGACTCCAAAGCCAGAGCTCTCCAAACTCTCCAATTCAGTCACCAAACAAACATTAAACAAAGTCATGTATGCAATATGATACTGCCACCTGAGAAGCCCACAGGAGAATTGGAAATATTTCTTGAAAAGTGGGCTCTGATTCAGTGTCTCAGAGCTGCAATGGGCCTTGAAGCCACACAGTTCAATCCACCCCCGAATAGGCATCCTCTTGGCAATCTCAATAGCAGGTGTCATCTCTTCCATCTGCCCCCTTCTCCCTGCTCACAGGGCCACCAGTTTAGTCCAGGTCCTCTTCAGTGATCACTTGTACTACCACAAAAGCCTCCTAAACTGGCCCCTCCTCTCTAATCCGTATTTCTACCAAAAGCAATGTTCCTAGAGCACAGGTCAGGTCAGGCCACTGCCCAGCTCAATAAACTCTAGTAACTCCCTATTCCTCTATTTGGCACTGAAATCTACATCCGTGTCTTTATTCTATGTATCCCCCTCAAACACACGTTAGTCAAGTCAAAGTGACCTTTTTGATACACATCACACATAATATTCCATAGCTTATCTCTCTCCCTTCCTATGAATAGCTCTCCATGCCAGAAATGAAAGGGGTACTCACCTGGGCTTCACAGAATCACTAGTTTCCTTGTTCAAGGCCCAGTTCAAGTGCCTTCTTCTGTGTTACAAAGGCTTTCTTGGCTGATTAGCATCTTCTTCCCAAAAATAACCTTGTCTTTATCTGATTCTTTCGGTAGTAAGTTCACTGAGGGGCAAGGACTGTTTCATTTTTGTATTTGTAACTCAGAACCCAGCACAGTGTGCCTGGAACACAATGGCTGCTTAACAACTGGATGACTGGCCTTTTCAAGAAGACTATTAGTAACAGTCCACCACATCTCAAGTTGATGGTGAGAACAACTGTTGGAATGGTGAAAACACTGCTCTGGCTTTGGATGGCTCTCAATGTTTGTAGATCTTTCCTTTTGTCAAATGGAACCTGCCTCTCTGCATGTAACAATGATTCTGCTTCTAAGACCTAGTAAAATACATCAACCCCTCTTCTACCTGAGGGCCCATCAAATGGCTAAAGAAAGCTCTTATCCTTCCAGTACATTTCTCTTTTCCAACTAAGTAGCCACAGGTCCTCCAACTGATGCCCACAAGGCATGGTTTCTGGTCCTGTTGTCATCACTGTCATTCTTCTGAAGCCATGCTCCTCCCCAAACTTCAGCCACGGAGGCAAGAAGGATTCTGACCGGGGAAGACAACAGCAGGGTTTAGCCTCCTTTTCTCTGAAACTACCCTTTCACAAAAGCAGCCAAGGATCAAGCCTTTTTTGGCTGCAAAGAAACCTTCACACTGTTGACTCATCCAGAGTTTTCCACGCATCTTTTCATCCACATTATCGTACAGCCAAGTATCCCTCCCATCCCCATGCTGCACAATCAACAAATGTAGGGCTTTACAGTCACTCCTACTAACATTATTAGATCTGTCTCATGGTTCTAGCTATTATAGCTATCTCTCCAGTTCTGGGTATTTGACAATTTTGATAAGCATGACTTGATGAATACAACAAGGCTAATGGCAGCTGCCAATGCCACAACACAAGGGACCTTCCTTCAGGTTTTATAGCATTTAGAACTAGACTCCTCTCATCTGAAAGATATTCCTTACCCCCTTAAGTGAATTTTTTCTTATTTTTATTGATACTTCTGTTTTTAAATTATTTTCATTCCCAGATATGTGTCTTTCTCTTCCCTTAACTAAAAAATCATGCCTTGTAAGAAAGATTAAAAGAGGGGGAAAAAGCAGCTTAGCAAAAAAAGCAACACATCAGCCATGTCTGGGAATATGCACAATATGACCCCAACACAGCCCTCTGCCTCTGCAACAAAAGCAAAAAAGTACATTCTCTCCACTCATTTCCAAGACCAGACTTCGTCACTATCATCCACGATGGTCGATTTAGATTTTCTGTTCTGTTTACATTATTGGTGTCTTGTGTGCGTTCACCTCATTCTTCAGTAAGTCACATTTTCCTCTCTCTCGATTCCACCAGTTCTGTCTTCTGAAGCAAATAAAGTTCAAAGCTGGAATGTTACTGCCCACCACAGAATCAATGATGCCACCCATGTTTTCACTGGATTCAGTGCTAGAAATGTCATCTAATCTAACCCCTCATTCTACACACACGGAAAGATCACTGCATCTTCTGTCTGCATCACTTTAACATCTTAGCTAGCTGAGGTGTTCCTGAATGGCTTTCTTCATACTATGACCACTTTATTTCTCATTTGAATCATTTGCATCATCAAAATTTAGTTGAGTTTTCCATCACTCCTGGAAAGATTCTGTGTATAGCCTTTTAAATCCAGAACCCACTAGCTGTCTTTACCCTGAAATATCTGAAATCTATACCGGAAAAAAATAAAAGTAGTAACACTATCCAGAAGTTAATGGGACTGCTTCCTCCCCTGTAAAATAAGGAGATTAAACAAACCGGATCTCTTCAAGATCCATTCCTGTTCCCAAATTCTACAAAAAGACATCTAAGAGCCAATATCAAATTTATGTACTATCTTTCTATGGACTTAAGGCATTTTTACACGCCCATACCCACATATGCACTTTAATTTCATTTTACAGTAATAGTAAGATCAAAGCACTGAAAAAGTCAAGACTGTCTCAAGACCTTTAGTAAATCCTTTCCCTTTGGTGCCTCAGATGTCTCACATAAAAAAGGAGGAAGAAGTGAGGAATACTTTAGCCCCGAAACCTACCAACCCATGACAACCATGATCAATGAGACTGGGAATCCACTCGAGGAGTTCTCTTCTGCTAATCATGCAGTCACACTTAGTAAGGATAAAAAAATTATAGGACTTTGAAAAAAATGTTAAAATTTAAACTGAATTACCAACAGTTCATGTTTGCATTGGCCATTCCACCAAGTGCATGGATAAGACCTGGACCAGAAACCACAAGGCAAACTCCTGGCCTAGAAGAAAAACACCATGAATTAGAAGGTGTGTGCATGTGTGTGTGTGTGTGCATACTACATTCATGCATACATACGTACACATACTGCTTTACAAATCTTAAAGCACTTCCTAAATGTTAATTGTAATAATATCAATAATAAGTCACTTCAGAAGTAACTACACAGATTGTAGACATTTCAGAGGAATGACATTCTAGACCTTTTCCAATTGTATTTCTACACAATTGGCAATGAGAAAACAAACTCGAGCCATGGGACTGTGGTTCTATCAATCAATAGGATGCATGTTCTTTGAAAGAAGGAGGTTTCATTTTTCTCTTTGTATCTCAAGAGGCTCGCACACTGCTTGACACCCAGCAGGCTCTCAAATGCTTGTCAAAGCTTTTATTTCTCCCTTTTGGGGTACACGCACCATTGTGATAAAACTCAAGTAATCAGCATACTCTTGGGATCAGAATTGAAGAGATTTAGGACCTGTGTTCCTGTATTATTGAAGTCCATTACATGAGAGTAGTCAAATTCTGGTGCAAGTACGTTGGAAATAAATCAAACATGGGATTGTGATCTGCAGCTGAACTTTCTTATGGAAGAAAGGAGTCAGTTTTTCCTACTGCTTATCAGGCAAATACACTGTTAATAGATCTTCTGGGCAAAAGGCATTCTGAAGCATAAGGAGAACAAAGTCCCTTTGATGAGGCTTGAGGGTTTTACCTGAGCAAGACAGTGACTGACATTAGGAGGGAAGCAGAGGCAGAGTGTTGGGCTGGGAGTTGGGAAGGTCTGGCTTCAGATCCTGCCTCTTCCGCTAACTGGTGTGACCTTTCTAATAATCAGCTTGTGTTTACACAGCACTTACAGACACACACGCTCTCATTTGGTCCTCATGATAACCCGGGCTGGGAGGTGCTGTTATTATCCCCATTTTACGATTAAGAAAACCAAAGCTGACACTAAGTGATTAATTAGCATGGGGTCCCACAGCCAGGATGTGTCTGAAGCAGGATTTGAATTTTAATTAGAAACAGTATGTTCTGAGTGTGATGGAAATGTTTTGCATGACTACACACGTACGACCTACACTGAATGGCTTGCTTTCTCGATGATGGGGCGTAGGGAGGGAGGAAAGGAGAGAATGTGGAACTCAAAATTTTAAAAATGAATGCCAAATGTATAAAAGAAAATTCTTAGGAATATTAAAAATAAAAAGAAACAATATGTTCCACAATGAGGGATGAGGGTAGAAGTATTGTTAATACTGTTCAAATAACCAGAATGTTATTTTGCATTTATAAAATAACATCTCTTAGAGGTCCTGTGAAATGGATCCCCCAAATAACCTAAATATCTCCATGGAGCTTATTCGGACAGCAAAGCAAAAACAGTGAAAACTGGATCCAGGAGCACTGCCAGTGATACAGCAATTCTCCCTTCTGACCAATTAAAAAGTGCTTTAAGCGCCCAGGACTTGCAGCGCATTGCTCCACAAAGAATGCCATCCACCTTGGCCCCATGAGGTTCTATCACACTGGGACTGTACAGCACAGACAGAGTCATTTAAGGAGGGAAAAGAACAGCAACAACAAATGGGAGGAGGCAATCATTCGATAAACATTCATTAAGCAGAAGCTGTAAAATAGGAGAAATGTATTAAGACAGGGAAGGCACTAGAATGGAGAGGGACTGGGGAAAGCTTCTGGTAGATGGGATTTCAGTTGGGATCTAAAAAAAGCCAGGAGGAGTTGAAAAGAGAGCGTTCCAGGCATGAGGAACAGTCAGTGAGAATGCCTGGAGCCAAGATATGAGTTTTTTGGTTTGTGGAACTGCAAGAAGGCCTGTGAGGGAAGAATTCGTGCTGGGGAGCCAGATGTAAGAAACCTGCAAAGTGAGGAGGGAGCTGGGTTATGAAGGGCTTCAGATGTCAAACAGAGGCCTTGGTATTTGACCCTGGAGCCTACTGCGTAAGGGGTAACTGTGAGTGAGAGAGAGGGAAGATTCCAGTCTGACTCTGAGGTTGGGAGCCTGGGAGCCAGGGAGGATGAGAATGGACAGTAACTGGGATGGAAGGAGAGAAGGGTTTAGGGGAAAGATACTGAATTCTGTTTTGGGCATGTTGAATTTAAGACACCTATTGGACATCTAGTTCAAGACATCGGAAAAGCGGATGGAGATCTGAGACCAGAGGTCAGCAGAGAGTCTCGGGCAGGATAGGGAGATCTGAAGATCCTAAGCTAAGGGGAATTAAATTCATGGGAGCTGATGAGATTGTCCAGTGAAGGAGCAGAGAGGGAGAAGTGAAAAAAGTGCCAGACAGAACCCTAAGACCTAAGTCTAGATGGTTTCCAGAGGATGGAAACTGGGATGGTGAAAGACAGTGAAGGTTTATGAAACATAAGGAAGAGCTGAGGGATGTTTGGTTTGAAGAAGAAACTTTTGTCAAGTGTCTGAGGTGTCAAGTGTCACGTGGTAGAGGAAGCCTTGCTCTGTTTAGCACCAGAGGACAGAAGCAAGGGGTGCAAGGTACAAGGGAGGCAAATTCAGCACAGGCTGTCCAGAAAAGCTTCCTCACAATGAGGGTAATGCAAGGTTCCCCTTCCTGGAGGTCTTTAAGCAGAGGTCAGATGACCAGCACCTCACTGAGGATCAGGTATGGGTTGGACTAGGTCTCCTCCAAAGCTAAATTCTGTAATCCACTGAGTTTGTGATTTATATTCTAGATTCAGTAAGGAGTCAGAGGGCCTTTTATCACGAAATATTATAATCATACAACGCCTTATGGTAGTTGTTTTGGCAACTATATGAAAGCTGAATTGGAGAGAAGCAGCTAGAGGCAGAAATATCAATTGGGAAATGACGATCCAGGCAAGAAGGGACAAGAGCCTGAACTTGGACAGGAGCTGTGGGAGTGTAAAGAAGGAAGAAGATCCAAAGATGGCGTATGACTTAGCAGCTTATTTGGAAAGGTAGGCCGGTGAAGTAGAAGGGAAGAGTCAAGATGACTACGAAGTTACAAATCTGGGTAACTGGGAGGCTGGGGGTGTCCACTATTGTTTTATGGATTTGAAACACTCAACTGACATTTTAAAATCCATCAACAAAAATGGAAAAAATTTAAACAATTACCCTTATGTATAGGTGTAATTATATCGTAATACACGATTTGTCACAGCAAACTGTCAAGTTACATGATTGCCAGGGGTATTAGCAGAAACAATTAGTATGGAAGTTAACTTCTTATGCCTGGCTCAGTCTGTCTCATGAGGTAAGGTGAGCGACTAAGCTGTTGGACAAAGTACTCCTTCATTTCTTACTATTCCCGAGAACTACTTTACTCAGAGCACTACTCTCTGGCCTCAACCTTGGCATCCCTGCCCACAGGCACCAATTCTTCCAGACAAGTAATGTTTCTGTAACAGACACAAGTTTTACTCAGTTAGCTATGGCTACCAATGATAATAAAATAGAAACACTCGTGTTACCTGCCTGTCAGGTATCCCACAGCTGAGGCAGCATAAGAAGCCTAAGGAAAACAACAAAGGTACTCAAACATACTGGCACCAACTTAGAGCCATTAGAACTGCAACACTGACACATTCAACCTGAAACAGCCATTTCTACTATTCCCCCACACTGTTACCCTGGGCTTGGCAGTGTGTCTGGCACACAGTAGGTTCTTAATCAATGCTGATCAACAGACTGACTGCTATTTATTGTGAAATGAACTCATTAAAGCGTTTCCTGCCTGTTTTTCAGTATTATAAGGCTGAAGGGCAATTAAAAAAATTATTTTTAATACAACACAAAAGTACAGTATTTATATTTAAACTATGGACAAAAGGTTTCCTTGTCAAGTTAATTTCAATTAGGAAACAAACTTTGGTCTAAGTAAATCTTGCCTACCTAGAACATGTTCCCTCTATACTCCGGGAGTCTGGGAGCACATTTCTTCCAAGTCTTGTTTCTTCTCATTTATTTTCAGGGAAAACTAGCCAAGTAAGCTTTTGTCATTCTACTGCTTACAATAATTTTAACACATGATGAATGTGTTGTCATTCCAGAAAAAAATAATAAGAAAAGAATAAGAAATAAGAAAGAATAATAACAAAAAAAAGA
This sequence comes from Pseudocheirus occidentalis, assembly GCA_028646575.1. Taxonomy (NCBI): domain Eukaryota; kingdom Metazoa; phylum Chordata; class Mammalia; order Diprotodontia; family Pseudocheiridae; genus Pseudocheirus; species Pseudocheirus occidentalis. The sequence goes on along the minus strand of CM053597.1, from coordinate 29,478,140 downwards.
ATACGCTGAACTACGGAAATAAGGTCATGCAAACAAGGTTAAAGCCAATACACTAAATACTAACCCCTAATCTTCATCAGCATTTCAAGTGGAGGCCAACTGAGACACTCCAAAAGTTTTTTTATACCTTCTTTGCGTTTTTTAACAATCCCTCTGAACATTTAAAAATGTATTTCAGAAGAGCAAGTCTTCTACCCTTTCTCAGCCTGGGGCTGGGGGTGAACCACATTAGGCCACACTTGAAGGGAAGAGCAGGAGATCTGGGGTCAGGAGAGACTTCAGGGCCAGCTTAATGGCTGTGTGGCCAAGGGCACCCGTGTTCTCAGCTCTCTGTCCTAACCATCTGATTCACTAGAGAGGTTAAGTCTTCCCTCCTACAGACTATAAGAGGGCTCCTTCCACACCGAGCTGTTGGCACTCTGCCTCTCCTGCTCCCCACTGGACCATGGGCTCTAAGGTGACCACTCACCAGCCCTGCTCTTGGCCCCACTTTTCAACTCTGGCTCTTTATGTGCTTTCTTCCCCATCAGAATAAGGGCAGCTCAGCGCTCCGTGGAGAGTGGTGAGACCCCTCTTTATGTGCTCAAATGCAGCCTCAGGCACTCTCTAGCCGTGGGACCCTGGCCCTGTGTGCCTCGGTGTCCCCACTGTACTAAAATGAGCTGGAGGAGGAATGGCCAAGCACTCCCGGATCTTTGCCAAGACTCCAAACGGGCCACAGTGAGATGACTGACAGGACACGCGCTCCGTGAGGGCAGGGGCGCTCACTTCTCGTACCTGTACCCCAGTCCTGAGCACAGCCCCCAGCGCTTGGGAAGAACGTGCCCGATGAACGCTTCTAACTGAAGTGACCGCAGTGCGAAAACTGCTCACAGGGTGCCCTGAGCCTCAAACGAGGTCACGAGAGCAGAGGGCGCTGCAAACCTCACAATGTGTGTATAAATGTCAGCTCTCGGTTACGCATGGAAATGGGACCATAAGGGGAGGACAGACCCCGAGACAGAGGGTGTAGGGTCCGGGGCCGACACCAAGTTTTGCTGCAGGAAAATCCATGCGGCCGGCCCAGGTTTGGATCTGTTGGGAAGGAGAAGCTAGGGGCTGCCGCCCATGACCCAGCCTGACCCTGAGGGGGAGAGGGCGGGGCTTCCCACGACCTGGAGTGACCCTGAAAGTGACGGGGCTTCTCCCCTCCCCCATCCCGGCCGCTCCCCTGCCCCCACTCACCGCCTGCTCGTTCCTCATGCCGATGTACTTGATGCCCACGGCCTGCGCGGCCACGGCGATCTCGGTCACGGGGATACCCACGATGCCAAACATGTACTCCACATTCTAGGGAAAAGAGGGCAGGGCGCTCACGGGGAGCGTGGCCAGCGCACCGGACCCCTAGCGGTTGGGCGCCCCGGGCCTCTGTTTCTCCATCTGTAAAAGGAGGCCCCTCCCGCTCCAAGTCTAGGACCCCCGTGACCCGCCCCCCGCCGACTCAGCCCTCCGCATGTGGGCCATTCTTACCTGTTTCTTCAGCGCCTGGGCAATGACCTCAGCGCCTGACACCGTCTCCCCCTTGCTATTCCCCGCCGCCGGGTTTGAAGCCATCTTCCCTCTGGGGACGACTCCACAGGCAAGGAAATCTCGGGCCTTTAAATCCTCCTCCCTTCGCCTCCAACCCTTATCTACCAATGGCCAACGCGCTTCTTTGTGACTGACACAAAGACCAACCAACCACTAGGGGAAGGGGCGGGACCACGGGCAACCCAGAAGGGATGTCAACAGACCCTTTCTCCAATCAGAACTCGGCTCTCCTAGAGGGCAGAAGGGCGCGTGGGCGGGAGAGGGGGCGGAGCTGAGGGCCAGGAGACGAGATAGTCTTACCCGAGCTGCACAGGTAGGCGGGGTGGAGGGTTTAGGGGGTAGTTCTTGGCACGCGCGCGTCCCTGCGCGACAGCCTCTGGAGTCAGCGGCTGCCTCGCTCCTGCAGGGTGCCGTGCAAGGAGGGTGCGCATGCCCGGAGGGAGGGAGAGGAACCCGTCGGCCTTCCCCAAGGGTCAGATTCCAAGGTCCCGGCTGGCTCCGCCCCTCTCCCCTCCTCCCGGCCCGGCCCAGCCTCGAAGGCCCACCCTGCTTGTTTATTGCGTAACTTCGCCAACCGGAACCCGCCTTGCCGTACCCGCCCACCTCTTCCCCCAGGCTGGCCCTCCTCTCTTGGCTAGAGCCCCAGAGTTGGCCTGGAGCTCGGCACGCCTCTGCCGCTAGGGGGCGCGGTTAATAGGAGCGGTACCGGAGTGAGAACTGTGTGCCCTCACCTTATGGCTGGGTGGCTCTGGCAAGAGCCCAGAACCCCTTCCTTTGCCTGAAGCACCTGCCCCCAGGTTGTTGTAAAATACGCTTTGCAAACCTGTAAACAATGCAATGTCAGCATGTATATAGCGCCTACTGTGTACTGGGCACTGTGCCAATTTATGAAAAACTGGCTCAGTCCATTATAACTACAAACGTTTATGCAGTGCTTACTGTGTACCAAGTGCCGGGTTAATTTGTGAAGACGCTGCAGTTTGCCCAGTTATAATAGCAATAATAATAATAATAATAATAATAATGACAATAACAGTGATGATGATGATAGCTAGCGTTTATACTGTGCTTACTGTGTACCAGGTGCCAGGCTAATCCATGAAGAAACTTTTTCATCCAGTCATTACAGTAATACCAACAGCAACCAGCATTTATGTAGCACCTAAGTTTGCAAAGTGCTTTCCATAACAGGATCCCATCTAATGTGCATGACAAAGCTGGGAGGTGGGTGCCCTTTTTGTTGTTGCTTAGTCACTTGTCTGTTACGCCCAGCTCTGTGGCCCTCTTTGCAATTTTCTTGGCAGAGATACTGGGGTGGTTTGCCATTCTTTTTCCAGCTCATTTTACAGATGAGGAAACTTTGGCAAACTGGGTGAAGTGACTCGTCCAGGGTCACACAGCTAGTGTCTAGTCTGGATTTGTACTTGGGGCTTCCTGACTCCAGGCCTGGAACTGGTGCAGCACCTATTTTAGTTGTGAGGAAACTTATGCCTCTTCTTATTGCAAAACCATGGGCAGATCAACAAGCATTTATTAAGTGCTTACTGCATGCTCAGCACTGGGGTTTCAAAGAAAGGCAAAGGCAGTCCTGGCTCTCAGGGAGCACCCAGTCTGGTGGGACATGATTTGCAAATAAGCCTGTCTGGACAAGCTGTGGGAGGGATAAGTGGGAGAGCAGCAGCATCAGGAAGGCAGCAGCGCTCAGGGGTCTGGGCCCTTGTAGAAGGAAGAGTCTTAGGTGAAGAGGGAGGCAATTCTGGGGATAGAGGACGTTCCTGGAGTGGGGAGACAGGCTGTTCTCTCCTTCTAGGATCAGGTCACTGCATGGGTGGGAGAAGAAGAATGATGGTTGGAAGGGTCGTCACAGTCCAAGAGAAGGTTTTCCATTTTATATGAATCATTCTTTCAAATGAGAAGCATTTATGAAATGCCCTTTTCACAGATGGGGAAACAGATGCCCAGAGAGTTTAAGTTACCAGTGACCACACAGGTTGTTGTGACCTGGAACAGAAATTCCAGTGGAAATGGAAGCATGGAGACTTTCCTAACTTCAACTTAGCAGGCGTCCTGGGGGAATCAATTCTGGGCCGCTTGAGTCACATTACCCATCAACAAGGTAGAAAAAAACAGGGTTGAGTTTGCTTCCACAACCTCTGACCTAAAATTGGTTTTTAACTCACAGTGCAAAGTTTACTTGCTTGGTTGAGCATCCTACTGAGGATTCAACAGAGCCGTCCAGAGTTCTTCTTGTTGGCCTGAGAGAAGAGCAGCTGAGTTTTCACCATTTCATATCATGGAAGATGGGGATAAAGGAGGCTGTGTTTGACTTTTCCTGAATATCCCCAGCACTTAGCGCCCTCCCTGACCCGAAGTAACACCCTAAATAAGTGTTTGTGGAGCAATCATTGTTATTGTGATATCCATAATTACAGGAGCCTGAAGGAGTATTTCATAGTTTTTAAGGAGTCTGCAAAGAACATTACCAGCATTTCTTCACTACTTCTTTTGGGGCTAAGTTCTAGGCTGTTTCTGTTTTCATCCTAAATGGTGAAAGTCTTTTCCTCTTGGACAACAGTATTCATTCAGTTCATTCATCGAAATATGGTAGGTAGGGCTGGCTCACATTTGGCAGGTGTGGGAAATATTTGACGAGAATTTATTGGAATTTGAGGTCTGTGCCTTCTCTCTGCAAAGAGTCCAGAGAGACTTGAAATGCCTTCTGGATAGGAGAAGCCATTTTGGTTTCATCTGTGGCTGTTCAGTTCTTCAGTCCTGTCTGACTTTTCATGGCCCATGGCTCATAGGGTGCCAGTACTGTCCTTGGGGTTGTCTTTGCCATTTCCTTCTCTAGTGGATTAAGGCAAAAAGAAGGTCACTCAGCTGGTAAATGTCTGAGGCTGGCTTTGAGCCCCAGTCTTCCTGCTTTCAGGTCCAGTCTTCTCTCCACCAGGCCACCCGGATACTCCTCAGTTCAGTTTTTCAGTCATATTTGATTCTTCATGATCCCAGGTGGAATTTTCTTTGCAAAGATACTGGAGTGCTTTGCCATTTTCTTCTACAGCTCATTTGACAGATGAGGAAACTGAGGCAGATAGGGTAAAATGACTTGCCCAGGGTCACACAGTTAGGAAGTATCTGAAGCTGGATTTAAATTCAGGAAGATGTCTTTCTGACTCTAGGCCTGGCACTCTATGCACTATGGTGCCCCCTCACAGCCCTTAGTTTAGTTTAGGGGTTTTTTTTGCTTTTTGGGGGGAGGGAGGGAGAAAGGCAGGGCAGTTGAGGCTAAGTGACTTGCCCAAGGTCACACAGCTAATAAGTGTTAAGTGTTTGAGGCCAGATTTGAAGTCAGGTCCTCCTGACTCCAGGGCCGGTGCTCTATTTACTGTGCCATCTAGTCACCCCTAGTTTAATATTTCAAAAGATTTTATCACTCCAGGTCAGCAGTCTCTCTAGGGCCTCATCCCACTCAGGCTGACACATGACCTTTGGCCTACTCCAGTTCCCACTTGGGCCAATTTGTTCCTCATTAGGTAACACGGGACCATCGTATTAATGCTGAGTTTAGGGTGGATACCTACCGCAACTCAAGAGGTCTCCAGGCTTGGCCTCTCTGGATGCATCCCCATGACCTGCCATTTTGGTGGTTACTGATGCACCAGAAAATCTTAGCTATTCAAAGAATGTTATAGTGAAATCCTTCCATGTCTTTAGAGAGCATCTATATTCCACTGCTCACTGGAGAGCAGAGTTCCCAAGCAATGAGACAGAGCTCAGTTTTTATTTGGGTTCTTCCATTTATTTTCTGTGTGACTTTGAGTAAGTCCCTTCTCTAAATGCTATTTAGCTCACCCAGAACCAGCTGGTTGAGTTAGATAACCAAGATTATGTCAAATTATCATTCCATGACTTTTTTTTTTAAGCCAGTAGGATTACCACTCTTAATTCCAACACTGAAAAGGTTAAGAACTTTAATGGTCACATCTGATACATAGGATGCTCAGTGGGAAAAGATTTTTAAAGATTTGAAGAAAATTTGGGGGACTGAGGGAAGCATGAATTTTTGGTGTGAAATCTGTGTTGTGTAGGACAATGGCACCAAACTCAAATAGAAATGGGGGCCAGTGAATCGTAGGTAGGGATCCCAGTGGGTAGCGCCTTGACTTAGAAAACCACATGTGTTTCTGTGGTTCTATTTTTGTTAATACGTCAACCCATTAAATCAGAAAGGAGGCACTACATTGTAATCTGGTTTGGAGTGTTGTGGCCGCGTGGGCCATTGACGCCTCTGGTATAGTGGACAGCCTGGAGTCAGGAAGACCTGAGTTCAACTGCTGCCGAATGACAGCAATAATAGTAACCGAAATGTGTGTGGCACCTGCTCTATGCCAGGCACTGTGCCAACCACTTTACTGTTATTATTTCTTTGGTCCTCTCAGCAGCTCTGGGAGGTAGGTACTATTATTATCCCCACTTCACAGAAAAGAAAAGTGAGGCAAACAGAGGTTAAGTGATTTGTACTGGGTCCTTCAGTGACTGAGGCAGGATTCAAACTCAGGTCTTCCTGATTCAGGGTGCCCAGCATTCTATCCATTGTAGCACCCAGCTGCATCTCAGGCAGATGTGTGATCACAAGTTTACTTTCCCCTGGAGGGTTACACTGAGAAATATGAGCTAAAGTCATCCAGATTTCTCCTCTTCACTTTGTCCTCCCAGCTTCAGCTCCCTCCTGGACAGCTCTCTACACTGTGCCCCAGCATCACCTCAAATTCTGCATGTCCAGTACCTAGTGCATCATCTAGCCCCCTAAACCTGTCCTTCTCTATACGGAAATACGGCCAAGTTCTCTATTTCTGCTGATCGCAGGAGCCCCTTCCCACTCACCCACGCTCAAAGTCTCAGCCTCTTTATTCTTCCTGACTTTCTGGTTTCCAAAGCCTGTTGAGTGTACCCCTCCATCTCCCCCTGTTTCTCTCCATTCACACTGACACCACTCCTGTTCAGGCTTTCGTCGCCGCTCCCTTGGGTTAGTGCAGTCATCTCAAATCAGATCAGTTGATCAAATGAGGCAGTCTTTGTGAAGAGCTTAGCAGAGTGCCTGGCACATAGTGGGTGCTATATAAATGTTAAGTGCTGCTGCTGCTGCTGCTGCTGCTGCTGCTGCTGCTGTTACTATTACTACTACTTACAGCTGCTACTGTTACTTGTTGCTGCTACTACTGCTGATGCCACCGCTACTACTATTGGTCTCATACTTGACCTCCTTGTATCCAGGCTTTTTTCTCATCCTTCACACAGCTGCCAAAATAATCTTCCTTCTGCATAAATCTGACCAGCTCATTGCCTAGCTCAATCTTCCATGACTTCCCATTGCTTTTTTTTGTTTTTTTGTTTTTTTCCTTTTTGGAGGGGGGAGGAGGGTAAGGCGATTGGGGTTAAGTGACTTGCCCAAAGTCACACGGCTAGGAAGTGTTAAGCGTCTGAGGCCGGATTTGAACTGAGGTCCTCCTGACTCCAGGGCCGGTGCTCTATTCACTGCACCACCTAGCCACCCCTACTCCCTATTGCTTTTAGAATAAAACCCAGACTTCTCAGTGGGATACTTTGCAACCAAGCCTCAGTTAACCTTTTTGTTCTCATTCTGGATTACTCCCCATCGAACGCTTTACCTTCTAAGCGGTCCAGATTTTGGTTTCTCAGTCTCCACCTGCTTTATCTCTTTGTGTACTTGCATTGGCTATAGAATATTGATTTGCTCTGAATGATTGCTTCCATTCTGATTAAAGTCCTTGGGGGACCGTCTTGGGTTATGCTTGGGAGACACAGACCACCCCAGCACCAGGATTCAAAGGGGTGGCACAGAAGGTAGAGGGAAAATTAGTTGTTCCCTAACTACTGGTTTCTTTTTGCCTTTAACCACGCCCAAGAGGAAAAAAAAAAAACCCTTCATTAGAGCCTCCCATCCCCTCAAGCTCTCATCCCACATCTGTCAGCCAAACTCCTAGAAAAAAAGCTGTCTACACCTACTGCTTCTACTCGCCTCACTTCTTAACGCTTTGCAGTATGGGCTCTGACCTTCCAATCAGATGAGTGTGTCCCAAGTCCTCACCCTCCTCAACCCGCCTGCTGTATTCGATGCTCTTGACCACCCCTTCCTCTTGGATTGGCTCTCCCCTTCTTGCCAGTAGGGATTGTTTCATTCATTATACTTTTTATTCCTAGTACCTGGCATATAATTAGCACAGATTAAATATTCATTGACTTATCTATTTATGATTGATTGTGAGCCTTATAAGAGCTGAGGAATCTTGGTGAATCCCTCTGAGAACTCTCTCTCTGAGGTAGGGGGCTTTAGCACCCCCAACTGTCACCCTTTACTTAAGCAGACTATGAGTTCTTTGAGGCAGACCACTGCCTCAAAAGACCACTTTCTTTTTCGTTTGCCTTGTATCCTGGATGTAATTCTCCCACATTCCTATCTGTAGTGTGGCACATTTGGTATCCAGTGACCCTGTGGACTCCCAGGCTGTCCACTGGCTTCCATAGACAGTATGAGCATCTCAAGCCTTCTCCTGTTTCACAAGGATCAAATTCACAACTTTAGGATACAGGATTTAAATTAAACAGGTAGACATAGAGAGGAAAGTTAAGAAAGTCAGAGCCGACTTAGATTAGTCCCTTTTGGAAAATGCTCCCTGGGTTTTCAGGATATAATTAGAGTGATGGGAATGCAAAGGAGGAGTGGGAGAAAAACCCTGCCTCCATAATTGTGTAGGCATGTGTAGGCATCAGTGTCAATTGTCAGCATCTCACTGAAAATGTCATCTACACAGGCAATACCAGACTTCTCCATAGGGTGGCAATGAAGAGCTGGAGCTTGACTGGAGTTTTCCAAGTACCAGGAACCAAATGAAGAGGGAAGACCATGGGATGGTTGTCCTTAGAATAATAGGCTCATACACACATGAAATGGGAACTCTGGGACTCTTTTGGGATATAGCAAGGAGAGAAGGGCTACCCAAGTGTTCCCTGTGGAAGTATTTGTGGCCGTAATTATATATGAATAATTGGTAGTCATTGTCAGTAAATATTCATGAAGCACCTCCTGTATGCCAGGCCTTGTGCCAAGCATTGGGGATGCAAAAAGAGGCAAAAGGAGCTCACAGTCTGATGGGGAGATAAGAAGCAAGCAAGATAAACAGGAGATAATTAACCGAGGGGCACACACTAGAGACGTAGGGAGGGGGCTAGGGTATGAAGGGTGCTGAATGCCAAGCAGAGCATTTTGTATTGAATCCTGACCCTCAGCATCAACTATTTTACTTCAATCTTAGATCTAAGTTCCTAAAATCAATTAGAGTGAACTCAGATATCAGCTCTTCTAGTTAATGCTGAGCTAGAAATATCACTATTATCAAAGAAAGAAAAGGGAAAGCCTTACATTATTTATCATTCCCTGGTTTGAGACTGATAATAGGATTTTTTTTACAGTTGATTTTTTAAATGAGTACAAAGCTCATGAATGTAGATAATGTGTGTATGTATATATACATATATATTATTACATATATATTATTGAAGCGGTAACATGATTTTAGCAGCTAATTGGTTCATTTACACTTTTGGAGTTCTTCAATTCTGGTGCTGACATTTGCCATTCAGAATGTATACCCTCCAGAAGCTGAGCCATCAGGGATCTTGCTAATATATCTGCTTCCATGGAAGCTGTCATACTGGCAGGGGAAAACCTTCTAGAACTAGTGAGAAACATCAGGAGTAGCACCGATGAATCCTGTGGCTTGTTACATCTAGCATTTGATTTCACATTCTGAAGAACTAGAAAACAATCAATAGATAATGGTATATTTTATTTTTAAAAATCGATTTTCCTTTGATTTCTTTCTAAATTTTGGCTAATATACACAGGCAAAACTAGATATTATCTTCCATATTTTCCTAGTGAAAGAAATAAAATTCATTAGGCTCAATGGTATTACTTAGATATAAAAATACTCTTGATTTTATTTTTTAAAAAACTCTTATTTTTCTGTCAGATATATATAAAAAAATATGACCGGCGTTCTTGGTAACACTGCAAATCCCCTTAGACTTGATCTCCTTGTTGTGACATTTCCTCTACTGCATTTTTCATTCTCCTTTCTTAGTCTTGGGAATAAAGGAAAGATAGAGGCAGGTTCAGGTTGACAGGATCCTTCACTTAAAATAAGATCAGAAAAAGACAACTGGGCTATTTATAAATTTCCAAAATGCGTCTGTCTGTCTTTACATTTTATTGCATAAGATGCTTACTGCAAAGAATGACAGTGTGAATGAGGAGAAAGGAAGATGGTTTATGCTGCTTAGTCAAGATTAATTATTTGCAAAGTAAAGAGAAAAAAAATCTACTTTCCCTCTCTGGACATTGATTCAGATTCTATATACAGAAAAAGTAGCTTTATTATAGTGATTAGTGCCTAGTAAATGCTTTTCATTAATGAAGTAGAAATGTATAAATTCATCTTCTCTGGCTTAAAGGCATGATGAGCTGCACTTTGGGAAATGCACTAACTCTTATCAAGCTTCTTGACATCATTTTGGTAGCTAACACCTTCACCAGAAGGATGATTCACTAGCCTCCCAGGTCTCTAGGAGCTGTCTCTCACTTTCATAGCTTTACAACTCTCCAGGGACTCGCAGATTCCTGTGGGCTGATGGTTGTCACTCTGATGGTACCTAGCAGCTCACTCCAGTTATCACCTTTGGCTTCTCCAAGCTGGCAGCTTTAAATCTTGACCTTTGCCCACAGTGCCTACCATTCTTGATGCCCTTTATAATATTAACACATTGCATGGAACAACCTGTCTATACAGGGAGAAAATCGACCTTATCACAAACTCATATTTCTGCTGTTTTCCTCCAGCCCAAACATGCACCTGTATTCATTTTCTCTTACCTCTTTATGGTTATATCCCTTCCGGCACTAATGCTCAATCAGTTCCACATTTAAGACACATCTGCTGTGTGCAAGGTACTGTAGGGGTTGGGGATTCTAAGGCAAATGAAAAGGGGTCACCCTTTATGGACTTACCAACTTTGGACTGTGGTGGTATAAGATATACCAGAGTGAGTGATAATGTGCTGTTGAATTTGGTAACCCTCACTAAGCTTTTCTAGATGTTTCCTTTGTAGAGGGGAGCCATTCCAATAATGGATGTAAATCATTAACAGCCACTCTCCAGAACCTTTTTGATAAAGGAAAAAAAAACATTCATGATTTATGCTCAGTTAAAAATGAAAAGATTGTGAAACAAAAGGGGTTTTTAAGTGTGATAGGATCCTTGTCCCTTATCTAAAGAATTTCCTCTTTCCTTCCTTTACTGGCTTTTAGTAAAAGTTAGTTAAACTAGTTTAGTTAGACTAGCTTTTTTTCATGAAAAACAACAAAGCTGCCTTTGAGACATGATTGGCCTGGGGTCAAGGTTCCTGGGGAGCCTTCATAGACTTCCTGATTGCCCAAGGGCATAAAAGACCCACCGAGGCAGAGTCTCGGCCCTTCAAATTTGTCCTCCAGTCTAGTGAGTCTCCACACCCTCGCAGGCTGACCTGACTTCCATGTGGTAGTAAGGTAGGATTCTTCCCTGTATCTCCCCAAGCCCTGTTAAATATCCTGCCTCTGTTCTGGCTGAGGAAACCTCCTTTTGCTAACTAATAAATGACCTCCAAATTAAATGACCTGTTTTGTTCCAACACCAAACCTAGACTATCAGCAGGCTGAGTGGGCCTCACCCATTACACTCGCTACTTCAGCCGGGTCCTTCTTCTGCCAGATTGCTAGTGACCCTTAAGCTCTAAACAAACAATACACAAAGGTATTATGTATAATCTCCTACTATAGAAAGGCAGTTTTGCAGAACCCGTTCTGAGGGCCTGGAGGGGGTTTCTGGCTTCACCTCGGCCTTCTGGGAAGCCATTTAACTGCTTCTGCCCAAAACCTCAATTCTCTCGGCTCTAAAAATAAGATCCTTTCCCTTGCATCACTGAATATTATGAATGTTTCTTAAAAGATGTTCTTTATTATAATCAGTCACGGATGTGAAATAATTGTAATAGAAAAAAATGTGTAAAAGATGTCTTTTAGCATCCTGCATTTGTCCTCTAGCTTAATTCAGATAAAAGAAAGCTTATCAATTCTACTTTGTTTCCTCCTAGAACTCGTGATGGGTCACTGAAAGACTCCTTGTTTATCCCCTCAGTGTTGTTCCCGAAATCCCTAACTAGGGTGCCAACCAATCTTGGGAGTGAACATTCTGGATGTTATATTTCTTAGGTGGCCAGAAATGCCACAGGAGAGAAGGAGCTCATTCTGAGAAATGTTGAATTCTGAACATGTGTCCTTGGTACAGATTCTATTATTATGAATCGTTAGACTTGTTTATTTTCTGACACCTTTGCCAAGAAAAAAAAAGAAATTTGTCCCAGTGTAGTTTGGTTTTGTAATGAAAATAAACTAAGTATAAGGCAAAGTAATTCCCTCTACCAATATAAGTTGGCACCTTCTCTGAAACCGATGTGAGAGAGTAGTCTAGAACCCTGAGAGGTTCCGTGACTTGCCTGACCTTGAGTCCAGGCCTTCCCATCGCTGAGGCTGAATTGCCATGCACAACTGTCTGCTCTAAAACATTTTGAAGGGCTTCTTATCCAACCAGGATACAAGTAAAGGAGTGACCAAGATTGAGAACTTGTGTGATGTGTGACTAGACCACTGATTCTTTTTGGGTCAGAAACATCAGATGTGGAAAGTCCCTCCACTAGTTCTGATCAGCCACGCTTCAGTAACAGAGAATTGCCTGGGGCACTGAGGCCTGACTTGGGTGGTCAGCCTAGAGTTCCGCAGGTGCCTGTATCCCTTTCATCTGTCCCTATGCCTTCCTTCTTCTCAAGGCTCTTCTTCAGTGTATTTTGCACTACTTGGGCCTCTCAGAGACCCTTCCCCTGCTTTGGCTTCGCTCCTCCTTCCCCAGTTTCTGCTCTTTAATTAATCAGTCAGTTCACCATTGGAACCCTGTTGCCACCTTGCCAAAAACCCAACCCTGGATCATTCCAGCCGCTGCCTTGGCTCATACAGGCTGCTGAATGAAGCTGACCACTGACCTCTGACCTCACAGAGTTATCATGCACAGCCAATGAGATAATATTTGTGACAAACAGCAGGTGCTCCATGGGGCTTTTCCCCTTCCCTTCACATTGAGAAAGTCTCCATATTGGCTTCCCTGCCTTCGGACTTTTCCCCTTCACACAGCTGACAAGTGATCATGTCGCTTCTTTATCAGCAAACTCCTGTGGTTCCCTGTTGCTTCTAGAGCAAAGCCCCAAGCTCCCTTTGGCCTTTAATGCCCTCACCTATCCTGGCCATCTGCCTTTCCAGACTGTTCCCGGTGGCTCTCTTCTCTCTCTGCAGCCTTATCAGGTAGACCTTTAATCCCTGCTCAAACTTTACCTTCTACAGGAGACCTTACTGATGCCCCTGCTGCTCTTCCCATCCGAATCACCCTCTCTCCCTTTGACATCCACCCTCTACCCATTTCCCCCACAGGTATGTTTGGTCTTACCTGAGATGGTATAACTCCTGGAGATCTGGATGTCTCAGATCTTATCACCAGTGTCCAGCACTGTTCCTGGCCCATAGTAGGCAGTTAATAAATGCTTGTTGATTAATTGATTCCTGAGGCTAAAACCAACCCATTGTCCACAAGGCCACTTGCTTCTTGGGGTAAAATACAGTGAAGTTAAATTTGATCATTCTTAAAGGCAGGGAGGAAAAGCAATGTTTTCATGGGAAGCTTTTTTTTTGGGTGGGGGGAGGGCTGCTTATAAATGACAGCAACAACCCTCATCTTGAGCTGGTCAGCATTTTTTTCAGTATTATATTTTAAAAAAATCTACATACTAAAGGAAATGAAATTTAGCTTTTAAATTTGTTACTTATTAACAGAAATACAGGGGGAAATCTGTAATTCATTTCTATTTATAATTGTGGTTTTTATAACTGTAGTCATTTTATAGATTTTGGCCAGTGAAGATACATGAACCATAATAGAAACTGAATCATATCAATTATAATCAATGTTATTAATTAAGAATTGAATATGGAGTGAGAGGAGGGAATACTGACCATGAGGTTCTGTTGAAAATTGGGTAAGAAAACTGTTGCCAACATCGGACCTCTTTTGGAAATGGCTAGGAATGAGTGTGCTGTGCCATTTGAAACTTAGACTGGGACGTGTTTAAGAAGAAACACATGCCCTTTTATTAGGGACATGAAACAAACTCTTTCAGGCCTAGTTTAGTTGGGTGTCTGGATTTAATTGTCAGGATTAATAAATCACAGCTGCAAATGTTAAATTCTTGGCATGATTCTTCATTCAGCAGTTTTCCCCTTGTCTGTTATGTTCCAGATTTATTGTCCACATGATGCTTGGAGCCGGCTATAAACTTGGTCTTCTCCTCTTGTGCCATCGAGTTATCTTGTTAGAAGGCCATGCGGAAGGACATTTTGTTGCTGCTATATATGAACATCAGTCAATACTCAGTCCTGACTCTACGGCCCTTACAGATCGAGAGTCAGCATTGAGACTAATGAGCCAGAACCTAGATTTGTATGAAGAGCAAGTAGTGGCCGCGGCAAAGGAGGTGAGAAAACATTTGTCCAGTTGTAGCTACAGAAATGTGGATGCTTTTGTGGCAGGGTCACTATAGGAGGACCCTGGGATTGATAACAACTGGCCTTGGTCCAGTTGGAGATGGGACAACACCATCCATGTATAGCCCAGGGATCTGAGGCTGGGGTTGCTTGGTGATTAAGATTCAAACCAATGTCTCCTGACTCCATCTCCATCAATTAGGCCACACTACCTCTTAAACAGATGAACCAAACCAACCTTTTAATCAAATTAGCCAAATCATGAACGTCATCTTCATTTTTCTTGAGGCATTCAACAATTGAAAAGTAATCATTCACAGCCAGTTTGTTGCCTTCAGATTACTACACACAAAATTCTGGGCACCATATTGAAAAGAAAATGAATAATCTCAGTCCTCAGGCAGTTGGTAGAACAAAGTAATTGTGGCAACCCTGAGCTCAAATTTACAAAAGGGACAATCTGGGCTGGCTTTGCTCATGGCTCGTTTCCAAGGAGGGTGGATAACAACAACAAAAAAATCTAATTACTTGGGGCACAGAAAAGGAAATTGTTTTGTTTTGTTTGTTAAATGGTATCACAAGGATAAGTCTTGTAAGGAAACATATTTAAAGAAAAATGAAAGGCTTTAAATCTAGTTATGAATTTCTCAAACCTAACAGCTGATTGGAGAGCCCTTGAGGTGAAGTTAGCTACATCTGATATCCCTGAGTTGAAGAGGGTCAGACAGTGGCAGGCCCAGGGGTAGTTTTTCTTCCCAGGACAGCCTCAACAGCTAGAGGACTGAGGGGACCTTCTCCAGGACTCCAAAAGTGGTGTAAATAATAACCCCAGGACTACTCAGCAGTCTGGCTGAATTCAAGGAATCGGGAAGGATGTTCATGGAGGGACAGCAGTTCAGTGGAAAGGGTTCAGGCCTCATTTCCTTGGTGTTTGTATGATCACAGGAGAGTCACTGAAGCTTCCTCATCTGCAGAATGACAGTAACTATACTTACCCCCAAAGAGTTGCGGGGAGAAGCAGCTGAGAGCATGTTTTTTAAAAAGCACTTTGCAAAACCTTGAAGCTTGAAGTAAAATGTCAGCCTTTGTTATTCACTCCATTGGAACATCTATTTATATCTTCACCCAGAGGCCAAAAAACAAAAGGATTACAATGATTCCCTAGAGGGACCATCTTCAGGGCTGACTGCCAGAGCTTGGCTCCTCTAAGTGAGGATTCTTCATTCCCTTTGCAAAGGAGACACTTGGTTATACCTGGTTAATGTCGAATCCTATCTTCCCAACAGGGTCCTGAGCTCTGTGAGAGCAGAGGCAGATTTTTGTCTGTTTTTGTTTTCCAAGAGCTTAGTAGTTAGTAGGTGCTTAATAAATGCTTGTTGACTTGACTCAGTTCCCTATTCAATTTCTCACTGGGTGCTTAGAAAATGCAAGCTCACTTTAATATTGACCTGAGCAAAACATAATTTGGTGAATAATTCAAACTGAAATGCCTTCTGATTTATCTGCCGTTTCAGATCATTCTTCATTTTGCTCCCCTCTCTGCCTTGACCCCATGTTGGTACCAATAATCAAGAGTTGAAATATGGAGTCATTTAAGTTAACATCAGCAGGAGACACTGATGTTTGAAGGCTGTCACTGTTCTCCAGGTCAGGCCTTCTTAGCCAGGGACTTGTGTGGTCTGCATTCCTAAGAGAACTCAGCAAGCCTCAGCTAAGGGGGTGCCATTCCTAAGTATTACTGGCTTGTATGCATTGTAATGTAAATGCTTTGTTCCTCATATTACAATTAAAAGTATCATTCCGGCCTTTTCTCTAACCACAGATTGTATTTTGATCCTTTGATTGGCAGGGGGTACAGATTATTGTCTTTCCAGAAGATGGGATTCATGGATTCAACTTCACCAGAGATTCCATTTATCCATTTCTGGACTTTGTTCCGCCTCTCCAGTCTGGGAAGTGGAACCCGTGCCTGGAACCCTATACGTTCAGTGACACGGAGGTGGGTGCTACAGCTTTGCCTCTTCTGAAAGAAAAGTGAATAGAACTTAGTTCACCCGTGGGATAAGAAATAAGAACAGAATGACCTTAGGTTCTCAGAGCAATTCTGGAAACCCCATAAGGAGTTTTGGAGGCATCCTGAAGGTTACTGACCTACATCATGTAACAAGTCAAAATCCAGGAAATCGGTTTCTTTTTAACATTTGCACATATAAAACACGTTACTGGAAATCCTCTATTATTCCTGACACAGTATAGACATACACTAAATCCTCAATTAATTGGGAGAGTTATTGATGGGTGGTAATTCAGTTCACTCATTCAGCAGAATCAAAGTCGAAAGGGAATTCCTAAGCTATGTAGTCTGATCCTGACAAATGGCGGTGGCATGTGGGACGGATGGGGACAGTCACCGGGCAAGGATGGGGGAACCCTCGAGGAGATTCTTGTTCTAGCCCGGCTGCAGAGCGAGGAGTGAGGTCATAGCGATGGCTGCCTTTAATGGATCACCGCTGTGCTCTGCAGGTGTCTTAGGGACATCCTCATCCTCACAGCGGCCAGGACAGGTGGGTTCACATAGTATCACCCCCATTTTACAGATGAAGAAACTGAATATCAGAGATGCTGAGGCTCTTGTCCCAAATCGCTAGATAGACAGATGTAGGAAGAAAAAGAAAGGGAGAGAGAGCATTTATTAGGCACTACTATGTGTCAGGCCCTGGGCTGACATAAAGCCAAAAAGACAGTTCTGACTGGTGCCTCTCCTCTTTCTAGTCCCTTCTCTCTGTAGCTACCAAAGTGATTTTGCCAAGCTGTGGGTCTGGCCACGTGACTCTTCTGCTCAATAAACCCCATTGACTCCCTATTACCCCCAGGAATAAATATGAAATTCTTAGACCCTGAAGTAAGGTTTTTTTGCAGTCTGGCCCCTCATGCCCTTTCCAGTCCCCTTGTGCTCTCCTCTCCTCTCTGTTCTGTGCAGTCGATCGGTGGTGGTCTGCTCCATGGTCCCTCTGACGTCCCCTCTGCTTAGACTGCTCGGTCTCCTGCTCTCCACCTCTTGGTACCCTCTTCCTCCTTCCAGTGGCACTTTTTGGAGGCCGTTGCAGCCTCCTCACCCAGAGCCTTCTTTCCATTCTGTATGTACCTGTTTCTTTCTCCAGTGTGTCCTCATTTTATAGATGAGGAGACTGAGGTAAACGGGGTTAAGTGGCTTGCCTGGGGTCACACAGCTAGTAAGTGTCTTGAGGCTGGATTTGAATGCAGGTCTTCCTGACTCTAGTGTACTCTGTCCACTGCCCCTAGGTGTTTTTATGTGTATCTCATATGCCTCTTCTTTTCTCCTGTTAGATTTAAGCACCTTTGTGTCTCCTTTGTCACCTAGCACAGTCCTTCACATGTATAGTAGGTGCTCAAGAATGACTTGCTTTGTTGACTTAAATTTCTACAAAAATAAAAACATTTATTTTTTTCCTGGAGAGGCAACTAGATGGTACAGCAGATAGAATGCTGGGCCTTGAGGTAGGAAGACCTAAGTTCAAAGGCAGCCTGAAACACTTACTAGTTGTATGACCCTGGACAAGTCACTTAACATCTGTCTACCTCATTTTCCTTATTTGCAAAGTGGGAATAAGAATCGCACCTACTTCCCAGGGTTATTATTTGTAAAGTACTTTGCAAATGTAAAAGCATGTTATAAATGCTACTAACTATTACTGTTGCCATCAATGAATTTCCTGATATAAGGGAGGCCAGTGACAAGTAATCTCCTCCAGGATTCTCCATATTTATTTGCCAATTTGGTTTTCTAGGTCCTCCAGCGCCTGAGCTGCATGGCCATCATGGGCCAGATGTTCCTGGTGGCTAACCTGGGAACCAAGCAGCCTTGTAACAGTAGTGACCCACGATGCCCGTCTGATGGCCGATACCAGTTTAATACTGATGTCGTGTTCAGTGATGACGGCACCTTTGTCACCAGCTATCGCAAACACAACCTCTATTTTGAATATGCTTTTGATACCCCTTCTGAAGTTGATCACAGCACCTTTGATACACCTTTTGCTGGCAAATTTGGTATTTTTACTTGCTTTGATATTTTGTTCTTTGAACCTGCTGTGAGCCTTGTGAGAGACTATGGAGTAAAACATATTGTGTTTCCAGCTGCGTGGATGAACCAGCTCCCGCTCCTGGCAGCTATTGAAATCCAACAAGCTTTTGCAGTTGCTTTTAATGTCAATGTTCTGGCAGCAAATATCCACCACCCATCCTTGGGCATGACGGGCAGTGGCATACATACGCCCCGGAAGTCTTTTTGGTACCATGATATGGAAAGCCCTGAAGGCAAACTGATCATAGCCCAGATAGCTAAAACCCCCCCAGAGGTAGACCTGTGGAATGGCACAGGCAGGATTGATGAGGCCCACACACAGTTCTCGTCAGAAGATCTGAACTGTCAGAATGATCGAGATGCTCGCTGCAGTGAGTCCCCAAAATGGAGCCAAAAGATGCCACCTTCATTTCACTCTGAGATGATGTATGACAATTTCACTCTTGTGCCCGTTTGGGAAAATCAAGACAGTCTCCGGGTCTGTGCCAATTCCCTCTGTTGTTACTTGGATTATCAAAGGCATGTTTTATCCAATGACTTATATGCTCTTGGGGTCTTCGATGGTCTTCATACAGTACATGGCACTTACTATGTTCAAGCATGTGCCCTGGTGAAATGTGGTGGCCTCCAGTTTGAGACCTGTGGACAGGAGATAACAAACGCTACTGATACTTTTGACTTTCACCTCTGGGGAAATTTCAGTACCTCCTTTGTGTTTCCTATACTATTGACCTCCGGAATGACGCTGGAATCCCCAGGTCAACTGGGCTGGGAAGGCAACTATTACTTCATGAGGAAGAATCAGTTGTCTTCAGGCTTAGTGACAGCTTCTTTGTATGGACGCTGGTATGAGAGGGATTAGTAGAACCCGCTAGTCTACTGGATGAGTTCTAGGTTTGTGCTCTAGGTCACATTCATTGGTAACACAGCTGCTGTTCAAAATGGAAAACAAAAATCATCATCGTTGTTCTGAGCTCAAGGGGACAGATGGGCACCAGCTGAGTCCTCGGCCACTGACACATCTAATGATATAAGCCATAGGGAAGCAAAAGTTTCCTTTCTGTTCTACCAGGGTGCCATTTGGCACTGTGGAAAATAATATCATGGATAGATCCCCTTGGTTCCATTTCTTTTAAACATAAATTCCAGAGACAGTATCAAGTAACTTGTGGTCAGTTTTTAATGTCTTTTAAAAGCTACTGACCATTTAAAACCAAAATGAGCATCATTTTCTCATGCACATTCACAAAGCAGAACTTTTATTTCTTTGTCATATTATTAGTTGATGCACTCAGAAGTATTTTAGAAGCTTAGAATGTTTCCTGAAGTAATGCACAAATGTGGAATGTGTAATCTTCATTTCCAGAGAGCCCCTATAGACAGAAGTGCATTGAGATGCCACACCTAGGGCAAGAGCAGCTGTATCAGAAATGCGTGTGTAAAACAGTGCTGAATAAAGGGTTACCCTGTTTTTCCAGAGCTAAGGCCTAGTAGGCAGGCTGTACCCTAAGCTTGGCATAGCAACAATCCTTTGCACTCACCCTCTGGATGATCTCACCATCTGGCAAAATGTATTGCTTTGACCATCACTGGGTGCTCTCTGAGGGATTTATGATTTTCACATTGATAATAACTATTTAGGAGCAGTTAGGTGGTGCAGTGACTAGAACACTGGCCCTGGAATCAGTCAGGAGGACCTGAGTTCAAATGTGGTCTCAGACACTTAACACTTACTAGCCGTGTGACCTTGGGCAAGTCACTTAACCTCAATTACCCTGTCTTCCCCCCTCCAAAAAAAGCAAAAAAAAAATTAAAATAAATGAATAAATTTTTAAAAAAGGTAATAACTATTTAGATTTGTTGGAGCTTCCCTGTTTCCCAGGGACCTGAGGGCAAGAAGCAGCCAATATGTTGCAGCAGAAAGCAATCAATCATACCTCCTGACACTCTGAACAATTCCTGTGCTTGTAACTAAGTGAGTTGACCCAGGTGCTGCACTCCTGTTCCCATCACACTAATTCTGGATATGTACCCCGCTGATTGGTCATGAGGCTCAACAACCATTAAGACTTGAGACAATCAACTTAGGGCCTTTTTCCCACAGGATCCAAGAACGTCTCTATTGTCCCCCAAATGCCTACACATGTGGGCTTGCCATGGGAACTGTTTATGCAAGACCAAAGAATGATTGTATTGGGTCCTGCCTTTTTGTGGTTTTCAGGGTAAAAAACACTATCCTGCTACAAAGCCATAAGCCCTCCTTCCCAGGAGGCCTTTGGTTTGCAAACCCGTTTTTCTCACTTTGAAATTAAACTTTTGTTTGATTCCTCACCCTTGTGTCTCTAACCTGCTCTGTTTGGCTCTGACCACCCACTGGTTAAAGACCAGTTCCGGTCCACTTGATAAGTGTCATGAGGGGAAATCAAGGCATTGGGATGAGAAGGGAGCAGTGATGGGCAGCTGTGCATATGAGAATTCTGCATGTGAAGCTTTGGCTAGCTCTGGGGCTTCTGATAACATGACTTAGCATTTTTTTTACAGATGGTTTAAAATTGCCCAGCTCCCTTTCTGGTGTAATTCAATCATGAGCCCTTGAAGAAAGCTTCACTTTCTTAAAGAGGCTGAGCAAGGTTGAGATTTAAGATAGTTGCACCAATTGAGGATGCTAGGAATTTTACGGACAATTGTAAAACTGAAACTTTTGCTATAACGTTTAATACGTAATAAATTTAATGTGTGAAAACATTAAAAATATTTTTCTTTATGATTGTGATCAAATTTTCCAAAGCCATTTAAAAAACAATTTGGGGGTGTCTAGGTGGTACAGTGAATAGAGTACTGGCCCTGGAGTCAATAGGATCTGAGTTCAAACAGTTCCGATCTCAGATATTCAACACAAAACTAGCTGTGTGACCTTGGGCAAGTCACTTAACCCCAACTGCCCTACTTTACCCACTCCAAAAAGTAAAAAACAAAAACAAAAAACCTGATTTGAACCCTATGCCTAATGAATGTTTAAACTGAATGATTTTAGATTATTAGTTGAGGGAAACCGATTGCCTTATTTTACCTGGATATAGAATGGTTTAGTTCCCATTTCCTCTTCCAGCTCATTTTACAGATGACAGGGTTGAATGACTTGCCCTGGGTCACACAGCTAGCAAGCGCCTGAGGATAGATTTGAATTCGGGCCTCCTGAGCCATGTAGCTGCCCTAGATTAGTAGAACACCTACTGGGAGGAAAGTAAGCTTAGCTATAGAGTTATTTCATTGTAAAGCCTGAACTGTTTCTAGAAAGGACTACACACCCCACGCTTCCCAGGTTCTCCCAGGGTGAGGGGTTGGTCCAAGTTGGCCTTGGGCTGGAGGTGACCCAGGAGGAATCAAGGCACTTCCAGCTCCAAGACACAAATGATTGCAGCAGGAGGGCAGGTCTGAAGTGAATCAGGTCCTTCCGAGGGAAGTGGGGGGAAACTCTGAAGTTATCCTACCGTGCCAGGAGGGTCCCCAGACAAGGCTCTGGCCAGATCAAGAGCAGATGACCCATGGAAATCATATTCTTTCCTTCTTCCTCCCTGATCTACAGTAGACCTGACTTCAGGGGGTGGGGATAGATGGAGGTCAGGATAAGTAGACAAGCAAGAAATTGCCTTCAACGTAGCTCTGCTCTATAGTACAGTGAGTGCCCAGAGACCTTCTGTAGCTGCTGGATGAGTGGATACTCTGAAGGCCGCCATTTATATGAGTCCCATGGTACAAATGGAACTTGTTTAAACGAGCACTATCCCCAGAAAAGCTGGGAGTTTCACAGACTCTATTCCAGTTTCCTGACAATTTAGAAATCACTGCTCATAAATTTAAAAATGGGAATTGTAGACAACAGCTGCATTGAAAAAAAATGTTTCAGAAAAGTGCAGTACAGATGGTAGCAGACAGTGGAAGGGAGATGGGAGCGTTCAAAAGCAATAAATAGGCATTTTCAGGAGAAAAAATGTCTGAGGGACTCAGATTCTAACTAATCTCAGACAAACCATTATCTGATCACCTAGGAAGTAAATGGGAAAGGGGATCATGACAAAGTGATGGGGAATCAATGAACAGGAACTTTGGGTTGAATTGAGTTTTGACCATGTGGTTTTGGGAACTAAAGCAGTAAAACCAATTTTAGGCCATAACACAGAACTGTGTGCCTGCACCTATATTTTGTGTTAAGCTCATACGTATATTCCAAGCTTTCCTGAATACTTTGTGATGAGCAATGTCACATTTAGAAAACATTATGTTATCTTTGTCTGCACTGGAGATTAGTAGATAAAATATAATATGTTTGTGTCACCTACTTTATGAAAATGTTATGAATTTTAACTTAGACCACACATAATGGAGAGGCTGAAATCTTGTTTGGTGAATTCATTTTCAGTTATCCAGAGAATTAACACTTTTGTTCAGTTCCAGGGTTAGAAAATTAGCTTTCAAATGTATTTTCCCACCATTTAATGTTGTTTCTAAGCTCTACAAATAAAACTTGCAGTGCTGGTGTTTATCTTTCTTAATTGTGTTAAGAATTTATTAGGCTCAAGAATAGCCAGGCCATTAGTTTTACATACATGCCTTCTTAGGCTTAAGGCATCAAAGAATTCTTATCACCTGATTTTCAGGGTGGTTAAAATCTTAAAAGTTTACTACTTGGTTCATCATCTTACCAGGTGAGTGCACCCTCTATCTTTTGACTATGGTGTTCATACTGGTGGGCTGACATAAAAACACAAGTTAAGGTAAAGCTCTCTTTTACTACTGAAACCTAAACTAGCAAACAAATAATATAAGACTTTTTTTTTTAAGTGCTGTATAGTAAGCATCCATAATAATGACCTAAGGTCCTTTCAGGATTTGGAGAGAATCAGGAATAAAGAAGTGAAGTGACCAAGGGCAGAGGCAGGCCAGGGTAAGGCATTGAAAAAGACCTGCTTATAGGCAAACTCAAATGTTTTGAGAAGGGGAATGGGAAGGGTTTTTTAGGAGTAGCACGTTAAGAGGACTCCAGCAGTGTATGCTGAATGAGAGGCAGGAGACCATTTAGGATGTTTAGGTGTGAGGTGATAAAGGCCATGAGAGCATGAATGGACAGGAAGAGGTGGGTGCAGAGGCCATTCAAAGGAAGAACCAGCAGGATTTGGTGACCGGACAGGGAAGCAGAAATCTAAGATGCAGGTTCACAGCACTTGTATCTGAAAGTAATGTCAGACCTCATCAGATACAGGATTTCTGACCTGTTTTTGTGCCATGCACCCCTTTGGGAGGCTGTTGAAATCCAACACTACAGTAGTTTTTTGGTTTGTTTTTTTTTGGCTTTTTTTGGAGAGCAATTGGGGTTAAATGACTTGCCCAGGGTCAAACGACTAGTAAGTGATAAGTGTCTGAAGTTGGATTTGAACTGCCAGTGCTCTATTCACTGTGCCACCTAGCCGCCCCATTACAGTAGTTTTTTTTTTTTTTTGCCTTATTTAACCACTGAAGTAAATACTACATTTCAGAGGCTGGTAAAAATAAACATGAAGTTTGGACTTTTATTATTTTTTTCCCATTCAAATTCATGGATACCATGAAATTTATCCATATACTCCATTTCAAGAATTCCTTTTCTATGGGGCAGCTAGGTGGCACAGTGAATAGAGCACTCACCCTGAAGTTATGAGGACCTGAGTTCAAATTCAGCCTCAGAAACTTTTTAGAAACTAGCTGTTTGACCTTGGGCAAGTCACTTAAACCCAATTGCCTTGCCTTCCCCCCTCAAAAAAAAAAGAATTCCATATCTAATCAAGCCCTATCATATCACAGATGAGAAGACTAAGGAATAAAAAGATTTTGGCTTGCCCAACATCATGCATTTAATAGGAGATTCATAATTTGAATCCAGTATTCAAATACCCTTCGCTATTTATTTTGAAATGATTAAAAAGTTAACACTAAGTATCAACACAATTCAACATGCTTACTAGTCTACATCTGAATGATAAAAACTTTTTTTTGTTGTTTTTTTGGAGGGGGCTATGCAGGGCAATTGGGGTTAACTGACTTGCCCAAGGTCACACGGCTAGTGTTATATGTCTGAGGCTGAATTTGAACTCAGGTCCTCCTGACTCCAGGGTTGGTACTCTGTTCACTGTGCCACCTACCCACCCTAAAACTTAACTTTTCAGTCACTTTCCCTAAGTATCCCATCAGGACTCTTTGTCTATATTTATATGTTATATTTTGAGATACCATTTACATTTTTAACAGCTCTTTCTGTATTTTAGATCTCAAATTTTTGTCTGCCACAGAGATTAGAATAGGGACTGGAGCTGTAATTTTATTTGTATAGGCAACTATTGGATGTAGAAATTCCTTCAACCAAAGCAGGTAAGTGCCTTTTCTGCAATGTACAGTTTACATCAAGGGATAGAGAACTTGTTCAGTTGTTGCTGAGTCTTTTCAGTGTGTCTGACCCCATTTGGAGTTTTCTTAGCAAAAATACTGGAGTGGTTTGCCATTTCCTTCTCCAGCTCATTTTACAAATGAAGAAACTGAGGCAGACAGGGTTAAGTGACTTACCCAGGGTCACACAGCTAAGAAGTGTCTGAGGCCAGATTTGAACCCAGGAAGACTTATCTTCCTAACTCCAAGACTGGTGCTCTGTGTACTCTGGCACCATTTTGCTGCCCCCTAACTTGCCCAGAGACACACGTATGTGTCAAGAAGAATGACATGAAGCCAGGTTTTCTTGGCTCTGGGACTGGTTCTCTCCACTCCACCATATTGTCTCTCTTTTTATGTACTCCTTGTATTTTTGTCAATGTGTTTTTTTTCTCTAATAAGAGTTATATTTGTTGTGCAGATTTTAAAAATTTGACAGTAGTGAATCAGCACTTCTATTTTGTGTTAATAATTTCTCATAATTATTTAATAGAAAAAAACATTCCCCCACAAGAAACAAATTGTTTTCCTCCAATAAAATTTTTTAAATGTTGAAGTCTGTTGTCTAGCTGAATTTCAGGTGTAAGAAGTGTTCATTTCCCACCAGATTGCCAACCAGTTTTCCCAAGGGCCATTTGTTAACTCATTTTTTCCTGAGTTTTCATTTTCTTCAGATTTATCATTAATCTTGTCTACATTTGGTCGGATGTTTTGTCTATTCTATGCTTGTATGGAATGAGTGAAAACTTCTCCATTCGGGGTTATTAACCTTCCCTTCCTCCCCCCTCCATTGCTGCCGTCAATCACTTTTACCTTCATCTGTTTTCCTGCCTTGGTGGGACGCTTCCCCCCCATCCCCACCTTGCTGTACCAGTTGGGAAGAATTTGGTGAGGTGAGCCTCTTCACCAATGAGAGAGGAAACAGTTGGGAAAGGGGGCTTGACTAAGGTAAGTTATAAATTCCCGCCCTGTCTTTTGTAACTTGCCTCTTCTCCGTGATGAGTCATGGGGAAGACCGCCCTCTTCTCCCGGGGAAGAGAATAAACTCCTGTTCTTATCCTAAGAGGTCTCTGTGTTTACTCTTTTTTCACTAAATTAAAGATGAAGGGTATTTTTCATCCCAAACACGCTGATCTGATTCTCTTGTATTTTCTTATACTAGCTAGTTTTTTATAATCGCTTTGTAATATATCAGAAAGCCATCTGGGAGTGACAAGACCACCCTCATCAGCTTTTCCACTGTCATGCCATTTTTACCCATTTATTTTTCCATATGATTTCATTATGGCTTGATGGAGTTCTATAAATTTCTTAGCGATTTGACTGGTATTGTATTAAACACATAAGTTAATTTCGGAGGACTGCCATTTTTATTACATTATACCAACTCATTCAGGAACATTGAATGCTCCTCCCAGTATTTATTTCCATCTATTTCAGATATTACAGTCATCATTATAAGAGTTCTATGTAATTTCTGGATAGGTTAATTCCCAAATATTTTATGGTTTTGTTATTATAAATGGCATTTTTTATCTCCTCCCCAATCTTTATTGGTGACAGATAAGAATGAAAATCTTTTGTTTGCTGAATACTGTTTCAATTAATTTTTTTGGTTGAGACAGTCGGATTTTTAGATACTTTGTTCTACCATCAGCAAGTATTTTGACCTCTTCATTTTCAATATTCTGTCCTACCATATCAAATAAGAGCAGTTAAAGAGATCATCCTTGTTTTGACCCTGGTTTAAGTGAGAATACTCTATTATGTCATATTATGTTGATATCTTATGGGAGATATTTTTGTATGGAGAAACACCCCCCCCATGCTTGTTCTTTTTAGTGAATTTTTAAAAATCATGACTGAATATTGGATTTTATCAAAAGCTTCCCCCCTCCGCATTTATTGATATTACATGATATTGTTAAATGTTTTTATCTATATGTTCCATTATAGTACGGATAGTTTTTCAGCTGTTGAACTATCTTTTGTGTGCCAAGTATAACCCTTGAACTGGTCATGATTAAACAACTGTTTAGTGTCTTTTTTAAAAATAAAGATTTAAATTTCTTTTAATGAACAGAAACCTATTTTTTCTCCTTCCCCTGACCTGTTTGGAAAATTCCTTTTAAGAAACATGCATAGTCATGTTCCTTATTGTTCCTTATCAAATTCCTTCTTGGCTCTCTATTAAAATAGGAGGTCTCATTTTGTACCCTGCATCTAGGGTAAAGGCGACTTGTGTTTTTTTCCTGGGGGGTCAGTGCTCTAGATTGGATTCTGGTCGTCTCACCAATAGCCCTTGCTTCTGTTTCCCAGTCATCTCCTTTCTTCTGCTCCAGTCCAGTCTTGTTGGCAGAAATGATCTTGTGCCACACAGTGAAGTTGCAGCTCAACTTCTTTCCGTGCCCAGTCTTCCAGCCCCACTGCCACAGTATGAGGGTCATGGAGGGCCAGGCAGCTCACAGTTCTCCCTCTTCTATCCCAATGGTTTCTCTGGGTCTCTATCACAGAGTGTTTTGGCAGAAGGAAATTCCTTCCTTGGCCAAAAGCCCTAGAAACTTCAGAAAGTTCTGTGTAATGCCTGCATATCAACATTCTCTGGTCTCCAAGTCTCCATAGAAATGACCCTGGGGGAGGAGTTACACAAGAAATGTTTCAAGTAATACTCTGATATTCTAAGATTCTGAAGTACTAGAAATACTAAGCCCAGGAAAATATTTCATCCAATAAAGACACAATTCACAAACAACAGAACCACATTTGTGCTCAATTAAAATACAACTTTCGGAAGAGTGGTTGCAATGTAAATTCGGGGTGGCTAACAAAAGAACAAAGCTCTGACTCTTGCTGAACTGTGACTCGCATTCCATTTAAAAGGCTGTAGTAGAGGGGCAAAATATGCTGGGACTTTGACATTTAAAAATGGCTGATGAACAAAAGGCCAATGTTGTGCAAGGCCAACATTTAAGTTGCAACATTCAATAAATGGTCACAGTTTGGATGATCAATACTTATTTATGTTTGACACAGTTGGATTCAATAAGCTTTTAACGATGGCTTTACTATGCTAAGGTGCTGGGCATACAAAGGGAGTGTGAAAAATAGTATGTGTCCTCAAGAAGTTCATTCTATTTGAGGGAAATAAAACAGATAAATTATCTTCATGATATGAAGAGAGAATTAATGTTCATAACGAAAGACTTCTCCTAAGAAGCGGTGCCTCGGCTGAGCTTTCAAAGAAACTAGAGAGATTTGAAGAGAGAGCATTCCAGGCACAGAAGACACCTGTGCAAAGGTGAAAAGGTAGATGACAGCAGAGCAGATCATGAATCTATGACAGGAAGGCTGGACAAGGAGGCTGAAGCCTGATTGCACATGCCAACCTAGGGAAGTTTTCATTTTATTCTTGAGGCAATCAAAACAACTGCAAGTTCTTGAACAGGGGTTTCATGGTCTTTTTGGTGGCTATGTAATGGACAAACTAAGAAGGACTAGGAATCTAGAGTCCGTGTTAGAGGCTGTTGCAACGGTCCAGCCAAAGAGTTAATGGTCTGAACTAGAATGTAATTGTAGTGACGGTGACTAATGTGACATGTTGTGGAGGGAGAATGAACAAGACACGGCAACTCTGTTGGATGAGGATGACCTCAAAGTCACACATCTAGATGCTTCAAAAAAGAGTTGTGTTCTCTTCCACTGGAGGTCTTCAGAGGCTGGATGACTTTTCAGGTCTATTGGGTGGGTTGCTGCATTTTTTTTGGTTAGGGTTTTGGACCAGATGGACTCTGAGGTCTTTTTGGATTCTAAATTTTGTGGTTCAATGAACCTATGAATCTATGAGAGCTCATGAGATCACCAAGGAATGGAATATAAGAGAAAAGTAGGTAGCCTACAACAAATCATACAGCTCACCCACAATTAGAAGAGACGGCACGGATCCAGGAAGTAAGACTGAGAAGCAGGAGAATTAGGAGAGTGCAGGGTTACAGAAATCCAGAAGAGAGTTGAAGAGAGAGGAACTGGTCAGTGCCAAATGCTACAGAAATGTTAAGAAGGATGAGGAAGGACAGGTCACTGGGTTACTAGACTTTGGAGTTAAGAGATCACTGATAACCTTGGAGAGTTTTGGTTGGGTAGTGAAATCAGAAGCCACTTTGAAGGAGCTGAAAAGTGAAAAGGTGGGCTAGTAGTTCGGCTCAGAAGGCAGAATGGAGGACAAATAATTTGAGGGAATGCGCTGAGGTGAAGACATTTTATGTTTGGGGCACACCTTGTAGAGTCAGATGGGGAAAGACTGAAGAGATGAAAGAATAAAATTGGGACAAATTGCTGGAGACAAAGGGAGGGAACGGTCTCAAGGTACAAGCAGAGGGGTTGGTTCTGATGTGTAGAAGACCAGGGTTATAATGATGCTTTTGGGGGGGGGTAGGGGGCAAAGTGAGGTCATCTCCTGAGAGGGAGAGGGCTTATAGATGCTGAGGAGAATGTGTTGGACTCCATGAGGACTACAGGGACTGCCGTGCAATAGTGAGGGCCCAGCTGAGATCACATGGCATTATTTGTACTTGGGATATTTTCTTCCACAGTAGACATTGTGTTTCTGCCTTCCTTTGTACCCCCAGCATTTAACACAGTACCTGTCGCCTTTGTTGTTCCATCATTCCAGTTGTCTGACTCTACGTGACCCCATTTGGAGTTTTCTTGGCAAAGATACTGGAAAGGTTTGCCATTTCCTCCCCCAGCTCATTTTACAGATGAGGAAACTGAAACAAACAGGGTGAAATGATTTGCTTAGGGTCGCACAGCTAGTAAGTGTTTCAGGTCACATTTGAACTCATTTCTTCCTGCCTGACACTCTATCTCACCAGCCCACACCTGGCCTAGTAAGCACTTAAAGGCTTGCTGAGTGAAGGAATTTAAGAGTACCTTATTCCAGGGGCGGCTAGGTGGCGCAGTGAATAGAGCACCAGCCCTGGAGTCAGGAGTACCTGAGTTCAAATCCGGCCTTAGACACTTAACACAAAAAACTAGCCATGTGACCTTGGGTAAGTCACTTAACCCCAACTGCCCTCCAAACCCTCCCCCCCCCCAAAAAAGGGTACCTTATTCCAGGGTCATTGCTCCAAGGTGAGAAATGTTGCTGGGGACTAGTCTATCTCAGGCCCTCAAAATATACATAAGGTGTAATGCTTGCTTATTCATGTAACCCATAACTTCATACTTAGAGACAAGCACATTTTACCTCTATCGCTAAATCAATGAGAAATACCATTTATAAAAAAGTTTCAATACTAGAAAATCTTTACCATCTACCACAACTAATTTACTGAATTCTGTTCCCTGATATTCACAGATTTATCCAAAGCTCTGTTCTTTCTAACTCTATACCCACAGCTCTGACACACATGCATTTTATCAGCTGTCCTCATCAGCTGACAAGACTATTAAGCATGTACTTTTCCTGGTACTGTGCTAGGTGCTGGCAACAGTAAGTTAAAAAGGAAAGACTTGGCCTACAAAGGGCTTCCACCCTTTACTGCCACTGCTATTGGAAAAGTGTGTCCATCTTCTCCCTTATGGACCCACTCCCAGTCTCTGAAACTTACTAAATCTTTTGACCATGTATTTTCTCCCCTTCTTAAAAGGTAAGCTCCATGTGGGCAGGGACTGTTTTAATGGATGTGTGCTTAGTGCAGTGCATGACACACAGTAGGTGCTTTTAAATAATTCATGCTGGATAAAATAAATTCCAACAATTCCTTTATTTAACTTTCCATAAGGAAGCTGTGAGCCATCCTTCTCTTTAGATGTGACTCTTTTTTGGTCTTGTTTTGTTTATAGGCATTTCAGTCACCATACATCAAGGATTCTCTTCTGATTGTGTTATAGATTTGTTGGTGCCATCTGTACAAATCGCACCTTGCCTTAGGGAAACTACACTTCCTTCCATTGGCCTTTAGAGTATTATTTATGGCTGATAACTGTGACACATTTCATAATTCATAGCCACTGAGTACCACATGGGTATTAAAAACTTAGGCTTTTCCTACAGCAGCCATGCCAGGGATTGTCAATAAGTGATGCTTTGGCTATGGAAGCCTATTTATTATAGTGAAGCCTTGAAAATTTGACAACCATTACATACCCTGCAACAAAAAGATGATTCTTTGATCTTCATCTGCAGGGAATAAATGATTACTCTGAGGTATGCACAGTATGGGCTGAGGTTTCCCACCCTTGGCATAAAACAATCTTGAATTGACCTTTCACTAAGAAAACACTTCATTGAAAGCAATTATACTTACCATGATAGTGAGGGCATGTTGGATGGATACATTATGAACTGTATCAAGGGAGGACCTATGCAGACCCCAAAATATTGCAGTATGTGCCCCTGTACAATCTGATAGAGGAATGCTGTCTAAACCTGCAGGGAACTGGATGTACCGTATCAGAGGCAAATGTTTATAGAGACTGGACATTCTCCTCACATGGCTGGCAAGACAGATTCATGTCTTGGTTTTTTACATTTCTCATCCACTGTATTTGATCTCATTCCTTTGTACCTGAAGTAACAAGGAAATGGCAGAGAAGATAGCAAAGACCACCAAAAAGGCATATGGAGGCATACAATCACTTATATTTTTGTGGAACTTTTTGCTGTTTTCACAAGAGCCCTGTGAAGTAGGAACACTAGCCTCCCGATTTTATAGATATAGAATTTCTATGTTAATGACAAAAGAAATTAAAGTCACGGACACTGGCAAAGGGAAGACAAAATTATCCCTCTTTGTAGAAAATATTTTACTCAGAAAAATGCAGAGACTCAGCAAAGAAATAGATAATAGCTTCATCAAAGTAGCAGTATACAAAAAAGATGCACAGAAGTAGCAGCATTTCTGTATACAACAGCAAAATTGAGAAGTAAATTTTAGAGGAAGGGGAGATGCTCTTATTCAAAGTGACAACAAAATCAAGAAAATATCTGGGAGTCCCTCTACCAAGACATACAGAAGAACTTACATAAATGCCAAAGTAAAACATTATCTGAAGAGTTAAAGAAGGACGAACAATCTTCAAGATATTTACCACTCACGACTGGGTTGCAGGAACATAATAAAAGCACCTAGATTACTTCCCGTATTTAGTAGTATGCCAAACCAAATAACCAAGGGGTTACTTTCTAGAGCTCTACAAAATAAAAATCATTTGACGGGCTAGAATTTCAAAGGAAACGATGAAAAACAAAAGGTAGAAATGGAGGAGCAATAGCATTACCAGACCACTAACTATATCACAAAACTAATAATTTAAAATAAAAAAAGAAAACTATCCCAGGGGAATAGACCCAATAAGCAAGATTCAGAAACAAATTCAATCACCCATGATTTGTGAACCTGAGACCATAAGCTACTTGGGGGAAGGATTCTCTATTTCATAAGAACTTCTGGTGAAAACAGAAAGCAGTCTGATAGACTTAAAAAAAAGTCAGGAGAATGGAAGTGGACAACTTTCGCAACTCTGGCACAAGACAGAAAAGGTCACAAGGGTTAGACAGTTTTAATTATAGGAATATGAAAAGCTTCTGCACAAAAATCAGTGCTGCTAGGTTAAGGGCCTGTTAATTGAGAAAAACTCTTAAGGGTCTGATAAAACAACTAACATCTTTATAGTACTTGCTATGTGTAGGGTGTTAGGCTAAACCCTTCACAATCATTATCTCATTTGATTCTGACAATCCACTGGGGCGTTTGTGTTTGTGTGTGTGTGTGAGAGACAGAGACAATGGAAAGGAAAACCATGCCACCTGCCCATCCTGTCGCCTCATTCCCCTTCCACTGCAATCTTGGTTCCTGAACCTGGGATCACCATGGAACCAGGTGTCTTTGCCACTTCTGGCACATTTCTGTATTATGATGCCCCTCCTATATTCCTCCCCTCATGTTGCAACATACCAAATGAATGTAATATCCTTTGGACAGCAGGGGCTATGTGGCTTTTTTTGTATTTGTGTCCCTGGAGCTCAAATCATAAGTAACCACTAGAAAGATTACTTCAAATTACTAGCAATAAAAGAAATGTATGTCAAAACAACTTTGAAGAGTCATCTTCCAGCCATTAAATCTGCAAAGATGACAAAGTGTGGAAATGCCAGAGGGGTTATGGGAAGAGAATCTCATTAATACTTTTGTGCAGTTGTGAAGTAGTTGAATGATTCTGGCAAG
The DNA here is from genome assembly GCA_028646575.1 of Pseudocheirus occidentalis. Lineage (NCBI taxonomy): Eukaryota > Metazoa > Chordata > Mammalia > Diprotodontia > Pseudocheiridae > Pseudocheirus > Pseudocheirus occidentalis. The sequence continues at coordinate 29,445,082 of CM053597.1, read as the reverse complement.
TAATTTATAATTAACTTAAGGAAGTGTTTAAAACATCTATATCTTTTGCCCCAGACGTCCCATGGCTAGGTATAAAACATAAGGAGGTCAAAGAAAGAGAGAGAGGTCCCATGTACACCAACATAGTCATAGAGGCACTTTTTTGTAGTAGCAAAGAACCAGCAACAGAGTGGGTATCTATATATATGGTACATGGATATAATGGATATTACTGTGTGATAAAAAACCAAGCAGCACAAGTCAGACGAGCATGGGAAAACCTGGGCAAGCGTGGCCCCAGAGCACAGTTGAAAGAATATGCCTCCTTCCCTGCACTGCAGAGCTGAGGGGCCATGGTTGTTAAAGGGTGTACATATATCAGGCATAGAGAAGGTGGCAGACAATTTTGTGGAACTGCATTTTTTTCATCTTTCTTTTAAAAACTTTGTTGCAAGGGATGGACTTGATTAGGAGGGAAGACAGATATTCAGACATGCATGCGATATAAAAATAAAACTTTAAAAATGCTAATGACAAACTTGACAGGAAATGATTCCAGTCATAAGAAGTAAACTAGTCTAATCTTGAAGAGCCTGTGATTTAATTAAACCATTCTAAAAGACACCTGAAAAGAAACATGGCACTTAAAATCTTGCTATTTATCCCTTTGGAATTGGAAGTTACCAATATCCTCACTGTACAAATGAAGAAACTGAGGCTCAAGAGGGGCTGAGTGTCATGTGCCCCAGGTCACATAGCTCCTAAGTGGCAGAGCTGGGATTCTGACCTTGGTTCTGATTCCAAATCCATCACTCTTGCAAAAATGCCTGGTGAGTTTGTCCCAGTTAGCTCCCTTTCAGTTACTTCTGAAAGAAAAAAAAGAAAGGAATCCAGGACGATTTAAAAATTTCACTTTCTGCCAATTCACTTCAATCAGTACTTTTAAAGGTGTTCATGGATAGGACAGGTGTGGGGAGCTCAGGGATTTGGAGAGAGCAGGAATCCTTAGATTCTGTAAAACAAAGTTCCTGCCCTCAAGGATTTTCCAGTCTATATTACTTATGGAGTCTATAATACTAGCCTTAAAAAAAGTGTGTGTATGCCTTACATGCATACATAAATTCAGGTTACTATATAAAACATCTCTTCCTGAGAAACTTTATAGTCTTCTCCCAATCATTTTTAAATGCTTTTTTTTTTTACCTTTTTTTTAGAAAAAGAATACATTCTGGTGACATTTGGATAAAGTTCATTTACACAGGATTCCTTCCATTTAAATCCTTCAAGCACTGTTTTCAACGAGTGCTAACAACAATAATTATAACAGCATCTATATTTACATAAAGAGACTTACTGTTTATTAAGCGCATTAACGCATGGTGGGAAATGTTACCATGGGTTTTACAGAAGAGGAAGGAGGCTCCAAGAGGATTGAGTTACCTGAGGCTTATCCTGTGAGGGAGACTCACTTGACCTATTCCATATTAATTCTGTATGTATCTATATCTATAATCTATATATAGAGAGACAGAGAGAGAGAGCTACATGCACATATATATCAACATCAACATCAATATAGATGTTGCCTTCAAGGATAGCACAGAAACTCCTCAGGAAGAAAGACAGATTTACTTTAAATAATCTTTGTCTTCCCAGGCTTGGCACATCAGAAGTAATTAATGCCTGATATGCCAGGGACTTAATTTTGTTTTGTTTTAAAATAGGTTGGAGAGTGTTTAAGGTACTATGCATGTCTTCAAATGGATGAGACTGTCCTGGAGAAGATAGGCCTGGAAGAGAGATTTCCAGTCTGGCAGTAAAAGTGACTAGGGAGGCAGAGTTCTGCCTAAGGAATCACATAAAATAAATGGGTGCTTTTCAAAGTGGAAAACAAGATATTGTGAGGTATTGTGAACCGTCCGTCACTAGAAATATTCAAGTAGAAGCTGGACGTGTAAGGGGTTCCTCAATCATGTGTGTACTTAGATTGGACGAACCCTGATAGCATAAAATAAACATGCCCTCCAGAAAATCAGAAGAAATTACTACGAAGGATGGCAAAGGATACATGTATACTCTCTAACATCCTATTGCAAAGGATACTTTAATAAGAACATGCAGTGTAGGTCAATTAAAAAACAAATCTACTTCTCTACTGCTAATGATCAATGAAAGTTTGTCATGCATTATTATCTGTATAATGGAAAAGTGGAAGACCAAAGTATCATTTCTGCGGTGTCTCATCTGTCATGGTAATCAACAGTCAAAATCATAGGAAAAAAAAACTTGACAAAAGTAGTCAAAACCCTAGAAATGTTTCTTTAAAAGCAGCTTTTAGGTAATGTACACAGATATAAATACATAGTTCTTAAATACAACTCACATCTGCGTTTTATTATACTCCGTAAAATATACAGGAATCTTGACGTACTGAAAGAGTGCAAGTACATACAGTATTCAAGCAGTCACTATTTCTATGTACATGCTCATTAATTCTTCAAAAATCCCACAAAATTATCAAATAGATCAAAATACTGTTCTGTGTTTTCACACTTTATGTTCAGAAAACCAGCTGATAATTTACAATGTCTTTAAAGTTTCCAGTTTCACAATAAAAAAAGGATAGAATAAAATTGGGAGCCAATTTGCTGTAACTTATGGTATTTTTTCTGGACATGCCTGATGGCTTTGCACGTCTCTGGACAATATCACTTGAAAAGTGAGTTATGGTTAAAGCAGAATCAAATCGAGTTGTTAAACCTCAGCTTTATTTGAAAAAGTTGTGGAACCCCACCCTTCCATTTGTCAGGAAATTTCTGGCACACAGCTTCCCTTACCCCCTTCTTCTTTCCTTCAACAGTGGCGTGTTATAAAACACATGCCTGAACAGGAGCCACATGTTTGTATTCATATAAAAAAATGTCGTACAACAAATAATTCTTCCAAAGAACCTGACGTTATATCTTTGGGTAATAAGGAATATTTTTTTTTGATTATTGTGGTTTTTTTTTTTATCATACTCCAGGATTTAAACAATGCAACATAAATGCAATGAGGAGGCATAAAAATAATTTCAGTAACCAATGTACATGTTATAAAAGTGGATGAGTTGCTGGAAAAAAAAAAACCCAAACTAATTTCCTAGGACCAGACAGACAGCTGCAACAGGGTGTCAAGAAATGAGCTTCCAATTTGCATTAAGTTTCACTCTCCCCTAGAAGTCTTTTCAGCATATTTTAAATAACAATAGCTCAATTTTAAACTTAACCTTCCAAAACTGTGCAACAATAATTGTCTAGGACTCTCCCCAGCTCCATTTTTTTTACACTGTACATGTACCACCCTGACTGCATCAGTTAGCTGGTTTTCAATTTTAACATTATAAAAGTATGACAATTTTCTTTAAAATTTTTATCTCAAAGAAAAAACAAAACTTAAAAATACATCTGCTTTTTCTCATTGTACATTTAAATACAGTGTCAGAAGGCTTTCAGATTTTTGCTTTTTTAAAAAAATCAAACTTTAAAACCAAATTTGAACTTCATTTTTAGAAATATTAAAGTTTGGTTTAGATAAGTTTTCAATTAATCGTTTCCAGTTTCCACAAAAAGTTACTAGATTAAAAAACCTTTAAGCTATTTGGTCCTTTGGCAATTTGCTGTGCAACAATGCCTACTGTACCAAACTTTTATTGCCTTCAGATTTAGTTTTATTGATAAGATTTTACATGTAGCGTCCCTTTATTTTGCACAATAGCGTTGCTCGTCTACACAGACTAGCACGTACAGCGTCCCAAAATTACGCTTTGCACCTCAAAAACAAAGTAAACCAAGCTGTTTTGGCGTTACTTTTAGCTCTGAACGTCAAGCTCACTTCAAGACTTTATCTAGCAGCTCCTTTTGCAAAACTTGGCTTTAAAAATCCTCTTCTGCATGTCAGCATGCAGACCATCCACCATTAGCCCTCTCTTTCCAGGACGGGACCCAAGTCTTCACACAAGCACAGACGCCACTCAGTAAGTCTCCGAATCAGAATCGTTGAGTTCATCCTCTTCTGGGTATGGGTAACCATCTTCCCTGCCAATGTTGTTGAAACTGCAGTAAGAGCTATGCTCGCTGCGCATGACTGGCAAGGGGTCGAAGGTGACAGTCTTTGAGGTGTTAGTGTAATGATTAATGGCACTGAACGTTAGGGATGGTATTGTGCTACTTGATGAAATAGGCATCATGGTGGCCAGAATGAGGGCTAGACAATCAGCCACATCCTTATTGGGAGCACAGGCCAAAGCTGGGGTATACCCTAGAATTAAAAATAAAAGGAAATCCTTAAAATAGATTTTCTTCAAAGTTTCTCAGAAATCATAGCATCACTAATCTTAATAAAGCCTAAAAAACAAGGACTGAATTTTATACCTTGATGAAACCATGATTTTATTGGCGTGCATATTTCTTCCACTGAGGAGTATCCCAATCCCTTCATACTTTTTTATCCTCTAGTATTTTTATGCACATATCTAAACTTAATCTATAAATATTATTAAAAACTGAATGTTAAAGCTTAGACTTCAGAGAGCTAGCTCAATTCTCTCACTATACAGATGAACAAAAAAACCCCAGTGATTTTATGTCACAGAACTAATGTCAGCCAACGAGCATTTATTAAGTATTTATTAAGTACTTCTACGTGCCAAGTACTGTGCTAAGGACCTGGATACAAAGAAAGGTACATTCACTGCCCTCAAAGAGCTAACATTCTAATGAGGGAGACAGTATGTAAATAGCCAGTTAAATACATGATTCATATAGAGGAGATTGAAAGTAAACTCAGAAGCTAAGTCACGAGCAGCTGAGGGTCCATGAAAGAGCTCCTACAGGAAGACAATCCTGAACTGAGGGACAGAGAAGGCCTAAAGGGAGAGCAGCGTATGAATGAGAGACAGTGCACAGAGGTGGGAGATGGAGTATTATGTACAGCAAACAGAAAATGGGCCAGTGAAGCTGGGTCACAGGGGCAACTGGGGGGTGCAGCAGATAGAATGCTAGGACCACAATCAGGAAGGACAGAATTAAAATCTGGCCTCAGTTACTTATTAGCTGCATGACCCTGGGCAAGTCACTCCACTCCGCTTGTCTCTGTTTTCTCATCTGTAAAATGAACTGCAGAAGGACATGGCCACCTACTCCAGGATCTTTGCCAAGAAAACCCCAATTGGGGGAAAGAAGAGTTGGACCTGGCTGAACAACAGCTGGGCCACAGAGAGAACTGTGAAGGGTAACAAAGTGTAAGAATGGAAAGGTAGGAAGAGGCCAGGTTGTTCATGAGGAGCTTTAACCTGATATTTGATCCCAGCTGGAGGCAGAATGAGCCACCAGAGACGATTTATATTAAAGTGGGGGCATGTGGAGACACTAGACAGAACCCAGTGTGTGTTCCTCTACATACTACGCTGGTTTTCTTATGAATCACCCACTGCTGCTCAAAGATTCTGGACAACTGTGATAAGAATGGAAGTAAAATGCCCCCTGCCCCCACCTTCATACAGTTATCAATCTTAGCCTGGAGCAAAGAGCAACAACCTTCCCCGTATGACCTTGGAAGTCTGAGGCCAGGCTGCTGACACTAATCCCTGACTACGAGCTTCCCTCTCTGCCTCGGTGGTGGCCGTCTATGCATGGATTGCTGCCTCTCTTCCCTTTGACCCCTCAGAGTCATAACTCTCTTCAGGGGCATGCTCTACAACCATGTATCTCAGAGGTTGCTCCCAATGAGCCCGTTTCCACCCTGCTGCCCCGCCAAAGATCCCAGAAGCAGGGCTGTGAGACACCTTGGTGGTCACTCAGTCCAAGCCCCTGATGACAAGGAGAAGACAGGGCCCTCTGGTTCTGAATCTGGGATTTCTCCCATACTGCTCTAGTCTCATAGCCACAGCACAACCCTGCTCTAAAGCTCCAGTGACACCCTAAGGTGTCCAGTAAAACACCAGCTCCAAGCTTGGTGTTCTAAGCCTCTCCCTGAGCTTCGCTGCAAGCTTCTTCTGCTAAAGTGCTATCTATCAAACACGCCACACCTCATACCTGGAACTCACTCCTCGCACAGTTCCACTTGCTGAAATCCCTTGTTCCTCAATGGCCCAGCTTGGGCACAACTTTCCTCACTGAGCCTTCCTCAGATGGGCATTCTGACCACAGCCCAGTTTACACTGTCACACAACTGTTTATCTGTGGGTTGCATCCCCTCAGACAGACCACATGCTCTTAGAGAGCAAGCAGAGTGCTGTTTTTCGTTTCTGTAACCTCAGCACCAACTGAGTATGGATACACACATGAATGCCCCAAAATTGAGGTGTCTGAAAAACCTCCCTGCTTCCTGAGTCTGGCCACTGACCCTTTTCCTGGAGGCTGGTGGGTTCTAGGGCCAGAAACGAAGCACATCATAAACACTTATGGATGTACTCAGAACAGGGTCACATCATTGCTAAGCCAGGTCACTGCTCCGGGCTCCAAGCGGCCGCACAGGACTTCCAGGCTGCACCTACAGTGTGGGCATCGCGCCATTCTCACTGCAAGTTCCCACAAAGACACAAATCACAGATCCTTAGTACATTCACTTTTTAAAAATGGATGTTTCTGATTTATAAAATGATGTTAAGTTAAATCAACATATGCTTAAGAACTAGGAAAATACCCTCTAGCCAATGCTGAGACACCCTTGTTGGTCTGAGTCTCTCCCCACTCCAATCCACCTTCCACTAGGAGGTCAAACTGACCCTCCCAAAACAAAGGTCTGGCTACCCAGCCTCCCCAACAATAAATGCCAGTGGCTCCCTATGACCTTCAGGATCTGTCCTTCACAGCCCACCTCTGCTTCACCTTCCCAGTTCTCTAAGCCTGCACTGCTCTCTGCATCCTCTAGGATCCAATGATGCAGCCTCCTGGCCATTCACAACCAGGACACTTCACCTGTGGACTTGGGGCATTTCCATGGCTGGTTCTCTCTCCTTCTCTCTCAGCTAAGGAATGCATTCCCAGTTGTCTACAATCTCAGTGCCTTCTCCCTGGGTTTATCCTGTCTATAGCTATTTACATGTCACCTTCCCCACTAGGCTGGGAGAGCAGAAAAATATTTTTTTTAACCTTTCTTTGTACCCCCAGAGCTTAATGCAATGCCTAGCATACAGCAGGTGCTTAGTGTCTATTGGCTGACTGACCAATACAGTACAATTGCTATCTGCTACATATACCTAATAGCAGAGATTTCCAAATTATACTTAGGCGTCTCAATTTAAAATGTAATTTTATTTAAAAGTTAAATTTACTACCTTCTAAAAATAAAACCAAAGTATAAATTTACATTTTGATGCGTGCACAGAATTAATAGAATCAATTCAGATGATAAGTTAAAATTATCAACTTTATTTAGGAGCCTTTATCAGATTTCTGAAATCCTTCAGTTCCTTAGCTGGGAATTTTCTGATTTCTTTTGTCCTATCCTCTTGGTGTTACTATCTTGCCAGCTTGTACTCAGAAGAAGAGCTCTAGACTTTGAGAGAGATAGACAATATCTGTGTCTTGACTCTCTTGACGTAATTACATGGTCCCAAGGAAGCCAACCTTTCTGAGTTTTACTTTTTTCATTTTTAAAACATGGACTACAAAATTGTAGATCCTCAGAATTGCAAGGGGTCCTCAGATGATGCTGGACCACCCATAAATGAATTAAAACCATCTCTCTAAAATTCCCACCAACTGCTAACTTTTATTTTGCTTGAAGGACTGAAGGACTTAAGGACTTCTAGAATTCTCTTTCTCCTATGGTAACCCATTCCACTTTGGGGCTAGCTCTAATTGTGCTATTTTTTCTTTCTACTGATCCTAAATATCTGTTTCTCTATAACTTTACCAACTGCTTCTATTGCTTCTTGGCCAAGTAAAGAAAGTCCAGTCTTTCTCCCACATAATAGCCCTTTACACATTTAAAGAATCTTAAGTTCCTTTGACCAATCTTAGTATGATTTCCAGACCTTTCCTGATCCTGGTCATATGTGTCTATAAGGATCTGACAGAGAAAATAATCCTCCCACTCCCTGCCTCACAGGTTTCCTGTAAAGAAAATGTTTTATAAATGCGGAAGCAGAACAGAAATAGGAGTGATTACTAGCATCACTCAATAATAATGACTGAGCTCCCCCTTTCCAACCAACACAAAATGCAGACCATTCCAAAGAACCGAAACATTTAAGTCAGGTTTACATCAAATAATGAGACTCCTTACCATTTTCATCTACAGCAAGCACACTTGCTCCTTTCCCCAAAAGTTCTTGTACTACTACTGTGAGTCCATTTCTGGCAGCGACATGTAAGGGTCTGAAAAAGCAGACAAATGTGGTTGATCAAGAGTGATTCTGCAGCAGTATGGAAAAAAATGAAGCAATCTAGTTGACTAAACTGTCACTTTATACATGAAATGAGAAACACGAGCATATGCCCAGAATGTTCAATGAGACAATGTCAGAGCAGATGCCAAGATGGCAAATGCAGAGAAGGAAACTAGACTGAATTCCACCTCTTCTACTCCAAAGCTGAGTGAATCTCACCTAAACATCCCTGACAAGGGGTCATCTAGTATCTACATGAATAACTCCAATGATGGGGAAAAGAATTCACTACTTACTAAGGCAGCCCAATCTACCTTAAAGAAGTCTAATGATCTGATAGTCTTCCCTAATATAGTTTTAAACTATCTGCCTGTAACTTTCACCCATTGATCTTTCCTTTAACATCATAAACTCCACGAGAATTAGAAATAAGGAACACACAGAGAGAATGTGGAGAAGCTGAATGGTAGCTGTGAGCAGGCTGTGACATATGTGACAACTAACAGGAACTTGAGCAGAATGAAAGAGGCCATCAGTGAAATGTGTGACAGGAAGAGAAGATAAGCTGGTCAGATGGCAAAAGCACGGGAAGACTGCCCAAGTGCTGTTCCAACAGTTATCTTACCAATTCTGAGTCTAGCAAGATTGCCATTATCTAAGGCCAAAGGAACTCGGGACAACTGCAAGCATCTGACGACAGTGACCCTGTCCTTCTACTTCGTTTCTTTTTCATGCTCAGTCCTCAATGGCTTTGATCGAGAGGATCAGTGCCACTTTTTTCCGGCCATACCCCAGTTGGTCAGAACAACTCCAGAAATGCACAAGCCTGATTGACCATGTCCCTCCCTACCCCAGAAGCTGAAGTGATGTCCTGTCACCAGCCCATTATAACCTGACATCAGCCTGCTCTTCTGACCAAATCAGGCCCTATTCCTTTTCATGCTCCAAGCTCTGGCTTGGCTACAGTGGCCTTCTTGCCCACAGAATGGAAGCTCTCCTAATGTGCTGCTCTGCCAGCAGCTCACCCCCCAGCACAGTGGTGCTGGCTCTGCACACAACAACAGGCTTCCCCTAACTGCCATCAAAGGCCGAGCTCGTGCTCTGGAGGGAGAGAATGATGGCTTCATGTTCTTTTCCTCAGACCTTTACACAGGGTTGAGCACACAGCAAGCACTTAAGAAATGCTTGTTTTCTGACTGGTTCCCATTAAAATTTCATCTTGTTGGTTTCAACTCATAATTTCAACCTGTCAGCATCTTCCTGTATAACATTTCTTCGTCTAATATCATAGTTTAGTTATCTCACTCCTACCCTTCCTATGCTATCACGTCATCTATACATTCTCCAAGCCCCTACTATGTTCAACGTGATTCTCTCATTTGCCCTTCACAACACTCTGGGAGAAATGTGTTATTATCATTTGCATTTTACAGATGAGGAAACTGAGGCAAATAAAGGTTAGAGGACTTGCAAAGCATTGCATAACTAGTTAGTGTTTGAGACTGCATTTGAACTTTGGCGTTCCCCACTCCTGGCCTGGGGCTCTCTCTGCAGAGCCTTCGTTATTAAAAAACAAGTTTTATGGATGCTTTTATTTATTTCGTTTTTGGGGCCAGGCCTGAGATTTCATTATTGGGCAGCTAGGTAGATTTCTAAGCAAGGAATATAAATGTTAGAACAAATATTCTAATTTTTTAAGGCATTTCTTCAAGTAATGATTCTCTCAGCATCTCTAAATATTTAAATGGCACAAAGAACCATTTTGAATATTCTTATAATGCTTAAGATTAAAATAATCTTCAGTAACATATCTTTATAGATGGTTGTAGATAAAATATCATTTCAAAAACACTACGAATATCTTCAGTTGGAAAACAATTAAATTTTACTAGTTATAGAAATATAACTGTTCAGCCAACAAATCCACAGGGACAAAATTTACTCATTACTTTGCATCTATATCCTGGTATACCAAAGGGGAAATGAGAAATACTCACGTTTGCAAAGCTGCATTGGTTGCATTGATGAGGTTTCTATCTGTTATCTTCTCCAGGATTAACAAGGCACTAGTTTCATGACCCTAAAAATAGAATCAGTAACTTTCTTTTTTGAAAATTTAGTTCTATTAATGACAAATTCTGTGTGTACCATGTAGTCAAGACTTCACCGTGGTTGACAGTGAAAAGGTCTTGATTTTTTAGGAGACATTTATTTTACAGGTTAACAGCTTACGTGAGGGTTTCTACCCTCATTACAGTTTTCAACACATCAAAAAACTTGTTGATATATATATATGAAAACGTGATTTAAGTCATTAGCAATACAGATTTTGCTCCAAATAATTTTAAAGTTCATTTTTACTGCATTGTAAACTACTCTTTAATAATAATTGTGCATCTAGTATTCAGTAATACCACTGCTTAAAAGAATGATTTTTAAAGGTGACAACATGGACCTACCTTACTGCATGCCAAATGGAGTGCTGTGTTTTTACTGTTATCTTGCAGTGTCAGGTCTGCGTTAGCACTGCTCACCAGCATTTCTGTGGGGGAAGAAGGGGAAATCACAGCAATTCTTACAGAAGGAACATCATCTCAGTATTTTAATCATTCTCTGACTGTAGAAAACAAATTGCTGTTTGGCAACAGCAATTCTGTTTATAAAATATAATCATTTAAAGCAAAACTATTCAACCAGAGACCTTGGAAACCTTAAATTTCTCAATCAAATGGGGCCAATTAAAATATCAGTTCAGGGACTAAAAACTTAGTGAGATTTATCAACTTCAGTAGCAAACACTAGAATTATCAGTACCCAAAGTACCAATCCTGCCCTTTCTTGTAGGTGGCCACTTTCAACAGCAGGCATTATATGCAACTAATAGGATTTATAGGAATACTAAAATTTCTAGGATCATTTCTTTACCAACAGTATTTGTCTGTCCGTTTTCTGCAGCCATCATCAGAGGTGTTTTCCCAGATGAAGCTATAGAATTCACTTGAGCATTGTGGCTGAGGAGCAGCTGCAAACACTCCACATGATCTGTGAAGGCAGCTGCATGAAGAGGGGTTCTGCAATAAAGCAAAGTTTGCAATTATTAAAGTGCCATATTTTTTATTTCTAGAATAAAACTTATTCCTTAGTTTTGCAGAATTCTATAGCTATGAAAGAACTTTAAGATATCTGGTTCACTCATCTTCTCCAACAACCAATTCTCCAATTTTACAAATTATTAAATTAAGGCTGAGAGAGAGGTTAAATTCAAGTTCATACTGCCAGCAAACGGGACAGATTGGAATCTCTCCTGATTCTCAGTTCAGGACTCTTTCAAAAAATTTCAAAGACGATGATAAAATTACTGTCAGGATACAAATTTCTACAATAACATTCAAGTGAACCTTGAATCAGAAATGTATTAGCACATAAGAAATAATACTTTTAATTTTGTTATTGACCTTATTTGTCTAATAAAAATGCTACTGGGGAAAAAAATGAAATCTTTTCATTTGAACTAGATTCAGTGAAATACATTCAGTGAACATAAACTGTTTAGTCAATAAAAATAAATTTTTAGTATGGTAAGTTATCCTGTATTCTAAAAGGTTTAAAAAACACTTACTTATGCATGTTCACCTGAAAAATGACATTTTAATAACAAATGACATAACAGGAGCTAATAAGAAGACTACTTTTTATGAAAAGCAACTATTACAGGTAAATTCCTACCTTCCTTTTGTATCTGTTGAATTTACAATGCCAGTGCCCAATGTATCAATTAACATTTCAGCAGCACTTTCATTGTCATTTATCCTATGAAAAACAACAAGCTGATTACTCAGGGCTTGAGAGAAATAATTTTTAGTATTATAAACAAATGTGATTTATTTTGGCTTTCTTACACAGCACAATGTAATGGGCTGAAAGAATTTCCTTCCATTTTCTGGAAGACTTCCTGTTCCAAGAGAAGTTCGACACACGTTTCATGTCCTAAATAATTTTGAAAAATCAGATAATAAAATCCAAAGTTATTAAAATTAAATGTATTGTAGAGCTTAAAAAATTAAAGTGATCAGTTTATTAAATTCTTAAGGCAGCACACCATGTTCAGGTGTCTGGTAATCAGATGAAACTTTAAAACTCCCTATTCAGAACAGCAGCAGCTTCTCCCCATTTTACAATGTTATTACTATCACAGGCTCTGTTTGCTTTTTCTAAGCTTGAAAATTTTTGTGTTGATAGATTAGTTTGTACATTACCATATCTGAATATATCCTTTCCTCCTTCCCTAACCATCAAGCTGTTCCTTGTGAGAAAGAATTCAAAGAGATAAAAATGCAGTTCAGCAAAACCAGATCGAGTCAAGTAAGTGCTAAATGCTCCAAATGCTAAGGATACAGATACAAGCAAAAAGAAAAACAGTCCCTGCTATCAAGAAGTTTACATTCTAATGCGGAAGACAAGACATAAAAGATACTGAATCATCCAAAGAGTGGGGAGAGGTGGATGGAGAACTGGCTTGGGTCCTTCTCTATATGAAAGTTTCAGGCCAAACACCAGTGAGAGCAATGAGTCACAGGGGCATCATATATGCTATGGGGGAACCTCAGGATTAGAAGGCAGATGAACTACACCAGCAATGTCTGAAGAGTCAAAAGCAGAGCTGGCAGAGCAAGGAAATCTGGCCTACCTGTGCCCTTTGTAACCCATCCACTGTCTTTGACAGAATATGCTATATTCTCCACTCCGGCAAAAGGGGAGGGGGAAGGAGCTGCATTTCCTCACCTCTTTTCCATAGCAAGTGAATGAGCCTAGTTTCTGAGGCCCAGATTAATTGAGTATGGAGAAGTTTATCACTAGTAGGCTGGGTACTTGGTGATGAAGGTACTTCTTGGAGAAGGGTAAAGTGAAGTTGGAAGAGGCAGTTTTATTGTATGTTTTAAGACATCAAGAAACATTATTTCATGGGACACTGTCTTCTCATATTGTAAGACTCATAATAAGCATTTGTGAAAAGAACCATGAAAATAATTGTGACATTCACTAACACTGGTTTCAGAGGATGAAGATAAATTCTATGAAAAATTTGATAAGACTCAACAAATTAAAACAACATATACTTTGATTCTCAGTGACTTCAGTACATAGATGGGAATAGATTAGGATAGCAAAAAAATACATTGGAAAACATGGAGACTAATGAGAAAAAGACCAAAGACTTGTAGATTATATAAAAGCTTCATACCTTTATATCATGAATACTTTTCTTGAGAAAAGAATCAGTAGGAAGAGTTATATAAGTCAGTCTCAGAAAGAGAAACTGAATAAGCTATAAATGAACTTTCAAAGAAAAAACCTGAGACCAGACAGATTCACAAGTGAATTCTATTTATCATTTAAGGAATAATTAATTCCAACATTACATAAATTATATGAATAGGAAAAGGTATCCTATTAAGTCTCTTATATGATACAAATACAATATAACTGAATAGACGCTATATATGTGTGTGTGTGTGTGTGTGTGTATATATATATATATATATAGAGAGAGAGAGAGAGAGAGAGAGGTGTCTATGTGTGTTAAAAAATAAACAAAATGGCTAGGAGTAGGAAGAAAATTATCTTTTGGATCTACGGATAGAAGAGTTCATAACCAAACAATGGACAGACATGATTACAGAAGATAAAGATGAACAATTTAAATACATAGAATTAGAAAAGATTTTGTACAAACGAAACCAATGCAGATAAAATTAGAAAAGAAACAGCTGGGAAAAAAAATCTTTGCAACCTTTTCAGCAAGTTTCTCTGATAAAGGTCTCATTTCTAAGATAATTAAGAAACTGATTTTAAAAAAAGGGCCATTTTCCAGCAAATAAATAGCCCAAGGATATGGACAGCGTTCAAAGGAAGAAACTGAGGTAATCAACAAAGATATTTTTAAAAATACTCCAAATTGTTAATAATTAAGAGAGATTCCTATTAAAGCAATCCTGAGGCTCTTTCTTACATGCTTGAGATTGACAAAGATGGTAAAAATGGAAATCAAATGTTAGAATGGCTAAAGAAAAACAATTATGCACCACTGGTAGAGTTGTGAAGCGGTCCTGCCAACCACTTATGCTACTTTTTTTTCCCCCTCAAATACTATCAAGGGAAAATGCTTTTTAGGTTTGAATCCTTGGAGATCTCACAAGTTTTAGATTTAACAAGATTCGTGTCGGAATCAGGTATCTAAAAAATTGTTTCAATCATTAAATTTCTATGAGTTAAAGACCTGCTGCTGTCCTTACAACCACCATTTATCCAGCCATCCTAGATGGGTCCAGAACTCTCCTTCAGGCTCTCGTTACCTCTGCCAGGACAATTAGAATGGCTTTATGGTTTCCTGGCCTCACATCTTTCCTCATTCCAATTTGTCCATCCTCTAAAGAGCTGGTAATGCTATTTTTCTTTAGCACAGGTGTGACATCCCTCCATACTCAGTAAATCCCAGCAGCTGCTTATCACCTCTAGGATCAATTCCTCTGTCCAGCTTTTAAGGGCATCACAATCTGGACAAAAGCTGTCTTTCTATCCTTCCCAGGCCCCTTCCCACCCTCTTGGTTTCTCCCTGTTCCTCACACACAAAACTCCATCTATTCATTCTCCATGTCTTTGTGCTGCAGGTACTCCCCTGTATGCAGTGTGCACCCCCAAAGTCCTTCACCTCAGCCCAAACACCACCTTCTGCTTGAAGAATTTCCTGATCCTCCTACTTTTAATGCTTTCCTCACATAACCACCTTGTATTTCCCTGTAATAAGTACTTATGTACATAACTGTCTCCCTCATAAGAAAATACGTTCCTTAAGAGTAAGTAGGGCTAATGGAAGAACAAGTTGTGGTATATGAATGTAATGGAACACCACTGTGCTATAAGAAATGATGAGCAGGAGGCATTCAGAAAAACCTGGAAAGATTTGTTTTTCTTGTAAGAAATGTTGCTGAGTGAAGCGAGCAGAATGAGAACATTGTACATGGTAACAGCCAAATGATGTGATGACTGACTTTGATAGACTTAGCTCTTCTCAGCAATGCAAGGACCTAAAACAATGAACTCCAAAAGACTCATGACGGAAAATGCCATACACATCCAGAGAAATATGGAATCTGAATGCAGACTGAAACATACTATTTACTTCTTTTTGTTCTGTTTTTTCTTTCTCGTGGTTCCTTCCATTCATTCTAATTCTTCCATACAACCTTGCTGATGTGAAAACATGACCAATAAGAACGTATAGATAGAGCCTATATTGGATTGCATGCCATCTTGGGGAGGGTGGAGAGAGGTGGAGAAAATTTAAATCTTATGTAAGTGAATGTTGAAAGTTAAAAATTAACTGAGGTCTAATTGACCTTATTCTGTATTACTCTCCCCTTTCTGTATGATTGTTTAAGCCACATTTTCTTTGTCTCTTTGCTTATGGGCTAAGTTTGGAAGTTCAGTTCTCCTACTGATCACTGTTCTAGTTTTGCTTCAATCTCTTATCCTTAAGGGATTCAGGTGGATACCAGAGCCTGGTCCACTATCTCAAATCTTGCAGGTAAGACTCAAACACGAATATTTCTTAGTCAGAGGAGTTCAGTTTCTAAAAGAAAAAAACAAAAAACTGTTATGCCTCATCGTTATCTTTGAAGGCCTACAAACTGACCTTGTACATTTTCACAGGATATATTGTTTATCCATGCCTGTCCTTGTATAATTAAGGGGAGGAGGGACTCGTCTGTTTTTCCTAGTCTACTATCAATGGCCTCAGGGCACATATGGGTCCCATAAATCAATCAAGCATTCCTCTAAGACTTACAGTTCCATGTGAGTATGCAACCAAACATGTCGTCCTTTCCCTTAAGATGCTGCCAACTCTATAACCAATTGTATCATTTTCCTCACCCTACCCCGTTCTATTCTTTGTTCTCTTGTATTTAACCAAAACTATATGAAGGTTAGTAAGCCCTACCTCAGGGTCTTTAGTTACTGACCCAAATTACTGGTCACTGCTAGCCTAATTAATAAATTGATCTCTTTAGAAAGGTTGTACTTGAAGCTTAAAGAAAGGTAGAAGTTTTAAGAGGCAGAGGTGAGGAACAAGATCATGCTTTGCATAGGAAATGACCTACGGGATATAAGGTTGTAAAAAGGAAAAAAACCAAATATGCCAGTGTGGTTAGAATCAAGACTGTATGAGGCAAAATAAATAATAAGCACAGAAAGGTTAAGCTGGGTTCAACAATATAAAGGGATTTAAATAGAAAACAGAGTTTGAGGAATATATGCTACAAGCAATAGAGCTGCTTTATCTTTTTGAGCATGGAAGTGGCACGGTGAGATCTGTGTTTTAGGAATACTAATTTGGTAGCTGTGTAGAGGACTGATAGGAAAGGGATGAGACAAGAGGCAAAATGACCAATGAAGAAGCTGGTTTGTTAGTCCAGACAACAAGTGATAAAAGGCCTGGACAAGAATGGTTGTGGTATGAGCACAAAGAGGACAGATGAGAGAAGTTGTAGGGCATCCTAAAAGACTTGGTGCACAAGTATGAATGCTACAAACCTACAAAAAAGTCATTTCAGAGTTAAATTATTTATTACTTCTTTTATGCTTGTTTTAACAAGACAGGACTCTCTGTCATTATCCTTTTGCCTGTGTCTTTCTGGATGACATTTTCTCAGATCAGTAGAAGAGGTTGCCCTTTTGCTTGGTTCCTGATTAAACGTTTTTCTTGGGAATTCTTGTAAAAACTGTCACATGTGTCTCTGGATGATCTTATGGCTAGGATTACAAATGCAATCTTTGAAACCACTGGGAAAACAATACAGATTTTTACAAAATTAAAAAACTGACTAGGACATAAAACAATGATTACCTTGGACTTTAATAACTTAGTTTTAAAATACTGAATATTAAATAACCTTACAAAAAAACTGGAAAGCTGGAAGAAAGGTGGATTTTAAGGGGAAAGATGAGTTATTTTGCAAAGCTAACTTTGAGACACCTAAAGGATATCCATTTGGAGAGGTCTAGCAGGCAACTGGAACTCAGGAGAGATGAAGGTCAAGTATGTAGATCTTATGGGATTTACATTCATGTGAAGTGATGAGTTCACCGATCAAGTAGAGAAGAAAACAGATGACAGAGTACTGGGATGGACTTCTGTGCAGACAGCAGAACATGAGAATGACCAGTTCAGCAGTTAGGAAAAGAACACAAGGAGGGGCGGCTAGGTGGCGCAGTGAATAGACCACCGGCCATGGAGTCAGGAGTACCTGAGTTCAAATCCGGCCTCAGACACTTAACACAAAAACTAGCCGTGTGACCTTGGGCAAGTCACTTAACCCCAACTGCCCTCCAAAAAGCAAAAAAAAAAAAAAAAAAAAAAAAAAAAAGGAAAAGAACACAAGGGTAGTTATTCTGTTCAAATTTATATATAGTTTCCTCTTAGTAAACTACAATTTATAGACATAGCAGTCTTCTATATGATTTTACTTTTTGGTACAGGTGTTCAATGTTTATTTCACTGAGATGCCACAGTGTCATTCTTTAATGCCTCGTTGTAGCCTGGAGATGACCATGCATTTTTCCAGGTAAGAGAAGGCAAACTACTAGGTTCTACCACACTGGAAAATATGGTACTGGAAAAAGATTATATCTGCTTTCTGAAAACCAGACTACCTAAGTTTGGAGAGGCCCATTCCTAGGAGGCTGGCTACTTGGTGCTGAATTCTCTGGCCATGGGAATCTATGAAACACAGAAAAATACAAAATGGCCTTTAGTTTTGTTAAAACCCCATTCTACTTCAGTACCGAAAGAGGCAGAACAGTTCAAAAGGTGCATGGGTACTAATCATCATCTTTTTGGGTGTTTATTAACATTGTCCTTAATTTTTGGTTCTCAATATGAGACTCCTGTCCAGGCACATACAACTGGAAGATCTGCTTCATGGCAACTATAAAATTCTTGCTATTATGAAACAAGAAGAGGTTAGTTACAGCTAAATAGAAGAGCTAATAAGTTCTGTGTGAAGGGCAAATAAAGGACTAGATCTTGGTTTTATTAGATCAAAAGGCAACAAAAATATTTCATGGAATGCTGGATTATCTCATATGCTCACCAACATTTCTAAAAAGATCAAGTAGAAAATATTTGCAGTTGACATAAAGAAATCAATTTCATAAAGAAGGGGAGGTGAAGAACTTCAAAGAACTCAATAAAATTATTAATAAATATATACTTTAATATTTGACGAATTCAATGAAAAGGTGGGCAAGAGGGAGAACAGCAAAAGATGTAGAAAAACTATTCATAAATGAGGAACAAGAAGGTCCAAAAGGTTGTAGACTACACATAAGCAGCATGTTTATATATGATGAATACTTTGATTGAAAAAAAAGTTAGGAAAGAAGTAAAGCAACTGCTTTCATTACCAAAAGGTAGAATGAACAGAACAATGAAATGGAATACACCTAAAAAAACCCTAGAAAACCAATGTTTTTTTTTTCCCCTTAAGTAGTATCACACTATAAATTATGCATTTCTACAAAGATGAACAAAACTGAAATAAATCAATGAATTAATAAATTAGTAAATTATTCACTAATTTGATTTTTTTTTAAAAAGAAAAGCAAATTACTAATAAAGGGAATAAACTGAATGGAATCTGGGTGAGGAAGAGTAGACGGGGAACAGCAGCAGAATGATTAAGCTCTGATTAAGCAGAATGATTAAGCTCAGTACCGTTTTTTCTCACTACCCTCTTCTCTGCAAAAGGTACAAATTACAGTAATAAATAGAGGGTAAAACTATAATAGTTATAGACCTCAATGTATCCCTTTCACACCTAGAAAAATCTAATAATTCACATATTTCTCTCATTCTCAAAACAACAACAACAAAAAACAAACCCCAAACCAAAATAACAATTAAATAAAGGAGTTAGGGACTTGAATAAAATTTTAGAACATGTTTACCAGATTGCCAGATTTCTGGCAATTACTGAATGGAAACAAAAGAGTATACATATTTCTCAGTTATGCATGGCAACTTTATAAAAACCATTCATATATTGGGACACAGAAGCCACACAAATGGAGAAAAACATGACTGAAGTGCAATAAAGTTTTACCCAATTAAAAACCAATGAATAAAGGATTACAAATTGATTGATCACTAAGCCATTTAATCCTAAGAAGTTGACAGATCAGATAATTTCAAAGACAATAACAATGGTAATATAACATTCCAAAATATGGTAATACTTAGGAAAATTATCACATTTCTAAATATTTTTATAAAAAGAGAAAGAACAGATCAATGAATTGAGACTGCAGCTGACAAATCAGACAAACTTGTGTGAAAATTTGAGAAATAGGCAATCTTTTATTCACAAATGAAATCTGACAGACTACATCTTTATAGCCACACAGCTGACTGAAAGATGTTGAGACGATAAGATCCCACTGTGCTTACTGCTTGATGACTATAAGTAATACTTCATTTGGTAGGGCAAAATATAGCTTGAAAAGTCACCAAGGTATCTCCCAAGCATATGTCAAAATCATAGAAGATATCTTTGAAAAACCTAACAACAGAAAGTTTCTTCTATAACTGATTGGTGATCAAGGAAAGCAGAAAACAGGAAGATACATAGGCTTTCAAACAGCGTTTGTCACCAATTATGGAGGACATTCATTACTGTGTCCAAAAAGAAAGCTGAATTCCCTCCAGATATTTAGTGAACATATCACAGCTTTTTATTAAGTTTTATTTATAGGCTAAACAAAAATTTTCATCCTAGAAATCAAAACTGATTTGATAGTCAAGTTTTAACAATGAAAAAAACTTGATAAGCATTATACAGAGAACCAGAACTGGAATGAGTAGGGCTTTGGACCAAAATGAGGAGTTTAGAAGATACAAAAAGACACACATCCCTATGGTACAGTAGAAAATACTAAGAAGAGCTGTAGAAGTCAGATACCTGCAATGGAATTCCTTCCCATAAAATATACACCTTACTCTTCTTTGTGACTTCTCCCTTTTCAGAAGAACCAATTTATCTTCTGCTCTATCTCAAGTAGCAATGTTTTCCCCTCATTGAAGGACTGTAATCCTTTAACCCCCATACCAACTTCCCTCCCATGCTATGTGGGGAGGAACTTTGCTGAAGACTCTCTGCTGGTGGGGTAAAAAGAAAAAGTGACTCCAAATCTCATGGGTAGAGCTAGATGGCCCCTTGGCTGTTCTCTGGATAGTTAACTCAATCCTTAATCATTATGGAGTTCATTTAGGAGGCTCCACAGCATTCTGGGACTTGATGAAATCACATGCTACAGTACTAAGGTTCTTTATAAGCCTAAGATTCTATCCTTAAGGCATTATAGTAATTTGTTGCCCCAATAACTGAGTATCTTATTTCCTTGTATAATTTTCACATCATAATTACAAAGCTGATTTGAGGGTACACGTTGTGCTGCTTGTCTTAGATAGGCATTGACCTGGGTCACCGGCCAAAGTTGTTAAACATGGCTATGGTCTTATACTTTGAAGTTAGGAACACGAGTGAAGTGACCAAAAGGAACAGTAATAAACTGGATTTATATAGTGTTTCTTAGGAATTCAATGCACTTACAGATTGGCTAATAAATTTTCTTCTTTTTTAGTTAAGTAAAACTAAAAAGTCTATACTTGCCCCCCCCCCCCATATCTGTGTTAAGAAACAAGAAGAAAATTTTATCATTCTTGTTTGTATAGTTTAGGAAGCTGAAACAGTGAGATAAGGTCAAGGAACATGGGACTATAATCTGGGCCTCCTTAGTCATAGAAACAAAAATCTTAAGAACTTAAAAAGTAGTTAAAAGCTTTTAAAGAGATTTTTTATATAATAAGTCTTGAATTATAGAGAGATCAGGTAGGTAGGAAAAGAGTTTAAGAAAAGCAAAGCTAAGCCACAAATTTTCTAGGAATCTTTAGTTGAATGAATGTGAAAGAAATTTCCAAATTTCGACAGCATTTTTTCTAGAATAATTTTATTATAAATTTAATGACTATCAATAAAAACAAAAGAATGTGAAATAAGGCAGCTATGTATAAATCCTACCGTCTCACAGCTGCCTGACATCAATGTCTAAAAAGCATAAAAGCGTACTGTAACACCAAACGAAAATCTTGTTTGCTTCAAGTCATGAAGACAAACCTCAACACCGTCACACACGCACTGTACGTGATATGTCACAGTATCTTCCAAAAAGGATGACCAAACCCATAGACCAATTCAGGTCCTTACAAATCTTCTGACAATCTTTTGTAAAATAAATCTGGACACCTTTCTTTTTAACTTAATTTTATTAATATTCATTCCCAAAACTACCTTAAAAAAAAAACCGCTTTTCTTAAAAAAACAAAACAAAACAAAACACCAAACCAACATTATATTTTAAAGAATGAGCTAATGTGAGTATAATGCAAAACAAAATGGTTTTTTTCCACACAATAAATAGTTTCTGTAGGTTTGATCACTCCAGTAGAATCTAAGTTTCTTGAGGGTAGATGCTTCTTTCTGTCTTTTCTTTTGTACTCTAGTCTGATGACAGACATGGCACCCAACCCCAACAGTCCCTATCCTTGAGGAATTTATAATTCTGGGAGAGACAACATGCACATATGCAAAAGGCTTATTAGATATACACATAAATTAGCCAATGTAGCCCTGGAGGGGAAGGTAAGCAGCAGCTGAGGAAACCTGGAACTTATAAGCAATAAATGAAACCAGGGATTCCAAGAGATTGAAGGGAGAGGGAGGGCCTTTCAGGCACATAGAACGGCTACCGCAAAGGCAGTGAGACTGCAGGAACAGCAATGTCAAACTGAATGTGTGGGCTGTGTAATATAATGTCTGTGGGTTGCCCACGCACACGAAGACTGAACAAAACCTGTTCTTCACATTATAAAAGAATACTTTACCATTGTAGCAGGCCCAGTGAAGCGATGTATAGCCATGATTGTCTGCTATGGCAGGAATGGCATCTGCAGATGCAGCTGCCTGTAACAGTGCTCCAAGAACACCAATATGACCACAGGCTGCTGACAAGTGTATGGGTGTCCGACCCCTACTGTCCCGCAGTAAACACTTGGCACCATGTTGAAGCAATGCATCTACACATTCTTCATGGCCTGTAACTGCCTAGAAGAGAAGTAATTTGCACACTGGCATAATTAGACAAGAGTTAGAATATACGTGGCTCCAAATCACTAAAAGCCACTATAGTTCATGCTTAACTCATCTTAAAATGAAATATTTTTGAAAGTATTATCATTACTGGAAAAACAGTCACGCTCCTGACAGCCTTATGTGAACTCATGATCACTACCCTTGGTTTTTTTAGTTCAATGAGAATGGTTGCAAATTTTTGTTATAAAATCAGCATTAGATCAATTCAGATATTTTAATTAAGTTATGCACCTAAATAACTTAATAAAAATATCTGAATTGATATTGATATGCACCTAAATGATCTGGCATATTATAAAAAATTAGGAAAACAATGTGAGAAACCAAAGAAATTTCAAAAAGTGAAAGAATTCAGAAGGGAAAAGACACAGGAGAAGGAATGAGGGTGTGTGTGTGTGTGTGTGTGTGTGTGTGTGTGTGTGTGTGTGTGGAGGGAGGGGAGGGGAAATGGAGTAATTATAGCTGTGACACCCATCATAAATCATCCCAGTGGGTATTAGTTTCTTCATCTATAAAATAAAGGCAGTGAGCCAGATGACTTTAAGCTCTATGTTTTCAGTCACTGGGCATTTTCTTATCTAAAATTCAATAATGCAGCCTGATGAAACTGTATACTACAACCTGGTAACTCTTTCCAATACACAGGTGAATTATTTAGGGTTACCCGATGGTAAAATTAAATGAAGAAAATGAGAGGCAACAAAATTCAATCTTCTTCTATGTTACAAAGAAAAAACATTTTTCTTACCCCTCTGTGCAATGCTGTTCTTCCCCACTTATCTTTGGCATCTACATCTGCTCCTTTGTTCAATAGTGAATAAACACAGTCTGTGTGTCCATTCAGAACAGACAGCATCAGGGGAGTCCTGAATAACATGAGAAAGAGTATGATGCACAATGTTACTACTTAGCTTCCCTTCTTCTATTCTATGAACCACAATAGTACCTTTTAATTTTTCTAAATGTAGATAGTAGAGATTTTATATGTCTGCATCTTAGGAGTACTATAATTTCAATTATAATTTTCATTTATGCAGTTTGAAGTTATAGAGCCAAAAATATAAAATACATGAGAATTCATATCCAAGAAAGAAAAAAGTCAAAAAGTATTTGTTCAAACTTACTGTCCATTTCCATCTTGAATGTCTACTGCATTCTGTGGCTCTGCATTCCCTATTAATAACCGTAAACACTCTGAATGACCATTTGTTGCTGTAAAGTAAAATATAAGGTTAATAGTGGAAAAATCATAAATAATAATGATAGGGTTAAGTTTTTAATATTAGAGCATGTTATCTGGAATTTAATGAGACACAATCATATCTGTTCCTATAAACTATGCACAGGCACTTAACAAAAGTTTTCTGGGTTACACAGGGAGGTCCTTTAAAGTTATGACAATGATAATGTTACCCATTTTCACCTCTAAATACAGAATTCTACGATCCTCTGGATCTGTCCACATAGAACTGCTAAACACCACCCAGAGCAGAGAAAAAGAAAGTGACACTAATCATCCACCAGCTTTGGGTCTTAACCCCCCCCCCCCCGCCCCATATATACAGTCAAAGAATTACAAATAATAGCCCACTTTAAAGTTTGCTAAGTACTGTACAAATATTTCATTTGATCCTCACAGTAATCCCATGAGGTAGGTGCTATTATTATCCCCATTTTATAGGTGAGTAAACCCAGGCAGGCAGAGGTTAAATGACTTGCACAAGATCACACAGTCAGTAAGCATCTGAGGTTGGATTTGAATTCAGGTCTCCCTGACTCTGGGGCCCAATGCTCTGTCCACTGTAGCCACCTAGCTGCAAACCTTCCTAGAATTAGAAGGTACTTAGGATGTTAACTCCCTTATTTTTACAGAGTTAAGTGTGGCCTAGAAAGCTATAATAATTTGCTAGTGGCCAGACTAAGGCTAGAACCAAGATTCTAGAGTGTGTGAGAGAGAGTGTGTGTGTGTGTGTGTGTGTGTGTTTTAGTAAGGTGGATGCTCCAAAGGACTCCACAGTACATCCAATGGAATCATTCCTCCAATAACTATCAACCAAGACCTCTTGATGTGGCAATGCTTTGCCCCAAACTTTTGCTCAGGGACTAGTCTGTCAACGGCTCTCATTTCCTAGAAATCAGTGAATATTTTACACTATTGGGTTTAAGGATTTCTGCATATTATTTCTGCAGCTTATATCTTCAAATTGTTCAACTTCAACTTTTACAGAACAGATGTTTAGGAAGGGCTTGTAATCTGACAGAGAAAATGAAACATGTACACAATGATATGTAGTAAAACATGAAAATCTCTTTTGATCTTCATCACATGTCCAAGAAAGTATGACTATGCTTGGGAGGATGGCTTCATAATGGCTGGTATCTAAGATCTCACATTCAGGAAGCCCACCTGGCCACCTGATACGATAGTTGTGTAGGTGCTGCTGATGAAGTCCTTCAGTTTTTCAGACATGTCATCAGTGGAAGAGCCAACCCTTGCACTGAAGGATAGACCAGATGCTACTACTTTTATTTAAATATTTATGTGAGTTAGTAAACATAACATGTTGACCTTGACCATAGACCTATGGTGACCACAATTTTCAAACCTGAACTCAGAGCAGGCAGGCTGACAAAGAATAATCCCTTTTATAAAATTTCATTAAAAACTTAATAATATATTTTCTTGAAATCAAGACTGACTTGGCAAATCTGGTAAAAACAAATGCTATTTGGTGCGTCAGCTTGATGCTGCTAGAAGACCTAAAAGACTAAGACTCTTTACTTAAAACTATTTATATCAGATTAATCAATGTCATGAACGGCTTTATAACTTATCACAGAATCATAACTCTAGAGCTAGAAGGGAACTGAAAGGCTATATAGTGTGACTTCTCATTTTGCAGATGAAGAGACTGAAGACCAGCAAAGTGACGTGTTCAACATCTCAGTTAGGAGAGCCTTAGCTTTGGGACTGAATCCAGATCCTTGGGTTAGATATTAAAGCACAGTGGTGCAAGTACTCTGTAGGACCACTAAATACAATGAAAATTAAAATGATGTTGAGAGCTACTTAGGGAACTGGTGTGGGCATACCTGCAGCATGGATAGGTGTCCTCTTTACCACATAATCCTTGACTAAGATTGAGGCTCCCTGATTAATGAGTACATCTACACATTCCACATGGCCTTTAAAGGCTGCAAGGTCTAAGGGTGTCCTCCCATTGTTATTCCGCACATCAAGGTCTAACAAAGATTGTACCAATACTTCTAGAGCTTGATGGTGACCGTGATAGGCCTAAAAGAAAAAATTTTTTTAAATCCACATCAAATAAGACTGACTTTAAATTATTTTAGAAAGCACAAAAGAAATACACTCTTTATATTATTATGTTTTAGATGAATCATAACATTTTACATTAAGAATTCTTCTAACTGGAATACATTTTTTATTTAAAAATTGTTAATACAGCATATAAAACGAAAGGTTTGCCATTTCCTTCTCCAGGCTCACACAGCCACTAAGTGTCTGAGGCTGGATTTGAACTCAGGTCTTCCCGACTCCAGGCCCAGCAGTCTAACTATTATACCACCTAGCTCAAGTCAAATTATCAAACATTTATTACTCATCTTGTGCTGGGTATACAAAAACACAATGCCTGGAACATAGTAAGAGATTAGTAAATGTAAAACAAATAGTCTTTTTCCTATAATGAAAAACTGTCCCGAGAAGGAAAGCGGCTGTTGGATGCACTGATTAAAACCTTTTTCTTCTGTGTGTTGTTATATTGGTTGATCAATCTCTTAATCACATACTTTTGTGAACAAAGTATCTTGATAGTCCAAACACCAGAATCAACATAGAGACCTTACAAGAAATATACTCTTATCTTAATCAGGTAAGCAGAAAGTTTCATAAGTCCAGGCAAAGAAAACTTAAAAAAAAAGTTTGATTGGGAATAGAAAAAAAATTGAGAGATGTTCTGAAAAGCAATGAAACACCGCAAAGTTTCTTAAAAAAAAAAAATAGTGCGAAACAATGACAATCTCTGGCTCTCTAAACTATCAGAATAAACCTAGCTTCCCTTTCAAAATTAACCAGCCTGGGCTTGTGCCCCACCATCCACATCATAATGTACATGCTCCATCCAGAGACTAGATTAAAGACTCACTGGAAAAGAGATTTTGGAAAATTAACATAAAGCTTTTCCTTGATAAAAACTTATTTCATTGTTTCATTGTAAAAAAGTTATTTCATTGGTATTCAGAATCCTGTCCACAATAAAACTGTTTTCAATGTTAGCTTTATGTTTTTCTCATGATACAAGCAGAGAAGGCATTTCCTGAATTCCTATGGAAGAAATTCAACTTATCTATAGCACCAGAACCTGATAAGTATTAGAAGGGAAGAGATGAGAGTCCAGATGTTCCCATCCAAGAACAGGAGAATATAAAACCAGTAAGTGGGAGTCCATTCTTGAATTTTCCCCACTTTTTATTCAGAAAACTTGCTGTCTCAAAACTTTCTCCCCTCTCCTGGTTTTCACCTGGCCGGCTGGACCATTCCTTCTCAGTCTCCACGTGCACCTCCATTCAAGGATAACCTCGTTCACCTTGGATGGGCCCTTTTTTCTATTTTTCTCTGTCCTCTTTTCTGTGTCACTTGATGATCTCATGGGTCCCATGGATTTATTTATCATGTCTATACTGAAGAGAAGTTATTTTTCCAGTCCAAACCTCTATCTTTATATCTAATCTCGTATCTTCAACAGCCTTTTAGATGTTTTGAGCCAAAAGTTGTGTGGACTTCTTAAGTCCGACATCTTTAAAACTGAACTCATGATATTTCCCCCCAAACCCTCTCCTCTTCCTAATTTCCCTATTTTTGTAAAGAGCACCACCATCCTCCCACTCACTCAGGATCACAAACTGCAGGTCAGCTTTGACTCTGACTCCCTCCTCCTCTTACCTCACCCACAAACATTCAGTGGCTAAGTCTGGTCACTTCTACCCCCTTTTGTCCTCCAATGGTACCACCTCCAGGGGTAGGAATGCTCACACTTGGAGTACTGCAAAGGCCTGCTGATCGGTCTGCCTGCCACAAGGCTCTCCCCTACTCCACTCTAGCCTTCACTCAGCTGTCAAACTGATCTTCCTAAAACACAGGTCAGATCACATTCCCCTCCTTCCCCATTACATTAACTCTAATGGCTTTCTATTACTTCATAATCTGATCCTTTCCTATTAAAGGAGACAGAAGAAGATGACATCAAGAGCACAAGTAGAAGGGCTAGTGTTGAAAAGCAAGAGGTTGTCTTATCCTCCAAGACAGGGGGTAAAAGAGAGGCTGGGGAGAGATGTTACTGTGATTTGAAGTGTAAAATTGGGGAGAAGAAGGAGGTGACGAATGGTGTAGGTTTTTATAGTGAAGTTAAGGTCATCGGCTGAAAAATTTTATGTACACGCTCCATTTTTCTGGATGTGCAGAAAGCATGAGAGAGAATAATGTGTAATTACACTAGAAAGGTAGGCTGATGCCAGGCTGCAAGTGGCTTGAAATAACAAATGTAGGATATCACACAGTTTATCAATATATAGTAAGTATAATGTTGGTTAACAGTATAAGTATAATATAGTGTAATAGTATAATATTGGTGAAAAGTATAATAGAGGGAAAAGTTTAGAATAATCTCTGAAGAGTGGTATAGAAAATTAATTTGAAAAGAGTAAAGGAAATAAAAAACCCAAGGAAGGCCACAAGGAAGCAGAGAATAATAACCATCCAAATGAATGAGTCAGAAGGATTTCTAGTACTGGTTCTATTAAAATACTCAACTATGAAAAAAAAAAAGCAATGCCCTGTAGCTAAGTCTCAAGAATAATTAAAATTAAGATTAAGAGAAGAGCATAAGGAAACATAAACATTTGTCCACTGCTTTGCTTTTCCCCTCGTGTCCTTCACATGGCAGTACAGCAGTAACTAGTGGTATGGTGGAGGGGCTATACAGCAAAAGCTGTGGTCAACAGAAAGGCCTCTTTGGGCAAGCTATTAGAAGCTGCACACAACTTTCCAATTAGTGTGTAAACCACTGCCAAGATGGCTGGGCAAACAGCACTCCACATATACTTCAGTGGCTCTCAATTGCAGTTTTAGAAACAGCCTGTAAATCTGTTGTTTTTTGTTTTTTAAATAAAAATTACTATGAAATGATTAGGAAGCACAAAAATGTAAATCCAACAACAGCACCATAATCCTTTGGAAGAATTCAATGAGGTGACACTTGTTCCCATCCTAACTTAAAAACCACTGTTTTAAGAACTTGGGGCAGAGTAATATGTAAACAATCCTTAATTAAGTGCCTACTGTCTCCGATCTCCCCCCTCTCCTCCCATGAGCACACATCAGATCTTCAGGCCGTGACCCCTACTCTGACTTCACTTTCCTCCCTCTTTTAATTCCAACCCAAGAGTTACCGGTTTCAGCTCTATACTGTTCTCAGCTCTCAAATCCCTTGCTCCCCTGTCCTATCCCCATTTAACTCTTGCCAATGTTAGCCCTGGATTACTGTCACCACCAGCCTCCTCTGCTACTGAATGAAGATGTAGAAAAATGCACAACCATGCCAACAGGTCTATTACAAATTTATGTTATCCAACCTCACCTGGGTTCTTACTACAGCCAGACAGCCCTTTCCAGTGTCTTCTTCCCCATCAAGTACTGGATCTTCAATTTGGTGACTCTGGCCTTCTGGCTGCTCCAAAAACAAGACCCTCCAACTCTCAGCTCCAATGCATTTTCTCTGGCTATCCCCCATGCCTGGAATGTCCTCTCTCTTCATTTCTGCCTACTAGTTTTGCTACTTCCCTTTAAATCCCAATTAAAATTCCATATTGTACAGGAAGTTTTCCCCAGCCACTTGCCATTCTAATACCTTCCCTTCGTTAATTGTTTTCTATTTATCCTATCTTTAGCTTGTTTATATGTATTTGTTTTTGGCTGTCTCTCTCACTAGACTGTGAGCTCTTTGAGGGCAAGGGCTGTCTATCGCCTCTTTCTGTACCCCCCAGAGCTTAGCACTGCACCTGTCATATTTTGTTTTTGTTCAGTAGCATCCAATTCTTTGTGGCCCCATGGACGACACTGTCCATGAATTTTCTTGGCAAATAAAAGTGCTATTTCCTTCTCCAGTGGATTAAGGCAAACCAAGGTTAAGTGACTTGCCCACAGTCACACAGCCAATATGTGCCTGAAGTGGAATGTGTCAGGTCTTCCTGACTCCATTTATTGATAGAGTCTCTATTGAGACTAATAGTCATGTAGCTGTCTATCAGGCATATAGCAGGCATTTAATAAATGTTTAATAATTGACTATTTCCCCCTAATTAATTCCCTCTCACTTTCCACATAAGTTATTATAAAACAACCTATTGTTTTAAGGTTATTTTTTAAAAAAAATCAACAGTCTATTTCCATTCATCTTTCTCCTACATAGTTACTTACATGATGTAGAAGGAGGCATGAACAATGTCATAAAATGCCATTTAGTGGAAGCTTTCATTTTCTAGAAGAGGACACTGAGGACTAGGGATGTGAAGAGAGATGCTCTAGGTCACACAGTCAGACATGCCATAAAAATTGCAGAACCAGACTCTGGCTGGAGCCAAGACGACAGGAGCAAGAAGCCACTGAGTGAGCTCACTGCCTCCTATCCCACCACCCTAAACAAATAAACCACAAGCCTCCTCCAGAGAGATGGAGAAAATGCAACAGACCAAATCTTGACAGAAGAATTCAGAAAAAGTCACAGTGAGCTGTTTGCCCCACCTAGGTCAGCAGGGAAGTACGTGGATACTGGTCAGGAGCATGACACATATGGAACATTATAGCAGCAGGGAGAGACTATGCACTGAGACAAGTTCCAGACCATGATCAGGGCATGATCAGATTCATGATAGGGCACTGTGAAGGCGTCAGGGGCCAACTGGCAGTTCTGTTGCCACTACCCTATTCTGGGTCACATATCCAAGACAGATTGGTGTTTTGACAATCTTAAGAGAAGATTAGGAAAATTAATTCACATAACCAGGTTGTACAAGAAAAAAATCTATATAAGGAGGAGGGGTGTGGAACAGCCGACATTTCAACCTCCTGCTCATCTGAACTATTCAAAGGAGGGAAACACACATGTATATGCACACACACACACACACACACACACACACACACACACACACACACACACACACACACACACACACACACAGAGTTGGGTACAGAACTACATTTCATTAAAAAGGGAAATAGGAGGATAAAGAGAGGAAGGAAGACAATATGGAGGAAGGGCATATTAAGAGAGGGCTTAGCCCTCAGCAAAACAATCTCCAAGTTAGGATGTACAAAAAATCATTAAGAATTCTTTTTGAGGTGGCAAGGAATGGGAACCTGAAGAGGTGCCCATAGAGGGGGAAATGGATAAGCAAGTTATAGTATATAAATGTAATGGAATACTGTAAGAAACATTAAAAAGGCTGGGTTCAGAGAAATCTGGGAAAACTTAAATAAACCGATGCAGAGTAAAGTGAACAAAACCAGGAAAACAATTTTAGAAAATGACAAAAATATGGCAAAGCCAAACAAGACTGAGTAAATTAGTAACTATGATCAGTGTAATTAATGACTAACCATGACTCTAAAAGGCTAATGAAATATGCTGTCTACTTCCCGATAGACAGATGAAACACTCACACTGCAGAATGAGGTCCAATTTTTTTTGGACATGGCCAATGCAAAAATTTGTTTTGACTATACACATTTGTAACAGTGGAGGAGAGGAGAGATTTTGGTGGTTGTATGAGAAGGCAAATTTTTTTTCTGGGATTCAATTTGCTTACTTTTAAAATAAGGAGGAGACCATCAATGCACATAGATCAGTGAGTATTTTATAACCTACAGGAAACTGCTTAGGTCAGTGATTGCTTAAGTGAACTGCTCAAGAATATACCACTTGTATGTATTTGGTAGGGGGGAAGTGTTGTCTCGAACCCAGCGTATCCTGACTCTGAGACTGGCCTGTTACTCATTATATCAAATGGTCTCTCCCATTTACATGCCTTGGGAGTCTCTTTCCAACATACACACCCCTCTTTCTTTCTCCATCTCCCTTTCTTTCTCTCTACTTGATCCAGCTGAATGTTATACTGACATAATTAAAATTGTGGCTCACCCCCTAAAGGGCAATGGGAAGATGCATGTCAGGCAGTAGATATGGGCATGCAAACATACTGGACATACACACTCATATGCACTATATTCCCTGTGCAAATACTGACATAGACAGTCAAGGAACTATGCATGAAAAGCATAAAAGAGCTCGTCCGAGACACACAAAATGAAGAAAGAAGGTGGGCTGGTCACGTGAGAGTGAGGGAGACCAGATGGGCAGCTGTGGACTCTACCGGCACCACATAAGAGGTAGAAGGAGGCATCAATGAGCTCACAGATCCTTCTGAAGCAGGAAGATCTAACTATGACATGGGAAAAAAAAAGCATTGTGTGCCAAACACTATGCTAACTGTCAGGAATACAAAGTTGAGAAATGAGAAAGCTGTGGTTAAAGAACTCAAGTTCTGACTGGGGAGGGTTCAGCTACATAGGTAACTGGCATAGGCACAAAGACAACAGCAACACTCAGGGGTCTCAAGGGCACAGCATAACAGAAGAGGCCCAAAGATCTTCCAATTGATAGCGAGGATTGTAGCTGATGGCTCCCTAATCACTACAGGGCCCATTAAAAAGGCTGGGTTCAGAAAAATCTGGGAAAACTTAAATAAACTGATGCAGAGTAAAGTGAACAAAACCAGGAAAATAATTTTTTGCTGGTAAGAGATGACCTTGGAGGGGGGAGGAACTATCCATTGAAGCCACTGGGTGAAGGGGTCCTATGCTCTTCTGGTCAGCTTAGACCTCTGAGTACTTGTATTTGTATGAGTGCAAACACATACTCTCTATCTGTTCACTTTATTTCCATGGAATGATTTCAAAATAATGTCATATGATTTTATAAATACATGAAAAATTCATCTGGAAAATAAAAGAATGAAGTAATTTAAGTAAACAATACTTACAGCTAAGTGCAAAGGGCTTATTGGTGCTCTGTTATCTGAATCATTTAACATATCTGTACCCGAGGTTTCCATTAGCTAAGAAAAAAAAAGTCAGACTTCATATGTGAAAAATGTTGCTTCAAAAAACACAGTACAAATAAGCAACTATTCTCAATCTTTTTCAGTGATTTTTGGAGGGAGGAAGGCAGAGAAATTGGGGTTAGGTGACTTGGCCAAGGTCACAAGGCTACTAAATGTTAAGTGTCTGAGGCTGGATTTGAACTCGGGCCCTCCTGACTCCAGGGCCAGTGCTCTATTCACTGTGCCACCTAGCTGCCCCATTCTCGATTTTTTAAAAGTTTCAGATTAATTTTTATTTTTAAATTGAAATTTTTAAAATCCCCATTAAAAGTATCTGAAAAATGAAAGCTTAAAGCTAAAAAGTGTGTAGGACTGGACTAAGTGATATGTGAAGATATACCAGAGACAAGTTGGAGGGAAGCAAACTGTCACCGCTACTTCAATTTTTCCTATTATCACAGTGGTCTCTGATCATTTTGTCTACATGTAACGCAGTAGGTACGGGCCCAGTTAAAGCCATTATGACTGTGAAAAACAACGGATCTTATGGAAGATCAAAAGGGAAAAAGCCCAACCACATGAGGTCTCCCAGTCCACCTCTCTGCTTCAGGCAGAACCACATCTAAACTGTCAACAGGAAAAATAGTCATATAGTCTATTATAAAGGCATATACTTACAACATCTAAGGGAGTTTCACTGGCAATCTGAAATAAATTTCAAAAAGAAAGCATATATTTTACACAGTATCACTAATAACAATTAGCATTCAATATCAAATATTAAAAGCATTCCCTGTTTACAGACAGTCCTTTTATTATTTGGTTTGGATCTACATACTTGGGTGGTCACTAATCTAAATAATATACTATCTGTCCTTGCCCTCCAAGAAAATAAAAAACTTTTGCAGTTTACAAAGACTATTTTTGGGTTGGATGTGACTTGTCATTTTATAGGTATTGGGAGCTCTTGGTGAATTTTTTTCCTATACCAATGCAGTTTAGCTCTTCTGTCACTTAGGAGACCTAGGTTTTGGTCTCTCCCACCTCTGACAAATGCTAGTTATAGGACTCTGGGCAATTTCATAGTCATAAAGTGGACTTGAAGTTTTCAAAATATCCCTCCTTGCATCTTTGTATGGTAGGTAACGTTACACTATGTTTGACATACTATATGAAATAAACATTTAAACTCTGAATTCTTGAGATTTTTTTTCTTTTTTTGAAGGGGGAAGGTAGAGCAATTGGGGTTAAGTGACTTGCCTAAGGTCACACAGCTAGTAAGTGTGTAAAGTTTCTGAGGCCACATTTGAACTCAGGTCTTCCTGACTCCAGGGCCAGTGGTCTATTCACTTCACCACCCAGCTGCCCTGAGATTTTTTTTTTAAATAATGAGAAAGGGGGTGGCTAGGCAGCTCAGTGAATAGAGCACTGGCCCTGGAGCCAGGAGGACCTGAGTCCAAATCTGACCTCAGGCACGTGTCACACTTACTAGCTGTGTGACCTTGGGCAAATCATTTAACCAACAACTGCCCTACCCTCCTGCCTCAAAAAAAAAAAAAAATGAGTAAGGTATTTTTATCTTGGACCTAAGAATTTAATCAAAACATATCTAATTCTGAAACTTCTGTATTCTCCCCTAACATAAGTTCTAAATCTGCAATATACAGAAGAAAATTCAACAATAGGACCTCAATCTTTCCTCCTATTCTTTATTCTCTATCACTTTTTTCTTACATGAATCACCGAAGTTTCTGAATTGTTTTTAGAAATGTTTCAGTCAGCTCTGACCTGATGAGTGTTTCAATATAAATGTCCATTAGCTTACTCCACATTTTGTGCCTGGTTCCGAGGTCTTCAGACACCACTGAATTTAAGAGCCTTGTCTAGTGTCACACAACTGGTAAGTATCTGAGCAGAATCTGAACCTGGATCTTTCTTACTCCAAGTTCAGTGCCCTGTAAACTATATCACATAATCTGCTTTGGTTATAGGAAAGTAGGATGAATGGTAGCTAGCAATTCAAACTTAAATATGTGAAACCATTGTTACTTTTGTAGTGGTGAAGTCTTAGCTCATTATTTCCCTCAATCAGAAGATGCTGCCTTCACAAATTCCCACGAGTCCTGGGAAGACATGGAAGGCAACTGGCTAACGGAGAAGTTAGTGAGAAAGGAATACAAGAGTAAGAATAAGGGAAGAATATAATCAGAGTTCTCATTTCTTCTTCCTTCTAGAAAGCTGATATGGAACAAAAGCCAAATTTAATTAGGTCAAGTATGAATTCGGAAATATTTAAATTTAGGAAGTGTGAATTTTAAAGACTTAATTGCACTCTAATTAGTTATCTATAGTTTAAATTAATTCAACTGAAAGAAACCTAGGGCCATTACTCAAAGTTCTGGGAATGTAAATATGGAAAGGGCAGGCCCTACAATGGAGTAGCAGGATTAAGTCTACTGGAAAGTGATATCAATCAGGCATGTATTATAGTAAGTTTGCTATGTATCAGGCATTGCGCTCAGTGCTGGGAATATGAAGAAAAGAACAAAAATGATTCCTGCCCTTGAGCAGATTATATTATAAAGGGGAGGGCACATGTTCACAAACAGCTGAATACATGATAAATATAGTTTTTTGTAGGGAGTGGCATCTTAAGTTAGACATTCAACATAAAGGAAAGAGAAATGAGGGAGGAAGAAACCATTTTTAAATGGCTAGGATCAGAGAGGCTTTGACATGAGTTTTGAAAGGCCAGACAAAGCACTGGAAGGAGCTACAGACATGGGGAATCTGTACAAACAAAGGTCCACAGACGGGTAAAGGCAAAACCAGATCAGAGATGAGTAAGTAACCGAGTGTGGCCAAGATGGAGAAGACAGAGGTTTTTATTGTCTGTTTCACAGTGATGGTGAGTCCCCTGAGTTTTTGAGAAGAGAAGTGCTGTAAATTGACCAGCACATCAGGAACATTATGTTAACAGCTACAGAAAGGGTGGACTGTAGAGGCAGGCTCATCAAATAGTGAGGAGGTGATGATAACAATCAAGGTAAGAGGTCAGAGCGTGGCAGCGGAAGGAATGGACTCAGTTTGGAAGTAGATAGAATGTAGCTAATGATTACATGTGAAACGGCCTTGGTGACTACAAGGCCAGTCAGATCCAATGAGATAAGGAGGTGGGTGGGAAGAAGCAAGTTCAAGTAGGAAGATTAATCTGACTTGGAGAAGCTGGGGATGACAGTGCAACATCCAGGGGGGTTTGTCACCAAGAAGGTAAAAGTATGGTTACAGAGCTAGAGAGATCAGGACTGGACAGATCTGGTTGTCTTCTGTGAAATTTTGAAGCCATGGAAATGGAGACTGCCAAGGGAAAAGCAAAGAGAAGGCCAAAGGCCGAGTCTTGGAAGATATCTATGTTTTGGAGGTGGGCAAAGGAAGAGAAGAGCCTTCAGAAGATGCAGTGTCACAGAAGCTGAAGGGAGAGAGAATCAAGAACCAGGGTCAGATACTGGAGAAAGAGCGACAAGGATGAAATGGGAATAAAGACCTCATAATTTAGCAATCATCATGTCACTGGTGACCGGAAACTAAGAAGCCTTAGGATAGCATAAAGGACAAAAACGGGACTGCAAGGAACTGGGAGAACGGGTGACAAGAAGTAACGGTCCTGAGTGACTTTTCTCAGACACTGGTTAGTGAAAGAGAGGAAAAACAGATTATGAGAATTGGCAGAAGAATGCAAGGTCCAAGAGAGCATTCCCTGAGACAGGGAAGAGTACATCATGTTTGATATAAATAAACTGGAATAATTTTTTAAACCAGTCATTTTTTCTTCTCCACTGAGACACAATCAATGTGCTACGGGGCACAACAGATTGAGGACAGGCCTGGAGCCGGGAAGACCTGGTGATCCAGCCTCAGACTCTTACTAGCTGTGTGACCCTTGGCAAGTCACTCAAATCTCTTTGCCTCAGCTTCCTCATCTGTAAAATGGGGATAATATTAGCACCTGCCTCCCGGGGTGAGGTTCTAAAAGTAGTGTCATAAAGCATTTAGCACCATGCCTGGCACATAGTAAGGCCATATACATGTTAGCTATTATTACTGTTATTATTAGTTTTTCTATTTATTCAAATACAAAATTACATCACTCCCCATAAAAAATAGCACTCATACCAGTTCAAGACATAAACGGTGACCATAAGCAGCAGAATAATGAACTGCATTATATCCTTGTTTGTCACGGATTCCTGGATTTGCATCATTTCTTAATAAGTATTCCAGGCACCTATGGAGTGACAATAAAATTCATCATCATAACATCCTTTATTTTAGCCAATAGTAAAACCAAGGACAATTCAAAATATATCATATATTTGCTTACATATAACTTCTCACATAGAAAATAACTGTACCAGTCACATGGCAAATTACAAATATTTCTACATAACTATGACCTTATGGATCTTCCTACTCACAGCAGGTTCCTTTTAGCCCAAGTCCTGGTTTCCATTGCTCAAGCATCCCTCTTTAAGGGGTCCCCTTCCTCCTACTTCTTTCCAACTTCTTGGGGAGGAATACAAAGGGGAGAATCCCCTCTTGAGGGAAGGAAAAGCTCCTTTCCTGATGACACTGTTTTATGTCCAGTTTTATATTTGTGCTACTGTCATGCCCCAGGGAAAAGTTATTCTAGTTAAAGCTCTAGTATCACTTACAGTATTTATCTCACCCAACTTCCCCCAATGTGAGAACCAAATGAGATAACATGGTTAAGAGGATTATGAATCTGGAGCAGGAAGAAATTTCAGAGGCCAAACAGACTAACCCACTTACTTTATAGATACAGAAACTGAGCCCTAGACCTGCCCAAGGTTAAAGAGGTGATAAGTATCAGAGACAGGATCTGAACAGAGGGTCTCCAATTTTAAAGTCTCCTCTTTCCATGGTTCGGTGGAATGTTGGTAGTAGTATCATTGCCTTTTCACTATTCCTCTTATAACCAACAGGCCATATTGAAAAATAGAACATTTTGAGAATTTCATGATTCCCGATCCCTACTGTGAGATGACAAGAAACAATACTGTTTAGAAAACACAAAAACAAGAAATTCAGGGTTGGAAATCACTTAGCAAGAGGTAGGGTATAAAGAGAAGTAGAGGAGAAACTCTGTGATGCGTACATGAGGATAACAACAGCTGCATTCACGGGAGCTAATACATTATATGCTGGCACTGTGCTTACTGCTGGAAACACAAAAGACAGACAGAATGGAAACTATCTCTGTCCTTGAGGAGTTTGTACACTTTGGGCTGACAAGCATGTACAAAGGTAGTAGAACACCAATTACACACAAAGTAAACAGAGTGACCGCAGTGTGTTAGTCTTCTTGGGGGAGATTGGGGGGAGGGATGGGGACACTACTAACAACTCAGAGGATTGTGAAAGGATCGACTATATTAAGCACTGAACACAAAGTTCTGGGTGAATGTTTGGTTCAAGGGAGTTGAGAGCTAAATCAAAAATTAAGGCCAGTGGAGGACTACAATATCTCTCTCATGTTCAGCACCCCTAAGGCTTGGGGTGATTCTACTGAAGAGCTTTTTAACAAATCCCATTCTGACTTGTATGGCTTACGTATGGCTTTTTCACTAACTTAACACAGAAATCACTCATTTGGAGAGGGCTTGACTGCCACTATACACTAATATAAGGATGAAATACATTACAAAAGAATACCTGCCATTAGGAATGTCTATCAGGGACATGAAAGACTAGGCAAAAAGGTGGAACAATCATGTGGCAAGATGGGGAGGAATGGCTGATAGACAACCTACATGCTCTCTTAAGTACTAGACAATCTCAAGAGATCTCTGCAGGATGGGATATAGTTACATCATCAGAGGAAGTGAACCCATCAACGGAAGTGGTATAAAGGTGAAACCTCTGTCCAGAAACCAGAGGTAATGCCACTAGAAAAACTGAAGTATGATAACATTTTCACTATAAATGAAAGTGGAGAAGAACACAGAGTAGTGCTTAAACAGTTTTAAAGCACTTTAACAAATAATATTATTTTATTTGACTTGTATGACACCCTATAAAGTAAATAAGGTAGGAATCTATTATGTTTTTAAAATAATTGAATAAAAATAATTTCATGTGAAAAAGAAACACCAGCTGTGAGTCACAGAATCCTAGAGCCAGAAGAAACCTTAGGGATAAGTGGGTTCAATTCCTTCTTAATCAGTGACTGATTAAAAAAAAAAATCTTATATATGTCACATGCAGGGGGGGGGAGGGGTAAAAATCCCCCCCCAAAAACAAAACACAACCATCTTGAGAGGCTACCTAATTATTTCTCGTGATGTTTCACCGCTCAAAATATTTTTTGGAATTTCTCTACTGGAATCACCTTTAGAGGCCACAGCACATTTTAAAATAATTTGTAATGGTGGCAAAATTTCCTCCTGTCAGGGGGTATTTGGTTTTGGAAAACAGCTAAAAGTACAACTCAGAAATATAAAGAATGAATAAGATAGATGATTGAAGTAAGACTGTTGGAGAGTGGAAGGACAAGCAGGTATGACTATAAAGTAATGGCCTAGAATGTCATTTTCTTGTATGCATTTCCAATTGGCTTGGGAAAGGAATTTTGAGAAGAGTCATACCAATATTTCAGGCAACAGAATCATCAAAATAATCCTCTGACCATCTAAGTACAGGCATATTTGGGCATCTTAATGTTGTTTTCCATGGCACACCACTGGCTAACTCTGATTTCTCAAAGGCTCTGGGAATGAAGGTGTGAGGTCCTATCACAAAGGCTTTTGGTACAAACAAGGTGACAGACTGTAACCTGAGGACCAGAAGATTTGACTGTGATCAGATGCTTAACAAGTAGCTGATTTTTTTTTTTAACATAGCAACTTGAAATATCATTTAGTGAGAAGGGAAGGGATTACAATATATTGAAGGAGTACTCATACTGATGAAATCACAGATCTTTTAAAATATTGAAGGGATATTTGAGTATGTCTGTTTATGTTCTTATCCTTAAGTTCTATTACTTTATTACAGTCACAACACAAGTTCACTGTTATATAAAACACGAAACACAAAGAACAAACACTTTACTCATGGGAATCGTTTAAGTCTAATCAAATTTACTAGACATATACAATAATAAAACAAATAA
This sequence comes from Pseudocheirus occidentalis, assembly GCA_028646575.1. Lineage (NCBI taxonomy): Eukaryota > Metazoa > Chordata > Mammalia > Diprotodontia > Pseudocheiridae > Pseudocheirus > Pseudocheirus occidentalis. The sequence continues at coordinate 29,405,088 of CM053597.1, read as the reverse complement.
TTCTACAGAGAACAAGATTATCCTAGAAGCGGAGTAACATTACTTCAAGGTATTGACTTAATGCTCCATTAAAGGTTGAAGTGAAAAGTTATTTTTGGAAAATCAACACCTTTGTAAAGAGGAGCTTTTTAAAGTAGTAAAAAATGTTCCAGTGAAAATGCTTCATACAGTGACTTCTTTTGAAGACACAATGTCTATAAAATAGTTTGGATTATTTCATCTAAAAGATACTGATAGAATAGTTATCACCGAACCATCATTTCTCACTTTTTTCAACTTCTTGTAATTATGATCCAGAAAAACTTGGGTTTGTATATCAGAACAAAATGTCAAATTAAACCCAGAAGGGTACTTGGTCTTATATGTCACATCTTCTCTAAACCTCAATGTCACCATATATTAATATACTGTTGTTGATGCTTTGAATCATCAGGTCAGCCATTATGGAAAGCAAGTTTGAACTATATTCCCAAAAATTACTGAATTATGCAAACCCACTGATCTAGCAAGACTCCAACTAGGTCTGTACCCCAAAGAGATTGAAGAGGGAAAGTACCCACCTGTGTACAAAACTATTTATAACAGTTCTTTTTTGTGATGAAAAAGAACTAGAAACTAAGGGGCTACCAACTGGAGATAAAACCAGAGAGGGTAGTTACCTTAGCAGAAAGATGGGAGAGATGAGAACAGTAAGAGCTAAATAACACGTATCTGAAATATCCAACACGCTCCCAAACAAAATGCACACTGGGGATTTTTAAGGAAGAAGGCAGCTGATTTCTGCTTGGGTAGTCATAGGAGAAAAGATTTTGGTAGATGATATAAGACTGGGGGCAAGGACACGCAGGTAAATAGAGGGGGAGTCTGTAATGAAGAACTGCTATTGAATCTAAGTTAGGGAAGGAAAAGGGGAAATGTAGAGGAGGAGTGCAGATTCGGGAAGAAGCCAGTGAAAAAATACACACACACATTCTCATTCAATAAAGGTCTTAAGCCTCAGTGGCTCCAAACACAGGTGTAGCCATCAACTCATTAATCTTCGCCCCTCCCCCAAAGAGGGGAAACATCTGACAGGGAAATACCTATGACAATCCCTTCTGACTCATCCCCTCAAAACAGGGACAAAATTAGTTTGCCTTTGAATGTGAGTTGCTGAACCAGCAGGATTTCACTGGTCTCTTGCCCTTCCAAATACCAGCTTTATAAGAAAGATTATGATAAAAAAAAAAACCGAATGAGAAACTAAGTAAAACAATACAGAAGATTGTTTTAAAGGATCTTTGTTCCCATAAAATTTGCCAAGTGAGGGGGTATTATATAAAAACTGATGGGAAAAGCCCCAAAAGGCACAACTTCAATGAAATAAGTTCTGCACATCAGAAGCATAAATTGTGAAACTGAAAAACATGTCATAAAATTTTTTTTTGTATCTTCTCTCAAATTACTTGCTTTCGTGTCCTATTACTCATACCTTGTCAAACCTCAATCCTGGATTACTCACACCAGCTGCATATGGGAGAAGGAAGAATTCATCCAACTAATTTGATTAGGTCCATGACAAGTTTATGTTATCTAACCTCAAGTTCTCTTATTCCTCCCTAACTGATTCTACATCACAGGCTCCACAAATGCTGTTTCAAGCCTTAGCTCCTCCTCAAATCCTTCTTCTGACTTGCTGAAGGCCTTGCTTCCTGCTTTGCTGTGAAAACAACCTATGCAGTATGAGCTGCCTCTTCTTTGACCTCACGTCCCAATTTCTCATCCACACTCCACTCTCTGACAACAAGGTGGCCTTTCTCCCTGCTAAGGACAACTCCTTTCTGCACATGCCCCTTGCTCCCATCTTCTCCACTATTTGGGAAGATTACAACCTCAATCATTCCTTCTTTTGTTCTTTAATCATCAATTCCTTAGGCATATGTCACATCTGATGTGATGTCTATAAACACAAACTAATCTCCCCATCTTTAAAAACCTTTCAAAAAAGCTCTCTTTTCTTTTTCAGCCAGGCTTCTAGAAAAAGTGCCCATATTTCTTGCTTCCATGGCCTTTCCCTTCACTTTGGCTTCTGGATTCACTCAAATGAAACTACTCTCCTAAAATATACCAAACCAACTGTTAAGTCTGATGATGTTTTCTCGGTTCTTATCTTCCTTAGCCTCTCCTACTAAGTGGGGTACTTGATCCTCCTTTCTCTCCTGGCTATTCTGCTAGGTCCTCTCACCACCTTAACTGGGTCTTCATGAAACTCCTGCTTCCTAATGGTGGGTACAGGTATACATATGGCAAGGCCTTCCCTGGGCACTTGATCTCTAGTCTTATAGATTAGATTATGTCCCATTCATGCCTCAAATTCAGTGTGTCTAAAACAAAACCCATTTGTCTTTCTCACCAAGCCCACTGTTCTGTCAAACTTTCCCACCTTATTTCCATCAGAGGCATGGCCATCCTTCTAGTCTTCCAGATTCACAACACTGGCACCCTCACTTTCCCTTAATCTACACTGTCAATCAACTGCTACACCTCACCATTTCTACCTTCCCAACATCCTTCACATGTGAGCACTTCTCTCCACTCACACCATATTTCCCTTTAGCTAAAACTCTCATTGCTTTTCTTAGCTGATCTCCCTATTCTTACCAGTCAAAAGACAAAAGCATAAAAAGTTGAGAGTTTGACTGAGTCACATGAAGGGGTCTGTGCAGCTAGAGTGGCTTGGGTTGGAATCTGAGTTGATGGATGGCAAGCCCCAGACGCTGGGGCTCTGCAGGAAAAACAATGATTTAAGAACAAACATTTACAAAACTATTTTTCCTGTTTGGACAAAGAGAAACATAATACAAATGCTTTACCTATTAAAGAAATAAAGGTCAGTTAGTTAAGAATATAAGAAGCACTTAATGTGTGCTAAGCATTGGGGATTCGGAGACAGACACCATTAAAACTCTATTTGACATGCAGGCTGAACTTTGCTACCATCATCGTCATACTTACTTGCCATCTGTATCTGAGGTGGCTGCATAGTGCAGAGGCGTACAGCCTCTCTCGTCTAGGTCATTCACACTGGCTCCTGACCCCACGAGAGCAAACAGGCACTGGTAATTACAGTTGGCTGCAGCATAGTGGAGGGGTGTTCTTCCATGTTCATTTTTAATAAAGAGAAACAGACACCAGTAAACAACTTCAGAAATAAAGACAGATTTTTCCTAAATCTGCCAGTTTGCAGACACACAGAAATCATTTAAGCTGATGTTATGTAAGTTAATCTCCCTTATGTAGAAGGTTGATGGTGGGCTAGATGGAACATCAGAAGGACAGAATCAGGTAGCAGGAAGGAGGTAAGAGGACATTCCTGTTCTAAATGCAGAAAACTGGGAGGAAATAAAAGAGTTAAAAAAGCATGGCAAGAACTCTGAGATGTTAACCAGATTTCTTAAACAAAAACGACTAAGTATTTACCCATTTACACTTGACAATTAATTCAGAAGAACTGCAGTTTGTTTTAATGTCAAAAAAGAATTTACAGTCACTTTTTTTCTTTGCTATATTTGCAGAATGCTATCAGAGTATCGAAACTGCATAAACATTAGGAATGAAAAGATCAAATGAAATATAAAGGTAACAAACAGTAAGGAAACAGCCTTCATGGAATCATTTCTTCTCAAACGTATATAAACTTTATTATAATAAACTTCATTTCCTTTTACTACAGAGAATTTTAAGTCAACTCCAGATACTGAGGCAATTCCAGGCTGGTTTCCCTGAGCACCTTGAGTGCTCTTCAGCTGCCCTCTGCAACCTTTCAGGAGGTACGTGCTCAGGAGATAGAGACTAGTGTTAAATTTCGGTCACATTAATTAATGGATAATTAAGACAGTAGATCTGCTACAAAAGCATTATGTAACTACACATGAATCCACAATACAAATTTTTCCATGAGCACTCACAATTAAGAGCTCTTTATATTGCATCTCAAAATCATTTTGAGGTCATACACATTTCTCATCTTTGCTTTCCCCTCAATAAAATATAAGCTGCTATACTCTACTTTCATATTTATTTCCTTAGTATACAAACCCCATCACATTGTTTTATGCATGTCTACACATCCCTCCCTACAGAAAGCATATGCATAAATGGGACAAACACTGCTCACTACTGGGTGGGATGCCAGGCTGGTCTATGGTCTTCCTTCTTTGTCTAATTGAAAACAAACAAGGGACATTAAGTTTTTGAATGTTTTTCCCACTACTGGCTTTATAGAGTCAGAATTATTTGCTCGAACTTTTTTTTTCTTTTTGGAGGGGGGAAAGCAGGGCAACTAGGGTTAAGTGACTTGCCCAAGGTCACATGGCTAGTAAGTGTTAAGTGTCTGAGGCTGGATTTGAACTCAGGTCCTCCTGACTGCAGGGCTGGGCCACCTAGCCACCCCATTTACCTGAATTTTAAAGAAAAGCATTTGTTCTGGCAACAGAGAAAGCTTTCTTAGTGTGTGTGAGTCCTGTGAGGGCTTTTGGAGGAGGGCAATAGGATGGTACTGGGGATAGCCGCTCTAGGCTCTGATGAAGCAGGACCCTTCTTGTTAAAGCCAGCTCTACTATGCCCTTCATGGCACACCTTCTTCCAGGTTTCCTCTACCATCCTGAGCCCTGTTTTTTCACTGCCTTCACACCCACCAGCTGCTGACAGATAAGCTATCTCCCATGTCTCCAACACACTTCCCTTTGATGCTGTCCCTCCAAAAAAGACTGTTCTTACCTGTCAGCTTCCTTTCTACAGGCAAAGACCTAGGATAGCCTCAGGGCCACAAGTTCTTCCCCTCCCGCCCCCCCCTCACCTCTCTTCCAGTGAAACTGTCCACTTTCAATGCCTCCCACTTGTAATTCTCTTTACTTACTCACCCCCATGCAATCTGGTTTCTGATTGCTAAATGCAATGATCCCTTCCCTCTTGAGGCCTCTGCAGCTTTTGAGATTGTGGAGCATTCTCACCTTTTTGGACAGTCTCTCTGGCCTGGCTTTTTCTAACTGTGCTCTTTCCTGGTTCTATCTGTCACTTGCCCCTTAGTTCTTCTCAGTTTCCTTTGCTGAGTCACCAATCACATTCTATCCCATAAGCAAGAAGGTACTCCCAGGGATATGTCCTAGGCCCTCCAACATTTTTTTAATACTCTTTCTTCGTGGTCTCATTAGCCACCAAAAGTACAATTGCATCCAAAATGTAGGTGACTCTCAACATTTACAGCTTTAGCCCTCATCTGTTCCTGAGCTCTCCACTTTGACTTCTCTGGTGCTAGAAGGACATCTTCACATGGCTGTCAAACTGGTCACTTCAAAATCAACATATCCATTGAAATTCACTGTATTTTCCCTAAAACCTAAACTTCCTTCAAACATCTGTAATTCTGTTGAAGGCACCTCCATATTTCCAAGTCACCCTGATTCTCATCTTGGGAGTCACTCATTCAATCAATCAAGTATTCACCAAGCTCTTATCAGGTACCAGCTACTGATATCCAAGTATAAACAACAACAACAAAATCCCTGCTCACAAGAAATTTACATAGAAATGAAGAATGCAACAAATTTATAGATACATATATAAATATGTAGCACAAATATATATTCAATAAATACAAATATAATCAAAATAATTAGCTACAAAGTAATTTGGGAGGGAAGGCACTAGCAGTTGGAGGTAATCAAGATAGCATTTATGTAGACACTGGTGTTTATGCTGCATCCTAAAGGAAGGTGGCAGTTAACTGAACATCTAGGGTGATGGATAATTCAAACCTAGGATACTGGACAGATACAGGAGTGGTTTGCCATTTCTACCTCCTGTTGTTTTGCAAATGAGGAAACTGAGACAAACGGGGAAAGGTGACTTGCCCAGGATCACACAGCTAATAAGTTTCTGAGACCAAATATGAATTCAGGAATATTAGTCTTCCTGCCTCCAGGCCAAGAACTATCTACTGTGCACTGCCAGCCACTTCATGCAGACCTCAATGTCTTCTTAACTAGACTTTTGTAATAATAACCTTCCAAATGGAATAGAAAAACTTCCAGTTTTTCTCTCCCCATATCTTCCACATGGCTGCCAAAATAATCACCCAAAATTGTGTAATTCTTACCATGTCACTTATTTGTTCAAGCTCCCTATTGCCTCTAGGAAAAAATGACATGACCTGGCTCTAACATGTTTTATAGACCTACAACACATGCTGCGTTCTAGACAAACTGAGGTAAGTGCCATTCACCCTCTGGACAACATTTGTCCACACAGACTTGTGTACCACGCTCTCACCGCTTTTAGAACCTTCAAGTTCTTATCACCCCCTGGCTTCAGGGCACAGATATTAATTATATAGGAGGCCCTTCTGACCCTATTCCAAAATACTTTTCTTTAGATCCAAAATAGAATGCAATCTCCTTTCCTTGAGGGAAGGACTACACTGTTTTTTTCTCTCAATATTCTAAACCTAGCACAGTATGCCTTGGATCCAGTTGATGTTACTATGTGTTTCACTGAAGTAGTCATATATGAGAGTAAGTGGTTAGGATGTAGTTTTATTAAGACCCTCAATGACTCATTAACATATCACCTCAATAAACAAGGCTCAATCACTTAGAACTATTAACATTAGAGATGGTCTTTTCTGGTTTCCATGTTAGGGCACATTAAGTCATAAACAGTTTTTTTTAATAAAATAAAAAGAAAAGCAAATAAATAAGCCACAAAATTAAAGTAAATAAAATATATTACATCCTACCTCCCAAACTTGTCCTTTTTGTTGAAGTCTGAGCCAGTATTAAGTAAAAGATTTAGGCACTCCAAATTCCTATTAATGTCAAAATAAGTTTAATTAAATGTCTTGTAAAAGTTTTTTTAAGATTAACTCTTTCTTTTTTTTTTTTGCCTTTTGGAGGGCAGTTGGAGTTAAGTGACTTGCCCAAGGTCACACGGCTAGATTTTTGTGTTAAGTGTCTAAGGCCGGATTTGAACTCAGGTACTCCTGACTCCAGGGCCAGTGCTCTATTCACTGTGCCACCTAGCCGCCCCAAGATTAACTCTTTCAACAATAACAGGTTACTATTATCAATTATTTTCAAGTTGACTTTAATTAAATGACAATGCTCTTTATAAATATGAAACATTAACTCTCAGCAGTAAAAGAAACGCCACAGTTTTAAAAGGGCATCTTTTATAACACAACATATAATGGAACATTGATGGAACTTAAAAGATGCTACAAAATGAGTCATAATGTAGCTGTAATGAGTAACTTTTAATAAAAATAAGGAATCTAAATATTGTATGTTATACTTCAAAATATTTTCCCCTCTTATGCCTTGCACATAAAAATCACACTGTAGTTGTAGAATTTACAATGACTTTTAAAGTATTAAATGCTTTAATACTTTAAGTATTAAAGTATCAAATTAAATTTTAAATTAAAAAGTATTAAATTAAAGTATCAAATAAAATACTAAATTGGGTGTTTTTATAATTTACGTCAATTAGAAATTAATATGAAATGAGTTTGGGATTAAAGTTCTTGTAAAACCACTTTTTGACAAAATACTGAGATAACTTGATAGGTCTTTCTTTTAAGTCGACACATCAGCCCTTAAATAATAGCAGTAGCAATGTTTCCTTCAATGAAAGCAGAAGGAACACATGTTTTAGGGGACTAGCCCAACCCAAAGGGCCTGCTGTGGCCAGAAAACACAGGAAACCCCTACATAGGTAAGGAATGACTGGAGAAGGCAGGCTGAGCCAGATCCTTGAGGCCAGAGAATCAGGACCCAATGCAGTCACAGGAATTGGTGAGGATCTAACATACTTAGAGCTGTACTTCAAGAAGACTAAAGTAGTTGCACTGTATGGAGGATGGATTGGAAAAGAAAAGTTTTGACTTAGGAATTATTATAATGACAGAAAGGCAGGAAGGATGTCAGGGAGGAAAACACCAAAACGACTTAAGTGACCAACTATAGTATCATATCAAAGAATGAAAAAAGGGGAGAAATAGTGGTGCTTCTAAATGAAACAGGAAAGTGAGGAGGAGCCACTGGTTTGGGAAGGAAGATGCTCAGTTTGGGAAGCGGCATGATATGTTAAAGATCAAATCAATAGTAGAGAGAAAGTTCTGAGTTTAAAGTGAACAATAATAACATATGGATTTATGGATACATCATACATTTGTACAAATACATAGATTACATGTATTAATGTAATGGATTACATCCATTCAGAACAAGAAATAGGCAGACGCTATAACTTTCTTCCTTTTCCTTAAAGAGAAATAAACCTGATGGCAATCCACGAGAGTACAAAGGAAACCAGGAGAAGCTTGCTAAAAGTTACAGAGCCATGTATGGCTGATTTCTCTAGTCTGTGATCCATCCTCTACAGAACTATCAAATTCATGCTCCTCCAGCACAGGTCTAACCTCATCATGACCCTGCAGGCTCCAGTGGCTCCTCACTGTCTCTAGGGGAAAATATAAATTCACAATCTGCCTCCAGCCTATCTTTCCAATCCAATGTATTTGCTATTCCAGGTCCCAGTAGTCTCTCTCAATCTTCTTGCCTTTGTACTCTGTTCTCACCTCCACTGCTCTCTGGGGTCCAGGGGTACCTACCACAGGAGGTTTATACTGCTCCTTCTCCATCCTGCATTCCATGAGCTTCTTTAGGAAGGGACAGTCATTTCTGTCTCTTCATACCTAGCCCTAGCAGGGTGTCTGAAACATGGGAGTCACTTAAATGCCCAGTAATGAATGTAAGATGAAACAGACTATCTTAAAGAAGCTGTGCAACTTTCTTTTGGTGTCCATTTTCTATAAGAATAACTTCTGAACTGGAAAAGAGAGAATACTAATGGCAAGCTGAAGACCCCCCCCTAAAATCAAGATTCTAAGAGGAAACAAAAAGACCCTTCCTAAGCACATGCCACCAGGTACCTGGAGTTATCAATCAGGAAAGGGAAAAGAGCAGTCAGATTTGACCAGAGGACCAGTGGCAGTCCCTTGATGACCTTGGCAGACTCTAACTGTAGCTCTGTGTTCACTTAGGGGATATATACTGGAGGAAGACTATGGACAAGCTATAGTGCCCAGAGGACAGTGAACTAGATGTCAAAAGGTCCTGAGTTCAGGTTACAAGGATGAGTTAAAGGAATTACAAGTGTGCAGTCTAAGGAAGAAAGACTTGCCAACTGTCCTTAATTATCAGAAGGACTGTCAAGAGGAAGTCACTTTGTTCTGCTGGACTCCAGAAGACAGAAGCTATTTCGAGGCAAACTGAAAGGTGTCCACAAGAAAAAACCTTGTCAGGAGAGTGATCCAGAAGTAGAATTGGCTCATAAGAGGAAACTGGTCTCCAAGCACAAACCAACAGGTGGCCTTTCTCCATACAAACAGGGATGTATCTTGTTCTGCTGCAGCTTGGAGCCCCAGGGGTTTCTTCTCCCCCAGATTCTGTGAGCCATAAAGGACAGGGACCACAGGCATGTTTCTACTTTTTCTATGTAACATCTAAAAACACAGGAACTAACGATCGTCTAGAATCAAAATGCTTCCAGTTCCCAAGCAATGCACCTCAAAAAGTTTTATGTATTTTCCTGGCTCCTTGTTTTCTCTAGCTCCTGCTTCACAGATCATACACTTGGAGCTGGAAGGATCTTCAGAAATCATCCAGGTTGTGCTTAATTTTTAGATGCGAAGAAACTGAGGACAACAGGTTGTTAAATACATGTTTTGCTGACTCTGCATCGTGGGCTCTTTCCTTTCCACCTTGCTATGCTGCTGTCTGCTTTAGCTGTCACAGTGCAATGATTTAATAATTTAACCTTTCTTCTCTGAAAAAGGGAATAGCACCAGAGATAGTTAAGTCCAAGCACATTCTCCCTCACTAACTTTCTTTTTCATTTAATTCCAGTAACTTCTTGTCTCCTATTTTTGTCAGTTTACTAACAACTGATAAAAGCAATGGGAGAGAAAATTGCCATGATCGGATTTTTTTTCAACATATAAAAACTGTGAAACATACCCTCCAGCTGCGGCAGCATGAAGACAAGTCCTGCCAAAATCATCTGGAGTATCTACGTCAAATCCTTAAAAAAAAATTAATCTTTAGTGATATAAAGTATAAACCAAAGTTCTGCTAAAATAGTACTAGAAATTTTCATGCAAAAGTATCATGCATAACATATCACATCATTTATACATTCGTTATTTGTAAAGTTACTGAACCCGAACTTCTTAGTGATGTACAACATTAGAAAGAACTTCATCTTTTATGGTGATTTGTTGTTACTGTTATTTGAGGCTTCATCCAAGTCCTAGAAAAACTTAGAATTTTTTTTCTCAATGCTTTACTTTACCTCTGGTTCCCAACAGGAAGATGCAAAGGTAACATAAACAATACTCTCACTCATGCTTTTAAATATTATAATTGTTATTATTAGTAAACTGTAATAGTTTAAACAATATAAGACAGGAATTGAACTACTTTCAAAATCCGAGAAATATCAATAGAACAAGGTTCCAAAGTAAGAAAAAAAATACCTAAAACAACACCCGATTTTTAAAAAATATATTTTTAACATCAGACTTTCTTATATCATTTTTAGGTTTGGTTAATCAGTGTTCTGGACCACAACTTTTTACGGTATGCCTACCTGAGTCCAAGACTATTTTAAGGGGAAATATAGGTCCCTTTGGCTGACCTGGTTCAGGAACATCTACTGATTTCTTGCTCTAATTAACAGCATAAACTCTCCTCTGAAAATGGGAGTCTGTGCTATCTGTGCTCTTTTGTTTGATGAATTCTGATGCACCAGGTAGAACATGAGATTGTGACCTTTTTGTGTCAGAGACACTTAGGCAATCTGATGGACCCTGTGGGATCCTTCTCAAAATACTGTTTGTTGTCCCCATTTATAACTGAGGGAAATTTCAGTCAGTAGTTACTGAGACAGAATTGCTCAGTTGCTCTGACAAAGGCCTCATTTTTCAAATATACAGAGAATTGATTAAAATTTTATACAAGCCATTCCCCAACTGATAAATGGTCAAAGGTTATGAATAGGTTGTTTTCAGAAGAAGAAATCAAAGCTATCTACAGGTATATGAAGAAATGCTCTAAATTACTACTGATCAGAGAAATGTACATTACTGCCTCATACCTATGGGACTGGCTAATATGACATAAAAGGAAAATAATAAATGTTAGTGGGGATGTGGAAAAATTGAGACACTAATGCATGGCTGGTGGAGTTGTGAACTGATTCAACCTTTTGGAGAGCAATTGGGAACTATACCCAAAGGGCTATAAAAGTGTGCATATCCCTTGCCCCAGCAATATCAGTTACTAGGCTGAGTAAAGAGATCCAAAAAAAGGGAAAAGCACCTGTGTGTACAAAAATATAGCAGCTCTTTTTGTGGTGGCTAAAAATTGGAAATAGATGGGAATCCCAACCACTGGGAAATGACTGAAAAAATTGTGGTATATGATTGTGATGGAATACTATTATATCATATATTAATATAGTATATTATACTATAAGAAATGATGAGCAGGTGGATTTCAGAAAAACTTGGAAAGACTTATATGAACCGATACGAAGTGAAGTGAGCAGAGCCAGAACACTGTACACAGTAATAACAATACTGTACACTGATCAACTATGAATAACTTAGCTCTTCTCAGCAATACAATGATCCAAATCAATTCCTAAGGACTCATGATGAAAAATGCTATCTACCTACAGAGAAAGAACGGATGGAATCTAGATGGAGATCAAAGCATGCTATTTTTCATGGTTTTTCCCCTCTTTGTATCTGAGTCTTCTATGACAATATGATTAACATGGTAATAAATTTTGCATGACTGAACATGTATAACCTATATCAAATTGCTTATTGTCTCAATGCTGGGGGAGAAGACAAGTAGTTGTTCTTCTAGTTTGAACTTGTATATCAATATAACTTGTTCATTAGAAATAATGTAGGGGCAGCTAGGTGGTGCAGTGAATAGAGCAGCAGCCCTGGAGTCAGGAGGACCTGAGATCAAATCTGACCTTATTAGCCCTGTGACCTTGGGCAAGTCGCTTAACCCCAACTGACCTCCAGAAAGAAAGAAGGAAAGAAGGAAAGAAGGAAAGAAGGAAAGAAGGAAAGAAGGAAAGAAAGAAAGAAAGAAAGGAAGGAAGGAAGGAAGGAAGGAAAAAAGAAAGAAGGAAAGAAAGAAAAAGAAAGAAAGAACTGTAGAAAGAACTAATAATTATCTCTTTTCACAAAGGTCAGTGAAAACAAAGATAGAGTTCTTTTTTTCTTTTTCTCCTCCATCTAAGTCTGTAGACCCACTGAAACCTATCCTGGGTGTATATAGATCCTAGAGTAAGAACCCTTTATTGTATATGTAAATACTACCTTGCTCCCAACAAGACAAAATAGTTTACAATAATAAGAGTTTCATCATATATTCAAAGACACAACAAATGTCACAACGGGGAAAAGGATTTAGGACATAAATAGTTCAAACTTATTTCTTCTTAGATGTCTTTTCAACTAATTGGGTTGAATAAATATAGCTGCCAGAAATATTGACATTTTTCTGTTAGCTCACATAGACTTGTGGTTAATTATATTCTTTCAGTCTTTAAAAAAATCTATTTTTAAGATCAAAACTTCAAAATTATGGTGGTAAAGAGCTTTAGCCACAAACAGAATAAACAGCTATCCTATTTAACTTAGAAAGTATGGCTTTTTACATATTCTAGATGTAATACAAAAGATACCAAAATTCATGATCTGCTTACCTGAACAAAGAAGTTTCCTACAGCAATCTGAAAAACCACTTAATGCTGCCAAATGGAGAGGGAACATTCCATGTATGCCCCGCCTAAAACAGGTATTATGGTATGCTGAGTACAGTACAAGTAAAATATATGCATTGTGTATTCTAAACTGGGGGAGTAGGATAAAAACTTTAGTATTTAAAAATAGACACTGCTTTGGGACTCAAGGAAATTATGTTTTTCATGTGTATTTCAATTTTGTTCAATTAAAAGAAATTTTGAAAGGAATAACTTAAGAGTCTTTATAGACCTATATTCTCTTACAGAGTAAAAATAACAAAAGGATGTTATTATAATCACAAGGTTAATAAGTACAAAATCACATATTTCATGTTTAAAAAAAACAAGAAACATGATTTTTTAAAATACAAAAATTCACATGATTTTATTATCTCATATTATCAAATCAACTGACAATAAACTACTTTAAATCACTGTGTACACACTCAAGTAGAAAGAATTCAGGGAGATTGATAATCAGTCAACCACTTCTTCACACAAGTCCCACAACTATTTTTCCTGAAATAATCAAATAATGTTGCAATGATTTATTTCATTTCATTCTCTATTGTGTAATCAGAGTCACTACACAACTTGAAAATGACTTACTTTGCTGTGTCAGCACCACTTGTAATGAGAGTGTTGATAAGAAGCTCATGGCCATATCGAGCTGCTATGTGCAATGGAGTATTTCCATTCTTATCTTTACAGTCTATTTCTGCTCCTACAATAAAACACATCTAGTCAGATATATATGGATACACATACCAGGTTATATTAGATAGACAGGAATAATTTATGTTTTTTCTCAATTCTGTCTAATTCACAATTTATACTGATATTCAAATATAAACTAACAAATTCTTTCTCCCAAGTATAACCAGATTCATACTTAATTAAATAATTAAAATTATTTCAGTAAAGATGCTATTTAAAAGGCTTAATTCTCTGCAAACAGCTAAAGACCAAGCACATTTAACTCAAAACACTTATTAGGTGCTATGTTTTATGCTATGACTACTGCTTTCTTAAAATACTCCACCATGACATTTTAAATTAATATATTAGAACTAGTAAATGCAAAACAGATAGCCATGTCTACAACAATAAAACAATTTCTAAGTACTGACAAAGAAGTAGATCTATTTCCCACTAACTAAAAGAAATCAACTTGAAAAAGAAATTGTCAGTATTTAAGATACCTTTTTCTATATTCTGGTAAGAAAAACACAAGGAGAAATAATTAAACTGATGAAAACAACAAAAGATAGCATTTTCCATGTTTATTGGGATTTGAAGCCAAACTTTGGGATATGTGTTCTGTTATAGTAACTGCTAATAACATGCAAATGTATTTTTTTTTTTTTAAGATTAGTTTGAAACCACATCTGAAAACAGAAACAAAAATACTTTTTTACCACTCTGGATAATGGTTTGTGATCTTGAGAATCTGCCATGGATTGCTGTCATGTGCAAGGGTGTCTTCCCATCTTTGCTCTAAAGAAATATAATAAAAAAGAACACTCTATCAGTTGTATTATTATGCAACATACATAAATATATGAACAATGGTCAGAATTGAGGCTGGATATTTTCTGCATAATTACTGTGTGGCTTTGAAATGTTACCATTTGAAATAAGATACTCAAAAGTAAGCTATCAGGAAGAAAGAAAAAAGACCACCCACTACCCAATCAGGCCTCAACTCTGGTCATTGTTAAGAAGACAGTGAAATAAGCATGGACATGAATTTCCAAGTTTGAACAAGATTTACCAACACCAGTTCCTTGACTAGACAGGAATCACAGAGACTAATTTGCCAGAACAAGTGAGAGCAGCAGACATGTATACCTTTTTCCTAGCTGAAGATTCAAATATTAGAAACTGCTGTGTTCCAATGGGATGAAGCATTGCTATATAAAATACTCCTATGTGTCGGATTTAAAACAAGATCAAAACTGCTCTCACAAAGGCTATATTCAAGAACATAATGTGCAGATTTTACTATAACACCTCTTCAGATATGCTTAAACGCTGAGATACTGTTTTAGGTACAAAATTCCTTGCTGAGATGATTAAGTAAAATGTTAAAGAAATAAAGTAGTTTTTATATATAATACTAGGTTTAAGAAATTTTAAAAGTGAAAGCAATTAAGTCTCTGAAGGGCAATGAAAGACCTTGTTGTCTTTAAACTATCATATTTAAAAGGAAATTATTACACAGGAAGCTGGGGGAAAACATTCAATTACCTGGTCCACTATGCCTATCATTCAATCATTACTAGACAGTTAAATACTTTGGAGATAATGGATTGGGGGTCAGGAGAACTATATCATTTTTTCCCCCATTTTTTTAATCTCCAGAAAACAAGAAAGTGACTAGTAAAGAGCAGTCACTTAACATGTTTGCTAAACTGAAGCACAAAGTTGTTATTTATGAAACATTTATTTCTGCAACATATACATGTTGTTACTAGTTATAAAAGTTAAAATTCCAAATGCAAAGGCAATATTAATTGCAATTTTGTCATTAATACAAAATTATATCAATTTTATTACCTGAACAAAATTTAATATTGGCTAAACAAAATCTAAATGAAAGAAATGAAAGAAAGGTACTCAACTTCAGAAAATGGGGGGATTCACAATGGAGTAAATAATGTCCCATATCCTATTTCTCTAAGTAATAGTTTTCAAATTGTATTAGTTTGCCATAGCCTAAGCTTTCAGAACTATAATTGTAAATTGTTTCCAATTATTTTTATTGAACTAAATGCTAGCTACCATTAAAGGATCTATGATTTCCTCCATCCAGTGAGGATGCAGCTGACAAGCTTTTTTTGCTCCCGAGGATGAACTACCCTGATTTATGAAACTGAGCACTTAGGGGCAAAGAAAACCTCCCAAATGAGCTATACTGGTTAGGGAGGACAGCTCCCTGAAGGGCTGTGCACTCAAAGCTTAGAAGTGTTGCTGGGTTCTATCAGCTAAGTTCTTTACGAACACAGTCATCACCAACTTTTACGCTGGATAAAGCAGACTTTAGTTAAGAGTATTTATTGTAATGTTTTTCAAACTTCAGAGAGCTGAAATGTAAATAAAAAGTAGGCGCCACTCCAGCTATGCAGTAACCAAAAACAATTTTAGAGACTGTCTCTAGGAGGGGAGAGAAGGCAGCAATCTGAAGGCAGGCCAGAATGGACCACAAAAAATATGTGCCCACCAGGACAAGGCAACTCGGTGGTCCAAGCTGTTATTCCTGATATCCAGGATACTGGACTCCTATTTCATCTGGATTTTAAGGTACTTCAGACTAAGAATAATCACTAGATGGCTTTTCATAACTCTAACGAGATGGGTCAGTAGCAGCAAGCCATCTGCTACTCTAGAACGACAGAGACAAAAGGCTTCTCACATTTTCTGGGCAACTGCAACTAATCTTTAGGATGAGGACAAAGACTAGATCTGTGGTTTTACTGATGATGGAGATACTCCCTCTACTCCCTCTGCCAACTCAAGTCAGCATCTGAGAAACTAAGTGACTTGCCCAGGGTCCCACAGACAGCATCAACCTGAGTTTTCTCAGAGCTGCACATAAGCACCACGATCCCTGCTGTGAAGTGGCTGGTGGTAAAGAGAACAAAGGGTGGCCTGGAGGCAGAGGACCCAAGTACAAACCCAGACTTGGATACTCACCAGCTGAATGACCCTGCCTCGGTTTCCTCAGCTACAAAAGGGGGATAATCACAGTGCAAATACCTCACAGGACCACTGTGGGCATCGAATGAGAACATGTGTGCCAAGCTCTTAGCACAGTACCCGGAAAACAGTAGGTGCTTATGAAGTGCATGCTCCTCTCCCCCTTCACTCTCATTCTCAATGAGATCCTCAAAATTATTTCAAGTGGGATCCAAAAGACCAAGAGTAAGGAACAGCAGCAAAAGATATTTGTTACCACTGTTTATTCAAAGTGCTTCCTATTTCTTAGGTTTTGACTTATTAATTAGTCTTCTAAGTATTTAGACTTTCATTTTGTGGTTGTTTTTAAGGCCATAAGACCATGGACTGGCATATGAATGCATGAGAAATAAATCCTGGAGCAATCAATGAAGATCTATTTGAGTAACTCAAAGCTAATTACACTTCACTTAGTGGACAAGATGCTTGAGATTTTGGTAGCATGTCTTCCTAGAGAAAAACAAAGAAAAATGACCCCTCAGTGATACTCTAGATTTTTTCAAATTACTAAAATTCAATTATCTACTTACAAAATAATTGTGCCATCATAGAAAACGGAAGTAAATATTTAACTTAAGAATAGTGACCAACTTCCAAAAGCAATTTAAAACACTATACCTTCATGTTCACGTCAGCCCCATTACCAACCAGGAGCTCCAAGCACAAGGCGCCATGTGTTGATGCTGCAGCAAAGTGTAAAGGAGTAAAACCTTTCTCATTTGTTTGATTTACGTGTGCGCCACAATCTATAAGTTCATTCACGACCACATCTTGTCCGTTATAGCAGGCTACATGAAGAGGTGTATTTCCATAGGCATTGGGTTCATTCATCTATCAGATAAAGAAGAGAACCAACCAGTGAACAGATCTGCAGAGACTCCTTCTATATCTGTAATGCTGGACGCAGAGGGAAGAAGGCCTGGGCTCTAACACAAAGCAGTCTAGCCTCATTTTAAGGCTCAGTTTCTTCTTATGTGAAATGGAGATGCCTGTAACATCTGGGCCAGGGGTCTAGGGAACACTGCCCTCACACTCAGAAAGTCTGAAGTGGAAGCCTCTGCTTAAGATATTGGCTGTGTGACCTCAGGTTGTCTTAATCTCTCTGAGACTCAGTTTCCTCTTCCATAAAACGGGAATAATTATACTACCTATCTTATGAGGTTGTTGTGAGGATGAACTAAGATAACAAATGTAAATCTTAAAGCACTGTAAAAATGCTAGCTACTATTCCCAAGCCTACAGATCTGCTGAGAGATTCAAAAGATAGACTGCAAACAAAGCACTACTGTAAACACAACACTGGATAGAGAAAGCAGTGACTATCACCAACTCTGAGGTGGTGGTGACTGCCCCTGCTTTACCAGTGAGTAAATGCTGAAAAATAATCAAGTCACACGAGTCCTCAATGGTAGAGGCAGAACTCAAACTCAGGACTTCCGCCCCTTAAATACACTGCAACACATTGCCTTTTATGAAAGAAAAGGAATTATGTTGTAGACCTGAGATAAAATACTTCTGAAACATCCAGTTTTTAAAACAGTATTTTTCCTTAGAAAATAGTTGTATTAGTAATAAAATAGCATTTTTATATTAAGTCACAGAATAGCAATAGTATGGACAGAGAGAACTGAATTTGTACATTTGCATTCATAATGGTTTTATGGATTACAAAACAGAATGATTAGGGAAAGTCTAGAAAAGTATAAAGCAAATTTTTGCTTTGCTTTTTGGAGGGGGGAAGGCAGGGCAACTGGGGTTAAATGACCTGCCCAAGGTTACACAGCTAGTAAGTGTGTCAAGTGTCTGAGACTGAATTTGAACTCAGGTCCTCCTGACTCCAGGGCCCAGTGCTCTATTCACTGTGCCCTTTTTGTTTTTGTTTTTTCTTTTTTGGCAAAGCAACTTTTCTAAAAATATTAAAAAAAAAATAACATAATGAATTTTTACTTTAGACTCATTTGTGACATTAAATTAAAAGTCATAAAAAATACAAAACCAAGGCTTTATGTCTAAGAGCATTACCAATCACATTTTCCTATTAATAACTAACCATTTCTCAAACTAAACCATTTGTTTGAGAACAATTTACAGTTCAATTCAAAGGTATAAACAGAAAATTCCAATGTCTCTACAATAATGTACATGTTTCATATTTCTCTAAAGAACTCCTAACAGGTTATTTAACTATGTATTCAACTATGAATGTATGTGTGCACATGCATATGTATGTATGTGTGTGTGCATGTGTGCATGTATGTGTGTATGTATGTGTGTATGTGTGTATGCATGAATGGGTGTACACACACATATGGATGAACTTAAGAATAAAAAGAACAGATGACAAAATTTTAAAATGAGTGTAATCTATGTTATATATATTTTGCCCAATTTATGTGAAGTAAATGAAATTTCTAGATACTTTTCCAGACTGAAAAATTGGCATTTTACAAAAAAGCAAAGGCTATATTATGGAATGAGGAACTAGCCTGACCAAATGGCAAGGCTCTTTTCAGTTCCATTGCAATGCATTGGGTGGGTGCTGTGATCATGTTTTCCTGATAGCACTGATTTCACTTCTTTATATTTTCTGTCCCACCCCCTCTCCCCAATACCTAGGGCAATGACTGATATTTAATAGGTGCTTAAGAAATGCTGGTTAAATGAATTTATTCAACATATTTTTGTTTGAGAAAGTTCACTCTAATTAGCACCACAGAATTCACTTGTATAAAGTGACATATTTTTTAAATATGTCAAGTAAATATTTTAAAGTAAATATTTTTTTTACTCTCATTTAAAAAACTTCCTGGTACTTACATCAACACCAAGATCTAGAAGATACTTCACAACACTGATCATTCCACTAGAAGCAGCAGCATGAAGAGGTGTATAAGATTTCTTATCTTTACATGTGACTTCAGCTCCATGAGCGACAAGCAATTTTACAACTTCAATGTGACCTGAAATTAATAGGTAAAGATAAATAGTATGATCTTTTCCATCGCTGTACATAAAGGATAAAAATCAATAAATATACAATGTTTTCCCCTAACCCACTGTTTTATACATACATATATGCATACATACATATGTATGCATATATGCATATATACGAAATCACTGGATAAGTATGACAATACATAAATGTAGCTGGGTTTCTAAGGGGAAAGGGGAATAAAGTAAA
Source organism: Pseudocheirus occidentalis (assembly GCA_028646575.1). Lineage (NCBI taxonomy): Eukaryota > Metazoa > Chordata > Mammalia > Diprotodontia > Pseudocheiridae > Pseudocheirus > Pseudocheirus occidentalis. Next base: position 29,385,296 of record CM053597.1, on the reverse strand, counting down.
TAACTGTTATATATGGTGGTATATGTGGGTACACATATTAAAGTTTATGGATAATCATTTTTATCATAAATAACATAATACATAAACCTTTTAAAATGGCTTAAAATGTTAGTTTTTATTTATGATCCTAGTTTATTTATTAAGATTTCTTATACTTTCTGGAATTATTTAATCTTACCAGCTTAAAATTTAGAATATTCTTTTATTTAAAATAGTGATACTACTTGACCACTATCTTTTCCAGCATCTTTGAGATTCTATAAAAACCTGTAATGACCAGTAATGACATGGGCTAATTTCTTGAACAGTCAATTATTAGTAAGTATTCAGTAAGTGAATATATTTACCTGATTCAAATAATCTCTCCCAATGCATTCTTCTCTGCACATCTGGCTCCCCACTCTCAATTTTAACATGCTGTCCATAAACGTGTACAATTTCCCTAAATACTGAATGTGCTTATGTAAAAATCTCTGCTTAGGGGGAAGCATGAACACAGGTCCCTATCTACATTTCAGACTCTTCTCTCCCACTATGACCAGTACAGCATCCTTTACTCCCCACCTCAACTAAGTATCACTTTTCCTGACAAGCCCATGACTGCTCAAGTTTCTGTCTGGGCTCATGCCTTCCTGTCGCTCCTCTGCAAAGGGTATGTTGTATGCATGCATGTGCACATGTGTGTATGTGTGTTACTATTTTCTTTGAATCATTAAAATATACATTACAACTATAAGAATTACAGCAGCATTAAGATTTTTAGCAAACTGCTCTGTAATCAGGATTTTAATTAACACAAGATGCTAAAATCTCACATAGGAAATGGGATTCTAAAGTGTAGTTTGCTCATCACAACCATCAGGATCTTATGATGTAAAATGCCTAAGAGGGGCAGAATTAAGAGAGTAGAGTAGTAGGAAGCAATACACCTGAGTCCATAATACCCCCAAATAGATGTAGAAAATGCACTAAAATGATTCCCGATAAATCCAGAAAAGGTTGCAGTGGGTTCTTTGTCTGGATTGGGTCAGCACAGAGAGATGTAAGAGGTCTGCTGACAGACAGCAAGGTGAGAGGCAATAAAACACTGTGCTTGGAGCACTCCAGTGCCCATGGGGTGCAGTGCACTTGGTCAAGACTTGGAGGTTCCAGATTCAGACAAAGCCACATCTAGATCCAAACCGGACATTGTGATGGGGACAAGGGCCATCTGGCAACTTCATCAGCCACCGCCCAGTTATGGGTCACAGATCCAGAGCAGACTGAGAAAAGGACCTCCAAATGGGGAGGGGAAATATAGAATTTCCAGAGAGGGAGGTTCTGGGTGGTACAAATACAGGAGGAAGTTAGAAGCAAGCAGCAGCAAGGCGGTTCAGATCCTAGGAGCAGAGCAAGCGCTCAGATTCAGCTTCTAGCCCCATCTAAAGTCTGTAGAAGAATATCCAGGCCAAAGGGAACCCTTCAGTTCTGTCACTCTTAACCAATCAAACTACCTAGCTGGCTGATAGAGGCTGAGTGCTGTTGTAATTTCCTGTTGCCAGTTGAAACCCAGGTCAGGAATTTGCTGAGATCACGCTACAAAGACAGTAATCAAACTTAGTCCTAGAGTCTAGGAGTACAGAAAACTAGCAGGTCCCTAGCCTGTCCCTGAGATCCTGGAATAACAAATACAACACAAAATGAACACCTCAGGAAAGTATCAACAGGACCTCTAGAACTGTGGGAAAGCCCAACCTTCATATCAAGTCTGAAGTCAGGCTGAAAGGATAGAGAAACAAAAAAAGAACTCCACAATAATAAACAAATGCAGAAGAAGAGTATGACTCCAAAATGCCTACAATCTGTCAGAGAAAAATACAGGTTGGGCATAAATTCAGTGAGAATTCCTGAAAAAGAAGAAGCTTTTAAAAAGTGTTAACATTATTTTAATAAATGAAATCAGAAATAAATGAGGTGATAATTGACAAACAAATGAGAGCTATGGAATAAAGAAATGGAAAGAGAATTAACAGCTTGGCACAAGGGGGAGAAAACCCAAGAAAGCCTAAGCAACAAACTCACTGAAAATTAGAATGGATCAAAGAGAAGCCAATGACTCTAAAGACAACAAAGCATATTAAAAACAAGTGTGAAAAAAAGAACATGTAAATGACCTCAGGAAAAAAAACTGACCTGTAAAAAAATCAAGGAAAAAAAAATTAAGAATCACTGGACTATCCAAATGCTACCCATTTTATCACATTTCATAAAAATGTAGAACTACCAACCCAGAGCTCTTGGAAACAGAGGGTTAGGCTAACTAGAAATATAAAGAACCCACTGATTACATCTTGAAAGAAAGCCTAAAATGAAAACGTCCAGGAATATCACAGCCAAAATCCAGAACTTCTAGGTCAAAGAAATAATATTGCGAGAAACCAGAAAAAAAGAATTGAAATATTAGAGCCACAGGCAGGCTTACATACGCTTTAGCAGACATTAAGTTTGAGTGAGGAGCCTGAATACCATTTTCCAGAAGGCAAAGGGTATGGGCTTACAACAAAGAATAACTTGCTCAGCAAAACTGTGTACGATGGTACAGAGGGAAAAAATGAACCTTTGATGAAACAGGACTTCAAAGCATTCCTGATGAAAAGATTCAAGCTGTGTAGAATCTCTTAAGTTCAAACACAGCAGTGAAAGGAAACATAAAAAGGTAAACATGAATAAACAATGATAAATAACTAAAGAAGGATAAACTGCTTACTTTCACATACATGTGTCTACTGAATGCTAGTATCATCAAGGGACATGGAGGCAGTATAATTTGACAAGACCTGCAAATGGTTCTGTTGAATTACTTAGTATCTTGATGATCTTATGAGAAGATTGGAAAGAAAGGGGAGGAAGAATACACTGAGGGAGAAGGAAAATGACTGTTAGGGAAAATTATCTCCCATAATGGGTGTGTGAGTAGGAGTCTTAACAAACAGCTAGATGTGGAGTGGAGGGAGTGGGTGGAGCAATGAACACTTCACTTCAAAGAACAGGTCAAAGGGGCTGCCCTAGAACTTCGTGGCTGAACAAGCTATGGTATATAAATATGATAGAATATTATTGTATTGTAAGAAATGATGAGGGGACTTTGAAGAAACCTGAGAAAACAATCTAATGAAGGAAAGGGATTTGCTTTTCTTTAGATCAATCTCAAGTGTGTGTTTGGAAGCTAGGAATGAGAAGGGGTGAGAAGGTGGAAAGGTGAGAAGGCAGATTTTTGCTGATTGAAAATAATGAAATATAATTTTTAAAAATTATATGTAACCCCCCCCAGTAAAAACAGATAGAATGCATAGGCCTATTGTAAATTTGAGGAGCTGCATTCTAGAATGTCAACATGTAGCTCACTCTTGATTTGTGCATTTATATTTTTTCTCCACTGAATAAAGTTCATAGTCTTCCTGTTCTTTTTATGCAATATCAGGGACAAGATACTACAATGCTTCAGATGGATACTTAACTTGAGCCTAAGAAATGTCATTTAAATAGTGATAAGAACACAGTAGAAAAGATAGTAGATAAAATTGAAAACAAAAATCTATGTACTTAGGATCATAAGGGAAGCTACTGATTAGGAAAAAAATTTTTTGCAATCAGCATCTATGAGATCAAAGACATATATATGGAATGAACACACATGTCAGATCAAGAGTTGTTCCCCAGGAGTTAAAACAGTAAAAGAACATTAACGTTTTTCAAAAGGCAAATTGCAAATCGTTAAAAACCATATGAAAGACTACGCACCATCACTAATAATCACATAACCCTAACATTTCACCTAAAACACAGTGATGTGGCAAAGCTGGCAACTTAGAAAGGCAATGCAAGATGCATACGCTACTACACTATCAATGAAAACGAACTGGCCAAAACATTTGTGAGAAGAGAGGGACTAGGATGTTCCTTCATTTCCTCTAAGACAGAAAAAAGGTCCCGCATAAAACAAACAAATGGTTATTGGGACTCTAATACCAGTCTCTATAATAAGCTCAGGGAAAGTAAAGACAAAAATGAAAAAAGCCTCAGCACATATAATCTAATAAAGCTTCTGAGAAGAGTAAAAACCTGAGAATTAAGTAATATTCGCTGATTGTGGAATGTTTTTACTGTGGTATGTGAACGTAATAGAATAGTATTGCACTGCAATAATAATGATGATGATGATGTTGTTAATAGGCAACATTTATATGGCACTTACTACAGCACCAAGCTAAGAACTTTATTACTGTTATCCTCACAACAACCCTGGAAGGTAGGTGGCTACTCTTATCCCCATTCTACAGATGAAGAAACTGAGGCAAATGGAGGTTAAGTGACTTGTCCAGGTTCATATAGCTAGTGTCTCAGGATATAGGAATTCAGGTCTTCCTGACTCCAGGTCTAGCATATGATACATATATATATATATATATATATATATATATATATATCATATACTGTGCCACCAGCTACCCCAGAAAAAAAAGAAAAGATAAATGCAATGAATTTAAGAAAAAAAAAAATCACAAGACTTAAATGAAGAGATACAAAATAACGCAAGTAGAAGGCAAATAATATATACAATGAGTAAAAAATGGAAATGAAATTATCACTATCAAGTTTGGTGTGAAAAGACCTGAGAAAATGTACTTCTTTTTTCTTTCCCTTCTTTGCAAAGAGGAATGATTGGAAGGGGAAGGGAAGAGGTAGAGGAGGGAAGGAAATGAAGAGCGAAGCACAGAGGAGTGCATACTATCTGCCACAATTTATATGATGGTGTATTTTGTTACAAAAGAACCCACTGGGAAGGCAGGAAAGGGATGTATGTAGAAATGACTGTGATGAAAAAAACAAAAATTTATGGGTGAAAAAAACCCAAACAAACAAAAATGCTTCTTAAACCATGGACAAACCTCCACCAACACTGAATTTATATATATATTTAACCACCAAAAACAACAAAAAAATCATTAATTTTTAAAAAAAATAGAACTAAGAACTGTTTCAGTAACTAAAAAACTGTGGCAGTTGTGGGGGGGAAGGGGACAGAAGACTGTACTGAAGTCAGGAAGACTGGGTTTTATCAGAATGATATAGAAACTGCTGGTGATTTGTGCGTTTTATTCCATATCCTACAAGTTTGTAGTTATTCCTTCAATTAATGTTTTAGTTGACATTTTAGGGTTAAGTACACCATGTCATTTGGAAAAAGCAGTAATTTTGGTTTTGCTTTATCTCTGCTTCAATTTCTCTTTTCTTGTTTTAGTGCTATAGCCAACATTTCTGGTACTATATTCAATGGTACCAGAAAACCAACAACTTGGTTTCACCTTCAATTTATCAGAAAGGATTCTAGTTTTATCTTTAATACCAATAATTGCAGTTCTTGGTTTTAGATAAATACTACTTATCATTTAAAATTAAGTTCTACTTATGCCTGTTTTCTAAGTGTTTTTTTTTTAAACAGAAACGGACATTCTATTTTCTCAAAAGTCTTTTTTCTATATCTGGTGATACAATCAAATTTTTCTTAATTTTACTACTACAGTTGAATTTATAGTTTCCCTTATTTCAAACCAACCCTGAATGCATGGTATAAAGCAAATTTGTGTCATTAAGCTCTTTGTTAATATTTGTAATTAGGATTGTAAGTTGTTTGAGGGCAAGGACTGTCTTTTGCCTCTTCTTGTACATCCAGAGCTTAGTATGGTGCCTGGCACATAAGAGACACTTAATATATGTTTTTCATCTCTGTTCATTAGGGACATTGGCCCATGGCATTATTTTCCTGTTCTGACTCTTCCTGGTTGATGTATCAGAACCATATCTATGTCATAAAAGACTTGTTGGATCCTTTCTTTTGCAAAAATTTATGGAATAGTGTAATTAATTTTTCTTTGAATGTTTGATAATTTATTTGTAAATACAACTGCAAATGGAAAACAGACTGAAATGACTGGCAAAATATTAACTGCTCAGGGGCAGAACAAGTCAATATAATAAAATTTATAATACTACCTAAAATATCATTCAATGTTATACTAATCAACACTAGCAAAGGATTACTTTATAGAACTAGAAAAAGTAATAATGAAATTAGAGGTGGCTAGACGGTGCAACAGAATGTGCTGGACTTGGAGTCAGAAATTCATGAGTTTCAATCTGGCCTCAAACACTTTCTAGCTGTGAGACTTTGGACAAGTCACTTAACCCTATTTGCCTAAGTTCCTCATCTATAAAATGAGCTGGAGAAGGAAACAGCCAATCACTTTAGCATCCTTGCCAAGAAAACCCCAAATGGTGTTACGAAAAGTTGGACAGGACTAAAATGACTGAACAACAAAAATAATGAAATTCACATGGAGACAAAAAAGTCAAGAACCTCAAGAGAAATAATTAAAGGAAATGGAAACAAAAGAGAGCTGAACAGTACCAGATTTTAAGTCATACAAAAAGCAGTAATTATAAAAACAATTTGATACTGGTCAAAAAATAAAAGAGAGATCAATCAGTGGAAAAAATTAGATACATAAGACACACAAGCAAACATATCTAATACCATAGTATTCAATAAATACAAACATCCCAGCTACTAGGATAAGGACTCTCTTATTTAAAGGAAGAAAAGCATCACTTAATGGTTTAAAAAAGTGAGGAGAGCAGAAGATATTCAGAGATGGAAAGAGAAAATTAAGGGTGCATTAGAAATACCATGTGAAATTTGAATTATATTAAAAAGATATACACAATGAGAAAAAAACAAACAGTACACAGAACAAAAATTCAGTCCTATGTTACCATTCAGTCGTTTCAGTCCTGCCTGACTCTCTGTGTGGCCCCATTTGAGGTTTTCTTGGCAAAGATACTGGAGAGGTTGGCCATTTCCTTCTCCAGCTCATCTGACAGATGAGGAAGTGATGGAAAGAGGCCTCAGTGAATTCCCTGGGGTCCCACAGCTAAGTGCATGAGGCTGGATTTGAGCACATGAAGTCTTCTCGACTGCAGGCCCAGTACTTCACTGCACCACCCAGCGTACCCAGTATTATGTACATTCCCCATTTTTCTTTATATGCTTAAATGTTCATGTTTGTTGGGTTTTTATTAAGAATGGAATGTTTAAAAACGTATATAAGAAGAAAAAAAAACATCCTAAATCACACCAACAAGTATTTCCTGAAGAACTTATCCGATATTATCGCAGGCATCTTATTTAAAGGAAGACACTTGGAGAAACAATTTAAAACAATTCAAAATATAACTTGCAATATGAAGGGAAAACACTGAAAGAGATCTGATGAAGAGCAGGAGAAGAACAGTGGAAAAGAGACATGCAAGGAGATATCTAATGAATGGAACTAGTCTGTTGCATGGCTTGATGTACAGAAGAAAAAGCAGTCACTGTACATATCTGGCAAGGAAAATTACATCAGTACCACAAAAAGAAGCGACTGCAGCAGAACAGCATGGTGGTAGGCTGAATCGTGTGAGATTATTATGAAAGAAGGCCAAGAGTTAAAGAGGGCCTGTTAAAGAGGTAAAGAGGGATGGGATGTGCAAGTACACAAGAATAGTTGGCCATGCTCTAATTAAATGTGTTGCCATTATTCCAAGGATATGCAATTAGGGAGTTCATATTCTGTCTCCTTCTCCTGTGGAAACTCTGTGTCACTCTTAATCTAGCTCAATGCATCAAAAGCGAAAGGAGAGAGAGAGAGCTATGAATTTTTCCCCAATGTGCACAAATAGAATAGTTGGAAGGCACAGCTCAGACAGCATGAAGTTCTCTACACGACATTTGTATAAGAACAAAAAAACCCAAATCCCCCAAACAAACCAAATCTAGAGGCAGCTTACTGATCCCTTCTTTTCTGCCAATGGCTATAAGTCAAGGCTTGGAGCAGGAAAGGTTTTATATACTATGATTAATCTACTCATTTTTTTTAACATGATGTGCATCTGCCAGGCATTATTAATTTTTTTAAATGAAAACATTTCCATATTACCTTAATAGCTGACACATACAAACATTCATGACATACATGCTATGTATATTGTATGTATACACACACACAGACACACACACACCACAGATATCTAGGAGTGTGGTGCTATTCTTTGTCCACTTGTCCATAACATATACTCACACAAAACACTTTAAAGTTAGCAGTTTACTCCCCAAAGCTACTCTATGGTAAGTTACTATGTTGAAACCAATCTCCTGATTCTCAGTCTTGAACTACGGATTTCGTTAGTAAAATAATCAATCGGTTATTGAGGAATTCTCTTCACTGCCGCCAAGTATAGTGGTTATGGCATTGTACCTGAATCAGGAAGTCAAGTCAATAATCATTTACTGAGCACCCACTACATGCCAGGTTGTGGTAAGCCCTACGGACACAAAGGAAGACAAAAAGACAGCCCCTGCTCTAATGGGGGAGACAACAGGCCAACAGCAATATACAAACAAGATACCTACAGGATAAACCAGGGGAAATTAGATGAAAGGCACTATCATCTAGGAATATCAGGCAAGGCTTCTTGCAGAAAATGATACTGTAGCTGATACCTGAAGGAGGGAAGGAGAGCATTACAGGTAAGGGGAATAGCCAGGGAAAGGGCCCAGAGGCCAGAGATGAGTGTGTTTTGTTTGAGGAAGATCAAAGCCAGTCAGGGATCACTGACTATGTTTAGAGAGGAGTCAGAAACAAAAAGACCAGGAAAGTAGAAAGGGGCCAAGTTAATGAAGTGCTTTAAAAGTGAAACAGAAGATTTTATATTTGCTCTGAAAAACAATAGGAAGCCACAGAGGTTATTGAAGAAGGGCAACAACACGGTCAGATCTGTCTTTCTAACAGCTTTGACACTTTGACAGCTGAGTAGGAGAGAGAGTAAAGAGCAGTGAAAGCCAACCAGAGGGTTACTGTGTGAGGGAATGAGGGCTGACAATAAGGAGGCAGTAGCATCAGAAGGAAGGGGGCACAGCTGAAGTTCCAAAAGTAGAATCAACAGGAGAGGAAGACTGGATTAAGACAGTCAGGCCTTTATTATATTCCCTGTTGAGTTCTCAGTTAACTCTGCTTAGCTCTAATAGGTTTGCAACGAATGAGAATAATTATAAATACGTAAGACAAAAAAGTATGACTTATTCTTTTGTTTGTGATACATTATTAGAATGGTGACAGTGCTTAGCACAGTGCCTGGCATGTAAGAGGTGCTTGATAATTGATTATTGGACTAGATTAAAGGCTTAAAGGCTAAAAATCCACATACAGTTAATCTTCAACATTCATATGGCTAGAAGCATTGCTGTGATTTCTTAGTAACTTCATTTTCACTTTCATGTTGACATCTCATATGTTCATGGATGACATCTGACCCAGCGGAAGGTAAGATTTTGGGTTAAAATGTCTTAGTTTTAAGAATTTTATTTGCTATACTCTACTTATGGTACTGTAGATTTCACGTGCGATGGAAAGTGAATATTGTCTGAAATGTTTTTAAAAATTGAGATGTTAAAACAAAAGGTCATGGTAATCTAGGAAATTACTAGTGGGAAAAAATGTCTCTCCATATTATCAGTTTTAAGGATTATTTCATGATTACTATGTTAGGTTAAGTGCAATGATGAAAATTAATGTTTTGTCATAAAGAAGTGTATGTAAGCAGAAAAGTGTATGTTCAACAAACTCTAGGAAAAGTTTAGTTTCTGATTATGGCCCCCTATTTCCCGTTGTTTTGGTGTTTTACCATCTGTGTTTATTACTTTCATGACATTTTCTAGGAAGGTACCACCACAACAGTTGAGGATTGTCTGTATAATCAGCAGGCTAGCAATTGGTGAGTCTGGATCTCAAAACCCGATCAGATGAGAGATGGAGGAGAGAATTAAATAAATTATATATCCAACATTTCATATTAATAGAATGTTTCAAAACAGCACTGGACATGGCCTTCCAATGCTATGTGTAATCTGTATATAACTACTCTCTATATTTTGTTCTTTCATTTCTTCCTTGATTTCTATAAAAACGATTACATCAGTCATTCAGTCACAAAGACTGTAATGTGTGATTTATGAAACACAGATTGAAAATGGAAAGATACATACCCATATATGCTGCCCAATGAATAGCACGTCTGTCCTTCTTGTCAAATGCATTAATATTGGCACCTCTGGACAGCAGCAGATTGACCATCTGCGAGAAATAAACAATATAATTTCATTTAAATGCCTAAAACCAAGATGTTTCTTAGTCCCCATAATGCCAGTAAGGAGGTACCTATGAGCAAGGCCCGCAACTTCTGTGGGCCTCAGTTACTTCATATTTAAAATGAGAGGACAGAACTAGTATAAGGTCCAAAATAGTTTTTTGGGAGTATATGGATTGCTTCTGTAATGTTAAAAAAAAATTCAATGGGCCCCACAAGAAACTAGATGAACAAGTTATAACCATTCAATAAGAAAACACAAAATGCCTAAAGGAAAGAAGAAAAGGAAGGAAACAAGCATTTATTAAGTGCCTACTATGCGCTGACTTTACAGTCATCTCATTTAATCTTCACAACAACCTTGGGAGGTAACCCTCATTTTACAGAAAAGGACACTGAAGCAAAACAGAAGTGAAGTCACTTGCTCAGAGTCACACAGTGTCTGAGGCTGGATTTGAACTCAGATCTTCCTAACTCCAGGCCGAGAGGTCTGCTTTATCTCTTGTGCCACCAAGCTACCCTAAGGGATATCATGAATTTAACAATGTTTTAAAATTAACTTGAAACCTTGGACTCAATTTTATTTAAATTTTCTGCAAGTTATAGAATTCTATGATTCTATGATAGTGGGGAAAATAAACAAAGGAAATAATGCAATACAGCAACCTGGTACTTAACTTCCATAATCCTTGCTGAAGGGTGCATTTGCTGTAGATTAAACAATTGACTAAAACTGGAATTATTCTAAAATAATGATAATTAAGATACAAATGTCTGCTGAGGTGACAGTTTGCTATGGGTAAGAGAAAAATGAATTCCAAAATACTTTCTCCTCCTTTTAATCACACAAATAATTTTTTTCATTATAAAGGACAAAAAAAAAAATCACTCTTATACAACACTAAATAATTGATTGCATACCTCCACATGTCCGCTGAATGCTGCATGATGTAAAGCTGTCCTGCCAGCTCTATCAGACACATTTACATTGCTTAGGAGGGGCACCAAGGCTTCAGCACATTGGACAGCTTTGTTAGCAGCAGCTATGTGTAAAGGAGTTTGCCAGTTTTTATCACGAGCATTGACATCTGCTGAATGCTTCAACAACACCTGGACAGCTTCCTGAAAAATTTGTGTAAGCAAAAATGAGCAAAAAAGGATAGAACAGCTGTAAAAACATACAAATACCCACTGAGGTTTTCTGTGGAATTTACAACCATAAAAAATTATTTATTAATATACTTTAACAAATCTCCCAAAACTGAAGGCCCTTTTGATAACACAGTACATAGACAATCATGTAAACATGTGGCTTAACCACTCAGGTAACCAAAGATTTCTCTCTTGATATTTCAGACTGCTGATTGCTACAAAACCGAGTACTTCCTAGTGTTAATTCTTATAAAAAAGGTGACAATTACTTTAGCAAATGACCTATGTTTTTCTTAGCTACTCCTCAAGTATAATTTTGGTTCTCTTAATATTGTCTCCTTTTATTCTTCAAAATTCAATTCAAGAAGCAAGCATTTACGTGCTAGATACAATGAAAAAAAATAGTTGTTACCCTCATAGAGTAGACTTGGTGGACTCAACATGTAAATAAATTACAAAATGATTTGACAAAGGAGAGAACGCTTAGAAGGCAGCTTATGAACTCAGTCTTGGGAAGAAAGACATTTTAAGGCTAGGGATGGGGGAACGAGGGGGAAAGAACATACAGAAATGCCTCATTTGGACACCAGCAACAAAGGCAGTTTGGACTGAACTTAGACTCTTAAATAAGTTGTCCTGGTGTTGAGTCAGAAAAGCTGGATTCAGGGCCACTCACTGTGGGATGTCAGAAAAATAAAATCCAGAGGGCAAAACAGAACTTGAAAGAATTCACCAATCACCTCTTGAAAAAGATCCCCAAAAGAAAACTCCTAGAAATGTTATTGCCAGGTTCCAGAATCCCCAGTTAAAGGAAAAAATATTACAGGTTACCAAGAGAAAGCAATTTGAATACTGTGGTAACACAATTAGGATAACCCAGGATCTGGCAGCTTCTACATTGAGGGATCGAAGGGCCTGGAACATGATATTCTGGAGGTCACGGGAGCTGGGATTAAAACCAAGAATCACCTACCCAGCAAAATTGAATATAATGTACCAGGGGAAAATATGGTCAATCAGTGAGGTGGAGGACTTTCAAGCATTCTTGCTGAAAAAAACAGAACTGAACAGAAAATTTGACACTCAAATACAAGAAGCATGAGAAGATAAACATGGGAAAGAAATCATAAGGAACTTATCAAAGTTGAACTATTTACATGCCAATATGGAAAAACGATAATAGTAACTTAGGAAACTTAGTATGAGCTTAGGAAAAGGGAATACAAACGTATATATATATATATATATATGCCTACACATCTGTATAGGAAGGTATATATGCGTATGAATACATATTTGAGCATATGTGTATTTGTGTACATAGAGGGTACAGGATTGAATATGAAGGGATGATACTTTAAAAGGTGAAATTCTGAGGTGGGAGAGGACTAGAATGAAAGGAGACAGGGAGAAACAAAATGTGGTTAATCATCCCATATAGAAGAGGCAAGGGATAACTTACAACTTTACT